>CM026425.1:15704636-16323489 GCA_014871385.1 Ceratodon purpureus
TCACTCCCTGTCCCTCTCCCTCTCCCTCGCGGTCACTCCCTCTCCCTCACTCCCTTTCCCTCTCCCTCTCCCTCGCTCCCTGTCCCTGTCCCTCTCCCTCTCCCTCTCCCTCTCTCCCAGTGGGTGTCCCGGCTCTATGTTTTTTTTTTTTTTTTTTTAAAAAATCTTAACTCTTGGGTGTCTTTGTGATTCACTGTTTTTGTTTTTTCTTTTCTTTTCTTTTTTTTGTTTTTTTTGTTTTATTTGTAATTTTTCTTCTTTGAGAAGGGGGTTCTACTTCTCATTTTATTTAAATTTTTAAATTGTTTCCCCTCCACTGTTTGGCGTCTCCCGGTGTATGAGAACTTTGGTAGTAGGGAGGGAGGGGAATTCAGAAATTGGAAAGATAGGAAGTGTGGGAAGAATTGGAATTCAAAAATTCGAAGAATGGAATCCAATGGAGATGGGTTAATGGGATACCTATGCAACAAGGAATGGTACAACATAGGACAGTAACCAACATAATCATGACTAACTGGTTCAATAATCATGATTCACATAACCCTCCTTTCCTCTTTAAATTTAAATTTTTAAATTTTTACAGCAATACCAAAATTTTAAACTAAGTAAATATTGGTGTCAATAAAATAGTTTGGTCTTAATATCGACGGTAAATATCAAAATAGTCTGAGTCTTCGTCACCTAGATCCAATGTATTATCAACAGCAGCCTCCAGATGTAGGTACTCCTTAACTGCCTGGTTATATCTCCGCTTCGTCTTTCGTTCCTTTGGGGAAGGTAATGCAGCCTGGTGTCTTGCTGCCTGCTCAGCGTAAACAGGCATGCGGAAGAACGTAGCTACCGGCGACAAGGGAACTCGGGCGACTCTGCATACGAAGGCAGTATCTGAGAAAAGACGATTCTAAGCCTGACTGTTAGATTCAAAAAATGTTCAAAATTGCTGTCTAATACGAGACCTGACGACTACACTCACTGCCTGCCCTTCGGTCGGATTTCCGGAGGATGGTAAGCCAGATCTTCTTCTGCAAGCTGTATCAGAGGATCCTCTTCATCGTCGTCGTCGTCGTCGTCATCGTCATCTTGGTCACTGTGATGGTCCCCGGCAGGTGCACGGGGAACCAAGTCAGATTTCATCGGAGCAAGAAGTTCCTTGAATATGTCCTCGTCCTCCTCAATAGCGACAATGTGACGGCCACGATTGCGACAGACTTGTATGGAGTCGCCTACAAAAGTCGACAAAGTAGGGAGTTAGTATTAAGGCAAACTACAATCTGGAAGTACGGGAAAGACAATGTCATAAGATTGAAAGGCCGTACCTGTTCCCGCCGTGAGGTCAACCACAATGCCTCCAGGAGATGTGCAAGACAAGACAAGGCAGCCCCAGAAATACTCATCAAGTTCCTTAGGACCACGCCAAGGCCGATCGCCGTTCATCTTCACAGTCTTGGCGTTAGCCGAGTTCATAAGGACGTTTCCCTTAACAACGTCAATATCTCCACTGTGAGTTGGCTTCAGAGTGAAGGCAGAGTTCCGAGTGCCGGTGGGGAGAGATGCTGCCCTGGGATCCGGATTGCATCTGACATAAAGACCCACCCTAAAAAGATTAGTGGTCTCAACCCTTGATGGAACCCGAAGCGGCAGTATGTTGAAGCCGGTCCACTCCTTAAACATCTTGAACCCAAGGCTTGGGCAAAAGGACCTGATAGTCTTTCTTGTGGAGTTATCGTCAGTGTAAACAAAGACAAGGGCGCCATCATCGTGCAAGAAAGTATGGGCAAACACGAACGTGTTCTTGAACCAGTCCTTGTCAAGGACATTCCACTTAGGGACATCCGAGGCCGTTCTTGATATGCCTGGTACCGGGGAGTTGTCCGGAACCTGGGCTACTACAAGGTCCACCATTCCGTCCTTCGTCTGATTCCTCCCATAAACCCGGCAGGATTTACCATAATTGCACTGGCTTGCGAACTTGTACACCGCATCGAACATCGACTTATTGATCATACCATTCATGATCAAATCGAAAGTATCGTACTCCAGCTCCTTCGGTTCGTCAACCAGTCGAAACTCAGGCTGAGACAGAGTAAAATCTGTCCCAGAGGAGTTCCCTGATGGCGAAGGTCCATCCAGTCTACGTCGGGACTTGGGAGATTTAGGGGACCGTTGTCCTTTTTGGTTATCAACAGGTGACCCTGCAACTGAACCAGTGCCACCGTCTTGTGAGGCAGTGGTCCTCTGCGCTACGCGTCTTCCTAGCTGCGCCTGCGCTTTCTTTCTCCTCTGACCAACTTTCGGGTCCTCCGGTGCAGCCTCTTCGACGTCAGGTACTTCCTCCGGAGTGGCGTTGATGGCACCTAGTCGTCTCTTCAGATCTTCCTCCTCGGCGGGGCAGAAAGTCTTCGCACACTCGATGTACCAACCGCATTCCTTCAGATGCGCTGACGGATAAGTGATCTTCTGATACTCCGTGAAAATGAACGAGTCATGGCCAGGCTCAGTTTGGGTATCCATCCAATCTGGTTCTTCCGTGATCGCCTTCTTTGGCATCAACTCCCTCCTGTAGTACCTATAAAACAGAGGGAATTGGGTCAGATTTCTTCATCTGCGCAAAGACAAAACTAAACAAGAGCATACCAAGGTTTTGATACTCACCTATAAATAAACCGGCTGACGATGAGATTGCCCTTAGGCACCTGGTTCCAAGTGTCGTTCCGCTGGAATGCATGTTTCCCGGCAAAGACAGTTGGAAAAGCTTTTTGCCACACCTTCTTCTTCCAGTAGTTCAGGTACACTTGCCAGGACTTGACTTCCTTAGTCCAGTCTGGAAGCGGATATTCAAGCAGGATAGGCTCAATCTTCTCCGTGATCTCGTCCTCCAGCAGCGCATAGAAGCATGCTTTGTGCAGCCAAGCATGAAGTTGAGACTCACTGCACGAAGTCCTCGGAAAACTGTTTGCAGCCCTGGTATTATCAGAGCCGTTCCACATCTTCAGCCAACGCACTTTATACATCCCCTTGACGTTGGTGGTCGCAATCAGCTGCAGTTTGTCTAGCCCCATCTCGCACTTCTGATTAGGGCGATGGTTGTAATGGTTCCGAATCTGAAAGGACGTAAACCCAAACAACGTAAGAAACAAAGTCATGCCATAACAAACGCTCATCAGGCCATTCCACCATTGCAGCTACACCACATCCTGGAGGCGTTAAATAACGTCATTGACCAAAACAATCGATCCTTCCAGGAAATCTGCAAATTCAAATGGCTTATCAATGCCGAACATGACGAGCCACGTGACTTTGCAGCTCCCCTAGAGGGTCAAAATAACTTGGACAGTAACGTTCTACTGGTCATCATCTGAAATTTAAACACATCATACCTAAACTTCTAATTCGTAAAGCAACAATCAAGAAGTAATATAACACCCAAAATTGACTAAGTGTCTAGAAACCCGACCGCGCCTTCGAGGCCCGAAAGGGGCTCTCGGTACCGAGAGACCCTTCCCAGCCTCGAAGGCGCGGTCGGGATTTGGTACCTAGCGACATATTCTGCCCCTTTGGTCCAAAAACCCGACCGCGCCTTCAAGGCCCGTAAGGGCTTCTCGGCACCGAGAGCCCCTTCCGGGCCTCAGTGGAGCGGTCGGGTTTCTGGCCCAAAGGGGCAGAATCTCAGCCCCTTTTATTGGAAAAGGGGACGAAATGGCCCATCAGGCATAAAGAACCCTATAAATGGGTTCTTTATCTGCCTGGTGGGCTCTTTCAGCCCCCCTTTGGGCTCAAAGGGGCCCGTTAAGGCCCGTTCGGGCCGAAAACCCGACCGCGCCCTTGAGGCCGGGAAGGGTCTCTCGGCACCGAGAAGCCCCTCCGGGCCTCATGGGCGCGGTCGGGTTTCCGGCTCCAAGGGGCCTAAAGAGGCCTCTCAGTGGCTGAGAGGGGCTCAAAAAGGCCCCTTGGAGCCGGAAACCCGACCGCGCCCATGAGGCCGGGAAGGGTCTCTCGGCACCGAGAAGCCCCTCCGGGCCTCATGGGCGCGGTCGGGTTTCCGGCTCCAAGGGGCCTAAAGAGGCCTCTCAGTGGCTGAGAGGGGCTCAAAAAGGCCCCTTGGAGCCGGAAACCCGACCGCGCCCATGAGGCCGGGAAGGGTCTCTCGGCACCGAGAAGCCCCTCCGGGCCTCATGGGCGCGGTCGGGTTTCCGGCTCCAAGGGGCCTAAAGAGGCCTCTCAGTGGCTGAGAGGGGCTCAAAAAGGCCCCTTGGAGCCGGAAACCCGACCGCGCCCATGAGGCCGGGAGGGGTCTCTCGGCACCGAGAAGCCCCTCCGGGCCTCATGGGCGCGGTCGGGGAACCGGCCCCAAGGGGCCTTATTGGGCCCCTCTCAGCCCAAGAGGGGCCCGATAAGGCCCCTTGGGGCCGGTATCCCGACCGCGCCCATGAGGCCGGGAGGGGTCTCTCGGCACCGAGAAGCCCCTCCGGGCCTCATGGGCGCGGTCGGGGAACCGGCCCCAAGGGGCCTTATTGGGCCCCTCTCAGCCCAAGAGGGGCCCGATAAGGCCCCTTGGGGCCGGTATCCCGACCGCGCCCATGAGGCCGGGAGGGGTCTCTCGGCACCGAGAAGCCCCTCCGGGCCTCATGGGCGCGGTCGGGGAACCGGCCCCAAGGGGCCTTATTGGGCCCCTCTCAGCCCAAGAGGGGCCCGATAAGGCCCCTTGGGGCCGGTATCCCGACCGCGCCCATGAGGCCAGGAGGGGTCTCTCGGCACCGAGAAGCCCCTCCGGGCCTCATGGGCGCGGTCGGGGAACCAGCCCCAAGGGGCCTTATTGGGCCCCTCTCAGCCCAAGAGGGGCCCGATAAGGCCCCTTGGGGCCGGTTCCCCGACCGCGCCCATGAGGCCGGGAGGGGTCTCTCGGCACCGAGAAGCCCCTCCGGGCCTCATGGGCGCGGTCGGGGAACCGGCCCAAAGGGGCCTTATTGGGCCCCTCTCAGGCTGAGAGGGGCCCGATAAGGCCCCTTGGGGCCGGTATCTTGACCGCGCTGGTGAGGCCGGGAGGGGTCTCTCGGCACCGAGAGACCCCTGCAAGCCTCACGGGCGCGGGCGGGATACCGGCCCCAAGGGGCCTTATCGGGCCCCTCTCAACCCAAGAGGGCCCCGATAAGGCCCCTTCGCGCGGTTCCCCGACCGCGCCCATGAGGCTGGGAGGGGCTTCCCGTTGCCAAACCTGACCTAAGCCAGGGCCTCAACCGGGCCTCAATAAGGAAAAACAAACTCACTAAGTAAAAAAAGTCTAGAATCTACATACCTCTTCAATAAAGCCCTTCCCGTTCCTCGGATTTGCGACGGCTTGGAGCTTGCTAAAAAGCTTGTTGAGGGCTTCTTTTTTCTTCAGAATCTGATTGAATATAACCTCACGCAAACGCTCCCCTGTTTGCTTGTTCAGCGGCGTCGTCTGCTTGTAGTGATTGCATGCTTCCTCGCCTGCACCTGCTATCTCTTCCTGCCGCATTAAACCAAGAAAGTTAGTTTTTTTAATTATTTCGACACAATCTATAAAACATGCAGGAGTAAAAACTTTTAAGGGATTTACCGAGAAGAGGTGGTTCACCATTGTCTCTGAAGACAATGGATACCAAGTATTGGTCGTCTTTGCCTTCTCCTTCAGGTACTCTTCCTTGCTGAGGATATTCTCAAAATACGTTGTGGGTAGCAGCCCATACCTGTGCACCATCTCGATCTGGTGCAAGACATTTGTCCTCACATGCGCCTGCTCATTTGACCTGTCAGGTGGTATGATATTAGATATCACGAACTTAATCCAATGAAATCGACGACCAAGCATGGAGTAAAATCTTAAAGATCTAGCCAAGGAATGGTACTTACTTGTTTACTGAATGCATGGCCCTGAGAATACTTGGGTAAAGAATCTTAGGGATCTCAAGGACCAAGCAATCAGGCATTCCGTGAAGGCGATGCCACTCCATGTTTCCCATCTTCGCTTCATCGATGTAGCGCTTCCAGGCCGTGTAGCGGTGATTGCCATCGTAAATGAAAAACATCTTTCCTTGAAGTGGCTTCAAATCCGGGTCAGAATTCAATTCATGGTCGAATTCATTATCCAACTGATCCCATTCCGAACTCCATTCCCGTCTGATTTCATCTGTAACAAGCTTCTCCCTCTGATTTGAATCGGTCAGAGCCACATAGAACACTGCTGACCCTACTCTGTACCCGGACCGGAACTCGCTCTGCAACCGTAAGACCTCAGACTCCAACACTGGCCTGACTTCGGGCATACTAACCATGCGGCATAAAGGAATTCTCAACCTCGAGAACTTCTCTATCGGCTGTTTCCGACTCCGGTTGACTGCAACAAAGGTATCGTTCTCGAACTCCTTGATCATCCGAGCCTCTACCTCCGCTGGTGTCACACCCTCGTCCTTTCCTAGAGGGTTTTCCGGCAATTCCTCCCCCTTCTTTACCCGTGGCCATGTCAGCTTAGCCGGCGGCGTCTCTGCATCGTCCCCCTCTTCCTCTACTTCATCCATCAAGGGATCTTTCTCTTCCGCCTCCACCTCGGCTGTCTTCGCCCTCTCCGGTGAAGGTGTACCCTCCATTGTATGCTCCGCACCATCGTTCTGGCCCTCGGCCATCGCCGTCTCCTTGTTGACATCGCCTGCCAGTTCCTCCCGTCCAGACTGCTCTGTCGCCTGCAGGTCCATGCTCTCGTCCTGCCCCTCCCCTCCTTGCCTGTGCCCAGCAGCCACGATCGCCGTCTCTTCTACGGCCGCCTTCTGCGTCTCCTCCACAGCTGTCCCCTGCGTCTCCTCCACAGCCGTCTCCTGCGCCTCCTCCTCTCCTTCTTCCTGCAACAATGTGTCGCAACCTAAGTAGTCAGCTGAGTTGAACCCAAACCCTAAAACCCTGGATACATACAGTGGAACTGGACGCTCTGACGATGCCCTAATACCCTTTCCCGCCCTTACTTCAAGGAGTACTATCTTACCTGCTCTCGCTGGACAGCGGACTCCGCAATTCTAACCTTCTTAGACTTCTTGTGCTTTTCTGGACGCTCCTCCCTACTTGGCCGCTTCTTACTTTTCCTCTCGCTTTCTGATGACCTCTCATCTCCTGACCTCTTCTTTGTACCCTTCTTCTCACTTGCCGGTGACTTCTCAGTCCCGGACGACCTCTCCTCCCCATGGCCCTTCTTAGACCTACCCTTCTTCAACTTCCCTCCATACTTAGGGTTAAACATGGCGACAAACTATGTAGACCGACCCGCACCCTACAAACCCTAATTATGGCACCCTAAACCGAACCCTGACTGCACTACACTCAGACACACAAAAACCGCAACGCAGTGTAAGCCAGGCACAGCAAGGCTGCGAGCTAAGAACACCACGAGGGGGCACAGAGAGACTGAGCATGGAGCTTCTCCCCCTTCTTATACCTGGCCTCAAGAGCAAGGGCGCACAAACTAATGATGTCTACAATTAACACACGTACCTCTAAGCACTCAGGTATGGTGAGGGGAATTGATTGCTGGAGCGGCGTCACACACTGCGATGGCGATGTCTCACACAACCCGCCCCCCTTTGCTACTCGAGGTACTGCTATGACTGGAAGTTTTGCGAAGTCCTTACTCAATGCCTTCACGGTCCCGCCAAACCCCTCAACACGTCGCCTCCGTTCCTCAGCCTGTCTCATCCTCGAAGCTGTCAGCTGCCTCGAGTTTGAAAACAGCTTGTCTCTCCCCTTCCTCTTTCTCTTTCTCTCTCTCACAGGAGTGGCGACCACTTCAGTTGAATCATCGACATGCATCTGTGACACTATCCTGCTCTCTCGCCACACTAAACATCCCGGAGAATGCCACTCATTGCTTTAATATATCTCTCGTCAGGATGAGTACTGTTATTTTTGACGCTGCTAACTGTTTTGGCGCCCTTCCATATAAAGATTTCCTTAACTCAAAATTCCTAGAATTGGCGGCTCAGATCCCTCCCCTTTTTCCCATGTCAGGGAATTTACTCTGACACGGTGTACCAGCCCTAATTATATTCAGTGGCAATCAAGAGACGGCTGGTCCTTATTATAGAGCCTTCTAGTGGCTGGTGATTTGTCGCATGATCGTCCTTTCAAGTAAACATAGGGGGCCCCTAAACCCAGTCATCATCCCCTTTTAGTCCGTCAGGTGTTCATCCTCTCTTCAACATTCGTCTCTGTTATGACAAGTTGAGATTAGCAAATACAAACGTATAAATGCAGTGGAAAATGCTGCAACAATCCTCTCAATTCTGCGCTTCGTCGATTGTGTCGCTCTTTCCGATCTGCCTACGCCATGGCGCTACCTGTCCCGGCTCAGTTCCAAGGTTCCGTTTTTCTTTACGCACATGGCGTTGGAATTCCGCTTACGTTTCGCGTAGATGATGATGGGTACGCTCTTGTGTCATGTCAGCGTCTTAGTCTTAGGTTCCAGTATCAAGAGGACTCCATTAGCGTTGAGGAGGAGATCTGTGATGAGCTCACTGGAGAGATCACACATACACTAGGCCAGGTCTCATTTGTGGACGAGAGGGATTGTAAGATGTGGAGGCTCACGCCTGGTAGGTTTAGAGTCTACGGTCTCACGGATTCCCAGATGGCTGCGTCCACCGAGATCCTGACCCCCAGACGGTCCTCTACTTGCACCATCCAGACACCAGGAGCGGTGGACGTGAAGTTGAAGACCGACTCTGGCTCAACGACGCCTCTCCTTGCCAAAGTAAAAGTTGAGCCGGGATTAGATACCCCGGTTATCAATCTCTCCTCTGACGATGACGGGAGCCCGCGGACTCGAAAGTCAGCCGGAGATTTACCCGCCAGAGAACCTGTCCGTCCCGAGGCGGCTGTGGACACTCGCGCTTCGGATCTCATGGCAATGCCCCCTTCTTTGGACGAGTCCGTCAGTATTGTATCGCTGTTGAAGAAGCTTACTGCGCGGCCGGGTAAGAAGAACCTCCTGAAGAAGTTAGACTACGACTCCATCCGACATGAGAGAGTGGAGTATCTGCCGGCGGAGTTCAACGGCGACGTCATCTTTGAACTGCCACCTGTGGGATCCTCTGCCTCACGATCAGCCGCCAAGTCCATGCAGGGCATGGATAAGAGGTACGATGGGCACGTGTGGACGAAGACGATCACCACCAACATCTCCAACAATATGGGCCTCTCTTTCCGGTCGTCTTCATGTGCGGGCCATTTGCGGTGCGAGAACAAGGACTGCGGGTACCTTGAGCGCGACCATCGCATCTTCGACGTGAATGAGACCGAATTCGACGGATGCACGTTGCAGGCGTTTGTTGTGGGTGAAGAGGCTCCGAAGGAATCCACTTTGGTCTGCAAGGTATGTAAGGAACCTCCCGTTTGCGTTGCCACTTGTAGAGCAAGGATATTTTATGTTTCGGGCAAGGGCAATAGGACACGGGCGTGCATCCACGTAGGATCCCACACCCACCCTGTCAAGGTGGGAGACTACCGTGACATTAAGGTCGAGATAAGTAGTTTGATAGAAAATCAGATCGAGAACGCGCCCAAGGCTACGAAGAGCGCCGTTGTACTAGAGGCCAGCAAGGACCTGATTGGTAGTTTTTTATTACGATCGGAGGATGATCCACCGAAGACGCTCACCGTTCAAGAGCTTTACCCGGTGCTCGATAGGTGCAAGGATATGGCGTCGCCTAACATTCGGAACAAGGTCGTTACTTTTAGGTACCTCAGACGTTTCGGGGTGATGGACAGCATAACGAAGCTGCGGGGACTCAGCACATGGGATTTCGTACAGAACAACATGTTCCCTGGCCAAGGGTCAGAATTTGACAAGGTCTACGTGTTCAAAATGTCCGAGATTGGGCCCGCGAGTGGTGTCGATCTTGTGAAGAGAATGCAGCCGACGGGGGATCTGGAGCTTTCGTGGATGATGTTTGACCACGTCAAGCGCGTGCGAAATTGGACAACCATGGCATGCCACGTGTATGACTCCACGTACTGCCGGGTCATGACGATCGCCTGCTGCGACATGCAATCTGAAGACGCCGAAGCCCAGATGGTGTTCTGGAAGAACCTCAACGCAGTCATGAAGAGACACGGCGTGGAGAAGCCGAACTTCAAGGGATTCATGGCGGACAGCGCCCAGGCTAATTGGAATGCGGTCCGGGTGGTATACGGCAATGGCAACAAGGAAGATCAGATGGAGGACCGGGAGAGGACCTGTCAATTTCATTGGACCCAGTCGATGGTGAATCATACCGAGAAATACGTCGCCGAAGAGTTGTGGGATCAACACAAAAAGATGTGTCAGCAATACAGGAAGGCAAGATCAATGGCGGAGGCCGATGCTCTTTATCACGGGATAAGGGCTTGGTGGGCATCTGCGGGGGCAGTGTCCGAATCTGCCTTATCGAAACTTGACTTATGGCTCTCATTCTGGCATTATCGATATCGCCAATGGGGTGGGTTCATGACCGAGGTAACCACGCCACCCACTGTTGTTTTCTCTTTCCCCGTACATGCTCATCGTAGTGACTCATTAATCGTTCATCCGTTGTTGGATCTCAGAAATTCTCGGAGGCGGAACTCGCGGAGATGCCGTCCTGCAACCTCGCGGAGACGGTTCACAACAAGTGGCTTCAAGCATCCGGGAATAATGGCAGTGATCTGTACGTCGCCACCGTCGACGACTTTATCCGTGCTTTTCTACAGGTTGTGAATTACTACCAGTACCTAAAGGGCGACGTGGGGGGTACTGGCCCGAGCAAGAAGGAGCTGAGGCTACGATCCGCAGAACGTAGGGCGAAGAAAACGGGCGATCCAAAGGTTTTGGAGGACCCCATGCTGGACATGCCTGGCGCCGATGAGTTTTGTACGCGTGTCCCACATCTGCCAGGGGAGGAGGTGTTTGGTTCGCGGAAACGCAAGCCCGACTTGCCTCTTGGCGCTGAGGAAGAGTCGCATAGGCCAGATAAGGTAAACTTCTCGCATCCTCGAGTCAGTACCAGACCTGTCAGAGCTTGCGTGGCTCCCATGCCGGTCATCGTCGAGGAAGGCGACCGCGAGGTTGAAGCTGCTCATCATCCATCGCCACAGATGGATTCCGTCATCGCTTCACCCTTCAGCGAAGGAGGCGTGCGTCACGTCTCGGCTGTGGAGGAGACCAGAGTGAACGTGAAGCAGTGGCACATTGCTCGACTGCCAAAGACTTCCGCAAAGTGCTGTTGGGCGTAGAGGGCCGTCACCAATAAGAAATGCACAGAGAGGATTGTCAGGGGTGCTAAGCCCACCCCTGCCCCGACCTATAGCGGTGTATGGCACAGCAGAAGGAGGAACCTCGACATAACCGAGGACTTCTTTTTCTGCCCCGACGACATTGAGAGGTGCGTGAAGGGGACAAGGCGCAAATGGGTGAACTGGTACGATTTATCGAGAAAGGAAGGATTTCCACCCATCCCAACAGTATGGCCTGTGAAACTTGGGACGAATCTGAAAGACTGTGAGATTCTTGCCTTGGAGGAGGCAGGGTTTCAGCTCCCACAGAAGAAACCAGTCTCGCCTAGGAGGCTCTTCACCTCCGACCCCCCTCCGCGAAACCTAGACTCGGTTCCGGTGCCGGCAGAGGCTGACCGGTACCCTGGAAAGAGAGACGGGAAGATTGTCAAGCGGACTGCGACTCGTCCTAATCCGCAGCAGAGGCTGTCCATGGCCTCCTCCGACTCCCTCAAAGCACGACTACGGTCTATCACCATGATTCCTCATCCCGGCCACGGCTGCATCATCGCGCTAGACTCCGGTGCTCCTCCCAATGTGACGAAATACCAGATCACCATCAGCTCCCTCCCCGGCTGCACATGCCCAGCATTCAAGAAAACAATGACGAAGTTCCGTGGGAGGGTTCAATTTACATACTGCAAGCATATGTATTACGTCCTCTTAAAGGTATGCCTGCGTGACCCGGATGTGGAACTTTTCATCCATGCACCGACCTTTAGCTTCAACGAAGTGAAGTTACTCCTCGAGAGTGGAATCTTGACACACCCCTTGGCAGAGCCCTACGAGACAGTCTAGAATTTGCCCTTTCTAATTAAGACCATCACGACGTCGCAGTGGTACACTGCTTTTGTTTTTAATCGAGTCTGACTATGACTCAGTAATACATGATTTGATTTGCCATTAATGTAAAAAAAAAGTGACACCTGGCCGAGTAATTGTCGTCGCACATCTTGTCCACCATTCTTATTCCACAAATAATTACTTTATTACCATGCACTTTCTGAAAGAATATTACATCACATGAATCGGATGCGGCTTGGCCGTCCTTTTGATATTTCTACATAGCTACCTTTAGTTTCCATCGGACGGACGACGCATTCATCCAGACGTGGACCTGACGAAGAACCTCGACCAGGCCGAGGAATTTTAATGACTGGACTGGACCCCACACGTCCACAGATTGCGGATCTCGAATAAGTCCCCGGAGGAATTCTGCCAACCCTGGAATAAGCATGGCTTGGAAGGGACTTGGACTCAACCTCCTTAGTGGGCGATTTGTCGAGCGCCCCCGTAACAGTGCATGGCACCACATCAAGCCCACCGCTATGTCCACCTTCTACCGGTTTAGGAGGCGATGGTCGTGGCTTCAGCAACAACTCGTCACCCTCATCTTCAAGAAAAGGTTCAAATGGCCCACCCTCATCACCTAGGGATACAACCCCAAAACCGACTTCCTCCATGGCGAAAACGGTATGCACCCCACCCCAAACCCTGAACATTCCACCAGCTAACAAACGAGAGTGAGAGAGCAAAGGCTCCAGAGTCATCCATTTATTCCAGTGAAATCACAAAAGACCCCGTCATTCACGCCTTGCCGCACAATTTCGAGACCAGTACTTGGTGGGCAGACCCAAAAAACCCTTTAACAGAACCCGGAAAGTATCCCACATTCAAGGAATATGCCTTGGAATATTCGAAAAGATTCTCTTTTCATCATCTTTTATTCTATTTTTAGTAAAAAAATTTCCATTTTTAGAATCTGCTCTCCATTTTGCGCTCTAAGAGCAGAAAATCTCTGCTCTCCGCTCTCCGCTCTCCGCTCACCGCTCACATACAAGCTTCCCTCGGAGGAAGCGGACGTTTCAAACCGGTGAAGTCCGAGAAGGTATTCCATGCATCCCCGGGCGTTGTTTTTGGATACATAACGGACACATGAACCTTGGGTCTAGAGTCAATGAGAGAACTCCTTTGAAACCCGGCGGAACTATCAGGGAAGTATTGCATAGTATGAACCGTCCACGAATTACTCGTCAGCCTTGACACGCCTTGAAGAGTGTAATTACACTCAGCATCGAGTAGCTACAAGGATAGGGTGACAAGCTTATTCACCTTAATTGTATCTACCTCCCCATCCACCTGAATGACCTCCTCCTCCACCTCACGGTGAATCCTCTCAGCGACAGTTATAACGTGCTGTTGTCGCATGTTAGGCATCTCCTTTCCCGCTGGATCGTAGCCAAAGACTACGAACATCTCATACTGTGCCTTGTTCAAGGAGAATGCTCCGCGAACGTCAAGAGCTGTGCACACTTCACCTAGGTCCTGTGCAATCTGGGCATCGAACTGTACAGACGACTGCGAAGACTGGTCCACATCCGACTTCCAGTACTTCTGCACAATGTCTTTGAAGAATTCTGGTGTTGGCCCGTGCGACGGCGTGAGCGGATGATTCCGTCCCTTAAGCCACTCCTTCCCCTCAGGACTATCTTCCAAGTCAGCCCGAATATTACTAATCATTGTATCATTGAACCCCTTCTCGACTTGAAGGGAATTCCAGTCATCCATGCTCCACTCAATATGCTTCCCAGTCCCTGGTTTCTTCAGTGCAAAGCCCCTGTAAATACACATGAGCTCGTTTCGGACAACATACTCGTACTTCACACGAAAACACCAATTCTCCAAGGATATTCCGTCCCGTTGAACCACCTCTTTCCCAGTGACCTTGAGGTACACTTTAAGGTCCAGAACTTCCTTGGCCAACCTCTTGCATTCGTGGTCCCGAAGACCGATCACGTACTGCATGTCGTTGAGTGTTATGTCCCGGCGGGCTGGCTTAGGGGGAAATCCTGGTTTCAAACCGTCCTCCCCGATGATCCTCCCCTCCTCCCAGGCGTTGAACACCAGTTGCCACTCGTTGTATGTCTCATCAGAAACGAAGACTAAGGGCAGCTTCAAGGTTTGGGACGTAGGGGTCTTTCCGAGAATCGGACTGAGGTACTCCTTGCAGAACTCCTGCAAGGAAGCAGAAAATGAAATCGATAAATAAATCCCACAATTACAATACGGAAAACCACTTGAGCGTCGGCGGGCCGCCGACGACTTTCAACTACATGGAAACAACAGGAAAAGAGAAAGATGTAAATTACCTTCCATGCGCTGAAGTCATCTTTCTTCTCGATCCTCCCCCGCTCGATCCATTTGGCGCGCATCTTCGCCAGCTGGGACCTGAAACTTACTTCGGCGACTTTATCCTTCACCTCGATGTTTAATGCGTTAGAGACCTTAATGAGGGTATCCTTGTTATCAGCATATACAGGAATGATATCGTGGTTAAGGTAATACTGCCGCATAGGAGAGTCCAGTGGTTCCTTCTCTCCCAGTTCTCGACAAGCCTCAAACGTGTGC
The DNA here is from genome assembly GCA_014871385.1 of Ceratodon purpureus. NCBI lineage: Eukaryota > Viridiplantae > Streptophyta > Bryopsida > Pseudoditrichales > Ditrichaceae > Ceratodon > Ceratodon purpureus. The sequence goes on from CM026425.1 coordinate 15,719,334, forward strand.
TGGCCCCCAATTATGTACCAGTGGATGAGCTCATCTTCATACCAAGGTACTAGCTTAGTTTGGCAGTCATCCGTTGTACGTGAATACCTGATATTTAGGGCTGGCATAGGTCTAAGAAGTCCTTCCAAGCCTTTAAGCTTAATCTCGCCCGTCACTGGATCCTTTACTCTGGGGTCACCACTCATAGGAAGGCAGTACAGCTCGGGCTTCTTCCGGATTGCTCCAAGTCCTTTGTAGAAAAGACTTATCTGATCCTGCCTCTTCCTGGATATCGCTCTGTACTTAAATTCGTCGGGAGCTATGTGTATCCTGTTATATGGAATCTGACAAGGAAGGGCACGTTGCCCGTTGGGGAAGCAGTGCCCAAGTCCCTCCTCCAACGTCTGGTACATAGCAAGGACGTCGGTGTCCTTTGTTTTGGAAGTGAGATTGTTTGCGAGAATGAGAGCTTCCGCCACGGTCTGCTTTTTCTCTTCCTTCTTCCCACCTTTCTTCTGTCTCCCACCCTCCCCCTCAGCAGCCGCTGCCTTTCCCTTCTTCCTTCTCGATGACTCCCCTGTCGCCTGTGTCTCTCCGGTCTCGGGGGTGACTGTACCAGTGCCCGCTTCTACAGCAGACTTGCGGCCGCCTCTTTTCTTTGGTGAAGGCTTAACCGAGTTCTTCGTCTTCTCTTCCATCACTTTGTCCCCGAGCGTATCAATCACGTCGAGTATCTGTTCAACAGCTATGTTCTCGCCCCTGCCCCAAGTAGCCGCTTTCTGTACTTCTTTAGAGCACAAGCCGTCCATGCACTTCTCAACCGGAATTACAACCGCGAAGCAGTCCACTGGTGTGCCCTCCGCGACAGGAACCGATGCAAACACCAAGCACACGTTTTCCTTATCCTCGCATTCCCTGGCTCCAATAATCTCAAATCTTGGTCCACCCGCCATTTGCTTCTGACCTATTTTGGTCACGAAGCCCAGCGACGTGGGAGTGTCACGCCAGGTGATGCCCCACTCCGTTATCTTCGAATCAGCGAGGAATGTCACCCTCGGTTTCAAGCCCCGTGCGAGTATTTTTCCTTCAGGATCAACAACCTTGTCACAGAGCCACCGTAACCCATTTGGTTTTGCGGTGGAGTCGACCATCGCCCTGCAAAATTAGAATCACAAGATTAGACCATCAGATTCTCACTCCATCGGCGGACAGCCGACGAAGCGGATGGACACGCCCTCCCCATCGGCGGACAGCCGACGGGGGGAATAACCCATGTGAGAAAATAGAAAAATGAAGGACTCAGAAAGGGGTGGCGTCGGCGGTCAGCCAACGGGCGGAACAACCCCATGCGACAGAACACAAAACATGAAGGGCAAAAGAAGGGATGGCGTCGGCGGTCAGCCGACGGGAGGAACAACCCCATGCGACAGAACACAAAACATGAAGGGCAAAAGAAGGGGTGGCGTCGGCGGACAGCCGACGGGAGGGACAAACCCATGCGAGAAAACAGAAACATGAAGGACTTAAGAAGGGGAGCGCCGGCTGACAGCCGACTGGACAACTTACCCACTCTCGGAGGCTGCCATGGCGTCGGCGGATGGCCTTTCACCGTCGGCGGATGATCCTCGAACAGCAGCCGACGCGCGCAGGTGAAGGAGCCGACGCCCTCAACCCTAGCAGCCGACGCAGAAAAACCTAGCAGCCGACGCGACCTCTGCGGAGCGCTGAGAAGAGGACAAAAGAGAGCTGAAAAAGAGAAGGCTGGAAATGAGGAGGAAATGTCGGGAATGGCGGGTGTATACCCTGCAGACCCCCACCTCCCGAGACTGAATCGTCACGCCCGATGGGTCATGTCGTATGGCTATGTACATACCATCCATGCATGGATGGTCATCCCTAACATCCGTCCCATCACGCCACGTAGGATGATGATGGGACGTCTTTTGACTTTTTTTCAATCCGTCACCAAGTCATGATGGCGTGGGCATGTGATGTGACAGCTGCTCCAATCGCCACGTTTAAATTCGTAATAATGAACTAACATTGTTCTGTGACGGCGGGGGTATCTCGCCGCCATGATGGGATCTTGATCTGTCCAAGGCGCGCAAAATTGAATTCGATTCTGGCGCCAATTTGTACTCCTGGGAATTCATAACTAACCCCCCGTCAGATGCGCATACTTCATTCTATTTCTGTCATTGCACTTTCGATTCCCTCTGAGAGTGCTCCTGACGCACACGTTTCCTGAGAGGACCGTTATTATTCCCGCATGTGCTTAACTGTCCCGCACCTTCTGTTGCCGTTTCTGTTGTCTTCGTTTATCGTTTCTGATTGGACGGTTGAGAGGAGTCTCTGATTGGACAGGTTAGGGACATCATACTGCTTCTCAACTAAGGTCCCCTGCAATTTCTGTCGGCGGACGTGTCCGTCATCGTCGGCGGATGCTATTTCTGTGCACACTCCGAGTTGTACGATCCGCGTCGGCTGCCCGCCGAGTCGTCTTCGTTGTCGGCGGATACATTTTACTCCGTCGGCGGGGACACTTCCCGTCGACCCTGTCGGCTGTCCGCCGACGAGGTCTTCATCTTTTATCCAATGGAAGTAGAGCCGATCCAGACGTTTCTAAGGAATGGCCAATCAGGGCGGTGGAAGGTTAAAAAGGGCGTTGTCGTGGCCCTTACTCATTCTGGGCTCTATTATGCAGGCAGGGCAGTGATCCAACGTGTTGTAGAATTTGATCCTATAGTGGTGGTGGTAAAAGTGATTGAGGTTTCAGACAGCATGGAAATGACTATACCATTTCCGGATGAGGGTGTGAAGTCCTTGAGCAACTGCTTAGGACGCATGATATTGTGGGAGGCGGCGGACCTCAGGCCTTTCGGAGAGGTGGAAGACGATGACATCAACGCCGTCGGCTGCCCGCCGACGAATGTTGAAGAAGATGTCAAGCCCGTTCAAGAATTCCTGGACCTCGCAGAGCAGATGGAAGTTGCGCTCCTTGAGGAATCCGGAGGCTCAAAGCGTTGTGTAGCCGCTGGAGTCATTATGGAGTGCTCTCCTAAAGGAACGTGGGAGGGGTTCTTGATTCCTCACAGCTTCTTTCTAATAGTGAGAGTGTCGTCCGTCAATCCAGAATTCTCTGAAACACCTCCTTTCTGCGAGTTACCGGATGTGTTAACGATCGGGTGTGCTGTGGGGCGATTGGTACTTTGGAGTGGATACAAGGTATGTCCACTTGTGAACGGCGCGTTGGCTGGCACATGTCCCGTCGGCTGCCCGCCGACGGAACCTCACTTGGGGAACGACAATGAAGAAATTGATGAAAGCAACTCCGCTCCGTCTGAGCAGGATCTGGGGACTAGGTCTCCAATGAATATCAGCAGTGACGACGATGTGTCTAAACAAGGGGAATCCGACGTAGAAACAGATGATCATTGTTGGGGTCCGGATTCCGGGACCTCGGGTACTCCTTCCACTCCAAATGCTTCTTATCCTGACCGCCACCTCTAGAGAAATCGGTATGTCGAACTTCTTAATGATGACCTATCAGTCCGTGGTAGAGCAATGATTCAAGTATGTTTACCGGACGAGGCATGTGATGATGAAGTCCTAGGGGATACAGAGGTTGGGGTTCTCTTCGTCTCTGAAGACGATCATCTGCAGATGACAACTCTTAGATGGCGTCTGACTCACACTCGCTTAGAAGGGGGTCACCTTCTCTCTGATATAATTACTTACTGCTCCGAGAATTTAGCAGACGCCGACGCGGACGATGGTCTGGATGGTGTCCCGAAGAATGCCTATCGATCGGTGAGGAGGAAAGTTCGCGAAAAAGATGACGTCTCTTCCACTAAGCTTCGCCGAATGGTTGTCCCTAGTGAATGCCGCTTAGTGAGCTCAAAGCGCTGTTGCAAGGACCGATGTTGCCAGACTTTTAGATGGGAAGATACTGTGAGTATTCGTCGTAAATTTTACGCAACAACATTCGAGGCGAGGCGAGAGATGTCCTTCGCTGTGCAAGGGCACTTACATACTGTACCCGGCAAGCGGAAGCTCTATGTTACTCTTGCGAACGTTGACGTATGTGAAGTGGCGTGGTATATCATTCACGGAGTATCGAAATCCGCGTACTACAGCTACAAGGCTTCGGCCCAAAGTGGTCGTGTCAATGGGAGTCACGGAAATTCCGGTGTACATCGTCCCCAGATTCACACAATCCAGGCCCGCGCGACGTTGACCACTATCGTTAATGAGAATGCCGACCAAATGCCCAATGAGTTTCGGATGATTGGCAAGAAGAGAGTGGCCGCGCTCAAAGTACTCCCGTCTGCGATGAACTGGAATCACATGCGCGAAATGGCCAACGCCGTAAGTTCCTCCTCATCTTCTTTCATTTTGGACAGTTTACTGAATTGTAGTGATTACTATCGTCGGCTGCCCGCCGACTGGATGACGAACTTGCCAACTGATCGACCTCACTCTGTGCTATTCAGGTCAATGAGCAGTGCAACGCGAAGCTGATTTCGCAGTCCTCCGTTAGTCGCATGAGGAAGGAGTACTTCCGCAACGTTGAGGTCAAGGCAGTAGGAAGTAATTTCTCCAAGTGCACTGAGTGTGACTTCCTCGTTGAACTCATTGCCAAGTATCCTAGAGGGTCGGACGAGTGGCAGAGCTTGACAGAGGATAGGACCAGGCATTTGAACTATCAGCGAGCTTGTCGCAACATTTATTACGGATGGACAACCCAATCTATACAGAGTCCTACTGAGTTCCTATGCATCATACATGATAAGATGGACACATCGAAAACAGCGATCCCCCGCATGCAACGTATCACGAAGGCTACGGCAGGGCTTGGTCAAATTCCGATTTCCTGTACTAGAATGCTGACTCACGGTCACGGAGATGGCGCCTACGCACACTATGCAACTGCCCTGTGGCCAGGAGACCCAAATTTCACAATCTCCTTGTTGTGCAGGGTATTCCGTGCCTTGGAGAGACTACCTGTCCGGGAGTCAAAAGCACTCTTCGAGGCACCGCCACAGAATGAATTCTTTGCAGCGCTAATGCATGGATCGTCACGTTGCATCCCCTCAATTCCACCTTCTAGAGATGAACCACTCACTCCACCTCTGCCTGGTAGGCCTGCTGTTCCTTTGCCGAAGAAGTTGTATCTCCAGCTTGACAATTCTGCGAAGGACAACAAGAACCGGTTTCTTCTAGCATTCTGCTCGTTGCTGACGGCGAGGCGAATATTCAAGGAAGTTACAGTTGGTTTCCTGATTGTGGGACACACACATGAGGACATCGACGCCCACTTCAGTCACCTGTCGAAACTCATTAAGCAAAAGAACACATACTGCCTTGCCGACCTTATGAAGGCATTCATGGATTCTCAGAAGACAGTTGCCTTTATTCCAGAGGTTGTTCAGGAAGTGGCAGACTTCAAAAGTTATGTTGCTGATTTTCATCACGATGGAGGTAATGCGATAGAAGGTCACAGTGAAATGCATCTTTTTAAGTTCTATGTAGTGGAGGATGGGGAGGATGCGGGGTGGCCCGTGATGAGGTACAAGAAGCGTGCAACTGATCTGTCATGGCTTCCACCTGGCAAACCCGTGAAAATGTGGAGGGCAGACAAAGAGGGTAAACCACGTTTGCCCGTCGGTGATCCCAAACCGGTTCCTCATAAGCACTTATGGGGTAGTGTTGAAGTCGATGAGGGCAAGAAGAACGCGGATAAAGAGGTGGCAAGGGCAGCGGAGTGTTCAGAGAAGAGAAATTTCATTAAAAGTGGATTATCTAAGTACATTGAGTACTGGAGAACTGGCATGGCTCGGGATAAGAAATACGCACAAGACATGTTACCATATGTACTGTATTGGGAGCGAATTTTAAAGGAGGTCAACGAGCCAGTGCCCCCCAATTCCGCCACCTTACAGGAAGGATTCTGGCCTATCTCAGACTGGAAGCGGGACCACATCACCACATTCGATGCAGAGGACGAATATATACCGGATCCGGATATTCGTCCCGGTGACGAGGATGAGGTGGAGCCCTATCCTTTCTGTGGTCTGAAAAACTCTAGGCCGAAGTCTGTGTTTAACCCATATCGTGACGTTTTACGTGGCGATTGGGTTTTCTGTCGTCCGTGTAAGGAAGACCACCTACCCATTTGGATGGGTAGGGCGATAGAGCCTGTTATAACAGAGTCTGGTCCTAATTACGGTAAGTTCAAGGTTGAATGGTGGACTCCGATGAAGGGCAAGAAAGAAGGTAAGAAGAAAGTTGCGAGAGAGTGCTGGACAAGACGGTGGGAAAGGGAGTTGACTCTTGCGGAGTGGGTGGAGTGTAAATCCGTTGTATACACTCATAGGACCAAGAAAACTACGCATGAGGGGCCCCCAAAGTCCCATCTAATACCCGAAGATGTTGTGATTGCTGCCATGGCAAACTTCGAATCGCATGGAATCTCGATGAACTGGAATGACGAGGAGGAAGACTAGTCGGCTGCCCGCCGACGATTGTGATCTTAGCTATAGAAGATGTAGCTAGTGATGGTTTCCTCTGTAAACGTTATAGTTGAATATTGTAAACACTGTGATTCCTTCGAATAAGAATTGTATTTTACCGTAGACCCAATACTAGTCATGTATTACGCTTTGTCTTCTATTTGTTGTTCTGATGCCTTACTTTTCCTTCTTCGGTGGTCGTCGGCTGTCCGCCGATGCCTCTAACCATGTTAGATAAGCATCATGAACGGTGACTTTGTGAGGCTGGTCTATATTGTATGGCCTGTGATTTTTACGGTGGACACTGTTACTCTAGTCGGCTGCCCGCCGACGCTTTCCACAACATTGGTAGAACCACTATGCGCTTTGAGAAACTGGGAAAAAATATTTATCCATTTCATTATATTCTTATCGGAGTACAACGGTAGTGTTCCGCCCTTTACATGTTACTTTGTATTGTGTATACATCAGAGATGCCACTACTCCTAAAGCCTCAGTAACAAATACTAACCATGAATTCTACAACTATCCGAGTGTGTGAAGCAGCTCTATTGAAAACGAGCTGGACAGTTCTAACACACAGTAATTCACCCTAAAGCCAAAAAACCCAAAAGCTGCATATGGTCGCCAACGCCATGAAGCGATCAGTCCTTCGCAGTAGACTTGGCTCGGACAGCACTACACCTAGTATCGACGGATGGATGCACGGATCCAAACGACGAATACGTGGACTGCGGGCTTGCGTTCCTTCTGCACCACTGATCTTGGCCAGAGCACCGACTTCCAGCACCCTCCAAGTTGTCGTATGCTTCGCCAACGATGCGGAGCCACCCTGCAGTTGACATGGTTTGCGTTGACACCTCCCCTGTGTGGCTGAAGTGAACGCTGCCAACACTCTCGGACTCCTCAGACTCCTCGGACTCCTCGAATGTCAGTGGGAAGGCGATGCCGGAAGCGTCAGAGATCTCCAACAACTCAATGCTGTGAGCAATACTCCAAAACCACTGCGCACCTGGCTGCAGAAGGCGTGGGATGTATTTGAAAGCTGGAATGGCGGTGTTGCGAGAACAGGCGACCACCGCCCTATACCATGGCCGGAGCTCCTCGAGGTTAGCCAGTGTCTCCCGACCAAATGGATACCCCACATTGCTACCCCGCCTCCCCATAACGACAAAATATTGGACAATATGCGACTAACTTCTACAGTATGCGACCTTCTTCTACAGTATCCAGTTGGAGTTCCTCTAGTAAACTGGTAAACGTTCTAGTAATCCACTTCTCTAGGGTTTTCTGGACGACTAATAGCCAACGTCGACCTAGTCTAGTAGCCCCTACTCCCCTACTCGGCTGGTAGCCGACTAGGACTAGCTTACTCATCATTTGCATCATTAGGACTAGGACTTATTTACTCATCATTAGGACTAGTAGCCCCTACTCTCCTACTCGGCTGGTAGCCGACTAGGACTAGCTTACTCATCATTTTTATCACTAGGACTAGGACTTATTTCCTCATCATTTTTATATGTATTTCAAATTCCAGAGGTCGGTTCAGTGAGGAAGAGGTTGGCTCTCCTAGTCGGCGGCCAGCCGACTAGAAAGGACTTCCATTCGTTGTGACCATGAATACTGTTCATTCTAAACGACGACTCCGGAGTCCTCACAGACGGACACCCCAATGTGAGATGCCTGGCAGTCGTGTCCACTCAGCAGGTCGCCGACGATCTTCCCTTCACCCGCTTCACTTCACAGATCCACATTTTGCAGAGCAAGTATTTCCTTTTATTAGAACAGATATATTTCTAAGGATAGGGTTTCTAGGGTTTAGGGTTTCTAGGGTTTAGGGTTCTCAGTCAGCCACTCGCCGAGAGATTCGGCCATGACAGTGGGACTGGGATGTCCTCTATTCAACATTATAATAAATTCACTCAAATGATTTTATCCCTTGTAAGCGGAATGCATTTTTTCATAAATATTTGACATCTTTGTCTTTAAATTTGAGGGATAACACATGAATTGGACGTCTACTGATGATGCAAAGTAGTCCATAATTGAGCGTTTTGTCCATAATTACTTAAATACCCCTTATTCAAATTTCATTAAGTTATCGAAAAATTGGTTTATTGCCGTTTTATTTCCATTAATATACATTTAGATTGACATCTTTTTAACACGAATACAAATCTTTGAAATAGAAAATTTTGGAAATTTTGGAATATATCAAGAAAATCTGTTGATTTTTAAGAAATAAATGCAATGTATGTATGACCAAAGTCAGTCTTTAAATTTGAAAGGGTAATACTTGTCTTGGAATTTGTTCCATCTATCTCCAAATTCTATGTTAGTTTAAAACTACAATGAATTGTGACGTTTGATTTTATAAATGAAAGAATATTTTTTGCATCTAAATGTTGATTTTATATTGTTATCTAAATTGGAATTTTTTAATACTTGAAGGAAAAATCAAATATTAATCATTTGAGATCATTTGAAGAACTCAAATCATTGCTCAACAGGTATGATTTCAAATCTAGTTTGATAAAATGGAATAGTATCAAGAAGAAGAAGAATTTGTACCACATTACATTATAAGATCCATTTTACAATTTTTTTTTATAATTCTTAATAAAACTATTCTACAACATAAAGCTATTCAACAAAGAATTGGTAATGTTGAAGAAGTTGTCTTTTGTGTATATTATATTTTATTCATAAAATCCAATGAAAAGAATGAAGCTGGTAGCTCAAGCAAGCTCATTAAAGAAGCAACGGTAGGAGTGAATGATTGCAAGAAAGCAAATGATACAAGGAAAAAGTGCATGTTTGCAATTGCAGACCTGCTAAATAACAATGGTTGGAAATTTGAAGTATACAATTTCACCATTATATTGACAAACTTCGATAAACCTTAAGATCCAAAATACATTGTGAGTAGATTACTTTCAACTTCTTTATTTTAAATAAGTAGAGAATTTATGCATACTAAAACAATCTTCTTGCATAAATTGCCTTTACACGAGATTCCTTAAAATATGAGGATCTTAGTATTATGAATACTATCATTTTTTTTGTAAATTGTTTTACAATATTAATTTGATGTTCTTTCAAAATTAGAGGAGATTTTCAAGAAACAATTATCTTGGTATACATTGGTGTGGAAGTGGATCATATTTGATAATTGTAACAATCGGAAACTTTCAATTACTATTGAATGGATTGATGCAGTCTATTACTTCAAACAAATAGTGCATCAAACAAGATGCAAGGTTCTATGCTATTATTTAGATGTCAAGATGTTTTTCCATAAAAGATTTTTTGAAATAATTGATTCATCCTTTCTTACAATATTTGATGACTTCATTGCAAAAATGTTGATATAATTTTACCTTTATTTTAATGCTTTGTACTTAGATAGGACCGTATTTGTTACTTGTGATAACGTATGATTGTATCAACCAATGTCCTTTGGATCCCATAGACCATTGTCATTGAGATTGCAATCTTTGAAGTTTTGAATGAAATACTTCATATATTCTTAGATTGTATTTCTTGTAGCTTAGAATTGTGTTTATCAAAGTCTCTAAAATCCAAGAGACACCTTGTCATTGATAATATAACTTCCAAGCATTCAAAAATTGTACTTAAACATTACGTCAGTTTGTAATTTAAATAGCAAATTCTGAAATTGCCAACGACATTCGGATCAAAAAGATCCCGGGTCAATAATAATGTAACCATTAAAATTTTAAGAAAGGTGCTTAAAAATCATTATGTTTGCAATTTTCAAACTAAAATTTTGTGCCTACCAACGTCTTTAGGACCCGAAAGACCTCGGGTCAAATATAATCTAACCTCTAAATTTTCAATAAGGGTGCTTAAAATCATTATAGTTTGCATTTAAGGAAGTAAAAGTTTCTATCCACCATTATTATATGGATCCAAGAGACACTTTAACCTATTGGTGATAATGTAACCCTTAAATTTCCAAATAAAGTGCTCAAATACTATCTTTGTTTGCACTTGAGGTAACTAAACTATATACTCGCCAATGTCTTCTGAATCCAAAGGATCATTTTCCTTGAGATCATTTTCCGTAATTTTTTAAATTTTTTTTGCGTAAAAATCATTAATCTTTATGCTTTAGCTAGCAAAAGTTTGACTTGTAGACGTCATTTGGATCTAAAAAACTCATAGTCATAGTTAGTGATGACATAACCTCCAATTTCTCAAAAAGGAGTGTTTAAATATTACCTTAGTTTGTACTTTATGCCGTAAAAGTTTTTGCTTCTCAACATCCTTTAGATCCAAGATACGTATGTATCTAATCAACATTCATAGAATGAATTCAAATTTTGGTGTGTGAAATGTGCTAATATTTGACTATGCTCCTACGTATTTTTAATGTAGGCACTACGCATGGAGATTTTCTCCAAATATATATTGTAATATACCATTGAAAATTGCTCAATGAGAGCTTTTCAAAAACATACTAGCAAGCCATATTTTTCATCCAAATCATCAAAAAATCATGTCATTTTCCATCCAAATTATCAAAAATAATCAGAATTAGGTTCTACCTCAAGGAACTTTAGGATCTAAAGGACCCTTTTGACAATGTCATTTTTCAAGAAAAAATAAAGTATGAGTGTATAAAAGGACCTTGAGATCCACAAAAGGTTCTAGACATTTTATATGAATTGAATTTTGAATTTAAAAGAAATGGTCTTAGAATTTAAGAAGGGATCAAGACTTGTAAATAATTTTGTCAAATAGTGGAGATAAAGGTGGTCTTTGGATTTCAAAGGGATAATGGCAAAATTGATTTTAGAGTTTCAAATAAGGAATGCCAAAAAATTTCAATCACAATTTACACTTTATTCTTTTATACATTCCACAAACTCTACTTCTCTTTCATCCCTTCTCTAAATTAAGTAAATATCAACTATCATTCAATCAAATAAATATCAAATATAAATCTCCAAATACAAATTTTAATGCTAATATTTTTATCTTATTTTTGGGCATAATTTGTTTTATAGCCTTATAGTTTGCATGGCTTATAATATACATGGACAACAATAGTAGTGACTTCCTATTATAAGTTATAACCAAACAAGATGACATCACATTCAATTATGAAGATGATATTCAATCCTTTGTGTATTAAATTATAATTACTTCTCATTTTCTAAATGAATTTGTTCGTGTATCCAAGATAAAATTTCCTCAATTCCTTGTAGTCTTACTTTATTAAGTATACATGAATGTCAATACATATTAAAAAAACATCAACGAATAGATTTTTTTCAATATTGGTATATTACTTTTGGATTGTATTTGAACAAAACATTTAAAAAATTTGAAAAAAAAATAATCAAATTTTATCTACACACAAATATAATTATCATAGTGGTATTAGTAAGTGTCATATTTTATATATGTATATGTGTGCATATATATAAATATAAATATAAATACACTCATATATAAATATGTATATATATGTATATGTATGTATATATATATATATATATATATATATATATATATATATATATATATATATATATATATATATATATATATATATATTCAATCTAATGCGAGATATCATTCAAGAATCACACAAATATAAGAGAAAAAATTTACCCAGAAAAAATAAAAATAAAAATAAAAATCATCAATTACCTTTATTCAAAAACAAAAAAACTCACCCTATAACCCCTTATTTCAACCCCTAAACGGCCATTGTCCTAGAATGGGCGTTTTTTGAATTTGAAAAAAAAATATTCTTTGAACTTCAAATGTTATAATCTTCTAATCCGTGGAGTAAAAAATGTCCAAAAAATCCATAAATCTGTCAAAACAATCTTATTTGAAATTCTACAATTAAAAAATTAAAACATGAATTTCATTTGACAATTATTCCTTGCACTAGAAATAGCAGATTTTTGACAATTTTGGGGGAAATTCAGTGATGATTGATTAGGGGTTAAACATTTATAACTTATTCATTCAACACCCAAACAATACATTCCAAACTCCATAGAATCTCTTTTCTTCTCTCACACAACTGAGTTAATTTTTTATAAACAAAAAAAATCATCACTCACCAACAACAACCATCCTCAATTACCTCAAAATCGCAAATAATGATGCTCCCATCGCAAGAGTGACCAACCCAACCCAACAACTGCCAAAACAAGCACACCAGTACCTCACGAGTCGCAAACCCACACGAAACCTCTCGAGAACCGAGACTCGGAAACGAGAACAACGAAGAGCACCCGAAACACAACACACACACAAACACACCACAATAACAACAATAACAACATCAACAACAATACAAGCACACACAGAGAGAGAACAGAGAGAGAAGGAAGAGAGAGAAGGAAGAGAGAGAAGAGAGAGAGAGAAAAGGAAAGAAAAAGCCTGAGAGAGAGAGAGAAGGGGAGAGAGAGAAGGAAGGAGCAAAAGCAGAGCGCACAACACAAAGAGAGCCCACAACGCGAGCCTGCAAGCAAGCCAGCAAGCGTGCAAGCGAGGGAGCGAGCGAGCGGAGACCTACAGGGCTCCCCGACCATTCGGCGACGACACTCACCCCGCCAGTCGATCGACATCTCCCACTCTCCGAGCCTCCGTCTTCCAAGGTGGCACCTTGCGTTGCAGGAAGTTTGCAGTTGCGGGAGGGAGGAGAGGAGGGGCACTGGAGGGAGGAGGCGAACTGGGGTGCAAGGTGGAGACTCTGGCTGCAATGCCAGCTCAAGGGCGCCCGGACGGGGAGCCGCCCAGTGCCGCGAATGCAGACGGTGAGCATCTGTTTTACGTGTAATTCAGGCCCCGGGGTGGGACTTTAATTGATGGGGTAGTCATGGAGTGGACGCGTTTTTAGATGGTAGTAGTGTGGGCGTTGCTAGAATGAAATTGTGGGATCCAACGCTAGGAAGGTTTGGGTAGTGGACGCCCTTTTTTCTGTATTTGCGTCAATTCAATGAGTTTTCGTCATTGGTTTTTTTTTTCAGGGGTTCGTTTAGGATGTTGTGGTTACCCAACTTCGTAGAGTAGAGTGTTTGTTTGGTACCTCGGTGTGGTTTTTTTTTAACGTGCAAGTAAGGAGAGTTTGTTTGATGGTTTTTGTGTTGTGTGTTGTGTTGTGATCGTGTTTTGGACATGTCAGGTGGTGCCGTGGCGCCGTCCAATGGAGACGATAAAGAGTGAGTTGTTGGAACTTTCCTTTGTGTCGTATGGTTTAGAGATGGTCTCAATTTGGTTGTGTAATTCGTTCGACTCGTGCACCTGAATGGTCGTGTGAGTTCACTTCGTTGGAGAAATTTCATTGTGATGTATTTTCATTGTGATGTACGTGTTTTGGTTGAAGTATTTCGGGTAGTTAATTTCATGCACATGAGTTAGTATTTATTGATGATCCGCAAAAAAGATAGATGTCGTTTCTTTACATTGCGGGAGAAACTGGGGAGCGGAGAGTCATGATACTGTGATTAGGTTGTAGGTGGTCGTGCTTGGTCTCCTGACGGGTTCGCCTTTGCACTGCTTTGTTGTGCACATTAGGTTCACACTCCTGTGGTTTTAGAGTAGAGTAGCCGATAACTCTGTTGGTCTGTTTGGTTATAATTGTTCATTATGATTAGGGTGCTTAGGTTAAACACACGTCTCGACGGCCGGTTCCGGCTCGGGAATCGGATCCGTCTACTGGCCCTGGGTCGATGACGAGGGTCCGGCCGTCGGCTCCGCAATCGATACCTTCTTTCTGGACCACTGTCTTCACTGTCTTCAGATCTAGTTTTGAAACTTTCTGGATTGCAATACATGTTCATAAGGCGGTGACCCACTTGAAGGTCTATCCTTCGAATTAGAAATGGAAATGCTGTAAGGTTTTAAGAAGTTGTGAGTGGTCTATACAGTCAAACTGTTGTTTCACCATACTTATCACAGATTTTTTACGTAGCCCTCACGAAAAGTTCCTGCAATTGCCCGCTGGTTGAGAATCTGCCTGTCCCTTCTGTCACTCTATATCGTCAGATGTACATGGATCTAGTTTGGTAAATTTTATGGTCGAGGACTGTTTGGAAAGAGGTTGCTGTAGGTGAAATTGCAAAATATTAGTTTAGTCAAGAAACTGCAAACTGGCACCATCTACAAGTGCAACATGTTAGTTTTGCGAACTGTTGCAGAGGTAATGACGACTAGTCCAATCAGTAAGGATAAATGGTTTGGCTAAGATGGTCGGAGTCAATCAACTTTACGTGCGTATGCCTGCGTATCTCGAATTAACCCTGAGACGTAGATTATACTTTGGTTACGCTAATTCTGTGCTTGTTGTCTCAGCTATATCACGGTTTGTCGGTCAGACATTCGCAAGGAGATGCAGTGTCCAATTTGTCTGGGTAAGCTTAACCTATTTGTGAAGGAGCTTATACTTTTGTATTCACTCTTGCTGTATGTACTTTATGTTATATGATATGAGAAACCGGCCTTTCTTTACTGGGTTGCCTTTGTTTACAGGGATCATACGAAAAACACGTACAGTTATGGAGTGTCTTCACCGATTCTGCAGGGAGTGCATTGACAAGTCCATGCGGCTTGGGTAATTTATCCTTCACTTGTGCTTGTAATGAATTACTGGCTAATAAATGATGATAGGCGAGCATAACGAAGTTTCATTGTTTGTACAGCACCTTCTTCAGCGTAGGTGATGATAAGTTTGATAGAAATTACTTCATAGGGAGACGAAGATTATCCATATTTGTCCATGATTTGTTTTTCACAAACTTGCAAATTATTAGCTAGTATTGTTTGTTGAACGATGTACTCATTTTATTTGATAATTGACTGGTAACATCTGATACCTGCAGAAATAATGAATGCCCTGCCTGTCGCACACATTGTGCAAGTCGTCGATCTCTGAGGGATGATCCCAACTTCGATGCACTGGTCGCCGCAATATATCCCGACCTTGACAAGTACGAAGAGGAGGTGGGTCATTGCATGAATATATAGCGAATATGCTGTTCACATTAGTGACATCAGTAGAGTCTATCTATGACTGAATTGTTTAATACTATGTCATTACAGTATTACCTAGATTAATTCCTTTGGGTTGCACATGTCGTTGTCTTCTGCTCTTTATACGAGG
The DNA here is from genome assembly GCA_014871385.1 of Ceratodon purpureus. Lineage (NCBI taxonomy): Eukaryota > Viridiplantae > Streptophyta > Bryopsida > Pseudoditrichales > Ditrichaceae > Ceratodon > Ceratodon purpureus. The sequence continues at coordinate 15,734,979 of CM026425.1, forward strand.
AGCAATCTGACTTTGCTTGGTAGTCTTCTGAACCTCTCTTACTTCCTATTTTCCCATGTATTTTGGTACATGAACTGTTGTCCTTTGATTTAGCTAGAAGCCTCTAAATGCCTGTCACGTTTCTGCAACAGGAACTCGCCCTATTTGAGGATGAAGAACGTGTAAATAGAGAGGTCAGTATTGCTATCTTGCTCTTGTAAATACACAGGTTTTATATTTCGGTAGCTGTTAAGCATTGTATTGTGCATCATAAATGTAACAAATGTGCTTGTATATTGATCAAACTCTGTTCTTCTGGTAGTTGATCCTAAATATTATTCGCAGAGGGGAGTGCTTAGTAATTCAAGTTTTAAGTATTTAATTGTTGGTCTTGGCGCAGTATGACGTTTGTCAGTTTCTGGAGGCTATATTTTCCTGTTGTCATCATTTTGTTGAGTGGCACAGTACAATAAATTTTGGTCATAATTCTCAAAGTCTCACATTTAGAAATTAAAGTAAAAGTTACTTGTTTTTTGAATGATGGTTTTTTGAAAAAATTCCAAAAAAAAGCAACTAGTTTCTGAGCACAAAATCGCTATTGGATGCAAACAGATTCAGGCAAATATTGCTGACACGTTCAAGAGACAATCAGAAGCCATTGCAAGGCGTCGTACAACAGCCAAAGCAGCTGCAGCAATTGTTAGGAAAGCTCACGGAAACTTTCGAAGTGTGCACAGCAGGCAAAGAGGCCGGGGTCGTGGAAGGCGAGGAGGTCGCAGTCGGAGGTCAGTACGGTTTGTGTGACGGGTGTCTACGGCATGTTGAGGAATTAGAGGATTGTGAACTTAGTCTCCATACTCTTGTTTCAGATGAACCTTAATTTCTGGAGTGCCTGGGTCTTATTCTCTTCTGGGGTATGATTTGGCAGGTACAGCGAAGGCTCGGCACGTTATGAAGATGATGACTTTTACGACGACGACAAAGCTGACACGGCTACTTCTGGTGATGAAACTCAGAGTGAACCAGAGCCAAACCCGAAGAGACGGAGACCCAGAGCACAGACTTATTCTAGTGGTGAAGACAATAGCGAGGATGAGTCCCTCAGCGGTAAGCTGCATTCTGACACGCTTTTCCTGCAGTCATAGAACAATTCTTTATATTTGAGGAAGTTGCAGGTTAGTCATGCTGTTGTTTGATCATCCTACTGCTTGACAGAACACTTCAACATGTACAGTATTCCTAGAGCTGCGCTTCTGGTTTCAAAGCTGAAAAATCATATGAACATCTTAATCGCTTAGCAATTGTAAGATGTGTATAAGTAGTGATGTTGGAGTATATGACTTCCCAAACCTTTCTTTTCCTGTACAGCAGCCACTCGTGACCAACATGGAGTGCCTGCCTCCTTTTCTGGTGATGACTCACCGCCTGACCCACTCGCAAGGGAGAGTGATGGTAATGCCTCTCCAACCAATAATGAAGGGACGTTGAAGAGCTGGGCTAAAGGAACACGAAGTTCACGTTATGGAAGTGTCAGTGGTGTTCCTGGGGCCAATGGTACTAGGAGCTTAAAGTCATTACCTCGGACTAAGGAACTAGCAGATGCTTTAATTGCGGCTGCTCGCTCAGAGAAAGAAGATGAGGTAAGAAAAGGGATTCTCTGGATATCTTAGATTGTATACCTTCAATTGCAACTGATGTCCCGTGCTATGCCTTCAGTTCTAAGCAACTGAATGAACCAGAATCACTTGTTTTAAGTTGATGTAGCTCCTACTTGGAAACACATTGTCTTGTGATGCAACTAATGTTATCTGGTGCATTATGTGAAAGTAAAAGAATTTCGTAGTTTGCCCTTCCATTGTAAAGGAATGTGTGTACTAATTTCTACTGTCACTCCTGGTGGCATGTCGTATAATCCCATATTCTGGCTAGTTTTGTAAGTAAGATAAATTTACAATGCAGAAATGTTTTAGCGATACAAGCATTGCAACGAAAATGCTGCAACTTTTTGCTTCAAATTTTCCCGCATTCAGCTTTGTTGTAAGACTAATTCCCGCTTTCATGTTTTGAGTACCAAAGCGGTGTTTCTATTGCGCTGTAATGACGTCTTTTGCAAAACTATGTTTTGCAGTTTGTTGTGCACTTGAACTTGCAGCCTTTAAATGATGGATCGGATGACGAAGACACCCTGCCAAGCCTCAAACGGCCACACCTCTGTTGTCCACCCAAAATGACCGTGCGTCACCTTTGCGAGGTAATCAAAATGCTCTACTTTATAGTCATAAAACTTTGCAGTTCGTTTTGTCCTTTCTTTTTCTTTAGATTGTCTGACCTTTTAGGGCACGTATTCTGTTTTTCCTATTGCCAAGATCTAAGCAAGAAACTGTATAACCTGATAGAACTGAGAACGTATCAGGCTTAGCCCTGATATTCAACTCTCATATGAAATAGATCGGAGGGAGCCCATTGTGCAGAAGCATATTTAAATTTCCCAATTCCTGTCCTCATCATGACGTGACAGCGTTACATATTATCTCTAAGTGATGAGTTGGAAGACATTTATTGTTTCGTTTTACTATCTCTCCTCTGAATACATGGATCTGTTATTTTCGAATTTCACAAGGACTACACATGTACTGATTATATTTCTGATGTGGGAGCAAACGCAGTTCCTTGCAACTCGCTTAACTCCTCCGCCAGGAGCAGATTTGGAAATTCTTGTGGAGAGCAAGACTGAACAAGTTTCAATTCCTAAACCTCCTCCGCGGTTGAGCAAGCTCTCGAAAGGGAAGGCGTGGGCTTCTAGAGGAGACAGTGGTAAAGAAGTCATGCTTCTGTCTTCGGGCCACACACTTGAAAGTGTACTTTGTGACTTCTGGGATTACCAGGGTAATTTGGTGAGTTATTCTTTGCTACCTCTTCCTCTTGTTTCCTCAGGTTAACATACTCGTTGAATAGATAGAATCACAAGGCTTTGCCACCTGCAAGTACCTGTTTATAATACTGCTAAGCTCACCAATCAGTACAGGTAACTCATGAAAACACTCTTTAGAAAATGGGTACCTGATAGTAACATTTCTGCAAGGTCATCTGTAGCTGTTTAAACAACAAAGTATCATCAGTAATCATATTTCTATGCTTGAATAATTCAAGCTTCAAGATATCATCTGGTTTTTAGATTAGAAACTGTATGAAATATTGATGTCACTTGACTTGTTCCTTTTGTATTCACAGGAGCTTCTTTATCGTCGGAAGAATTGACAATGGATATGCCATATTTTGAAATCAACAATCAAGTGGCATGAATGAAGAAGAAGCCAGCATCTGAAGTTTTAGGGTCCTCATAAATTCCGCAGAGAACGGGTGTTGAAAAATAAGGCTTTCATGATTTGTTTAATTGTTGATGAACTTGCATAAGATATCAAACGCTTCATATGACTAACATGTCCTATTTTGATTATCTGTTGAAGTCGTGCAAGTGCTTCCCAGTGTTTGGAAAGGTATGTTCTATGGATGTGCTGTTTGAATCCAGCCTTGGAAACATAGTCATAATACAAAAACTCAAAATTTATAGAGTTCCTATTTCAAAGATTGGTTTTGTAAAATTTGATGAAAATATTAGATGCCTACAAATATTAGATGCTTTGAATGTCTATTATAAAATAGGTTTTTGTATGTAAGATAAAGATGTGGCACAAGTCTAAAACAAGTCTAAAGTACAATGTTTAAGCTCATATCCTTCAAGTTGGTAGACTACAAGTCTGTTTGAAAATCTCATTAAATGAAATTTAGAGAGTGTGATGTGTGTATTATGTAGTGTAGTGGTGCTTGATGGATGGTATATTGCTTCTACATGTAAATTTTAAATACTTGACATTATAAATATCAAAATTTACATCTTTTCAAGTATTTGTAGAACTAGAGAATGTAGTATAGAATGTATGGAAATGCCCGCAGGTTAAGTGATGTATTTAAAATGGTTATCTAAATGGCCTAAAGAATCTAAGATGTATTTAAAATGGTTATCTAAATGGCCTAAAGAATCTAAGATGACAGAGATGGAAATTAAGTAGTATAATGAAAAAAAGATATCTTAATGTAGGGGCTTTAGAACTTGTTATGGTTTGAGAGTTATGAACTTGTTCTGAGTTTCTCTTTATCATAGAAAATTGATTTTAAAAAACATTATTTTATTCTTTAGACATTTAATAAAAAATCTCTAAATTATTGTTACCTTATTTAATATATTATGATAGTAAATCTCATACACCCAAACCTTAAAATCCTTAACGTATTCATATAATATCCAAATAATGCATTTTATGATGTTGTAAAATTTTCTAAAATTTACAATAGAGAAAAGGTAAAAAGAAAAAAATTATGCCACGCCAGGGGCTCAAACCTTAGACCACAAGGTTAAGAGCCTCGCGCCCTACCGTAAAGACCCCGCCGGGGGTTAAAAAGGATGTGCGAGCCTTGCGCTTTACCTTAAAATCCCCACCAGGGTTAAAAACAAAAGTGACCAACAAAAGTGACCAGTTGGTGAAACCCATGGGCAAGGGCCCTGTGCTCGGGATATAGTTCCGACGGATGAGCGTTACAACTATCATCCCTTTTATCGTTCCTTTCCTAAAGTAACAACAGTGCACTAATTTGCTACACTAAAAATCATACTATACAAAAGAATCCCTGCGAGACGAAGGACGAGAAGTGATTCGGTGATGAAGTCGGTATGGCATCTGTCTTCACAGCACGGTGATGTGGAGTTGTGCCGAGTCGGGCAGGTGTCTCCTGCTTCTCTTGTTGGATTGATCGAGGTGGTTGTTTGGTTGTGTTGAGGAGGATGCGACAGTGGAAGGGAGGCAGTCGGGTGTGGTTCTAGATTTGTTGAGTCGTCATTGCTCCTGCCCTGCTTCTCTGCTAGTTGGTGCTGTGTCCGCTTCAATGAGAGCCTTCCGCTCTATTTTGATGAGTTCATTCTCTTACGAATCCTAAAAGTATTATGAGATTATTTCACTTCAACAGCGGAATTGACGAGCAATTGTAATAGGTGATGACAAACTGTGTAATTGATCAGAGATGACGGTTTTCAGCCGTCTGATTTGTTTTCTGTACAATTCATAAGTGGTTTAGCTTCGATAGAATGTGTCATGGGCAGATCATCCGATTATGGTTATATCCTTCGTCAATCGGCGACCAGTGTATGGCTGCAACTCGTATTTTCATGTATCGAGAATTTCACTCACTTCGACCTGTTGCAGAAAAGAAGTCTATCAAGATTAACAGTTTCTCCAGAACTGGTTTAGGTTACTATTTAATCAATTCTCATCGTTTCCAAGTTGACACTGTGCACATTCTCTAGACATAGTGGATTAAACAGAGTACCTCTCCAAGGGGAAGAGGCAATGACAATCTAAACTGCTTATAAGCAACTGCTTCTCCCATCTCAAGGTCAGCTGTAGAGCCTCTACTTTCTATCGGAGAGAGAGTGCCAACCCGTGCTGTCAGCTATTCAACTGATTAATAACCTGCTCCATTGATCATCTACAGTGAAAATTCAACTGTTATGGGGCGCATGATACCACAAGTAGACGCCTCTACCTTCTATTTCTCGTCAGAAACTGAAAGGTCGCTGCAGTGACGCAACCCAGCCAAGGTCGTGACTCTATTGAAAGATACTGCTTCTGCAGCAAACAATCGACTCCATACTTGCCCGGAGAGCAGGAGATACAAGGTAAACACACGGTCGTAACACTAAACTCTAGCAAAACTGAAGCTTGTGTAAGAGCTAATAATGGTGTAGTGTCTAATCTGGTTACGAGATTCGAAGAGTATGAGAGGAAACTAAACGAGAGAGAGCTCTCCAGCTGGGACAGACCTCTTCACCAGCTTTGCCCATGCCTCATTGGTTTCGGCAATAACCTTCAGTGCGTATTCCTGCAACATGAAACCAAACGAGATTACACAACTGACATACAAGAAGTAAAAAGTAAGAAGTGAGGCACATGTGGTTTAGTCAAAATATGGGCTGAAGTGACTCGAATGGTGTAGGCGTAATCTAGAACCAGAAATCAATGTAATCAAAGCAGACATTCCAAAGACCTACAGTAGAATCCAAACGTTCTAATACCTTGTCAGCAGCCTTGTTACCAAGTCCAAACTTGTTGGCAGGCTTTCCATCTGGGATCTTGTAATCCCTGAACCAGTCTCTGATTGCTGTCAAAGTGCCCTGCAACACAAAAGATAAGAACGTAAGTAAACCGCAGGCTAATCAAAGTGTCAAGTTGAATACTTGTCACAAAAGCTGGGTGATAACTTCCTCCAAACATGTTACTTTCAGAATAAAATGACAATAAAGATAAGAGACTCACTGGGAAGTGCTTCTCAACATCTTCCACGCTGTTAACCAGGTCGGCCTTGGGATCGTCCACCGAGATGGCCACAACCTTCCAGTCGAGCTCACCCTCGTCAATCATGGCCAAAACTGCTAGGGGCTTCACCTTGAGGACCTCTCCAATCTTAGCTTGCCTTTCTCCGATCTCAACAACGTCCACTGTCACACGCAAGGAAAACTGAGTTACAAACAGCAGGCGGAAAAAGGATACAGGACCCACGAGATGTGAAAAATATTTCAACAGAGAGGTGACCCCCTACTTGCTCTACATAAGACATGCGTGAAACTGACAAGATGGTATACAAGAACCACTCTCACTAGCATAACTCCCTCAACAAAAGGGTACTACTAAAATTGCCAGAGTTAAAAAAATTCTAGAGCCAGAAGAACATACACATTTTCGGAACTACAAACTAAACCAGAAGCTCACATCACACTAAATCCAATGAGATACCGTCATTGGCATATGTATCTCGACTTCGTGACAGTTTAATTACCTGGATCATTGTCACCGAAAGCATTCTCCACATCACTGTTGGAGTGAGAAGGATCCTCCCATGTCTGGGGAAGAAGTCCGTAGTTCCAGTTGATGTTGTATCTGTTTCAAACATCACCCATAGACAAAATAGAGGTTTCAAATCATAGAATGGTACAGCTTAATGTTCTCCAGAAAGACTCAGTTTGAAGTTCCCGTACAACCCGTACAACCTCAGACACAGTTCTCTTTTTGAGCCTTCTATTCTGAAAACTTAAACTGCAATAATTGATCACTTACGGGTAGAAACGGAGCTTTCCCTTCTTGGTATCCTGCTTAATGGGGGTGTTTGGCTCCTCGGTGGCCACCTCCATCTTAGCCTTAGTCTCCTTGGGGATCTCCACTACGAAGTTGTAAAGTCCATCTCCAGCGTGGAGTGGGATATCGTGCCATGGAGAAACCTGCACCCATGACAATAAATGGCTGTCAGATATCGCCTTCATGCGGAAACAATATCCAGAAAAAGCGCAAGAAGAGAACCCTGCAAGATTTCAAGAACATCTCAATATACTATCCTTGCTGCAAGTATGAGCAAAGACTGAACTGTGAGGTGCCGTTGCTTAAGGGCTGATACATCTGGGATGAGTTCAGCCCTAGAACGTAACTTCTGATGGACTAGTGAACAAGGCGATTAAATAATCAACGACGAGCAGTATCAACTAAGCAGTGAGCCACATAATCAAAACTCTGAAATCGCAGCTTAACTAATAGTACCTACCGCCTTATTCCCCTTGTTCGTACTTCAGAATAGAATGATCGTTACAAACAATGAACATAGTACTCGATACTACGAAAGAAATCTCACGATGTGCTATTCAATTCTGTAGTTCGAGAATTGAATCCTAACCGAGTCTACGTACAATGTCTAAAACTATGCATTGACAGCGTAAAACTTCTAATGAATAAATAACTTTACTATCACAAATCATGTGAAATGAACAGGGTTCGTGAATTTAATTATCGAGAGAAATGTGAGCTGCATTGATATAAACTGCAAAGTCATCTCTCTACCAACAATCCTAATTCATAAAAAGTGATGACTCATCTTGCACATCTTTACAGACATATCAAAAGACGCCTCTGCCTAACCCCAAAAAAGCCACCTTCATCGCAGGCAGTCACAAATCCAAGAGATTCTTTCAAATTCGGAATATCAGTGTATTCGATTCCTTAAAATTAAACCCCAGTCTACGGACCCATTCGGTAATATAATGGATTACGCTCCCCAATTACCTACTATCAACAATGCAGAAATCTGACATTCCCAAGCCAAGACTACAACCGGCAATACAATCAACCACACCCATCCCAGCAACAAAATCCAACAAGAAAACACAAACACACCACAATCCCAACAGAAAACTCACCGTCTTCCCAGACTTGTCAGCGAAGAAAACCCTGTACTCGAGGGTATCAGGCGCTCCGTCCTCGCTGGTGGTGTACTCCGCAGACACCACCCTGCAGCCCTGGAGGTTCCGGCTCTGAACGGCAGACCTCTGCACAAACGAATGACGCAACGGCGCTGCCCTCATTGCCAGGGAGCTCGTGGAGGCCAATGCCTGCCTCCCTGACCCCTTCACCACCGTCGTCCCCATGCATTGTGGCAAGTGCGACACGCACCCCGCTACCATCGCTCTTGCAGCCGCCATGGTCACCTACATCAACATCCACCCATACCCCAAAAATCAAAAACACCACAATTCACCTCAAAAACCCAAAAAACCCAAAAAGCTCAAAAAACTCCAAAAAAATCCAAAAAAATCCAAAAAAATCAGAAAAATCTCGAATAAATCACACGATCCTCCAGACGTGGCTTCTTCAGAGATGACCCATTTGGAGTAAACCCAAGTGAGAATTCATGAAAAAAGGGGTCATGTGATGACATGCAATACAACCCACAAGAAGTCATGAATAAAATGGCTCCTAGGAGTGGAATGTGGTACCTAGGGATGGAGGAGATGGGAATCTGGGGGAGGAGGGGGGAGAGTGGTGATGTGAGGAGAGCTCACCTGGTGGAGATGGTGATGGAGGGGATGGTGGAGCGAGGAGATGGGCGAGGAGTGGCACACACAGAGTGGAGAGAGTGGAAGTGGCAGTCCTATGGTGTAGTTGTTGTGGGGGTTTAGTATGTGGTGCCTAATGCAGTGAATCTCGAGGCGCTACAGACAACTCTGGGCGGGGTTTAGTCACTCACTAATCAAGGTCACTAATCAGGGTTTACTACTTGGAGTTACTAATCAGGGTGCTAATTGTGCCCTAATTGTGATTAGGAGTGAGTTACCGTCTCTGGAGTCCCAGGGGCCACTTTTGGGGACTCAGGAAATAGATGGGAACTTAGGGATCGTGGTGGGGAGCGGATAGGGAACAGTTTCTGCGCCGTTCGTTTTGTGGGTGTGACAGTATCTTTGGGGGTATATTCTCTAGATTTTATTTGCTTCTTTGTTGTGTATTCCTTTCTACTTTATGTTTTTATGAGGTTTTTGTTAAGTCTTTGATGTGTATGTGATTCTTTGGACTTGGTTTTGGTTTGGTTTTTTGATGTGTACTTTGTTTCAGCGACTGTATGTGGTTAGAATGAATGGAGGAAGAATAATAAGAAGTGGCATTAATTCCTTCAGAGGAATCAGTGTGAATTTGTTTGTTAAGTGTTTTGTATTGATGTCCAAAGGACAATAAACCAAGAGTACAAGACTAAAAAATGGGGAGGAATGTGAGAAAAAGTTGTAAAAATCACAATCATTGTAGTGTATGAAATTTCATGTTGTTTTTTTTTTTAAAATTCTTTTTTAAAACTTTTGTACATAAGTTGAGTTGCATATTGTTTGAATAGATTTTTGTGTAAATGGATCTTTTGCAAATAATTTGTGTAGGTATGGTAGTATGTGTTACATTTATTTTGTCAATTGCACTTATTTTATCGACTACTTTGTTCTATGACTTATTTAAAATTCTCATAGTTTCACTAAAAAAACAACCACCATGATTTGTGCGATTTTGCTTACAAGAGATGATTGATTTTAATCTATTTTTATTTTTATATTTTATTGTTTTTTGGTAAATTTATAAATTTTGGTTTTTTAATTATAAATTTATATTTGAACAAAAAAACATAATAACATTCAATTCAAGTTTGGCAGTTTCTAAATGAATTGAATAATAGTTTGCGCACTTGAATAATGATGTTAAAAAAAATATTTAGTCATGTAAATTATACATTTTGAATATTTGTGATCACATAATTACATATCAAAGACTTGTATAGTCACACCTTTTTCAAACTCCTCCACATTTTGCTCCTTCCAAGCTTTTGGCATCCTCAAAACATGATGCACTTCAAGTATCTTTTCTCAATACAAGACACCATTTTGAAACAAATAAGCACAATTTTCATTGTAAAACTACATAAATGATCATATAAATTAATTTTTTTTGCCATCCAACAAATATTTGTATGAATCACAACAACAAATCATAAGAGTATGTCAAAATATTTATCCATAATTTTAGGTCAAACTCATGTAATAATCTAAATTGCCAGATTCAAAAATCAATAAAATAAATTCCATACATTTTTTAGATTGAATCCTTTAATACACTACTGAAAAAACTATACCTTCAACAAAAATCAAAGCCATCGATCAATACAAAGTATTTTTGGCAATCCAAACGCAAAATTTGACGATAAGATTTCATTGAAAAAAAACATATTCTAATATAATTTTGCCTTCAATCCAACTTATTTTAATTGTGTTCTTCAACCTTACAAAGAAGTTACCTATGCATTAAAAAGAGGAAAGATAAAAGACCTCACACTAATAATATTGTATAAGACATGAAGTAGATAATGACAAAAATTCAAAAATTCAATAAAGGAAAAAAAAACAAAAAAAAAAAAACTTCATGCGATCCCTCCATCCTTGAATTCTATTACAACTACAATTCACATGAAAGTCCTCTCTAAATATCTCTAAATGGAATCACTTTCTCTTTGAGGTTGTGCAAACGGGTCTCGGAACCAGGGCAGACAACAAACTGCATTTTATTTTTTTATTGAAAAAAACAAAAGTAAAAAGTGGGAGGAAAAAAAGGTGAGGAAAAAAACAGAGGAAAAAAGAAGAAGAAGCAGGAAGAGTGGAATGCCGGAGAGGAGAGGATCCAACATGGAATGGAATGGAATGGAATGGAATGGGATGGAATGGGATGGCCCTTGCAACTCTGATCAAGTGCTGCCCCTCTGCAACTGGAGTGGCACTAAGTTACAATCATACCTCGCAGGGGATGGCGCACCTGCAATGCAAGCACCCCTCCTCAACAATCCCACAGGATGAGCATCACCATGATGAGGAGAAATTCAGAGAGTAGGTGACATCAATGCAACGCACATCTTAGCTTGCAGGTCGCACCTTGCAAGAGGGACACACACATTGACAGAGAAAGAGATGGAGTTTCTGGGAGGAGGAGGAGGAGGAGCCATGGATGGGTGGCTTGCATGGGCCAGCTCTGTCTGTTGCCACCCGGTCGCCATCTTCTTCCAGCTCAAGGTATACTAATGCAGCTAAAAACCCTGCCCTTTTGAATCTCTCTCCCCTTCTCTGTGTGCTACTTTTGCCATTGGAGTTCTGTTGCTTGGGATGGGATTGTGGGGTTTTTGTGGGTTTTTGTTTTTTGAGGTGGATCTGTTATGGGTGGATCTGTGATGGGTGGGTGGTTATATGGGTTGGGCCTCCAGGGGTGTGTGATCTACTTGGTGCTGGCAGCTGGATGGGCTTACAATTCAGTAGTAAGGTTCTTCTCTGCCTCTCCGCATTTTAGTTTTCATTTTTATTTTTTTCCATTTTCTCTTGCAGAGTTTTATGCATTCTTTTGTTTTGGATCTGACGATTTTTGTTATTTTTTTTTATAATTTTTTTTTTGGGTTATGAGGATGATGGTTTTTGGTTGTGGTTTGGGATTCGTGGGGGAAGTTGCTGAACGTTTCTGAATGTCGAGCAGGGCTCAGGAGCTGCGCCGGATCCGCACTGCAGAAGCAGCGGGGAATAGTCTCGCGTTCTTGTACCCGAATTTGGACGATTTGGGGCACTCAGCTCAAGAGAAGCTGCCACGGGTGTCAGTGGTGATGCCCTTGAAAGGAGTTGGAGAGCATAACATCAGCAATTGGCGTAGTCAGGTATTCTTTCTGTGAGCTATCAGTTACACCCTAGTTCTGTGACCGTATTGTCTGGTAACATACATCCGAGAGTCGATTAGTGTGGAGAGGGGTGACCTCAATTGACCTCGATCTGTGTTGGTGGTGATTACATTGCTTGTCGTGATTTAGAATCCATATCCTAGCATTTTAGGTCGTCGGTGCTTAGGTGGAGAATGCAGGAACTACTCTTCAATTAAACCATCACTTGTTTACTGCCGAATGTGGTTTGAGATGAAGAAGTTGAATGCAGGTTTTGTCCATGTATGGAGGACCTTTGGAGTTTCTTTTTGTGGTGGAAAGCAAGGAGGACCCAGCATATGAATCGATCTCGCAGCTGGTGCATGATCTGAAGGTTTGCTTTTATCTCCAATTATATGTTTTGTCCTTCCTTGCCACTGAAATCAGCACCATTAAGTAGCTCCTATTTCCTAGCCTGACCAGTATCTATAATCCAACTCCGCCACGTTGGCAAGAATGTACTCTACCCATTAACTACCCTAATATGTTTGAACAAAAATCTCTGCAAACTTTTGCTGTAGAGGGCGCCAGTTTTGAAATATTAATGTCGTGTCCATGCCTCACTTGTTTAGCTCAGGAAATAAATGGCTGTCAAAGAACGAAAAGATATATGTGGATGTGTCCAAGAAAGACGATTAAATAAGCCATATGAAGAACTAAGAGCTTAGACGACTGGAGCTGCATATAAGGAGGTTTTACGAACACATAGATAAATAATGCATTTTAAGGCTGCCACACCTTTATTAAGTTTTGATGGTTGAATGTGAGCTATGTTTTTTACACTTTTTTTGTTTTTTTGGTTAGTTTTATTATTGCTGTTACTATTATAATTTTGTTATTGGGTCGTATCATCCGTTTACGGAGCTCTTATTATGAGACATGAGCTTCTTCCAATTTAATGCCAAAAGTTTGGATTGGTCCAGTTCTTCTTGCGAATTAAGGATACTGCTGATTATCTCATAAGTTGTGAGTTGTTGATGAGGGTTATGTCTGCCAACAGCCTCTTTCATCATTTTAAGATTATGTGCCAGATTTAGAATATAACTTCGTCAGTGCAATGCGACCTGCCTTTTACTGGCTTTCACATAAATATGCTGGTTTATCATTTTTTCGTTGACGTATATATTTGTTTGGATCTTGCGATGTGGCGTTCCTCAGGGTCAGGTGGATACAAAGCTACTAGTTGCTGGTTACTCAACAACATGCAGCCAGAAAATACACAACCAGCTGGTATGCCAACCACAACTTGAGATTTTGATATTTTAGTTGATGCAAACCTTCAGTGTTCATTCCAAGAGATTTGTTATGTTTCACATTTTAGAGTTATGATTCGGCTCCTGCGTACGATAGAATCGTCATGTATGGTATTCTTGTTCACGAGATTTGTCCTCGATCTAAACATTTTGGTCTTCTGATAGGCAGGTGTGGATGCGATGCATAAGGACAGCAAGTACGTTTTCTTTTTGGATGATGATGTGCAACTCTGTCCGGGGACCATTGGTTCTCTTGTGGCGCACATGATCAAGTACCCTGAGGTACATCGCTGTGGATCTTAATGGCGTCTTGTGCAGTCGAGCATATAATTTTTTGGCTAGATCTTCATCAGATATACAGGATGTGTCTGTTCCATTGGCTTTTCGCTTTTCATGCCATTTTTTTATTATCGTAACTTTGTATGCTGTTGACCGACTTTGTGTGACATTTCTTTGCAGATTTTTGTGTTGACAGGATACCCTTTTGACATACCTTCGGGTAGCCTTGGAAGCTACTGCATTTATGAATATCATCTGGTATTTTTTCTTGCTCTCCTTTTCCTTACGGTCTTCCTGTGCTGCTTGGAATTTTTTTTAATCGAAGCTTATCATCCTCCTGTCTGTAGTATTTTCATTACTCTTTCTGGGTTATCTTTTGGAAGCATTATACTTACTGCTTTTACATTGTTTGTAACAGCCCTGCTCCATAGGATTTGCTACTGGGGGCCAAGGGCGGACGTTTTTCCTCTGGGGTGGCTGCATGATGGTATCTTTTACTTCTGTCTGTATGACTTATGACCTTTGTTCCATTTCCCAGGTCCTTCAGACAGACGTGTATGTTTTACATGTTAGAAAGAATAAAACACTCAGAGGAAAGGCCTTGGTTTGTGGTGTAACTGTTTGAATTGAGGTAGACATTAATTGCTGAGTTTTCACTTAACGGAAATCTACTGGTGTAGCACATTAATAAGAATTGGGGTTGTAGATGCATGCAGAAGATTTCAGGACAGATCGATATGGTATGGTCACAGGCCTCCGAGAAGGTGGATATTCAGATGATATGACCCTAGCTGCAGTCGCCGGTTAGTATTACATTTTCTTCTACGAATGACCCCTTTTTTTTAGTGCAGTTGTTACACAACCTCATCAGAAACTTTCTTTAGACGTAAAATTAAGTGGAGGTTAACCTGATCTTATGATTCCTGTTGCATATTGTAGGAGCTAATGGACGTGTTATCAGCTCCCCGGAAAGAGCCGTATTTTTTCATCCCCTTGCTAAAGATCTGAGTTTTTCCAGGTATTATATACTCAGCTCTAAGCATCATATCTCTTATGCCTGATTTGAGCATCCAAGTTGTGCACAAAGTTACCTTGAAAGTGGTAAATTTTATGTTTTTGAAAATGGATCTGGGATCAGTACGTGGTGTGTAACCGGAAACTATGGTTATAACTGGCTCTATCCAGTAAGTTTTCTTTCATAGTTGGCACTCACTACTTGCGCTTTTCAGGTACTGGAATTATTTACGAAAGCAGACAATAGTTCTGGAAACATACAACACAACATTCAACTACTGGATGAATCGTGGATTGTTCTTCGTGCATTGTTGGCTATCTTGGAGCTTTGTCTTTCCATATATCACTACCTCTCTTCACCTCATGGTTGCAATGCGGGTGTTGATGGGAGGCTCGCCAGAAGTGTACTCTTCGTGTACTACAGGTGATTCCTGCATACACTAGGCAGATTACAAACTCTACATGGTCGATGATTCTAGTACACAAATCTGATTGTCAACCTAATTCAGGCACAATGATGACTATTTTTCGTGCACTAAAGAACTAAACTTAACTGCAGCATTCATCTAAAAGGCAGGAAATGTCTTTATTTATGCGTTCGTTTTCTAACGGAGCAACTGTACGTCATATCAGTCTTCTGACCCTAACTGGCGGTATGAGTAGGCATCGTGTGTGAGATTTGAAGTCAAGCAGTGGATTCTGTTCTCATGGACGACAATATTTTGCAGGTTTGTTGTTGGCAGGGTGTGTAATAACGTCGACCTTGATTGAACTGGCGTCTATGCGTCATTTGTCAACAGTGGTGATTGATTTATGCAATGCATTGTCGCCTGAAACGGACCCTGTTTCAATCTGTTCCTACAATTATTTCAAGGTTTGCCTCTGCTTCCCTCTTGATGCACAGTCTAGCTCCATGATTATCTCCACCGAGCAATTAGTTTCTTCATTATTCCTTTACCTGCTGGTTCTGAGTGGCGCATAAGAAAACGTATTACAAGTTGCACATCTTGGACACTCCTGGGGTAATAAGATTAATGTTTGTTAGCGGTGTAGCAAGCCTGTTACTGATTTCTTTTGTTGAAATTCAGGTCTTTCTAGCTACAATAGTGGACAACTTCTTGTATCCAGTGTCGGCTGTTTACTCTCATGTATTTCAGCACATTGAGTGGGCAGGCGTGCAGTACTGGCTGGAAAATGGAAAGATATGCCAGGTATAATGTCTCTTTTTTTGACAATCTCGCCGACATTTGAGTTTGGTTCTCATGTAATATCTACACAGTGAAGTCTCAAGTCTGCTTTGTTTCCTTTTGAATTGTGGGGGGAGTGCCTCAAGAGCTCGAGGGTGGTTTTTAGGTTTCCGTGATTCCTTTTGTAATTCTTTATTTCACCGTTTCCATCTTGGGTGTTGATCTCCACGACTAAAACGCACATGCTGAAAGGGTTATTTTGTTCAATAGTTCCATTGTGCTGATCATTAATAACATGAATAACTGATCGTGCTCTTATGGTTGGTTGGGCTGATTTGCAGATTCAACGCGGGAGCAGAAGATGGAGGGTTGTTGAATCTCCGAAATCAGGTTGGAGCACACAAGAAATCGAAGGGCAGTTTCCATGCAAGGTTACATTTTGGACGTTGCTTGTTGACTCGATTATGAACCAAAGCACTCGATTAAAAAAGGCTAATTAGTGTGTTATTAGTTAAATTCATTAGAAAACTGGATTGATGATAGGTTTGCAATACACGTTAGATTCTGCAGATAGGTCCTTTGTCATGAAATCATGACTTGCTGTAACACAATAGGAGACCATTTTCTCCTCTGATATACATGCCTGAAGTGGTCGTAGAGTTGATTACGAAGACCAAATGATTTGAGTATTGCATCAACGAAGTTATTGAGGACACGATGAGAATAAACATCTCCAATTGAGCTATCCTACTGTTCTCTTCTCTCGTTTGTACTACAGTATTGTGGCCCCTTCAATGGCAGAAGCTGGAAAGGAGACTTTGACATAATTCTAAGCAAGACTTGCCTCTTCGGGCACATGTCTTCCACCATATGAAGATTCAGCCTACTGCTCACTGTTCGAAATTTTTACGTAATACAGAACCAAAAATCAAACAACAATCTGTGAAGTTCGTAGAGTCATCATTTGAAGTGAAGAGAAAAGTTCTGTTTGGCAAATCATAACAAGTTATATGTCAATATGAAGCAAAAACTAAGTTGTTCATATTCACATATAAGTTATACATTTACATTTGAAATTTTGTGTAGCCATAATCAATGCTAGAACAAATTTCGAAGCATTGTCTTTGAAACACTATCATAAATAAAATATAACATAATTCAAAAATACATTTTAAAAGTTGATTTAGAAATTAATGATACATAATCCAACAATAAAATTCCTGTTATTTATTTCATTCTATTTAGAAATTACCTTCAGAGCTTTCTTATTAAACTATGGAAACAACTTGGCATAAAATTAATATACAAATTGATCTTAAAGTAATCATATATCACATTGGTTTGAAAGTTTATGGCATTTTCCTATTTATAGAAAAATGGTAGATAAATAAATTAATTACTTTAAATGAATAGAAACATTTGCATAGAAGTGTTAAAAAAAAAAAAAAAAAAAAAAAAACATTTGGATTCTTTCACTATTCAAAAGTTTGGATGGGTTACTAGTGAATCTTAAATCCATACAATCATAATGAGATAAAGTGACGGAGTTAAAAAACTTTGGTACAAGAATCGAAGTGTCTTCAACCTATAAGGCATGGTTCAAGAAAATATTTTTTTGTGACTTTAAATGCTGTTATCATTCAGTTCCTTTGGTAGATTAATAAGAATAGAAGCAAATGTGGATTGACTTATATTGTCCAAAATTTACGTTACATGGAAATGTATTTCAAGGAAAGGTTGTAATATCACAATATTTTAACTATTCATTATAAAGATCTATAACTTGGGAGACATGCGCCATTTGGGACCTCACTCTCTGCACTCAAGGGTCCTGACTCCTTAGCGGGTCCTTAGCGGGACCTTCAGTTCCTTAGTACAACAGTTGACTGCACTATCGTTTCTCAGGGACTCTATCACCAATAAATCAATCTCCATAGTGATTTAAACTAATAATTCAGTAATCCCACTTAAGGTTAACTCAGAATTCCATGATCTCAAAGGTCGGGCACCCTGTGAAAGGTCGGGTGAGGTCCCGAATGTGACAATCTAACCCAAGTTGGAAAGCAGCCGGCCTATGTACATTGAAATATTTGAATTATTTTTGAAAAACACTTTCACGGTCCATTATAGGTTAATTGTAATTAGTATTAGAATAGAAGCATTGGAATGACTCACACTGTGCAGAATCCAGTGCCTAGAAATGTATTTCAGAGAAACGTTGTTATATCATATACTTTGGTAATTCATTATAAAGAATAACAACTTAAATGAATGGAGTGTTTAAACCCTGTTTTTAGGTAAGAAACTTAGCACAAATATCTCTCACCAAGACAAGTGTAAAGCAGCCCTACCAGCATGATTCAATGTCTTTTCAATAGAGGTGAGAAAATAATCAAACATCGATATCTTAGAGTTGGGTCCAGAAGGATCTTTGCAGTCAAGATAGGATGTAATATTCATCTCTTCCTCGAAGACTGAATCACTAGATGCATGACATGAAGAATGTTGCCAACGTCCTGGCCACCCAAGTGGGAGTAGCAATGCAGATTTACATTGCAGCAATATCTCAAGATGATCGGTGTCACTTCAAGGTTTGTCGAGATCGAAGTTCCAGCAATACAATTGGACATGCTATAGCGACTTTACAGGTCTACATTATGTGAGACGGTGCACGGTGATGCCCATGAATGCATTGCTAGCTAGGTAGTGAAAATTTCCGGGTTTGGAGTTGTCATGATGTACTACGTACACAATGATAACACTTTTAAGGCAAATACATGGTACTCTATGCATGACAATCTCCAGGAAGCTTTTTGGGGATCTTCCGTGTCATTACATAAAGCTTGAGCATGGGGAAAACTAGATCCACCTCTTTTGAGGTCGTAGCTGATATCTTGTGTTAGTTGGTTTAAATTCAGTATACAAGGTATTTTTTCTGTAGTATGCAAGTATATCTTGCGGTACGTTACAAGTTCGTTTGGTACGCCACCGTACTAATTGTCTTTCTGAAATGCCGGCTTACAGATCATGTTACTGTTTCCGGCCTGACAGATGCCGGTGTCATCAAACCTTCCTCATAGATGATGAACTCCGCAACAAGCAAACTTGGAAGAGTTAATGATCTGCTCTTGGATGAGTCCGGGAGGGCGTTACAACGCCCTGGAAATTGGTAATCCCTCCAACCATATGTGTACGCGTACCCTCCAACCATATGTGTATGTGTACGCGACCATTTTGGATAATCGTAGCCAGGGCAATGCCCTCCCCAGGTTCCTGTTACATAATACGTGCATGTATACGTTACACCCATGATACGAATCCCGGGTACGAACCAGTACTTATATGTCAAGAAGAATCAAGGTGTGACGTAATGCTAGTCTATCTCCGTTCCTTTCACGACGTTGTCTGGACCAGGAATGAACCCAGAATATTAATCTTATGGAACAGGCGTATATTATATTTGGCCAGCATCGCTTCAGCAGTATTTAGGAAATCACACAAAGTTTCTGCATTTTTGACAAAACCGGACAGAATATATGAAATAAGCACCAGATTCATTTAAGTATGGAGTTATGGAACTTTCAGTTGAAGTGTGGCATAAATATTCTCGAAGGAAGCTTGAAAGATTACTCGATCAGACGTTAGCTGGATACTACTAAAAGAAATCTGCGGTTTTGATGAGTACAGGTTGAGTAGACCGTTGATCTTGACGTTAAAATTTTAAGCTAGTCAGTTTAATGATTTAGCCCTAGCTGGTCTTGATTCGTTCTCTGTGCCGATCTGAAACGCAAACCGTAAGAATTAGAAGCTGCACGTACTCCTACTTCTCACGGATGATGGCACTCTGCCCTCTGTTATTTTGTCCTTCGCAGATTGTCAGATTGGTTGTCTCCTTTGAAGACAATCTGAAGTTACCAGAAGTTTTGCATATCATTCTATCTGGACTGGTTCATTTGTACAAGCCTGTGGCCATCCAGCACCCTAAGGAAGGACCGTCAATGGCACAATTGAAAATAAACGAATTGATTCATGCAATTTTAATCATCTTCTTCTGCAGATTGCCAGATTGCCTCATGAAAGAAGACCACATCTACTTAAACTCTGTCCAATATCAACTTTCCCAATGTCATGACAACAGCTCTCCCAATCAAGGAAGGCGCTGATATGCATGCCTCTACCCCAATACTGAGATTCACTCATCATTTCAAGCCTGGATTCCTTTGACTGTTTTCTGAACCCACCTTGGTAGATTTATTGATTCAGGGGGACAAGAGGATACGCCACCAAGATAGTCCAACTTTCCGACTTCCTTTACATAGCCTGACTTCTTCGAACCGTTCGCATCATTGTAGTACGAGGATAATTTAAATTCTCGTGCTGCTGTATGGCATAATACATCATGCTTGAGCATGTCTGTCTGTTGAGGGTTTCAGCTGATAGCCTGATGCAGTCGGGCCTGTCAGGTCAGTCCGGAGCAAGCTACACAAAGCAGAAACTGTTTCTCTGAGTCTTAAACATGTGGAAGTTAAAGACAGGGGCCATTTGCCTTTTAAGAGATCGAGACAAAGAATCCGACTCACTCTGTGAAAAGTAGGTCCATGATTCAAATTCCATGTACTGTTACCTACGCATGTACACCTGGGACCCCAGGATTCTTCATGAAAAGAGATTAATGGTTGTTCAATTCTTTTCTCCAGATCACAGACATGTATACTGAGTAGACGTACTGGATCAAGGACAACTGACCGGCCACTTTCGCAAACGATTTGTTCGTATCCATAGCACTGTCTCTATGGACATGAGTAATCGTGTGCAAGGGAAGCCTGTCGAAGGAAGGATGAATAGTTTTGGACTCAGCTCGCATGTTTTGGGTTTCCAACTTTCCATGATAGGAGAAGAATTCCATATATGATGTATAAATATGCAACAAAGAAATACTCGGAAGCATTTTTGAAGCATTTCTTAAGAAGTAAAAAAACATTGTCGAGTCAGCCAGACTTATGCCCATCAATTAGGTGTAATCGTACGTGACGTTGATCACTGTATACGCAAGTCATCACAATCCAATACAGAGTCCGCAGTCCCTGCTATACAGTCTGGAGATCAACTTAAGGAGAGCAGTTTGAGGTAGGTTGCACTGTTGCATCATGCATGTTGCTGAGGAATTAAGCGACGCAGTTTCAATGCAGGCTAGAGCTTGAATACAGCACCGTCCTTGTGAAACCCTGTCATGCTCAAATTTAGGTACGGGAACTAGGTTCTTCACAGAGATCCGAGGTCCTGTGAATATAAATGTTGGCCTGTAAGCTGACATGATTTGTGATGATCTGTAATTTGGCTAGCTCCAATTCAGCTGCTTTCCGGAAAGGCAGACCGCCTCTGCTTCAAGCCTTTACCGCCACATGCAGATTTTAACGTGAAGTCAGTGATAATATTATTGTCGAACTTGCCCATCTTTCATGAACCATGTGCTCTTAATGTGAGTGAAACGGATCAGGTAGAATATTCATGATGTGATCTGTATAAAAACGTTTACAAAATATAGCTAGGAAATTGATACAGTACGTCGTAACTTCTTGCCGCGCCAGCGCCGCTGCAATATTGTCAGCTCAAATCTTGCAATATGAGCATCTGATTGATGACTGGAAGCAACTCTGTAAGCCTTACTAACAGTTGTGCCAAGTTGTGCCAAGTTCACTGATGATGGCTAGTGGAAGAGTACCAGACGGTAGGTAGTACTCCTAGTACTCAAAAAGTTGAATCAGATTCAAAGTCCAATCGTCTCACATTGTGCCAGTCTGAAGCTTCTTCCAAGCTGTTGATATCCTTGGCACTACCTAGTTAATTTATAAGTTGAAAGAAACTGAGTTAAAAACACCTCCTAGGTATGACGCCATATGGACGACAAGTCGAGCTTGCGCACATTTGACATAGCATAAATTTTTCAGTTTTCGTATCTGGAAAATGCGTTTGTGATATTAGTCAAAACACTAGCTAAGAATAGCTAGCCCAGAAGGTTTGTAAAACCAGATAATTTTTTCGCGAAACCGTGATTCAGATTTACGGTCCGACTATATCTGATGGATCGCACCGCGAAAGACCTAGTCAATTCTCATGGTCCTTAACAAAGAAATTGAGACTTCAATACTGGTGATTGAAATCATGGTTCATGACCTCTTAACGCTTTGAACGGCCTGCTCAAGGCACAACAATGTATTAAACGAAAGCAGGGTCCAGATGTCTCATTCCTGAAGTAACCAGCTTGATGGAGATGTCGATCGAACGACTGTTGAAACGCCGCTAAGTTGTGGATTCACAAGAAAGTAAAACTGGTCCTGATCACTGGTTAATCAGTCATCTGACTTAATATGTTTCTGGTTGAATGTCACCTGTGTCATGTATAAGAGTCGTACTGAAATTACATCATGAACATCTTACTCATACTTGAGTTCAGATGAGATCTTGGAAGCTCCTGCACTGATTTTCTATATCACATCAACTGTAATATCTTGTAACTGTGGTAACTTCAACTGTAAAATCGTAGGATGCAGGGTGCCATGAAGCTGTTATCAACTGCAGAAATTTGGCAAGAAATTATTTATATCAAAGAGCAGCCCTAAACGCAATTTACATCACAAGTGCGTCACAACCCAGTACCAATTACCACTTGTGCGAATTACGTACTCTATCCGTCGCTGAAAGAGTGGAAAAGTAACTTGCCCCTGGCATGCTATACTTGTGCCAGACGGGTACCGTAGCAGCTTTACGTCTTCGCCTCGAAAGGCTCTGCAGATTACTGTTTCCTGAGCTGATCATTACACCTAAGCTCGAACTTTTGATCGGTTAACAGCTGCTCAGAAACCAATCCAAACGCTTACCTAGTGTTCAGCTTGGTCGGTGACCGAAATTAGAGACTGAACACACTTAACAAATTATCAGTTTGGCAACGAGCTTATCTTAATAAATCATATAGATATGAGTCGATATGGATATGAATCGACTAGATATGGCCCATGGGTCGCTTCTATATACTATTCAGCCTTGGAGAATTAATGAACTGATCGGCAATTGACGAAAATACAGACGTAGGTGAATGTAGGTAGGGCACGTGAGCCGTACAGTCTGGCGACTCTGGCTCCGTTAGTTGGGTTATCAAAATGTAAATCATTGTTGTAATCCAGTGGTAGGAAAGTATATATATTGTTGATGAATCTGGAGTGGCATGCAGTCCGCTTACAGTAGCTTGCGGGGCTTTGGTGAAGCTGGACCACGCAGGTCACAAGTGTGGTCTACTGATCAAGTAATCATGCGTTCCACTGGTTGGAGAATGTAGTTGACCTGTTCGCCGTCCACTCTGCGCAAACTGCAGCAACGTCCAGCAGTCACTCAATTACCACAACTGCATCAAGAGTTGGACAAGAAAGTCTTGTTTACCGTCTCTGAGCTAAATGATGGTTCCACCTCCGCAAGACATGATCAGTAGCAGACAAGAATAAACTTATTTTTTTCCACTCAGGTGAAGATTCATAGCTGTGTGATTGTTAGAATATGGATGGAACCCATTTAATTTGCTTGTCGCACCTGGAGCTCCGTTCCAGACTTGAGGTGCCTCCCTGAATTACCTCAACTTTGAACTTACAAACAGCTGGGTGCTTTCGGTAAACAAACTGTGAAGTCTGAGAAATTCCACCAGTTTTGTAGATTCGTGTTTGAAAATCAGTCCATTTTAGTATTTTATTCAGTTCAGTTTATTTTATGGCTTTGAAATGAGAAAGGTATTTTGTTGTGTACAGTGAAGCAGTAGGTTGCCAGTTGAGATGCAGTGAAGCCTGAGGTAGGTTACAGGTAGGTACTTGTTACAGATAACCAATTTCGATTTTATAAAAATAATTAAAAGTCTGCAGTGTTATAGAATTTCCACTGCAATCCTTGGCTGGGAGCTGTGGTATTTCTTTAACCCCTACATGTCCCACGAATAGTCCGATGGAGGTAGTATGTATGTACGTGGTTGTATAATTGGCATTTGTTACCAACAAGAAGCTCCAAATTAGGATCTTAATAATTCACTAAAATTGCATTAATGTAAAATCTAGCTTCTGTGTTGAACTCAAACTTGTAAAAGGTCCAAATCCATTTCAAATACTAGAAAAACCACTATATTTTACTGGCCTCAATTTTCAAAGGCATTTTTCAGACGTTTAGAGGTTAAAAAGATTCTTGTACTATTGAAAAAGTATTGTAAATACATTTGTATAAAGATTGAAATGTGATCTGTTTTAGAATTCTAGAATTATTTAGTGACTCAAATATTTGTTGACAATAGACATAGTTTGTTCCCAAAAGGAAAAATATATGACACTTATGATTGATAAAATGCACTATGTAATGTATAAATAAAACATACCACAAAATTTATTATATATGCATATAGTAAAATTGATTAATATTTTAGTAAGGATAGTGACTATGATATTTTGCATAGAGAAGTCCAAAGGTATAATTATATTTGTAAAGGACAAGGCAATATAAAAATATAGAACATATGAGTAGAGTCTTTGATGTGGTGATAATGGGGCACCTAGGCAACCCACATAGGGTGACCTTGAATTCGTAGTTTGTTTTTGTGAAGAAAAAAGGATAAACTCTATATCGTAACACCATAGCAAATTTGCCACCTAACAAACAAATATTCATTTATTTTTGACAATATAAGATTCACTTATCAAATATTGAGTTTTGCAATTTTTATTTTTTTAGCAAAAAATCAGCAAAAATGATCTTAAATGGCTGAGAAATAACAAAACAACGCAAGAACAAAATTATTCTATATTTTATTTTGTAACATAATTTTTAAGGATTAATCTTGGGCAAACCCACTATGGTACTACGGTATACTGTTCAAGCATGTTAAGACCGGAATGGGATGTTCACTCATTTGTTAAATTTTCTTTTCATTTCTTTTAGGATAAGCATTCCATAAAAGTAATGAAAAATCATCAAAACACCAAAACCAACCCTCATCATGCAACATTATTTATACATTCAAACTGGATTGCATTTAGCAAAGCTTATATTCAAATTTCACACATTCTAAAACAATGTTATTCAACAAGCTGTTGACTTCCAAGTGCTGATAACACGACAGTTTGGAGGTTGCGTGCAGTGGCCGAGTACTACCACGAAAGTCACAATGGCATTGCATTGGCATTTGGGACCATGCCAGGCTCTCCCCATTGCACAATTCTCTAGGCACATTCTTATACTCAGAATATTCAAGCATCATTTGTTTCAAACAAACCAAAAAAAATAAAATTTAAAATCAAAAACAAAAACAAGAAGAAGAGAATATTCAAGGATCATTTTCTTGAAGACCTCCTCAGGAACTAGAATGCACGAGTTTCTTTGACAAATTGAGCACCATTCACGAATGAATCTTCGTGTCTGGAATCATTTGACTCTTTGTCTGATCAGGTTGTCCAGCCTATTCAATAATTCCATATTACATGCTCACCTTTTCCTTCATTCTTCTGATTTTCCTCATTTTTCTTCTGTTTTCCCTTCATTCTTCTTTGATGGGAATATACTGTATGATCATGTATCTTGCTTCTACAAGTGTAGAATATGGGGGTTGTAAATACGAGTGTTTTGGGGTGAATCTTTTTAACCTACCAGCTAAGAATGGATTTTAAATAAATAAAATTAGGGTGTGTTGAGTGTATTGAAAATATCCAATGTAAAACCTATGTATGTCTTGTTTATTTAGTCTCTACAGGAAGTTCAGTGCAAATTACTAAATGGGCATGATGAAACCCACCCTTCCACCGCATGGCTAGGGTTTTGCATATGCACACTAGCAAGCTGTGGTTCGTGGATCCTATACTCTGTGCCTTGAAGATAATTGAAAAACAGCAATTATTCTTTTAAATGTTGTAATTTTTAAGGGACTGCTGGAAAGTTCTTGCTTCCTCTCCCCTGCACTATTTGCAACTAAGACCCTTTTATTTTTTATTTTATTTTTATTTTAAAAAAAAAATGAACAAAAATTCATTGCAAAAAGAACCATAATGATAGACCGAGCCAGCCACAAGTGGCCTGGCTAGAGGACACAACAGACAATGACCCAACCCAAGGGGGAGGGAGAGAGCCACTCAGACGAAGGGTGCATAGAGGTGCTGGAGCCCCTCCCGGCCTCGCCGGAGGAGCTACGGCTCCCCAGCCTTGCTCGAGGGGGTTCAAGGGGGTGAAACATGAAACTAGTTATAGGTCCCATGGGTGCCTACTAGGGTTGCCCATGAACTATGGTGGCAAAGAGGTCGAATCTACACTTCTTCTTGACAAATCTATCAATATGCGCTAGGACTCGGTCGTGAGGCTGTTGCCCAATATTGCACCGGCTATCCTATTCTACTCGTCTATAGTCGATGATGCTCGTCCAAATATGTTGAAGAAGCTTCGTTGGAGTCCAAGGTTGATTGTTAAAGAGTAGATTGTTGCGTTCAATACAAAGTGCCCAAAGGACGACTCAACGCAGTCCAAACTAAAGTTGTTTGAAGGGATTGAATAAGTTCCACCGTATTCGACGAGAAAAAATTCTTTGTTTCCACGTAAGAGACTGCCACGGTCCATGCACATTCTTGACTTTGATTAGCAGATTCAAAATGTGGATCGCAAACTGTTAGGCTTTTTAGGTGGGCAGACACTCTCTGAAGCAATGGAGAACAAATTCTTTGGATCTTCTTGGGCACACATAGCAAAGAACATCGACAGTTCCATGAATCCTACCTTCTTAATAGTTTACCGCCACGGCTCGGTGACGCATAAGTCATAGGAGCCAACTTCCTATCGGCATCTTTCCTTGGGCCAAACACTCTTCAGCATAAGCCAAAAGTCGTCAACGGGCACCCCGCCTCATTTCCATGTAATTGAGTTCTGCACCTGGTAGTGTTCTTTAAGCAACTCTTTACCTCTGGCCGATGTGTATTCCATCTCGTATGTGGTGGAATTATCTAAGGGCCACTTAAACTTATGTGGATCCCCGGTGAGGCTATCAATTCGCATCTGGAACAAGGGGACCTAGACACGTTGGGCACATGTGGGCATGTGGATGACTCGGACTTGGTAGAAGGTCCCAAGCAGATCCTGAGTCTTTTGAATAATTTGATCATTGCTAAGTTTCCAAAGGATATATGAGGCTGGTAGAATAGTATTTTTGCTGTCTACGTAGAGGTCCGACCATTTTTGTACTAGGTCTCCAACTCAAAGTGTGGCGCCGACTGGAACCTATATGACCATTGCCGAGATATGATCCCCAGCCGGATATCAGCCAATCCATTCTTTGGGTTAAGCGTTTGGAGTAGTGTTGTCGAAGAGGCGCTCTCATTGTCCGGTCAGGTTTCATTGCTTCTATTGATTTTTTATACTATCATGAGTTTATCACAAATGTTGCAATATCTTACAAAAAACTTGATTTATTAATAAGACAAAGGTCACATGGGTTGTATAACCTACCTAGCTTGAAATCTTTGCTGCTTCTTTGAATTGGTATCTAAGGTGTTGAGTTGTAGTGCAGAAAAGCTTGACATATAGTTCCAAATTGTGAAGATGTTACAACTCATTGATTCTAGCCAAGTTTAGCAAATTGTATTTGTTTGGTTGTTTGTTTCTTTGCTATTATGTTTATGTACATTGCATGAATATATAATTAATTTGTGAAGATTGATATATAAAAGGAATATCTAGTGTGGAAAGATTTTAAGAAACCATATATATGTTACAAATTCTAATTTTCAATGTTAGACGTTCTGAACTTGTGTGCACAAAGACATGTTGAGATGATCTCTACCTTGTGATGTAGTTTGAGAATGTCCCAGATAGTGTGAGAATGTGAGAATTGTGCATTAATTAATTAATACACAAATCTCACAGCCTCACAATGCCACGTGGACCCCTTTGAGAGGGTGCTACATGGCAATCAAGAACGCTTTTTGGTTTACTTCCCCACCCCACCCACCCTCTTGTACTTTGAGGGGAGGTGAGGAGGGTCAATCCCTATCGGTTAATGTGATTCCAGGTGACCCCCCTGAAACCGCCCCCTAAAATCCCTCCTAAGACCCCCCCCCCCTCCTAAGACCCCCCTCTAAGACAAGACCCTCCTCAAAGACCCCTCCTAAGACCCCCCCTAAGACCCCCCCCCCCCCCTCGAAGACCCTCCCAAGACCCCTATGAACGTCCTGGTCGCGCCACATACCCCCCCCTTCCCCTACTCCCAGCCCCTTCATTAATTATTTAATACATCAGAAATGGAAGTGAGATTTGGGGAGATAGTGATCAAGATCAGTTTTATTCATCAAGTGGATTTCAAATTATTAATTTATTCAATCCTAACTTACTACAAGTTTTGACCATAGTTGAGTTATTATTGAAACAATTATATAATGTTTCTATTTTTGCTCAAATTAATATTTCATTTTGCACTTATATGATTAATGCTTAGTTTACTTGCAAAACTATAATGGTAAATGACCAAAACTCTAATGGTAAATACTAGCTAGACTTAACGGTAGATAATGGTAAATGGCCATTATTTACACTTCTTCAAAGTTACATTTTAACCTAATAGGATTTTCTATCTTAATTCCTCCACAAAATTACTAACTTCTTAACTTCTTTAAAAGTTTTTAATAAAAATTAAAATCACAAACTAAATAAATATAAGTGAAATAATTTTAATAACCATCATGATTTATCTTGATTCTAATGGTTTATAGTCTTGTAGTTTGGTATTATTTTTGCTTATCACGATAACAATAAAATAAAAAATTTAAAAGATTTAAATATTTTAAATATTTTTTTAAAAAATATTTAAAATTTAATTTTTTTAAAACATTTTTTAAAAAAATAAATTTTAATTTTAATAACATTTTGATTTTGAATTTTCTTTGGAATAAGTCTTTTGTTTTATCAAGACTCTATAAGCCAAGATTTTTTTTTAAATAAATATATTTTCAAATAAAAATTAAACTAAGTATAATTACACATGAGATTTTATGATTGCTTGATTGTATGAAGGAAAAACAAACTTACAGAAAACTTCTTTATGGTTAAAAAATTTTTAATTTTAAAAATCTAAAAAAAGAAATATTTTGGAATTTTTTTCCTTAGAATTTTTTTAATTTTAATCAAATAAATAAAATCTTCAAGAAAAGTTTCCATTTGCTTATCAAATTTTATTTTTGGAGTCAACAGAAGTGGTTGGAGTATATTTCAATGATCAATAAGATGTTCTATTAATTCATATGCATGCAATCATATTCTTAGTTTTAAAAAGTTAAGAATTTTTTAGGTGATTAAAAAGCATCAATCTAACAATGTAATAACATTAAGATGGGGGGGAAGCACAATAAAGTGTACCACAAAAGTGCTTAGCTCTTTGTCAATTTCAGCCACTCTCACATATACTAAAGAAAGTGGCATCAAAATTTAAGAGATGTGAAAAGGGGTTTAGGGTATGGAAAGTAGACTTGAACTCCTATAAGCTCGGTAAATTTCACGACGAGATTTTACTTTTATGATGTCGTATGACCACCTTAAACTCGGAGAAAGTGAATGCAGTCATTTGGAAAAGTGCTATGAACGGTTGCATACATTGTCCGAATTCACTATGAAGTGACAACACAGCCCTCCGTATGTGAATTACGGTCCTAAAAATGAACCAACATACTTTGTATTCAATTATATTCGGGCCTAAAGTACATCCGGGACGTTTTCGTGGTGCTATTTTTGGAGCAACTTTTTAAGGGGTAGTTATCAAATTTTATGACATTGAAATGTAATTCCGGGGACATATTTAGAATGTCGAGGGTTGTGGAAAAAAAAAAGTGAAAAAATAATATATTTGAAAATTACAGTCCACTTAAAATGCACTTTACAGAAAGTGAAATTGGATATCAAGTGTCTTAGAAGAGCGCCACGACGTTCTTGGTAGGTGAGCGCCTTCATGGGAACCTCATTAGTGCCTCATGCATGGGGAGGAGGTTCAGCGTGCGGGGCAACAAATGGTACGCTCAAGCGACGGTGCAGCCGTCACTTGCAGCTAGGGAATGCAGGGATTTTTTCAATATGATCCATTTTATTCAAATGAGAATAGGTACTGTAATTGAAAGCGTAAGCGAGTGATCGTCTCGATCACGGGCAGAGCTGGGTGTCCGAAGTCCCTCAATGATTCCAAAAAGATGCTTAGGTCCGCTTCGTGCCAGTGCGTTGTCGGTGCACATGGAAGTGCTGAGGCGTAGGGGTGTGGATTTCTGCTCTAGGGTTTCAGGAGTTTAGGGTTTTGCGGCACTGTGAATCAAAGGGGACGAGGAGGGACGAGCACGTGCTGAAGATGTCTTCCAACGGGGTATGTGTTGAGTAACATGACTAAGGGCAGTGGCGCGCTAAGGTACAAAGTTCTTGTAATGTCCGAGTAGCGGAATACGGTTTAAGCGCATAGCGTCTCTACTAAGCGCCTTGGGCAGGTGGATGGATCCCGGGAGTGCCTAAGGAAGCTCCACGCAACAGCCAACGACGTTCAACAGGTTTGTACACGGACTGGTATGTTAGGGTTTCAGTGAAAGTTGTGAGGTGGAGAGAATTTACGATGCACGGTTTGTGGAGTGATTGGATACAGATCTGCTGAGTCTGCATTTCCACGTTGTTTTTGTGGCCCTAAAAACGTGTCCTGTTAGTAGTCCCGGCGATCCATTTCCTGTAAGTTGGTGTGAGTCCGTATTGTTTCGCAGTAGAATGATGGGTTACTATGAATTCGTCAGCTCCTAATGCATCGGTGTTCCGTTCATGTTCTGAGATGTTAGCAGAACCGCCGACATCGATGAGCGACCGAGCAGGGGAGTTCCTAAATCCATCTGAGAGTCTGCATGTGGCTCACATGAAAGGGCATGTGTGCGCATCAGAACATTGAACGACATCGGTTACGTGCCAGATCAGCTGCGACAAGAGAAAGAACGCGAGTATATATCCTTGAGAGTGAGGTATTTAATCTGCCCCAATGACGCATGGTGTCCAACAAAGTGTTTCTATTCCAATGCCAGTGCTTTTATCTTGCTGTGCTCGAATTCAACTCTAATGCGTGGTCAAGGCTACTGAATTTCAACTACTTCGCACGTTGTTAAACTACAGTTCATTGCATGGCCCACGCTAGATCATATAAAGTGGAATTCAATGGTCGTCAGTATTGCCAGAGTTCATTTTGCAAATGCTAAAATTGAATGGGTTTTTGCCAAGCTGCGGCTGAAGAGGCGACAGCATTAACGACGGGCAGGTGGTTACGGCACTGCATATGGCATGGACATAGCACAGTAACCATCGGAGTGAGGGCCATTGTTCAGGATGGGTTCGAAGAAGAACAAGCAGGCGAAGCTGTCCCTAAACGCGAGGAAGGAGCAGAGGATGGAGCAAAGCCAGCGTAGGGAGATGGAGATTCGGGAGCGCAACGAGGAGGAGCGCCGTCGGGTCTCGAGGTGAGCGCCTTCATGGGAACCTCATTAGTGCCTCATACATAGCTATGGCCTTAACAGTGATACAATTTATATCGTATACGGGAACATTTAAGGCTACTGAAATTCAGCAGCAGACGTCGGCCTGCCTTCTCCGGCACGTAAGGATGCGGTAGTCGCCTCTACCGAGTACTCTCACACATGCATGACCAAATATTCGATGTCAACTGAACTACACACTGGTCGTCACACTGAACTTCAACATGTACATTGATCTTACATAACCTGAATGTAGGCATCCGCATGATGACTGTTTACGAACTTCGCCGATGACCATGGTGCTCTTCCCTCTCAAGTCCTTGTCCCGTTTTAACCTGGCTCCTACATTATCACGTCCTCACACATACTCATTCTGTTGTGATGCCACACCATCTCGACAGAATGTACTCACGGGTCTAACTCGACATGCTATACAAAAAACTACATTTCGGCCAGAGGTCCCTGAAATCAGTTTTTAAACAACCATTGTGAGCACGTCCAAAACGAAGGTTGAAAATGACTTACATCTTAGGTCCAATCCCTGAATTCTCCACCTCTGCACACTTGAGCATCTCCAGCACCTCCGATTTCTGCTCCTGTGAGAACCGAATCCTCTCGGCAAATGCTCCAAACTGACGTCGCTCACCTCCAAACCCTAAAACCTGGCCCACGCCATCTACGAACTCATGTCCCTGCAAATCGTCCCACTTCATGCGGCACGCCTCCTCCACCCTCCCATCCTTCTCCCATGCGACGTATTGCTTCCGGCATACGTCGTAGGCGAACTTCGCCCAGTTAATTTTAGCCTTCCCCTCCCTTTCCGCGAGCCAGCTCCTTAGAAAGTACCGTGCGAACTCCTTGTTGGGGGGAGGATGGTTGTATACAGACTGGTACAGCTGGAGCACTTGTCCGCACTCCTCCTCAGTAATGAATTCGTTTGGAATGACGCGAATACCACTTCCACCCTTCGTAGGAAAGACGCGTTTTAGATGATTGTCCGTGATATGCTGAGTCCCGCACTCTGTCTTCCCGCAGATCCCTACGTCTTCGTACTTCAGCTCCTCTGCAAATTGCTGCACAGTCCACTGACGACGATCAAATAGGGTTTTTGCAAATTTAATCCGCTCAACATTCTTTCTGTTAAGGTCTGGATCTGCCTTAGGGAGTGCACCAGCTGGGTCGCGGCGTGTAGCTGCCATCCAGAAGACACTGAGTACTTGAGTGATCTAAACAACGTCCTAATACCACTTCGCGGTCCCTTGCAATGACACCCTCGACCGATACAAACCCTAATCTTTGTAACCCCAGAATTATGCTCCACGCCTCCACTCAGTACACGTCCAGTTTCTTCTATGCGGAAATTCACAGCGCTCCGAACTCTAAGCATGCGCATGCACACAACATGTAACAGTAGAAATCCGAATCCCACAAAATTAACAAACTCTCGGACGCTCGGGTGAAGCCTCTCCAAACACAACGCAACCAGATGAGGTTCGCCGAGCTCCAAAGTGGTCCGAAAGTGAAGTGCCCAGCACATTGGAAACTAGAATTTTCCTACTGCCTGCATCCTATCCCCTAAACCCTCTAAACCTAGACCCATGAGCATCAATGTTGCTTACCTTGGAACCAGCAAGCATGAATTTGGCGTCCTCGAAAATGCAGAAGGATCAGCCTCCGGGCAAAAATGGCTGCGCAGCATTCACGGCAGTCCTTAGACAATGAAGAGGACCATATCGGCTTCTGTGTCCATGGGGAAACCCTTGAACAAGTGTCACTAGAACAGCCCCTTCGCAATTTGGCAGTTGAACAGCCCCCACGTTCCCAAGGTACCCAAACACTCCACTTTCAATTCACTGAATTTTGGTCACAGATTGCACTTTGTGGTACACTTTATTGTGCTCCCCCCCGATGAGATAATATGTGTAACTTAAAACTAATTTTTTTGAAGAAAGATGTTTAAACTCATGCTTCAAAGCTCTCCAGTGGCTTACAAATATAATATTTATTTTGTATACATTCATGTGGTTTTAAGAAATCATTTAAAAAAACAAATAAAATGAAATTATCAATAAGACTTTATATTGGTTCATATACTTGCTAATGCATATCCTTATTCTTGAAGAAAAATTACTGATAGTAAAAAAACAATAAGAAAATATATTCAAAATAAAATAAAAAGATGGCTTCATTTCTAAAAAACCATAGAAATTTTCTAACATACATGCAAAGTTTCAATGGCTCACGTAACCCATATGTAAATATAGAGCCACCCCAAAGGGCAAATAAGAAAAAATGTTCCTAATAAAGCTATCAATATAGTATAATAAAATGTGACCTTATATATACCAAACTTAAATAATTCAAGAGCTTTTTTCCTGGCCGCATGGTCCTCGTAAAATAAATCAAAATAGAATAACATAAAACTAAACCAAACCAATCCAAACGAAACGAAACTGCAACTTGGGAGTTCCTTTGCGAGGACCCGGTGCTAGTGCGCCAGCAAGCAAACGTATAGACAAGGGCATGAAAGGATGGAGTCCATCTCCAGCGCCATCGCCACCTTCATGATTCAGATCACTGTGCTGCAGATATCAATTTGGTGGGAATCATTTTGGTGAGGTTCTGGTTGATCACTGATCACTGTGATCAGGCCTCGGAAGTGGCAGTTCCTCGTTGCTACTCTTGTCTTACTTGCAAAAGGTGGCTGATCTGGAGGCCGCAGTCGTAACTGGAAGTAGGAATCACGTGTTTGTATGTGGTTCCCTCTGCATTGTCTGCAAGGTGGGCACTGCGGTGACACCATGCTTTTCCCGGATATAGACAACGTCTGCTTAAAGGGCACTCCTACGTTTCTAAATATGCAAAGCACCGTAGCAGTTGCCAGGTATAATCAAAGAATCATGGCGCTATTTTTGTTGAGGTGGAAAAATTAGTAGCTGGAGCATGCAGGGCCCGGGGACCGAGGTCACCGACCTACTTCTCACTCAATCACCACAGTAACTTTCCTTGTATTATTTGCGATGAGCTCTGGTGAGGAGCGACAAAAAGATGAACCCACGCAGGCGACGTATACGGCGATGTAAGTCGTTTGGGCGTGCAAGGTGGTCTGCCACCTTGGGATCCGCTTCCTAACTCATCCCGGCTACTCTAGCAGTCTATTAGCCTAGAACGCCGATGAACCTTGAAGGAGTGCGCGTGTCACAGTAAACTTCATCGTCTTTTTTGTCCCTCGTGGGTTTAACTCGACTTAAAAATTCACAGGATTATCAGAAGGTAATCGCATCAGTTACAGGGGTTACTGTCGGAGGTATCATTATAGTTCTTTGCGATGCATTTTTTTTCTTTATAAAATTGGGTGCTAGTGAAATGGGATCCCAGTGCAGGAGAGAAACGTTGATATGTAATTTTAAATTGCAACGACTCAGGCTTCGATCAATGAATAAATTATGAATCCATGTCATTCGAAGGTTAGATTCTAAACTTCCAAGTGAGTTGCCTCAGCTTCTGTAAAAGCAATGGATTTACGATTCGTTTGTTGAAAATTTGAAGCAAAACTAGAAATGAACAATAAAACCGGAGGTTGCTGAAAAGGGAGCAACTGTACAACATGTTTTCGACTTCGTTTGCATGTGATTCACACGTTTTTCAAAAACATAGGGGAGTTTCATATGACATTGCTTGTGAATCTCATTTCCCCGTTGTTCTTCAAAACTAGACATCTGTACAAGTTGTTTCCCAAAAAAGAAAAATTTCAGAGGTGGCAACTTGCAAGTATTCACAAATTCACAAGTATTCACACGAAAATGCATCACTTTCCCCACGGGGAACCCACTAGAGACCCTTGTGAAAGTCATCTTTGTTGATGATTGCTTTGTATATTTAGAGATCCTTCTTGCCACTTGGATATATGTGCAAGTACTCGTTCAACATGCAACTACAGTAGGTTGTCGAAGGCACTCGGATAAGATCTTCATCACTGAAACTCCACTCATTGAGTGAAACCCGAACAATCAGGTTTAAGATGCATGTTGGCAAGCCAAAAGTGTGACATGATATTCTGCCCAAAAGGTTCATTGATTGACCGGACCGACATTATTTTTCCAGAAACACTTGTAAGTGCCCATAGCTAAACAACCAACAAATAGTATCAAATTCATGAATTACGATCAAATAGGTCTGTACGTGGGCTTAACTTATTGCCACTAGTCTTCCCTCAAAAATTCAATCTGGCTACAATGAGCTACAATACTACAAATTTTCTACAAATCTCTAACTAGTCTCGTTGAATTAATCACCCGAACTTCTTCAATCACCCGAACCTCTTCCATGTTCCTGATATACTCCAGAAAACTATACAAGAACCGATGACCTTAGGTAAAATCTAAATTTATCAGGACTGAAACTGTGAATCAATTCAAATCGAGATCCAGCTTGGGAGTGATGATATTATGATCTCGGTCTGGTTGAGTCCTCGAAGTTGTCGACTCTCCTATTGTCACCCGATGATTTAAACCACTTCTAGATGGTGGAGATTCGCGGATCGCCATGCTAGCTGCTGATGTGGACATGCTCCTGTATCCTGCTGGCCAGAGGTTTAATCGATCGACTGGCCAGAAATTCGGGGCGGCTCCAGCTCGCATTACTTGATCAGAAGAATTTGTCGTCGCATCGACGGGAGTCATAAATGACCAAGTGGAGGAGCCAGGCGAAGTTTGGGTAACGTCCAAACTTCGTGGTGGAATGTTCGGCTCAAATGCGGATTTGCATGAGTGACAAAAGGCAGGTGGTGATGAGATTGCGGCCACAGAGCAGCTGACGTTGTTCAGTTCTGATTGAGAGTGCTCACGAAGCCGCTTCGCTCTTGCGAGCTCTGCCTCAGAGATTTCGACCTGCCGCTTTGCGATCTCGCGTGCGCGTTCAGCGTAGGCTCTCTCCGCAACAGCGAATTGCAGCTGCTCGCGCGCTTCTCGTTTGAGGACCTCTGCTCTCGCGATGTCTCTCTGCGCTTCATCGCACTCTTGACGAGCTTCCTCTCTCGATCGCCTTACCCTCGTTAAGTCTGACCATGTTGCATTCATGTCTATCCGCGCCTGCATTGTTTGAGACGAGGCAGGGTTAGAGTCCGGTAATTTTTACTTATTCAGATTTTCATTTTCCTGAGCCACTCAATTCAATTAGGTAATCCCATCTGTCTCAAATAATGAAGTTAATCAAATTTTAAAGATTCAAATGTTTTCACGCTGGATAAGTATGAATTTAGCATGTGATCAATACATGATGCGCACGCATGTAACCGATACGATGAAGCATCTCAAGGTTGAGAATTCACCTGTTCACAAGCCTGGTGTGCCTCTGCACGATCTGTTCCAGCAGGCATGTGTTTCTGTGATCTGAAATCCTCTTCCACGGACTTCGAGTTAGCAGCACGGGTGTGGTCCGCTTCGGCAACATCCCTGTGATCTGGTAGAGCCTGCCTGCATGAAATCACAGAGCTCGTCGCAGGTTCCGGCTGCGAATTTGTGAACCCTCTCCTTGACATCACCCACGGTCCTTGTACAACTCCAGCTAAACAAATCAAATCATAATGACATAGTGAGAAACAGCAATTAATTTTCTAGAATTCCTATGCATGAACACAAAAAAGAACTTCCAAACTTCAAACAAAATTCTTAAAAAGGATGCGAAGGCCTCAGAGTAAATGATTCGGAGTTTCATGTAACTTAACCACATTCTGAATGTTCAAAACTGTTATCCTTACATGCCAAGTACTGTCAGAGGGTCTGTGAGCAGTTCTACATTAATTCTAGGTCCAGTAATTAACAGAGTTCAACTTTGACTGAATTTCTGTTAAATTTTCAGTTAAGCTGGTACAATTGGCCCAAGACTTGCATATCGTCAACAAGTTATAACATTGAAGACAGTCACCAAAATCTCTCTGCAACTCTCTGACAGTACAAGCTGAGTAGTACACCACTGAAACTCCAGAGGCCGGCAACTTCACTTTCCAAGTCAGAACATGTCATACCTGACTCGTGCACATTTGCAGCCAAGTCCTCGTGATGAGATGAAGTGCTCCCAGTGGCCGCACACGGGTTGTAATTCGCCACCATTTTAGTACGACTTGTCGCATTCTGGTGCTGCTGCTTCCTGGTGGATGGCTGATGTCCTAACCCCCCAACATTGATTTCCCCCTGCGAACCAGGCCCCAACCTACGGACTGATTGCATCAGAAACCCACTCAACGAAACGGCACAATCCTTCTCCGGTTCCCCTTCCATGGGTTTCTTCCCAGCCTGTGTCAAAGCTGTTGTAGGAACCGAAAGAGCCACATCAGAACGATCCATTCTCGGAACGATTACATTTCCGGCAGATGTTTGCCGATGGTTTAGTAAAACTCTCTCTACGGAACTGAAACTGGGCTTAGTGTCTAAATACGGTGATACGCTACTTGAGGCTACCTCAGCAACGTACGGACCCATTGAGAGATGCAACGACGGTTCTCGAGATGGTTCAGGAGTGGACTTCGACTGGGGGCAGGAAACTTCAGGGTATGTGACATTGATGGAGCTGGAGCGAGTGGCCTGTGACTTGGAGTAGTCAATAGGTACCCGGTGCTTGGACGGCAAGAGCTCCAGCTCGTTGCGGCGAGAATGCTCCGTAAGCCAAGCAGGCATTGGAGGAGTAGTAGTACTGGGTGTTGCAGTTACGTCCTGGTCCTCCTGGATCCTTCTGGAGTGTTCATCCACAACTTCAGTGCGGTCAGCAAATGATCTCGCGGCAGTGTCCGACATTCCTGAGTGTGCGAATGACACAGCTTGCGTTGTGTCACTGGATTGGCTCGGACTCCCGGTTGAGTTTCTGTCGGTACCGAGAAGGGGAGGCGCAGATGAAGACTTCACTCTATCGCTCCCACCCCCAGTTTGCATGGCTTTATGTTTCACTGCACTGCATGTGTCTTGATGCTCGATGAAGCTCTCTACTCTGAAAGATGGCATTTCAAGAGAGAAAATAAAGTTAATCATGATTGTAAGATGAGAATATATTCCAGCTCGAACTATCTCCAACGAGAATGTGGTAACTCATCAGCAAGTTGCATAATTTTTTCTATAGCTTAAGGCTGAATAAAGATGATTGGAGATAGAGTGTCCACACCTAGAAAAGACCCGACCGCAGTCACAGCAATGGCCTCTTGTGCCGCATGTCTTCAAGTGAGCTTTATAATCTGACTGGACTGCATATCCTTTGGAGCACTTGTCACATTTCCACTGCTTCTCAGTGCAATGCTTTCTCCGATAATGTTTCTTGATGCCTACAAGGTCGCCTAGAGCATGCGCTGGGTCGTGATGAAGGCACGACCTCTCAGGACAGATGTAAACGCGCTTGTTTGTTCCAAGGCTAGGCCTTTTCAGAAGCTTCCACGGAACCTGGGACACCATTAAGTTTTCAGATCAGAATTCAGGAATTTTGCTCGAAGCAAATCGGTATCAACTTCACAAAACTCATTTGAGTCTGCAATTCCGGGGAACTAATTAGTTACCTTATGACGACGCCTGTGCATTTGCAGGTTTTGATCGCGTTGGAAGCCTTGGTTGCATATTTCACAAACGTATCTGTCCGATTCCATTAACGTCTTCGGAGATAGAGCCACAACCTCAGCGCCTGGATCTGGGTAAGTGAAGCACGGAAGGCCAAGGGTCAAACACATAAGCATATTCCAAGATCTTGTAGGAGCAACTGTAAGTTTACTAGTAGATCAGTACTGTACATTAATTTAAGTCTGAACTGCAAAGCGGTCATGCCATCTATCTACCCACCCATCTGATTCGTTTTCGAGCGTACAATCTAAATGGTGCCTACAACTATGCAACACACATCCACGTTTGCAGACTTCAACGCCTCCCTACTTGTGATAGATCATCTGCATTACCTCGACTACAAGGCGCTCGTAGTACTCTACAGCTCCATATTCGTGACAATTGTCAGTGTGCAAGAAACAGATAAATTTATCATGCTGTCATTGTAAGAGTGCAGCATATATGACTCTTGGACACTATGAACTACTCGACTTCTTCTAATAAGCACCATCAAGGGGATGAAACTAAGGCATGACGTCTTGCTCGTCTAAAGAAGAGCATCTGCTATCCTTTTAAGCTGTGATAACTACTTCGAGCAACGATCAAGCGCTCTCGCCCTTCATACGTCCACAACAAGTTGAACTCTCTTGCAGGGAATTGGTTATGAACTTCTGTGACCTCGCCTAGCTGTTGAACAAAACCTCCGAACGAGTGGAAGGTGCGTAAACTAACGACTCCTTGCCTAATCGCATAGATACGCGGGCGGGCATACATGTCCCACGGAAAAAGGACGCTCTAGATGGCAGTTGCCAAAGGTACCTAAGTATCGT
Organism: Ceratodon purpureus; assembly: GCA_014871385.1. NCBI lineage: Eukaryota > Viridiplantae > Streptophyta > Bryopsida > Pseudoditrichales > Ditrichaceae > Ceratodon > Ceratodon purpureus. The sequence goes on from CM026425.1 coordinate 15,774,760, forward strand.
GCTTGTGTTACCGCTCCTCCATCAGAAGAAACATGTGAGCAACATACTTGAAACTCACGTGAGGGCAACGCAGGGGTTCTCTTACTATGGATCCTCTTCTAATTTGTTGCTAGAGGGTCAGCAAGGGTATCCAACCGCTACGAACCTTGAAAACATTTCAGTGCAGATAGGCGTACATAACACTTGACAAGACTAATCTGAAACAGGCTCGGCCTGGCCCAAAGGACTCGAACATACATCCCGCAAGTTACAACTCACAACCTGAGTCTTCTAGTGCTACTTTTGTACACACATGCTAGGCAGCGAAGTAGGGGCAATGCGAGGGTGGAATGAAGCAGCCGTACTGCTGATGTTACGCAATAGTGGCTTAAAAAGCTTCATGATCGATTCGTCTTCCTCTTTGTATCTACAATCATATCTGGTCTGCTACCTACAAGGTACGCGTCTGAAGCGAGTCATCCTCAAGTCTAAATTGTCCATCGTAGATATTCAAATGAGATGAGTAGTATAGAATTCTTATCGCGAGGCTGGCACTCATGTAACAGTCACCTCTTCACCGAACGTCTTATTGCCAAAACTAAATGAATTCTTCTAAGAAGCAACCGTAACCTACACTCATGTAGCAACACTCGTAGAAAAGACGCTAATCACGGAACTAGACTCCCATAGCAACGGGTTCACAAGAGTTGGGCTCACTTGAAGTTCATCGTCGCATCTATCGGCGCACACTCTCATGCTGAACTCAGTTTAGTATAGGCAGTAGTCCAGAGCGTGAGGTGAAGAAAATTGGCAGAGGTACAATATGAAGTAAGGTGAGGGAACGATATTTTCGATGGTTGGGTTTCAGTGGTGCTGGGTAATCTAAGGGTCAAGGTGATGAATAGATCTACGCTAAGAGTGTTCCATACCGGGTGTGCCTGCAGGGCGTCTCTTGCGCTTGTTGGCCCCGGAGCTTGCACCAGCTGCAGCAGCATTCGGGGCCAGAAACTCCGACGGCACGACGGACCCATTGCATCCAGCATCTGGGACGACTAGGTGCAGAGCGCCATAGCCACCCCCGGCTGAAGGTAAGGCGCTCATGGATCGCCTCTCCGGGGAGCAGCCCTCGCCCCCACTCTCCCTCTCCGTGCGTGGATCACCACGGCCACGGCCCTCCACTATCAACTCTGCCGAAACTCAGCACACGACCACGGCTACTCAGGAAGAAAGTTTTGATTGCAGGCTCGACACTCTGTAGATGATTCGTTCTGCTCTGCAACCGGCCACCTCGAATACTGCCCCGACCCCTTTTGTTGTCTCAGGGCATCTTCCTCCGTCCTTCTCCTTCCACTCCTTTTCCTATCTTTAGCCCTCACGCCCTTCATCCACCTTCAACCTTCATCTTCTCATGCTCCAGCAACATCAGCCGCTACCATTACGCAGATCACTCGCAACAGGAAACCAAGTCAGGCTTGCTAGTGAGACATTCTGTGGGTGAAAACTCGGGGTAGCTCATGGCCCGGCATCCTCTCGGCACCGGGTGACGTGCTCAGAACCCGAAAATCTAGGGCCCAAAAACCATTTTTTAAATCCACTGGGTGAATACTGAATAATCTGCGTCGGTGGATGGACTCACGAGGCGAGATGGGCCCGTGAGCTCTGGGACCCTGCGGAGTAAGTTAAATGGTAAGGACCTGATGCTTTTAACGAGGCTCTGGCGTGGCTCTGACATGGTCTGGAAACCGGAGTCCGGACAGTGGAGAACGTTGGCACTTCCTGTAAGTTAGAAACAAACGCTGTGTGAAAATTTCGGAACCAGTTAAGTTAAGCCGTGGGCCTTGTCGCCTTTTGGTTGCCGGAAAAATAAATATTACTAATAGTTTGGGACCAGAAGGAATGAATCTGTCCAAAAGATTGCTCCTTTTGTTTCCATAAACTAATAAAAAACCGCAAGTGCCCTCCATTAGGAAAACTTTATTGTTTCCAGGTCCTTTCTGGAAACCACATGTCCCTGGTCTGACACAGAGGAAGTGCAAGGACATGCATAGATTCTCGGAGCTTGGGAATAATTCCATCTTTCTCCGGTGATGTTATGAACACCAGATTGGCACTCCCTCCCTTGTAAGCAGGAAGATGCTCGTCACACTTTTCTCTGTTTTTCCTTATAAAGCATGGTAGCCATTTCAATTAAGTGCTAAAGGGAGGAGTACATGGTGCAAACCCGATATGGCTTCCAAAAAGGAATGTCAACTACACCATACCCTGGATATTATCACACCCTGAGCTGGGCCCAAAAACTGTGATTACATCGTGATAATCTCAATAATATCACATTTAGAGTCCATGTGTGACATCATCAAATTCAGTGTAAAAACTATTGATCTTTTTGAATATACACTTTTGCTCACAATATGACATTTGCACATGTACCTTGTGATAAAATGCAGTGATCATATACTTATTGAAGGTATTTGTAAAGCATGACAAAGAAGCCATGTATTTGGTTATCCTTTTATTTTTTTAATATAGCTAAGGGTAGTTGTAAATATTTATAACTGGTTCATAGAAGGAAAGGGTCGCTATGATTCATAGTATATCATCCACCAAGCTACTTGGTGACTTGTTATAAATTGCAATATTATACTTTATTCTTAGGTCATATACATCTATATGCACTCCTTTTATATTATCACTCGTATATTTTTTGAAATAGATAACGTTAAGTATTATATAAACTTGCGCGCTATACAATATCATTACAAAAAGATGAGTGGCACACAATTTTGAATGCAGTAAACAAAGGCCCTTTGAGATTTTTAGGAAAATAATTAAACTTTGATCCCAAAAGGAAAACATTAGCAATTTTGATTAAAGAATTCTTCGACATTAATATATAGATAAGCAATGTAGACATTGGCATAAAATTATCAAAGGAATTTTGGAACAACTCCACAATTACAAGTTGTCAATATATCTCTCCGTCAGGTGTCTCATATGTAAATCACCATTAGATGTCTCATATGTAAGTCACTGTCAGGTGTCTGACATATATAAGTCAATAAAACTTGACAAATGGTTACTACCCACGTGTAGATAACAACAAATGCAAGCTTCACTCTGTCCACATATACATCAAAGCCCTTTGGAAAATTAAAAAATGGCTTGTCTCATCAATCAAATCATGATGTTACATATTCATGATTGTTAAAGGAATTTTGGGACAACCCCAAAGTTACCATCTCGCAAACGTCTTTTTTTAAAAATGAAAGTTATTCCTCTTTCACATGTCTCATATGTAAGTCAACTTTCCTTTGAAAGAGAAAGATATCCCTCTGTCAGGTCTCTCACATGTAAGTCACCAGGATTTGATAGATGGTTACATGTACTATTCACATGTAGACAGCAACAGATGCCGCCTTCACATCTCAACATATACATCAAAGAAGTCTGGAAAATCAAAAAACGGCTTATGCCATCAATCAAATCATGATGTTATATACTAGTATTTCTAGATACCTTCAACAACAAACTAGGAGAAAGCACATCAATCAAATCATGATGTTACATACTCATGAATTTTTAATTTTGTTTGACCCACATGAGAGCGCTTTCTTGCTCTATATGGCACAAATCCCATGAGACAAGGGGGGATTTCACGGCCATGAATCGAACCGCCAACCTCAGCATTTGCTTTGAGTGCCACTTTCACTAACCTGGGTAGTTTAGGATCATCTCGGACCAACATATTCATGATTTTTACTGCATCCAAGAATAAATTGGGAGAAATTGCAAGAATCTTTTGGCTACTACCATGCACATGTAGAAATCAAAGATGTTACTATAATCACATGACTAATAATAACCAAATAAAAGTCTTAAAATTTTAAAAATACTTAATTATTGTTAACAAGTGAAAAGCATCAGTTTTTTTATATGTCGTAGGCTTGCATAGTGGCATAATCAATTTTTTTGCGTGCTACAATTCATTTAGAAGTATCAGGTCTTTATGTACAACACATTAGCTCGAATAAGCTACTAAGTTTTGAACTTGTTTTACATGATACAACATTTCATCCAATCAATAGATGACATCATTTCTTTGAAGACAATGTGCACAAAAACTAATTAGCTATACTACAAAAAGAAGTTTCAAAACCAAAATCTTCTATATTAGTAATGGCCCTTTAAACAAATGATTCTTTGTTACTAGTTATCACCAAAATTTTACTTTCATAAGAAGGGAATAGTTTTGTATAATTAACCTATCTTTCATAAAAAATAGACTCAATAGAGGTACAAACAAACACTTTATTTATGTTGGTCTTCTCTAAAGGCCCAAGTATTTTATTTCAAGATAAATCTATATTTGGTTCTTTTAAACTAATTTTAATTACTTAGAATAAAAAATAAAGTATAAAACATGATGTCTTGTTCAAACTCAACATGACTTATATTAATTTGATTACAATGCATAAATTAAACTTTTGCAAAACAAATGATACAACTAGATTTTTTTGTGTGGTCCTAGGTCTTTTATGAGCTATGTATTTGCGTCTCTTCTAACTTAATATGTACTGGGAAAAAATATAGATAGAATCTCAAAGGACCTAGCAAATTTGTCAAAAATAAGATGTGTTAGAATATATGTGATTTACACAAAACTACTAAATTCAATTCAACAAAGATGTAAATAATAATGCTTTAAAATTATCTATAAGATTGAAAATTTTAAAATTATGTCTAATCATTATTAAAAAATCTTTAAACAGTCAATGATGGAACATTTACCAAAATTCCAATATCTTCTTTAGTACTTGAAATTTTTAATGGTTGTTTAAATCCGATGTCGCATCCGCAACCCAAAAAAAAAAAAAAAAAAAAAAAAAAGAAAGAAAGAAAAAAGTATGGAACATGATGTTCAGAAAACAACCCTAAAATACATTATCAGGGTTTAACCTTTACTAATAACTCGAATCAACCAAATCCATATTTACACATTGTTTAGAAAACAGCTAAAGATGTATTTGGTAATTGAATCTATTGGTCTAGACATACTAATTCTTCTTTCTGTGAACAAAAAACCTCTTTCTAGATGCATAAACTTCGTTGAAACGTGTCCCCTACCTAACCAACATTTTACATTCACCACATGGTAAGATTCTAATCTTCATTTTCCAATCTATTTTTAATCTGGTTATTGTTTTGGGACATGAGAGGTCGGCTACGTGTGCCCATTTCAAAACCCTCACAACCGAAACCCAGAGTGACTGTTAAGCCAAGCACGAATTCTCAGGGCCACGGCAAAGACACAGCTGCATGACTGCATGGGCTATCGGAAACACAAGGCAATGAATGAGGTGCAGACAAGCACAGTTTGTTGCTAAATTGCGGAAAGGCCAGGACGCCGGAGCCCGAACTTGCAAAAGTCCCCACCCCGGAGTGGGTTTCTGGAAGCCGGCTCTTTATTTCGGAGCACAACCACTCCGTCGTATTAACACCCTCGGCACTGAAGTTTTGCAATTGGTCTCTCAAGCAGAGGGGCCAATTCCGTTTCCAGGAGTGGCTTCGTGAGCGCAACGACCTGGAGCTACAGTGCTCGAGTGCCCGCAAAGAGAGGACCCCGGAGGCAGCCACCGTCACTCAGACGCAACACATCTCCGACATGTGGCTCCGCATGTTGTCAGTATTTGGTGAATATGCTGGTTTGGCAGTATTTAGTGATCGAGGTCCCAGCGTGCTTACAAAATGTTAAACTGATGCGCTTGTTTTTTCTGCTGTGGATATGGTTTGGTGTTTAGACTAGGCACCACTTTTTATTTTGGTGATATAGTATTTCTCTCTGCGCCATTTGCATGCAGGAAAGGTGCAAGCAAGCAAGGGTGGTGGCCAATGTCGGTGACTCCTGGGAGAAGTGCACACTTGGGAGGCTTCCACTGGAGCAGAATCTCGGAGTATACTTCGGAGTATACTTCCCATTTATATATACTGGAGGCATGGAGCAGTACAACTTGTTGTTGGGTAACTGGAAAAGCCATGAGGCAGCTGCCCACTCTTCACCACATTCCCGTTTTGAGGAATATCAGTCATTATTCTGGGTTTAAAACCGGAGGGGATGGGCTCAGGGAATTATGTCATAACATTCCTTCGGGGTGAAAATATAACCCCTACTGGTTTTCTCAGCTTGTTTTGACTTGTAGGCTTGGAGTGATGACTTGAGAGATGTAAATCTACTAAGATTTTGTTTGTTGTTTGAAAAATAATATATTGTCCTAACAAATTTCTTGAATGCAAAAATATCTAGGGTGGTTCATTGAGTTTTTCACTGACCATAATGATTGTAAAATGTGAGAGTGGTTCATAGTTTTTTACAAATTCTACATAAAATTTGTTCAAGAAGTATCTATTACCACTAGTTTAGATTGTCTATATTTTTTATTAGCATAGTGTAGATAGGAATTATTTATCTTTTATAGTCAATATTATTTTACAAAGACTTTAAGTAAATTCATGATTTTGATTTCCAATATTGAAAGCCTCCATTTGAAGTATATTTTAAAAAGCCAAATCTCCTATACCTCAAACTTCACATTCTTATATGAGTTTTCATATATCCATTCCATAACTTCTAGATCCTTCCGCAGACTTCTGGAACTTCCTACATTGTTTTAGAAGCATCTACAATACACTTTTAAAAAATTCTATAGAATTTGAAAACATCATAAAGGCTTCTATGACTTTTGAAAAAGGTTCTATGTAAATGTACACTTTCTAGTATATATATAAGACAAAATTAGCTCGACATTTGTCTTTCTTTGTTGAGGAGATCAATGATTAAATCAAAGGAAGAGGTGCACATTTGTCTTGTCTGACACATTTAGTAGAGCAATCTACTGTATAGTCTTTGTTCTTAGCCTTCATAACCACTATTAATATCAATTTAGTTTGTTCTCTTTGATTTTGACATACTTTCTTGTGAGATTCTTCTATGCTATAACTTTTGTTTGTTGTTTTTGATCTTGACATTCTTCTTTGATAGAATCTTCAGCTCCTGGCGCAACCTTCTATCTTAATTCATATACACTTTAGATGTGTCAACTATCTACATTGAATTCAAATGAATGATCATGTAGTCTTCCAACCAAAATCTTCATGAGATTAGCATGTCCACTTTGGATGTCCAACTATCCACATCTCTACTAGTTTAATTTTGTTTCCTTCTTATTTCACAGATTATTCATATTATCTACAAAAATTATATGGAATTGCTTGGATTGAATCCTACTTTTGAATTTTCATTACAACATCTGGTCTACAATGATGTTCTACTCATTTGAGCCACAATAGGTATCTCAATCTCATGAGTCATTGTGGCAAATGGAAATTTTACACAAAGTCGTGCCCATGAGTAAACATATCTAATCTATTAAAAAAAAGTCTTTAGTGAAAAGCATATACCTGTTGTAAAATCTAAATAAAATAAAATCTAAGAGTAGTGTTTTGTAGGTTGCAGAGGTGCAGAGTGTGAAAAATTAGCACTGATTGTGGCCAAAGTGTACTCTGGATGTGCCAGTAAGAGTGATGCCACCATTATGCAAATTAGTGGTCAATTTCAACACGATGTTCATACTCAAGCATATTGAAGGATTGCCACATACTGGCAAACTGAGCTCTCAATTTCTCTAATATATATTTTCTCAATTCCACGGGCACCCTGCTATTCCAATTTCTAGACTGCAATACAAAGTGGTGACGTTGCATAATTGAAACAAAACAGTCTGATGATCAGATGCAGTCTCTCTCCTTCACAGGCTGCTCCAGTGATAGTAAGTTGACTTGTTCACGGGCTTGGCACCAGCAACGCCCTTTAATACTCTACTTCTTTTCACATTGTACTATCGTAAATGTCTTGCAGGTCATCAAACAAGTAGGATGGAGACTCCGAAATCATTCTCCTTCGAGGTGTCAGGAATGTAGCAAAACTCACAACCCAGATCACATGTTTGCGCAGGGTACCGTGGTATGTCCAACACTGGCAACTTCTGTGTACATACCTACTTATATAATTTTACCAGACTGGGTAGGTGGCTCATCTGATTCAGAAATGACAAGGTCACAAGCCTCTCTGAATGATGGCCTTTCAGAACCCAAACTCGCACACTTGTTACGGTGAATATAATTACAGTAGACATCAACAATTACCTGATTGTAAGTCAAATTCAGTGCAAACAAAATTGGTACAACCTGGTCAGCTTAACACATTCACCACAGAGAGTACCATTTTCTGGTCACTCCTAGCTGCGGTGTTTTCTGAATTATTGCAAATCAAGTCTTGCCCGAAACTGGACCAGTGCAAATGATCTCACAATCCATCATCTACCCAAAAATACTAAAACCTTCAATCATGGTTTCTCATCCCAATGAGAAGATCGTAAAAAATAATTCTTCAACCACATCAAAATAGGTGATTTCAATCTACGGGTGTTGGTGTAGGACATGTGTAATGATGTGGTGTTTGTATAAATTAGCATGAAAATGTTGTTGCATAAGTAAGGGAAAATATCTAAAATTATTAAAAACGAAATCCTTTCACAATATTTGTAATTTTTTCTGAAATATTCTAGAAATATTTTGAAGTCTTTGCTAATGTGCTACCTCTATGTATAAGGAATTGAGGAAATTTTTTCATTACCTTATTTTTCAACTGAACATGCCTTCAAGTTTATAAAGGAAGTATTCATTGGGACGTCTCTAAAAAAAATCTTTTAAGTCCAAATGATGTAAATAGAGTTTTTGAATTAATGTCATTCAAATATCATGACATTATTTTCAAAGGTTTGAATCATTTTTTGCATTACTTTTTAAAAGTGAATGGTAGTATATAGCAAATATCCAAGTTTTTTGGTAGGGTGTAACGTCACTTGTGGAAAAGGTGTACAAGTACACGAAAGGAGAACACCAATCGGTGACCAATTACATCAAAAATTTGAAATTTTTGGTCTAATTCGTCACTGCTTGGTATTCTCCTTTAGTGTACTCGTACACCTTTTCCACTAATGTTGAAAAACACCCAAATCAAAGTTTCAGGTTTCATTTTTTTTCCTTTTATACTTGATGAAGTGACATCAACCTTTGTTTTGACCGTTTGAAATGCAATTAAAAAACAAAATAATTAATGGCATTCTTTTGAACCTCTTTTCATTTCAAAGAGTTTTTTGAAAATGAAATGGTCCACTATGTCTAAAAGTTGGTACACACCTAACTTGCCTAGTCTTCTTTGGAATGGTCAAATCACTTCAATGCGAAAACCTCATCCCAAGAAATCAAAGTATGCAAATCTTGTAATAGAGGAGATTCCATCAAAAGAAAATTTCATGAAACTTCTCATACAAAATCTTCTAATCTAGGATGTTAAAAAAACTAAAAATAACCATACATTATTCTAATAATCTAACTTAAAATCTCATGGTTGAAGGTAGAGGTAATAATAATTTTTAAATTTTTTAAATTTTTTCATTTGCACTAAAAATTACAGACTTAGATTTTATTTTTGAAACATAGTCAAAAAATGATAGAATTGGTTTAGGAAATAATTTTGATATAATCAAAAATTTCGATACAATTAGAGAAACTTCAATAGGAGACCGGTGTGAATTAAGTATCTGTTCGTTCTACCCCTAATATTTTGATACGTCTAGCACCTGCTTACATTCAAATCGTTCAAATCTAAAACCTAAAGATACACAAATAGTATAACATCTAGAGAAATTAGTATAAAGCAATCAAAATTCCCTAAAGGGTGCAGCAGAGCTGCAACATCTTCACACTGTATCACTGGTGGGTAGTCTTTCCATTGTCAAAGTGCTTTTATGAGGTCCGAGTACGCATCCAACGTATAATTTTGTCTACGTATGTACAGGTGCTGGTCAAAATACCTTTCTTCTGAGTTGCCGGCCAGTTTGGAGAGCGGTGGAGTCAGAACGAAGCAAAGCAAAGTCCACTGCCTTTCGGCTGCCTCTTATACAAGTTAAGTTATGGCACTCTCTTCCTGGCGTTTGCTCTGGAGATGTAGTTTTCATGTGGTATACGTACTTGGAAAAGAGGGAAAACTTTAACCCCTAAATGCCTGGCCCATGACTGTGAAATCAAACTCACCCTGGCTCCTCGGTTTCATCAATGAGAATAAAATAGAAATGACTCAAAAAGAAAAAAAGAAAAAAAAGACAAGTAGATATAAATCCACTCTTTTTTTTTTTTTCTTTTTTTTTTTTTTTTTTTTTTTTTTTTTTTTTTTTTGTGAGTCAAATGGTGCGATCCATTGCAATTGAAAAGAGTACACCGCTGCGAAACCAGGCAAAAGAAATCCCCTGCCGGCGAACCTAAACCAAACCAAACCAAATACCTGTACCAAGAGAACCTGAAAACCTAGGGGAATAAATCCACTCTTTTGCTTTTGATAAGTGAAGGTATGTGTCTAGTATAATCTTGATTATATTATCTATTTTTAGCATATCAGATTGATATGATTGATAATTTATTGTGATTAGAAAAAATTGATGGCAAATATGTAATTTTTTCCAATTTTGGTTCGAAATAGAGGTTATAAAAGCCGTGTTCATCTTCCACTTCTGAGCAAGGATGGGAGAATACAGATGGAATGTAATCCTGGTTTTGTGGTGGCCTGAAAAGGGAAGTGAAGAATGCTTCAGCAATGGTATTCCCATTTGAAAAAGGAGGGCCGAAGTAGTAAATAAAGTTCTTTGAATGGGCTCATTCTTGTGAGTTAAAAGCGGCATTGATGTGAAGATTCTTGGTCTTAAAGGAACACTGGATGTGGATTTCACAAGGACTGAGGCCAAGGGTATTTCAAGTGCGAATGTTCAATGATAACAGAACACGGCCACAGCCAGAGTCTAGTCAAGGCGTAACTTTAACCACAAGAAATTGGATGAATGGCGTAACCTTTTTCCAATAAAAACACAAATGGGTGAGGCTCAAAAATTCCTACTCATGATAATGCAAAGACATATTCCATGGCTATAACACAATGAAAAAAAACAGAGCATCACATACACAAGGGTTCAGAAAAAGCATGATCTGAATCAGGAAAGTTGGTTCAGCCTTTAGCTTGTGCTTCAACAGGTGTTCTCAAATACTCCGCTGTGATCATGATTCATGAATCTCATACGAGTCCTTTTGGTCCTTTTGATAAGGTCAAGTACCGGGTGAGAGAAAAGTAGGATAACTCTTATTGGCTTCAGTGCAGTTGTTTCTTCACAATGATATTCCACTAGTAATTTATTGTATGTGGGGAACTGCAGAGAGCCATGCCAACTTTACCTGGACCCATGCAACAACAATTCCTCCATGATCTTGATGTAGGTGGTGTTTCATTGTTATATTCCCTTTCCACTCTAAAGTGGAAATGGCTCTTAGCGTCCCAGTGTCCACCTACACTGATCCATTCTTTGTCTTCACTCGCAAACCCAGAGGCATCACACATTCATTGCACGGGATTCATTACAAGAGACAAGTTATCTTCAAAAATTGTTCTTCCTTACTTTGGTCAAGAGGGTGCTTTGTTGAACCATGAATATAGGTCCTTAGGGGGGTACTTTAATATTTGGAGCCTTCAATGAGGCAATCTAAGTACCATACAGGGCTTTTCCAGCCTTAAAAGTAACTATATCCCAATAGTTGTACGCATTGGACCCATTTAAAGGGGAGTCCAACCATACATTCAAATGTTTGAACCTCTTGTTGGGTCAGTACGGTATGTTTGAGTGATGAGGTCCTTTTGTTCTCCTTTCTCTCCCTCTCTGGGTCTTTGAAGATTGAAGGCAAGTATTTGTGAACTTAGGTGGACTGCAATTCTAACTATCAGATGGTTTATGTTCCATGCCATTATTCCCGCACTTCATTCATTGCAACGGACTCACAATGATTACACAAATATTTGACATTTTCAAGCAATAATATCATTGTACTTGGTTCCACATTTCCATACAGGGATAATAGCTTTAATTGTCTAAGGTGCAGCTGCACAAAGTCCAACAGTGATAGCAAGGTGTAACCACTCCTGAACTACTTGAATTGACTAGCACTATGGCAGTTTCCTGCTGTGAAAATAGAGACCCTGTTGATAATGTTCCAGAAGCTACCAGTGGGTACTCCACACCAGTAATATGCAATTCCTAGTTTTGCTATTATGGCTGCTCCTGTCCACCAGAATTTTCGACCTTCAAGCGATGAAAGAGAATAAGTACATGCGGAGATTCTTAGGAGGTTACTTGACAAGGAATAAGATAACAGAGCAAATGAAGTGTACACTAAACTTGCGACATGGTCTCCTGACTACACTAGACCATTAGTGAACCTTTCAACACCAAAAATCTGTCTGAATCTCTGTAGTAAGAACGGAAATTTTGCATTGTAAGAAATTATGAGAATCTATTACTTTGAAAGCCACTGTAAGTAATATGCTACTTTACTACTGTTCCGACTACAGATCTGCAGCACTCACTGATTTCCTTAGAAAACATGACATAAGGAAAACCTTCTGAAAAGAATCCGTGTGCTAAGGTCTGAGACTTAAGAAGTCCAACTCCCCTTCCAGCTCCAAAATATTCTCTTGTGACATACAAATATCAAAGCTCCAAGAAAACTTGACAGTCAAGAACTCAAATGAGTCCTTGTCGCTGCAAATCAGAGTAAGTCTTCTTGTTATAGACATTGCCATCAAGATCTTCATACTCTTCCTCTAGATCAGGGCGCCATTTGTTGACTCCTTGCCTCTCTTGTATCCTCTCCCACAGAGCTTTTGCATCCTGTCCCCAAAAATCTCAAAACAGATCAGTTGCAGTTACACAAAGATCAGGAGTACGCATATCATTAGCATAAGGATCATATGTAAGCAATGAAAGGCAAAGACTCTTTAAATTGAATTGTTTACAATACTAAGCTGAACCGAAAGAAAAGTTGAACTACATTAAAATTCAGACCAAGAAGCAAATAGAGGTTAGAGAGTGGAAATCAGTCCAACTGGAATGGAATCCCCTAATTGAACTGCATGTGCAATTCTTAGAAGATAGCGACTGACCGTACCCCAGCAAGCTCAAACTCATGTAAACTTACCTTGATGGATGTGATCTCATGGAAATTTTTGGTATTTGGAATGCCCAAACAGCGCATGCCATGCTGATGTCTCCACTCTTTAAAGTGTCTCTCAAAAGCTCTTCGACCCCAGTAGCTGTAATTCCCACATATCTCGCATTTGAATTCCTGCAAATAAGATTCAAGCAACACAAAGCTGAGGGTAAGATGTCTCATATTGCTCTTTAGGCAACAGAATGTGCTTAGGACAATCTAGCCGGAATTAATTTCTGCAGTTGAGCATCCAGGAACATGTGTGAATCCACATTATTCATATTACTAGAACCTCTAATAACTGAAGCGCTTGAGATCTTTACTAGCAGGCCTCAGAGGAATTCTTAGTACTTGGATTGAAGAATAGAATTGAAAATAAAACACCTTGAATTGTGGAACAAGGCAAGTAGGTTTAACAAGGTAAAAAAGGAGCATTCTCTGATAGAGAAAGACATGTTCACCTGGCCAAGTCCATGCAGTTTGTACAACCAATAGGGAATGGGTTTGCCATCCCATCCCATTGGCAACTTTAAAGGATTATAGATCGCCTGCTCATCGTCTTCACTTTCGCTCTCTTGAGCCACTTCTTCCTGCACTCAATCAGATATTTCAAAGCACTCAATATTTATTGGTTCAGTACTGAAAAAAGATACGCAGCAAACATTGACCGGTCGACCTACTGAGTGAATCAAGGCAATAATTCAAAGAGTGACCCATAGATCAAACCAAATACCTCTTCCCGTTCAGCTTCCATCTCTTCATAGGTTAGAGCTTGCTTCTTCTCAACGTGTGACTTGGTTTCTTCAACAGCCTGCATCGAACATATTTCACAATGCTTACCATAGTTTAATAAACACTACACGTATGAAAGCTAACAGTAGAAACCACGAGACTTTGAACTAGCTTGGCACGACTGCGTAAGAATGCTACTATGGCGCGTAAAATAAACTCCGATAAAGTCATGCTCGATAAAAACACGTTCACTCTGAGCCGCAAGAGCATACCTCTTGCAAAAGCTCACATAGACGCTGCAGCTTCACCTCAGCCAAAGCAACAGCTTTAGAAGCAGCAACATGCTGCGCAATCTCCTTCTCCGACTTCTTCATAATTGGGGTTTGATAACCCTTGGGAAAATGCTTCCGATCAAGGTCTTCCAGTGCAACTCCCTAACACCCAATGTTCCAAGCTTCGAACTTATTCAGGTGTGCTGGAGAATCTTCCAATGCGACAACCTCGAATAAAAAATTTCATTGATCGCCTGAACTGAACTTCCTACTCGAATAAGCAAGAAAGAAACTCATCCTACCGAAACCAAAGTGCAGCCGTTTTACTCAGAAGCTTCTAATCACTTATACAAGAAAAACTAGCTAGTACTCACCTTAGTAAGAAGGAGCCGCTCTGCACGTTGTTGAGGAGTGCCACCCGTCTTTAATCCTAACGCCGCAAGAGCCTGGAACAATTCTCAGATTATATATACGTATACGGATATTAAGAAAACCATAGCGTTCATAACTTTCATCCTCAAAGGAGAGAGAACCATGTCCAAATATGTCCACAGCTTTACAAATAACTCGCACTTGTCTCTGCCCACCTCTGATCCGAAAATTGGATTTGCATATACCAGCTAAAAGAGTTTCTCGACGCTATAATGAGTTCCTTGTAATAACAATACCAAGTACAGCTGTACGGTACCCGGTAAAGAGCAAAATATACCTCTTTAAGGCGATCAGGGCCAAGCTCCAATAGCTCCTCGACATTATCGTAGTCTTCAATATCAATAAGTGGCTGCCCTCTGGTGGAGGCCTGATCAGTTCCTACACCCTTGTCCTCCCAGCCTTGGACAGTTCCAGCATTCCACCTCTCCTCAAACTCAGCATCGACCTGCATAGGAAATAAAGAAATAAAACAAAACCGACTGGAGGTACAATCAAATAAAAGAGAAAGTACTATGCAAATCGATTACAGACTATGATGCACGCTGACCTTGGCAAAGATTTTGTCAATGTCTTGTAGAGGTTGTGTTCGCTCGAAAAATGAAAGCAAGTAATTTGTCAATGACTTTAAGTAGTCTTGGTACTGTCTGCAATTCAAAGAGGTTGCAAATCTTAGAGCACGCTCATACTCCTAATTACTCGAGTTGCAAAGTAACTGACATGATAGGAAGTTCAACTGTTTTGGGGAAGAAAATAGCGAAAACTGACGAAAAAAGATTTAATACAGACGAGCACATTGAATCCGTATGACCATGTCAATGCTGCAATAAAAGTGTGGCACAAAACAAAGAAGAGCTAGACTTACTTCGTTAACTTGACACCACGTGAGATCTTATGCGTCTGTGAAAACTCCTCTAAAAATGCGGAGTACTCTATTGGCTGTCCAAACTTGGAGTTAAGGAACTGATTGTACAGCTCATGCAGATCCAAGTATCTTCCATACGCTTCCTGAACATGCAGTAAATACCCTTAGATATCTATAAGTCACAAAATCTAGCAGTCACAGTGGGAGATTGAATGAATGCCCCTGTAAACTGCATCTTATCTGCCACAGCAAAGGCTCAAGCCTCTGTCTGCAAACAAGAAACATTGATGGTAATGTAATGTGCTCATCCAAAACAGATGGCTTCAATCACACCGATCTTGAAGCCACGACGACTCTCTTATATTGAATTGAACAAGCTTCTTAATAAATGTAATACGTAAAACTACTGAATCACACGGCTTCGTTCAGAGAATGACTGCAACCCGACTTCTGGCATCTTATTCAATAAAAAAATCGAAGATGGGGATAAGACGTGCAGCAGGGAGTGGCCAGGGAATCACCTCTCCACTGAAGTCGATGTAAGGCTCTTCCTTGAGATATTCTTCAGGGTCGTCTGCTGTGACTCCCTCCCGAGCATTAGGATGGCGTCTATGGTACTCCCTAACCTGCGAAAGATGACCAGTCACATTTCTGAATAAACATGAACAGAGGAGGTTCTGCAGACAATCGCTACACCAGAAAGCCCCAGATTCTCAAGCACTCGCCTCGAAACAACAATGGAAACCAAGCCCGCAATCATGAATAAAACTTCACATACTTCTTTGAATCGCTCGTAAAATGACGTGAAGTAATTCTGGCCAACACCTTGGCCTCCAAGAGCGGCAATTTCATCCTCTCGAGCATGATCCTTGTCTTCATAAATCTCCACCTGCATTAGTGGCCACAATTGCAGCCCAGTCACGACACATTTAGGTACATATGTCTCACAATAGTACAACGAATGTCCACACCACACATGCCCTTACACCGGAACTATGAACGATGACTGAGCTCAGAACATTAGCTAAACTTCAGCAGAATATCAGAACAGATCTGGTGTTTTATATTCCACGGTGTGTTTTATAATCCCTGTTTCGAGACAAATACAAAACACACCGTAGAATTTGAACATTTCATTCAACACTTAAAAGCAGATTGAAAAAACGTCTCAATTCGCTTCATCTGTGATCATTCTAGAGCAAAGGCCTTGAAATTGTTAAAGTTCCCTCCAGTCCTTTGAGGAGCCGGCGTAAGTCAAGTGTATGTTTTTCTAGTATCTCGTATGAATGTGGACAGAGACCAAGAGTCCAGGACTTCTGTCATACCAAAACATTTGGATCATTTTTTTTATTTATACATGTCATTATTATTACTCTGCACAAGAAAACAGATGCAATCGACAAAAGCAGAGGCTTCAAACTAACTAAAAATATAATCGAAACGGATTAAAACCTTGTTTGGGTAGAATGCTGCATCGGGAACCCCATCCCAATGCATTTCAAATCATTTAATTGTAACCATGGTCATTTCAGAGTTATGGCCTCACAATTACTAAGTGAGTTATACAGTATTGCAATCTGAAAAAAAAAACAGAGGCTAAGCACTACCGTTTCAAAACATATTTTAAAATGAACTGAAACACGTTTCCAATCGTTTCATAGCAACTATGGTCATATCAGAACAATGGCCTTGAAATTGATGAGTTCAACCTAATAGTGCACGAGAAGACAGAGGCTCGCAATACAGACACCGACGAGCGTGGCGATTTTAAGAGCAAGAAACAACTTACGAGCTTGCCGGTAGCGTCAAGGATAGCGTGGCGCATGTTGTTGACGCGATGGTTCTGGTGCAAGCGCTCCTTGTGCGACTTGGTCTCGCCCTGAAGCTCCTGCACAATGCATCGCTCCAGGCGCTCAATCTCCTCGTGGAAGGCCCGCGTCTGCTCCAGCAGCGTGCCGCTCATGGTCGCTCCACTTTCTCGCACCCGACTGAGGTCTAATTTTCGGCAGCTGGTTGATCAGAGGTCGACACCGAACTCAGAGCTTCAGGTTCAGCTCGGCATATCTCGCCAACGCCAGAATTCCGAGCTCGTCTAGGGTTTTGGCGCGACGAAGCCTCTCGCGCGCGTGGATGAAACCACATGCATGAAACACGATGGATGAAGTTATCTGAATGAAACTACGGATGAAATCAAGATGTTTGCATTTTTATTTAACATTATTTTTAAGAATTCTACACTAATTTCGTTTAGTTTGAGAATCCATATTATTCATGTTTTTATTTGAATAAGAAGTATTACCATGTGTAAATTATAAAAACATTTTACATATTATATTATGAGTGGCACAATGTTGGAATCTTCATAAACCAAATTGCTATACAATTATGGCGTGCAAGTGACCTCATATCATTAGTATAAAAGGACCCTCTTAACACAGGACTTCTATTAGACTTCATTAAATTCATGTTGACCCACGTTGCTATAACTACAACACCAAATTCAAAAAAATGGGTCAATTGCTCTCTCCATATTTTTCATTCATCTCCTTCAAATTTTTCAAAAAAAAAATTACCCACATATAATTCAAACTCAAAAATTCAATCACTTATAAACTATACCACCCATTCTATTTTCTTGGCCACTATACAAACTTGTAAACATATTTTGTTTACATCTTTTTACTCATTTCTTATCTTTCTTGCTATTTTACTATCACTCAATTCAACAAAACTTGCAAATGAAATTTTGAGTGTTGTCAATGATGAGCTTGTACATTTAGTTAAATATTCTAAAATATAAAGCTCTTACAACAAATCCGGATATCAACTCCCCTTGATACCACGGATGCACGGGGATCCTTGGCGCAATGGTAGCGCGTCTGACTCAACGATAATATCAATCCTCTCGGCTGCAGGATGCGGTGGGCGTGGTAACACCCCCCGCCTGATGGCGGCGGACGATCTCGTTAACCTAGTGGTGCTCCGTAAATTTCGGGCGCAGTGAAAATATCAAGCCGCCACATTTAGGTCACCAATTGATTTTCTGTAGTGCATGATTACGAGATAATATCGTCTATTATCAAGTCTAATGTCCCTCAGGGATCAGGCTTTTACAACCCACACCGAATTTGAGAGAATTTTGAGAAAGTTTTGATGTTTTTTGCAGTTTGCAGTTAGCCTGTGTCAGTTCAGTGTGCTGTAAGGATAGGCAATTGAGGATGTTCTTAGATTCAAGTAGTTTTCCAACTTAGATTCACGCAGTTATCAAACTAATTGATGTAGAACAACAGAATCTCAGAGTGATATTTGAGTCGAATTGAGTACTTGAAAAGCTTTTTACTTAGTTTTCGAGAGAGAGAGCCGCATCGGCAGTTCGGTAGGAGTTGTAAACCACCCAAGATGGCGAATCCTGGGAAGGCACATCCTCCGAGCGACCACACAACCGGGCTAATGAGTAGCCCATCGTCACTTGAAGAAGGAGAGCTCCCCAGAGTGGACTTCACGTATCTGGAGGCTTTCAGACTGGCCCGCAAGGAGCCCCGGTTCATTCCAGCTGTGGGTGACATCTTCGTCACCATCATGGACGACCTTCGCTTCGAGCAGCAAGAACAAGCCTTTATTCTCGAACGAGGCGGTAAAACATCACATCCCAAGCTGCAGTGGGCGGAGGATGCTGGACTACGTTTGCTCCAACAGCTTCCGCGCACCGAGCTCCCACCGGTCACTCAAGCGCGTGCATACATGGAGAATCTGACCAACTATCATATGCACATGGCAGCAAGTCACCAATTGAATGCACAAGGTCGCAGACTCAAGACGGCGGACTTTGCCAGAGTTCAATGCTTTCTATACACCCTACCTACTGATTTTATGGATGATCCTATTGATAATTCTAAACGTGCTTGGATGTTCAAGGAAGCAAAAGAAGAGTATCAGTCGGTCATGCTTGCGCAAGGAGGATACCCGGGAAAACGCGACCCACTTCAACCAGGAGACTATCTGCCACAAGGAGAAGATTCGACCTCCACCCCGCAATTCCCTACTCAAGAACTGGCGGAGACGAATTCACAAGCTGGCAAGACCGAGAAACGCCAAGAATCAGATCGGAGTCATACGCCATCAAAACAAGAAGACAATGGGAAACCAGACAATCAAAGTACGACACCATCAAAGGAGGAGACCACACACACCTCAGCAAGAATTGTGTACTGTAATCCGCCAAGCTGCCCACCGCTCAGTGGAACTCCAATTGCAGCAGTACCTCCATACACAGCAACACAAAAAGGTAAGCAACTTGAGTCTTCTGAGCAGAATGTCAACCACAAGCAAACAACGAAGAAGAAGGAGAACTCACCGCCAGCAGAAGAAGAGCCCACAATGATCAAAATTTCCGACGCAACAATGGCAACCATTCAACTCGGACTGAAACATGCGGAAACACATGTACTCATCGGTCATGTGCAGGGAGCTAATCCTAACCACCATGAATTGATAGATTGGGCACGAGATTCATTGCACCCTTCCTTTGAGTCGCTTGTCCTGAAAGGGCAAGGTTTCTTTGAAGTCCAATTTGCATTGAGCATAGGTCGCACAGAAGCTCTGACTCAGACCTCGTATGCCTATCAAGGGAAACCAGTCTTCTTTAAGATATGGTCTCCCCATTTCTCACCAGAAATCCTTTCAGAATCAGGGACTTATCAAGAGCTCCGATTTCCCATATGGATGCAAATCGTGGGATTACCGGCACTGCTCAGAACAGAGGCTTTTCTGAAGGAAGTCGCCAGCCAACTGGCAGAGGTAATCATGGTGGAAGACTCATACCACTACAGAGCCAGAGTCTCGGGACCTAGAATCAGAATTCTGATCTCCAGACTCTCAGACATGCCAAAGAAGATCACACTCAAGAAAGTTGATGGCCCAGGTACAATCACGTATAAGGTCGATTACAGTGGACTGCCTAACCAATGTAACAGATGTAGAGCATGGGATCATACGGTAAGCAACTGCACCAAACCCAGATTCCCAGACAGAAGGCAAAACCCACAACGAAGCAATCAATCTCAGGCTGATTACCCGAGACTGCCTAACAACAAACCAGCCCGATCAAACAACCAGGAGGGTACCAGCAAGCAAGATTCACCCTCTGGTAAGCAAGATCCACACAAAGGAAAGCAAATCACACCCAAGGGTAAGCAAGCTTCACAGAAGGATAAGAACAACACGATCCCAGACAAAGGTCAATCCACCGAGACTCCAACACAACAAGGACTCCCGGAGATGCAGCAGACCATTCCACCCACGGATAATACAAAAGAGTTATTGAGAAACACACCTCTCAATCAGGTATCCCTCCCCCAGATCTCAGCGCAACCACTCCATTGTAATACTAACACAGGATCAGATGAGGGACAGAGCTCAGAAAAAGAAAAACAGTTAGCAACCACAAATCAAGATACCCAGATGGAAGAAGGACAAGACATAGAACTCAGTGAGTTAAACCTACCTGAATTCATTCCTCTTCCAGCCTCGGATTCAGAAGGAACCGAAGAAGAGGAAGACTCCGAACCCTCCAACAAACGAAGCCCACAACATTCTATGCACTCTGATGCAACTATTCAACAAGCAGAGCGCATCCAGGTTGACGTCTTCACAAAGACAAACTTCACAGACGTCCTACAGGAACCCTCGAAGTCGTCAGGGGGTACCTGCACACCACAACAACTCATATCCGAAGAACCGGAAATACAGGTAAACAATTACCACATCTGGGGATTTGTACCATGGGTAGGAACGGCAATCGGAGACCCTGAGAAGCAAGCCGAACAGGACACGACATCGACAGACCATGCCTCAACCTCCCAAGCAAGCTCTCAAGGCATACCACACAACCCATTCGTTTGGAATTCGAAATCAAGAAAAGAAAAAAGACAACCACAAGAGCACACTAAGAAGGACCAAACAACCTGCCTGACGAAAAGGACGTATCGAACAACAGATCTCTCCAAGCAATTCCTTGAAGCAATAGGAATCGACACCATCCCCGAAGCAGCTTCATATCGTGGTTTGATCATTCCCGTCTTTTACCGTTATGAGGTCACGAAGGATTGTTACACATTCCTGTGTCAAAAGAAAGCTCACTACAATAGACCGCTTTGCTCCCTGCCAGTTTCAGAACTGTCTATTCTAGAGTCTCAGAACCCAGGTCAGATGTTCACTCGCCAACAATTGGTGAATGACATCCGATTAGTACTTGACAAATTTATATCTAATTATAACGAACAAGCAGCAGCGCTTACTGACTGGACCAACGCTATCTGGTGTTACTACTGGACACAGTTGGACCAGCATACCCACATCATCCGGATCCACCCACTACTCAAAGCAGTGGGTACAGGGATGAGATTAAACAAACCCGGGATGTATGCATGGAAGGTGCTACCCCTTGCCCTTGCGGACACCATTAGGGCCACCCCAATCCCTTCGATCTTGAACCACCAGGATCTTACTTACACTTGGGAACTACTTCTCGGGCCTCAAGCCCCAGAATACATCCCTCAATCACCTACAAAACCAGAGGCTAAGCGAGCCTGTGCATTTCAGTGGAACGCACCAACCGAGGAAGAAGCCTCCCTCTCTGACCCAATAGATCCAGCTCTGCCCCCCTCGCAATTAGATGTTGAAGATTCCTAAATTCACCATTGCCACTCAGAATGTTAATAGCCTAGGTCAAGGCACCGATGGAGTTTGGAAACGCCATGCCATTCGAGATCACTTCAAACATCTCTCACCTCAACCAGACATTCTTCTAGTGCAAGAGCATAGATTTTCGGCTCAGGACTGTGAAATTAGAACTTCACAACTCGATTTCTTGGGTGGACCGTCATTCTGGAATGAAGCCATCTTTAATATTCACAAAAACAGACATAAAGCAGGAACAGGAATCCTCCTTTCCAAAAGGCTAACCTCTCTAGTCGTTCAATCAGGAATCGTTGTACCAGGAAGGGTTCAATTTGTTACCCTTCAGCTAAACCCGAGCCTACTAATAGGGGTCCTATGTGTTTATGCTCCTAATAAATCACCAGAGAGAGCCAAACTCTGGGAAATCATCTGTAATGCCCCTCTCCCCCAGGCTCACTGGATCATCGCAGGGGACTTCAACAACATTGAGAGCCTCTCAGACAAAATCGGAGGTAAACCTACCACAGGTATGCGTCCGATAGAACAAACCGAATGGAATAGATTGCTTTTAAAATTCAACATAGCTGACTCCTTCTTAATGCCGGAATTCAGACACTTAACTAAGAAAAAATTCACATGGGACAAAGGCATCATAGGTATAGGAAGAGTTGCTACTCGAATTGATAGAATATATTTTGACCTAAACTTACAAGCGATAGGTGGCCACTGTGGTATTTGGCCCACGTTTCGCAAACTCTCGGATCATGCGCCATATTTTGTTAAGTGGCATGAGCAGGATCTCCCCGTTCGCAAACATCTGCATTTCAACAGATCGCTTTTAGAGAATGCAGAAGGTAGGGAACTTCTTATCAAGGCTTGGGATAAAGCTATCAATGAAGATCCAGAATCTTCGTGGCAACACAGAATAGAATTAACCCTTGCAGCTATCAAACAAATCAGTGATGACTTCACGAAAGCAAGATCCCAGATATGGAAGACAACTTATGAACAAGAAATTCAAGAAATTTTGGAAGCAGAAGAATTCTTACATGAGCACTGGGAAGATGAAGCGACTCGGGAGAAACTCTCGCGAGCTCAAACCAAACTGCATGACATACGAAGAGCCAGACTCAATGGTAGGATTCACTCGTCAGCAGCAAAATGGACAAGAGTCGGAGACAGATGCACAAGAGAATTTTTCGAATCACACAAGGAAAAGAAACAACAAACCAAAATCAAAGAACTGGTGAATCAAGGTAAAGTTTTACACACGCAAAAAGATTTGTCAAATTATGCTACTCTATTCTACAAGCAACTCTATACGGCAGATCAAACAGTTGAAGACGATGATGAAGCCCGCGAGCAATGCTTGAGTAGCGTGTCCCCAGTGGTAACCGAGGATCAAAACAACGCTCTGATCGCTCCAATCTCATTACAAGAACTTCATCAGGCCGTGATAGCACTCCCAACGCACAAGACTCCAGGAACGGATGGGATCCCCACTGAGTTCTTCCAAGTGCTCTGGCCATCGATAGGGGAACATATCCTAGCCTTTACAGAGGAAGTTTTCCTCTCAGGACAGTTAACGGTATCTCTTAACAGAGGCCTCATTACACTGATCCCCAAATCCCAAGACATCGCTTTTCTTACCAACTTCCGACCGATCACCCTTCTTCCAGCCATTTATAAAATTCTAGCGAAGGTCCTCGCAATTAGAATGACCAAGAACATCACAGAGTGGATAGTACCCTCTCAATCAGGGTTCGTCCCGGGAAGATGCATTTTCGACAACATCTATCTCGCTTTTGAAACCCTATCTTGGGGGGAAGAAAGCAACCAACCTCTAGTTATGCTCCTCCTTGACTTCGAGAAGGCCTATGACCGCCTCAGTTGGAAATTCCTTGAAGCCGCACTCGATAAGATGGGCTTCCACCCCCAATGGACGAAGATGGTAAGGGCCTTGTATGCATCTGGAAGATCAAGCGTTCTGGTCAATGGCATAGCAGGAGAGGAGTTTGACATTCAAAGAAGTGTGAGACAGGGGTGTCCTTTAGCCCCATACCTATTTCTAATAGCAGCTAATGTCCTGGCCATGATGATTCAAGACCAGAAGTATGACATTCAAGGTATCAGACTACCTAATGGAGAGCAGGTTAGATCCTCCCAGTTTGCCGACGATACTAATCTCATGCTAATCGGCACTCAAGATAATCTGACTAGAGCAATGGGAGTGCTGAACCTATACTGTAAGGGATCAGGATCCCTTTTAAACCTGAAAAAAACTAGAGCTATTTGGGCAAGCGAAGAACCTAGAAATTGGACCTGGGGAGAAGACATGGGAGTCATTTGGGTTCCCAGAGGTACTTCGGTCCGATATTTAGGCTTTCCACTGGGTTTCAAATTACCTCTAGAAGAACTGGACAATGCACTCATCCTCAAAATCCGAAATGGTTTGCGAAGATGGAGTGGCAAGTTTCTTTCACTTGCTGGGCGCACACTGATTGTGAACCAGGTAGTCCTAGCCTCGGTCTGGTATCTTGCTAGTTGTGCGATTTTCTCTAAATCTGCACTCAAGAAGACCACAGCCATGGTTAGGGACTTCTTATGGAGCGGAAAATCAGACAAGCGAACTAGGGCAAAGCTACGATGGACTGTAGCTCAAATTCCCATCAGTAAAGGAGGAATAAAAGTCATTGACCCAGGAGCACAAACTAGAGCGCTCCTCACCAAACTTTTAATTAGGGGACTTTGCCCAGACAAGGAGCCGTGGAAAGCATTCATTCAGTATAGAATAAACCACCTTAGTCTCAAGAAAGAAGGAAACTGGCCGAAATCAAAACAATGGATGACTCAGGAAGCAACTTACCTCAACATCCCGGGTACCTCTCTCTGGAAAGGCATCTTAGAGAGTTGGAGTTCGCTTCAAGTAGGAATGGAACAGAGAACCCCACAATCAGAAGGAGAAATCAGGCGAGAACCCCTGTTCGGCAATAGACTTCTAACCTCTTCTCAAGGTCAAACCTGGGGATTCCAAAAGAACTCACGATTTAGAACTTGGGCCTCCAAAGGCATCACCAAGATAGAACATCTCTGGAATTCAGGTCAGCAGCGATGGAGACTCGCAAGTGACCTCAGACATCAAACAGGATCTAGAAAACAGAGTAATAAATTACACAGGAGGAATTTGATTCGCAGTATCCCTTGGAAACCAACCTCAGACCCCCCTAGATCCAACTGTTGGATTTCTGAAAAACAATTAGACCACATTGAATATGTATACCATGTTCAACAGATTATTAACGGGGCACAATGGGCTACAATTTACAAGCTACAACCCAACGATAGATTGATAGAACACCTCCCAACCCTAGTTGAACTACCTCAGAAAAACTATAAAGAAGTCCGCGTAGTTTCTAGAACAGGGCCTAACGGGGCATTCAAGCAATTCAACCCATCTTCAACCCCAAAGGATCCCCTAACAGTCTGGCTATGGGAACGGAACTTCATCAAAGACATGCCATGGGATCCCAAACAATGGACATGGCGACCTTTTTCAGGTGCACCAAGACTGAAATTCTTTCAGTATACAGTCAAGAGAGGGTACCGTATCCATCTCGAAGGTACGCAAGAGATCATGTGGTTTAAACAAGCATTAGCCGACGTTGGTTATTCATTACATGATCAATCAGAGTTCTTTCAACGACTGTGGCACCAATGGAAACCAAGAAAGATAGCAACTATGAATTGGCTTACACTTGCTGGAGGCCTACCCACGGGAGCATGGAGGAAGAAGATAGGCGGTGAAGGACACTGTAGAATCTGCAACGATCCTGCCATAGAAGACACAATTCAACACTCCTTAGTAGACTGTCCACACATAGCCATCATCTGGACAAGGTTCCAGGCTCTCAGAGATACTACGACGCTAGAACCATTCTGCGTACAGTGGCCGGACCATATTACAGGAACTCTACCGCCTCCCCATACCCCCAGAATTCATGACTCATTTCAATGGGACACAGCAGGAAGAAATACCATAGATATCAATACTCCGTGGGAACTTCTCAGGTCGGCACTTCTGTGGCACACTTGGTGCCAAAGATGTGCCTTTGAGATCCGACAAGAAAACATTCACCCAGGACAAGCCCTGTACCAGGCATGGCGTACAGTGATCTTTACAGGAATGGAAGCATACAAAGACATTGATCGTTACCCCCGTTCAGTAGTCCGAAAGCAACTCATGAAGGAAGCTTTCACCTCGGTTTGGACTCAAGATGGGATCTTCGCCTCACTCAGGGATAGGGGGCTTCATTGGCACTTAGTACCACCAGCGGTGTACCTCCCGCAAGGAATGGCGACGAACTTTCCTCAGTCCCACCACACTCCTACAGAAGAAGAAGACGAAGACCCTCAAGATCAATCAGAAGATGATAGGAGAGCAGCTCAACTGCTCCAAGATGCAATAGAGACAATGTTTAGACAAACAGCGACCCCTCCTAGACCCTATAGATCAACACAGGGTAGAGAAAAAAAGCAAACATTCCAACAACTAGCAAAGGGGAGTGCCTCTCGATCTAACCCGTCTCAGGCAGAGTGCTCGGCTCAAGGAGAAAGAAGGAGAAGAGGCACACGAGCATCACGACAAGGACATAGTAAACTACCCCAAATCACGTTACCACAAACTGAAGAACAGTCAGCGACAACGCACCTGGGTCATCCATCAAACAACGCAAGAGGTTTCAAACCAAAGAAGCCAGGAGCAAAAAAGAAGAAGAAACCTCCACTTCACACAGGCTTCTATGACCCGGTTGCTGACAGAAGTAGGAAAAACAAACAACCAGCACAAGATAAGACGTCCCAGTCTCCAGATCAAACAGTTCAAAAGGATGCAACGGGAGCTTCCTCAAGTCACCAGTCCAGAACACAAGAGACTCCCGGAGACACCACCAAACAAGGAGACAAGGCACCAACAACAAGACCCCGACCTATCAGCAGACCAAAGGTCAAAGCATTTAAAAAGAAGAAAAGGAAGGACCAATTACCAGACGAGAAGATCCGAGAAGATGAACTCCACAGGCGAGACTCAATCCCTTCACAGGGTCCACCCACAAACAAAGATCAGGTACCTCCAAAATCAGTTTTCAATGCTAAGAATGACACAGAAGCAAGTTCATATAACCCATTTCAGGGCCAGGAAGGAAGGAAACCTCCACAAGCGCGACCAAAGGTAAAATCCTTCAAAAAAACGAAAAAGGCACAACCAACAGAGGTGAACACCAACGAAGAGAAGCGTACCTCTATTCACTGGCCGCGCAATCCACTGGGCCACTACTCTGCGGCGGATAGAGAGATACCCACGAAGCTGGATTCACCCACCGAGAGAGATCAAGCACAACTGGAGGTAAGTGAGTTTATGGCGCATCACGGGATGTGCAATCTGGGTCAGCATGTGATTGACGTTGCTCTCAAGCAACCGTACACACCAAGGTTTGCAAACGAGCGCTCAGAGGAATGGTGGGCAGCAGAAGAGTTATTAAGAGAGCTGCAGGAAGCCACAGCCGTCGAAAAAAGATACGAAGAAGAAGGAGCACAAGACAGCATACAACAAGAGCTCCATTAGGGTAAGCAAGGCCGCAGAGAAGAAGTCGGCAATATAAACCAAATCTCAGTAGCTAGCCAGGGGCACACAGCCGACTCTCTCACCCTCAGAGATACACAAGGAAACACCGGAGCCTCCAAACTCGAAGAGAAGTAGAGAGCTCTCCAACAGCGCTCAACTAAGGACGAAGGACCCAGAACAGTAGTCCCTTCCAATCAGGCTAGTTTTCTGCTCCCCCTTTCTATTTTCTGACCCATCAGGCAAAGGGAAGATGGTAATATCTAGGGCCCAAGAAGACTAACTTCATAGACAAGCTCAGCCACCAGATATTGGAAAAGGGAAACAGGACTCAGTAGGCTAAATAACATCAGGACCCGAAGACCAGCATTTATTTCTCTTCAATTATAGCCCATTTAGGCAGTATAGAACCTCGACTTCAGGTATAGGACAGAAACCCCAGAAAGAACACCATTAAGACCTTAAACTCAGGTTTTCAGACTAAGATCCACCCAAACCCCAACCTCCCAGACTCCTACACGACTTCGGATAAAACAAGGAAGACCTGGAGACTTAAAGGATGTGTGTGAGTCATCTTAGTCGAGAACCATTTCATAAAACCGATACCTAGTCCACATATCCGAACCCGGAGGTATCAACATCGCCAAACTTTTGTCATTCACAAAGCTTCAACAGAGTGACCAACATTTACAAGGGATTCCAGCGACAGCAAGAGTTAAGGGTTTTTCACAAAAATTAGAGTTATTGTTTCTCCTGAAACTATAACCCGGATCAGCCTAACTCCTTCTGTGTGCGAGAAAAAAGAGAGAAAATCCCTAGAGTTTTTATATTTCAAACAGCTATCTACTCAACACTATCAAGAGATGATAGCAGCCAATGCAGACGAATCAAGTTACCCAATGACAAAATGTCGCCATACTCCAAGTTCAATGCAGAGCGGACTCCCCGGAAGCCTCAGAGTCACGAGTACTGAAAGAAACAACGGCAGCATCGGTGGAAGCGTCGGAATCTCCTCGACGAGTCGGTACACAAGGAAACGAATCAGATGCGCCATCCTCTTGGGACACCTGCTCGTCCTCCTCATCAGCAATTCCAGGGGATACGGGACTCTTCAGGAAGGAGTCGAAGGAGCCCTGATAAGCATGAACGGAACCCCCGGAACCTGTAGAAAGACCATCGTCATCAGGAGTGATATCTGCAGAATCATCAATTTGAATAGGATGCGCAATGAAAGAACCCGGCACACCAAGAGGAGTTTTCAACTCGCGGGCGTAGGAAGAAAAGGGCACCCCCGCCAATTCCCCCAACCAAAGCACCTCCTCGTGGCAATCCCGAGTCCAAAGAAAAACATTGGAGTGACTAAGGAGACGACCGAGAGCAGGAATATCGGGATAACACTCATTGGTCTCCTCCTGACGGCGGTAGACCACAGACAGCCAGCGTAGAAGAACGCTACGACCAACAGGAACAGGGCGAGTAAGTGGAGCCATCGCGCTAAACCCAGAGCAAGAAGGGAACAGCGCAAATCGAGCACCACAAGAAGATATCAACACAACAAATCAGAGGGAAAACAACGCAAACCCTCCAGCAATATATAGGTTGAAGATTCAGAAGCAGAGGACGAAGTGCAGGAGCACTCACCAGAAGGAGGCGCCCACCAGATCGCCAAGGAGATGACAAGGGATCCAGGGTGATCCCACAAAGCCAAATCATGATGCCCAAAACATCACACCCACGGGACAGCTTGAGCAAAGAGGAAATGACAACAACGAGCAATCGACAGGGATCGTTAGTGGAAAGGAAGCATCTAAAACCGTGAGGAAAACGGAGTTTCGAACCCTGATCAGAGGAGAATCCCTCATTGCGCTACTCCAACCCATTATCGGCTGTGTCCGAACAGGTAAGATTCTCACCCCCGATCACCAGTATCAACAACTTGCACGAAGCTAGAGCCCTGCTGGTGCCGCAGGCAATCAAGGGAGAAGTCGCAAGCAGTGGGCATGAGAAGGTAGGGCAGGAGATCAGAAGCTTGATGCAGACAATGCAAGGAAGAACAAGAGGAGGCCACACCACTCTTCACGCAGAAAGGTAACCCTAAATTCAGACGGTAGCTCCTTACAAACCAAGAAGATACGCAATCAAGGAAAACCCACAGACGAAGGAAGGAAGCAAGGAGACTAGCTCGGTATCACTCGCAAAGACAGCAAGAAGAAGGAACAGGGCGGAAGCTTAGGGAGAAGGACATATTGCTCAGGGAAAATAGAACGATAGATATCCGGACAGGGCTCGTTATAGATGGATACCCGGGGCAGTATATAAGGATCAAGACAGAAACCATAGGAGAAGGCTCTCACAAGATAACAGGCCGTTTTGTGAAGCAGAGAATGTGTCGACCCTCCCCTGACGAATGTTTTCTTCTAAAAATTCTTGATCTCTTTAGTTCCAGAACAAATCTTAGTTGCATTTTATGACCCTCCCCCTTTCTCCCCGAATAGTCAAAGTAGTAGATGCAATGCAAGTTCAAGTAGCAAGGGACGCAGGTCTTTCAGCAAGCAGGCTCAGACAATTCATTCTCAGGAAATTTTGATCCTTTATTTTATTTCCTCAAGAAGGCTCTTGATACTCAACCGATTAACTCGGGCCGTTCAAAAATTCAAAATCAGGGCATATGTTTAGAAGATTAGGGTCCTTAGTACCCTTCTCGTCTTCCTCAGTCATCAGCCCTAGTCTCTCGGTAGTATTTCCTCACTTTTCCTTTCTTCTTCTATCACTATGTAAGCCTCGTCTCTCAATTCTGTAACGTTTTATCGAAGGGTAAAGCCCCCCTAAGCAGGAGTAGAAGGTAGGCCACTAATTGGTACCAGGAACCGAAGGAGGGGCTTCGGAGCCATCAAGAATTGCAAGAGGCCTGGAGCATTCACCAATCGGGGAAATGAAGTCGGCATCACACAAATCTTCTTCAGTTCCCAACGAGATCGATCGTTTGAGCAGCAGACAAGCAGGGGAAGCCGCAGTCGACTTCAGAGAAGGATCAGAGGAGGACGGCACGGCATGCAGCAACTTGGTCCCATCTTTGACGAGCAACAGGTCACCAACTTTATCAGGAGCAGCACGGCTAGCTTCTTCGAGTCGTCTGTCCATACTCTCCTTCTCGCCAGACTTGTTCACCTGCTCAAGGAGATCATGATCACCAACAACAGCAACAGGAACATTGGGGAGAGAAGGAGCGGGACTCGGACGAGACCCGGAAGGACTCAGAATCAACCGGCGGGGCACCCGATTGCGCATGAAACGAGTTGGCACGCGTTTGGGAGCATTTGAAGGAGTAGCAGCTACGGTAGTCTCCGGTTCAGCAAGATCGATGGGATTCGCAGCACATGCACCAGGCATCGCTAACGGAGAAACCACTTTATTACGCAGAAAGGAAGAGAAAGTGATACCCGATGCTGCTTCCAATTTCCTCACATCGCGCTGCATCTCCCGACTCCAGCCACCACGAGAAGTAGTCACGGAAAAAACATAGCGACTTAGGGCGGGAGTAGCAGGAGTCCGGATCCTCTTCCGCTCCAACTGATAGTGCACATGGGCCAGCCATCCGCAAATCGCCCCCTTGCCCCCGTACATTGTAGCAAACCTCAAAAGAAATGCAGCAGAGAACAACAAGCCCCAATTTCCATGTTTTGAAGCAGAGGAGGTAGGGAGCTGAGCTTCAAGGCAATGCGACAGGAAATCACGAATCATCTCAACCCAAGACATCACCTCCAACATCGAGAGTCTGCGCTCCCTCACCTCTACATTAGTTTCTCAATTTAATCTGCTCTCACAACATGTCAGTTCACTCAATTGCAGATTCTGATTACCAATACAGTATCAAGTACAGCATCTTTTCGAGCATGATCACGTTCTCAGCACCAACAATGCTGCGAAAGGAAATGAAGTGACCATACATTCAAGAATCAAGCAACACAGTCACCCTGACCTGGAGAAATGGGCTAAGGCCCCCTGTTCTTCAAACAATTGATGACAGCATCTGCGTGTTTGAGGCTTGGAAAACATGCACTTCTGTAAAATCTTTTTGTTCCAACAGAAGTAGTAGGGGGAGTTAGGAGCATGGTGTCTACGTTCGTTCCTAATTAGTACTTGATTATTAGCTCACTTATTCATTTTCAGGACGCCAAACCATGGCTGTCCCGGATATTGGAAGCTCTCCAATACTCACTCCAGGATGGCAAGCCATCCAATCTGTGCAAAGAGAAACTGTAAAGTTTCTCTGTAAAAATTTAAAGATTCGGATCTTTTTCATCACGGTCGGGTTTTACCCGGCCTATCTGTAACCAATTGGATTTTAACCCCGGTGGGGATTTCAAGGTAGCGCGTCTGACTCCAGATCAGAAGGTTGCGTGTTCGATTCACGTAGGGTTCAACCTCCCTAAGCAAACCCCACTACCGTTTTTGCCCCAAATCACGAAAATTAAATGGTGTCCAACTGTAATCGTTCCCAAGTTTTTCTTTCCACAGTATTATTTGACAGCTTACCAGAAATCACACACTGAGTTATTTATCCTATTTATGAACTGTACTGCAGGAATTTCTGACCACAACGTTGCAACAACATCAAACACATATGCTGACCATCTTACAAACTGCAACGCTTAACACTTTTTTGCTACAATTTGCAGTACAGATAACCCTCAAGACAAACTGAGAATGGCAATCTCATGCAAGAACGCCTCCGGCTCATTAAAAATACAATGCCTGAATGCACTTTATACAGAATGACCAATTCAGAGTGGAAGAAGTTGGGACCCGACTCAAACCTAGAACAGTACTTTCTTCTGAACTAAGATCGTTGAATGTGGAGAAACTTATTTATATTTATCCATGATACGACGAGCTTCGTCGAGTGAGTCATCTGTGTTTCGAGACGACCCACTGCCTCCACCTCCACCTCCACCTCCACCGCTCCCCGAGTCCTTGTCCTTGCTCACATATATGTAGGCCAAGTAGCTGAATCCTCCAATTGCCTGTTCCAGTTCCAGTTTCATCTGTTAGTATGTGTCTGCTCACCGATGACCTTAAGGACTTTTTCTGAGGCTTTGATATGGCGACCATGGTGATTAGAAAATTATTTAGATAAATTCTTCCATTTCAAGGTAGAGTATTCCAGGTGAATAATGAACAGTATGTCAAAGGATAGAACGGCTCTATGTCAAATCTGATTGTGTATGTTAGAATTCTTTCCATAGAATTTTAGGAGCTAGAAGAGGCTGCGACTCTGGGAGGCGAGTGGTTTGGTTAGTAAGCATTGGTATCATAAATCTTGATTAAATATTGTGATACAAATTATACTTGCTAACATGAAAAGTCTGTCAACAGCGGTTTAGAGTTGTCAAAGTTTCTTGAAAAGATAATTCCTGTTATGACAGTTTGGACAATTATTATAATAAAGCATCACTTTAGGAAGGGGTTGCAAGTCGAGAATGAAAGCATCAAAGCTGCACTTAGAAACCTTAGCAATCAGTATTGATATGATTAGGATCTTACCAATACAAAGAGGGCCGTAGAGAAGAGAGCTCGCAAAGCATAAGTTACTACAGCTGCTCCCACAATTCCGACAATTATTCGAGCAACACCTCTAGGTATAGTATCCTGCAAGACCTCAAAAATCAACAAACAACCTTCTCCAATTGCAGTTATGATTCCTATATTGATCATCAAATATGCTCCTCAGTAACGCATCAACTCTCAACGCAAGATAATTTGTAAACCCTCAAACAACACATAAACATTTCAGATGATCCCTAAGGTCAAGATAGACGTACAGGAACTAGGTCTGTGCCTGCATCCAACGCATTCTTGCCAGCCTTCACAATGAAGCCCGCCGCTGCAACAGGCCAAATCAGCAAGTTCAAACTTCTGACTCTGATCAACACATTACAATAGATAGGTTCATGCTTCTCCACACATAATTAATTACTGTAATGTGACAACCCCACACAGAGCGAGATTTACATCCTCAATCCAATTCTCTCTTGTTAAGATTTCAGTTCAAACTGTGGCAATTCCATCTAACCCCCAAAAATTCAAGCAAGGTTCACCAACGCAATCAGCAGCTTAGAGCATACGAGCAAAATTGAAGGCAAAGAAATACAAGCTGCACACTCAGCCCAGAACTGGAGCAGAGCATTGGAAATTAAAATCATCTCAAAACCCAAATACCCTAAACAAATGAAACTCTCACACATCCTAACGTCTGCACGATTCCAACTTCTGCAACTGTGTAAAGTGTGTGCACCGCCCTCATCAATCCCATCATGTAAACCCAATTCGAAAACCTAATTCAAATTCACGCCAACTCAGAAGATAATGCAGAGAAAATCACCTTTGAAAACGTCGGTCTTCTCCTCAGCAACGATCTTCAGCGCCCGCCGACCAGAATTCGGCAACGCAACAGCCCTCCGCTGCCCAAACACCTGCCTCCGAAGCTCACCTCCTGTCCAACTGCTACTGCACTGCCCATTTCCAACCCCACCTCTCAACCCCGCGCCCAAGCCCACCGGCGCCACTCCCACTCCCAATGCGGATGCCGAAACCCTCCCCGACTGCGCGAAGCTGGTGAAACTGTGCGAGCAGGGGAGCGAGGTGACCATGGACGTCGTCATGGCGCGAGCATTCGGTCGCAGATTGTGTTCTTCTTTCTAGCTGCAAACTAACTTAGTGAGTCGCACCGCAATTGCAACTCAAAATTGAATTTATATCTCCGGATGTCCGCCAGGGTATAGGTGGTGGATGCTCAAGGAATGGACGTTCGTCACGTGGCTTTGTTGCAGGGCTCTGAGTGCAATACTTTGGACCTATGGGATGCGGTGCAGACAGCGAGTAGTTATAAAAGCTCAGGAATATTCGCACTCATTTGTGAATTCTGCCGAGACATGGGAGTATTTGCTTCTTGTGCTCGGTTCGTTAAAACTTGTATACTGCCAACAATGGAGGGAACGGTGAAATTAAAGCCACCATGTACTGGTCTCCTGAAAGCTGTGTAAGTAGTAAACATTCAGAAGTTTCTTTGTTAGGAAAGAACTTTGATTAAGATAAACTTCACCGTAGACTTGGAGATTCATGAATGGTACAATTGTTCTATTCACACATGCAAGAAGCTGCCATGCCGAGGCAGTACATGCTCGAGGCAGTACATGGGGCTAATCCTGTCAACCCTTTCGGCCTCTCAGCTTTCGCAATAACAGAAGTGAAAGAAGTTCAGGCTGCGAATTAGAGTTGCAGGAAAATTGAACAAAGAAATTGAGACACTTTATCATCTGGTGTCTTTTCAGAAGTGAGCATTAAGTGCGGTATATTGCATTTACAAAAAACCTCAGGTCAAATACCGTAAGTAAGATCTGAAGCAGTTGAACGCTGGTTTCTCTGATTACGTACAAGGTTAGCCTTTCAAAATATAAAAGAAAAAATTTAATACTTGAATCCTCCTGTGGATGTCGTTGATTGATTCTATACTGTCTCTCCGAGTAGGATATGATTTCGACAAATTGTTTCAAACTCTCCCTGTCAGTGCTCAGTGCTGCTGTGAAGTTTAGACAGGAGGAAAAGACACCCGGAAGAGAGAAGAATGGAAGCAGAGAAGCAGAGAAGATCGAGTCCGCTACTGATTGGCACCTTCTTACTTTTCTCGAACATTCCGACGAGCAAAATCATCACTATCACATGGCCAAGCTTGGTCTTCAGCTCGTCAAGCGACCTGATTTCAAGCCATTTTGGTCGCTCCTGCGTATTAACAAAGAATCGTATAATTTGAGCACCTCATAAGAAATCCTTCTGTTTAAAGCATTGACGTGAAAAGCCATTGACATACTTTAAAAGCTTGCACCACAGAAATTTGACAGGAAAATTTACCCTCATACGGAAAAGGCCAAACAAATTGGAGCCGCATACAGGGTTTCGAACTTCTTCGCAGCCATCTCCAGCCACATCCAGCGTGCTCACAAAGAGCTCGTATAAACCCATGCCAAATATGAGCATCACTGTGCCCATTAAGTAAACATCTGGCAAAATATAACCATGCGATCAATTAGGCAGGAGATGCTTTGAGAAATGAGAAATGCAAAGAAAACGAACTAAATTGACCAAGAAACCTGGTTCTCTTCCTCCGAGCGTACGTCTGATGAAAAAATGCGTTATGTGACCTCAAATTTAGTACGCCTTTCTCATATGAAGAGCTTGAACTTGAAGTGGGAACGGCGATAAAGAAACTTGAGGACCTACCAACCGCCTCCACAAGGAGAAACACGACTTGACTGGTACCAAGACCTTGCCAGGCTGCTTGAAAATACTCGAAGAAGGATTGTGTCACATACAGACTACCCTGCTCCACATACATACATAAGACGGGTTTCAGATTAGATTTGATTGGAGGCTGAAGACACTTACATCCCACAACTAGCCCATGTTGGGCAAGTGCAACCAGAGTGACCATAGTGTCTCAATTTTCACCAAAACCGGTGATAGCAACATCTAAGGCAGTCAATGCTACACACAATGTGATTGCTCTATCTATGGTTTGCCGTCAATTTTGATCAGACCAAGAAGGCACCATACCTTGAGGAAACACAATACTGATCCAGCCAAGGACCCGGCAACCGCCATGAGAGTAAGAAAACGGCAGTTGAAAATCACCTGCAATTTAAGGAGACACACATGGCATTAGGTTGAATTCAGAACAACATCAACATAACACCTTTACGAGGATTTTCACCTGACAATCAAAACCACAAGCACTTTTGAAATCTCAAAAACCTTGACTCACACAACGGAAGACCACAAATTACGCACCCGCTCAATAAGCGCCTCCAAACGTTCTCTGCCATCTTCCTTCCTTGAAGAAAGACTTCCATTGTTCTCACTAGGCGATACATCAAGATAAGGCTCGAGAGTTGCAACACCGTTAGTGTCGACTTGAAGAGGCAAAGTATTCTCGCCAGATGCCCGAATTTGGAGAGCAACTCGTTCAAGGGGCAATCGTCCTCCAAGACGGTCAGAGAAGACCCTTGGGTTGCAGAACCGGGAACTTCCTCCCCAACGATAATTCAACCTCCCCCTTCCATCAATCTTCACAATTGACTGCCGACCTGATGTGCAAGCCGTGCTTAATATCACATCACACCGTTGGGAAGCTTCACCACACCGCAATACGCATGATATCCCAGTTGATGAAATAGCTCTCCCAGACTGCAAGTAACCCATAGAAACCCCCGCTATAGTATCCATGGCCAAGATTCTCATCCAGAATTCGTCCTACACCAAAGCCGCGATCCTTCACCGTCCCTGAGAATGGAGAAACAACTAATCATTCTCCTGCAACCAAACTCCCTCCGATCGAGACTCCATAATCCGGTGAGATTGCCACGTACCACCCACTCCACCCGCTCACTCCAATTTCCACAATTAACGCAAAGAACAGTTACCCAACTAGCTTCTACAGAATAAGCCCTGACACTCCACCTTATCGACCCTCCTCTTCAAATTGAGAAGTCTCGAGATGGCAACAACATCCCAGAACTAGAATTCACCATCTCGCACATTTCCCCAACAATAAACTCTCACACAAGCTTATCCTCTTCCTAGGTCAAAAATATACACTAAGACTAACAAAACCAACCAATCTTATCCAAAACAGCAGCAACAAACATACATGCGCAATCCCAAAACCCTCCCAACGCTACCACACCCAAACTCCAACACACCAGAATCTGCAAAAACCTCATTTAAAATCCACAACAGTGGACATACCTCCACAACACAACATAGACCGCATTCATTCCCATAGATCCACGACTACTCTGTCGGTAACCAACCCACCTCCGCATTGTGAAACAACAGCGACACATCATGAACAACATACGCAAGCCACCACATACCTTGAACAGAAGCGTCCGCACAATGGTTTGTCTGATTCTCTGTTTGGTGATAAGGCGAGTGACGAGTCCCATCATCCTTTGCCTGGTGATGGATCCATGACCAAGTGCACACTCAGATGCAGACAGGTTTCAGGAATTGGAGCTTGAGGGTTTGATTGCAAGTTGTGGGCTGCCACTGCGTTGTTGCAGGATTGCTTTGGGATTGGAGGATCGGTCCATGCGAGGGACCGTGGCTTTTGGAATTCGCTTTTGAGGAAAGATCTCCACGCTGAGTAATTTGTGAGCGTTTCGGAGGCGGGTGGCTTCACACCAGCGGGGTGCAAGGGAATATGGCCCAAAGAGAATGACTAGTTAGGCGCGGGCAGTATGTAAGTTAGTGCATGGAAGGAAGTCGTCATTTCGTCACTTGGATGGAGAGACATTTTGGATGCGTGGTGTGGTGGAGGGCTGGTGGCACTTTGAGATGGTTGTGGAGGTTTTTAGGGCCAGTTTATACTTGGGCCGGCTCAAACTCTTCAAATTTCAACCAATTGGGTTGCTTGATTCTTTCAAATGAGGTTCAAGGGTTTTATACTTAGGCCCGACCGGATCTTCAATTCATCCTATGTGGCATCCTACATGGCATTGTTTTGGCACCAAAATGTTTGGCCCTTACCGATGCAATTGAAACAAGGTTTCTCCGGGCCCAAACTCCCAACTTGGGGGTGGAACTAAGGCTCCGATTAAAGCCTGAATTAAAGAGCATTCCGGCCGACCTTTGGTCAACCTTCGACAATGTGTAAACTTGGCTTTAGTTGAAAAAAGTTTGTAATTTGGGATGAAGTAAGAAGAAAAAAAAAGAAAAAAAAAAAAAAATATTGGTCATCCGGAGGAAATCCGCATAACTAAAGTGTTTGTCCATTCCACCACTAAGCCAAAATCTACGGAATGAAGCAAGGAATGTTGTGTTCTTAGTTTGTATTTTATGCGTGAAAGATAAAATCCAATATTATCAACTTTAGTGTAATCTATAGAGGTTGTTTACAATTAGTTCGTGTTGTTAAGTGTTTCATAGTATATTCACGATGTTATAAGATTTTTACCTTGTCAAAGAAAAGATGAGCATTGTTGATTTTAATTACTAATGTCATGTATGCACTAGCTAAGAAATCAGCAAAAATTGCCAAATATATATACATCAGCTCTTGAGTTTAAAATAGTGTGATAGAAATAAACAATAAGGTTGTGGTTATGGACTAAAATATGGTGTAAATGAGGTGAAAGAATGATAATAATGGGAGATAAGGTGAGTTATTTTAGTTTTTTTAAATATATATTGAAGAAATACGTTTGTTACATGGTAGTATTTTTTTATTGCAACTATGTTTATGTACAAATTAAACCATTTCAAAAATATTTCTTTCCATTTTTGCACCAAAATCCAAGCTCCAATGATCATCCAAGATATTCCTCCCATTAGTTTAAAATATACAACCTAAATCCTAACCAAATGCTCCAGTGGTCCATCCTCGTGTGACTCATCCTTTTTTGTACACATGCACGACGTCTAATGTCCCTCGTCTGTCGCGATGCTTTGCATGGCTACGCCGAGGTCCCGTTTCCACCCATGCTCCGGTTACCATGGTCTTGAGGCATCGATGAAAGCTTTTTCTGTCACAAAACTAGGAAGCTACAAACTCTAACACTCTTAAGTTGGGTTATAATTTTTTTTTTCAAATTTATCTATTTATAGTTGTTGGTATTTTATGAAACACGTAGGGAAGACTAAAAGTAAATTTTATATGTGATGATTGAATGTAATTTTTAACTTTCAACCTAACAAATAATTTTTAATCATCATAGTTTATATCTTTATAGTAAATTATGATTAAAGTTGCATTGACCTATCAACCATATTTTGTTTACAAAATTTTCTAATGGAATGTTACATTCTTTATTTTGGTATTTATAAGTTGCTTTAGTACGGTATACAACTAATCTTTGAAAAAAAGACAATTTTTTGTTTCTTGACAATGGCTTTGTTAATTCCTACTAGTTGTAGTAGAAAGTTGGCATGGACATAGGATCCAACATTGCTGATCAAACATAATGTGTGATGTATGGACTTGATTGTAATATTGAAGTTGCAAAAAATTGAAGTGAAGGGGATTCCTCTGCAATTGTAAATTGGCGCCATGTGAATGAACATTGAAGTTGTAATTGAAGTTGAAGTTAGAACAAGTTGAATGACATGGAATGTAGTTGCTTCACATATGATGAAAGTACATCTTTCTTAAATCTTATTATCATTTGAACAAAATTCATTAAATATGTTTTTACTCAATATGTGAAGTAGGATTAGAAAGCAAATCCACTTGAACAAAAACCCTTCAATTGACTATATTCATGACTACGTCTTTTTCAAAGTTGTTAAATTTTTTGTACATTATGTGGTGAAAACCTTGACTTCATTTTTTAAATACATGTTGATGTCTAATAAGTGAATAATAAAAGTTTCCATTTTGTCTATTGAAGTTTTGGAATAAAGAATGTGCAATGTAGAATAATGTTGACTAAGCCTACATTGACATTGATCTTAAAGAACAAAACCTTCATTTATAGAAATAACATGATCTGTCAAAAAACTTATGAGCCATAATACGTTCATGAGACTTGCTTGCTTGATGTGATTCTAACAATAAGTACTGGCCGTTAATGAAATAAGGAATTTCATCCATCTTTTGCAAAGAAAGCTTGGCCATGCCACATGCTACGTAGCAGAAGACATTATACCTTCAAATATAAGGCTAAAGATTTTGATGAAACTCTTATTTAAAGTTCTATTTTTAGATTCAAAAATCCCAAATTATGAGTTGGCAATTCTTATCCTCCCAAAAAATATAAATAATTTTCAGAAATTATTCCTGGGAATCTAGAAAATTGTCTAATTCTGCGCAGTATTAGCTTTGGAAACACGCAGTGGTGCACAATTCGATTACGGACATGGGCAGCAACACGGCATCTGGATGAGAAACCTGGAGTTGCGGATGTGGATTTAGGAGGCTTGGCTTGGTTACCGTCACGACTCACCACTAACACACTGTTTGAGGGCCACACTCGCTGTTAACTTAGCTCACAGACACCAAGTTTGCTCTTCTCGACTCCAACCAAGTGCCTCTGTGTTGCGGACAATTTCTGATCACGCTCCACACCATCGTCCGACGCCATCGCCACTCTCATCAGCTCCTCCAGCGTTGCCTCTACCCTCGGGACGCCCCATCTTCATGGCTGCCCTGTCTCCTTGACCCAGTCGCCACGATGCAGAAACCTATGGGTTAGACTCCACCACTCCTTTCTCTCTCTCTCTCTCTTTGCTGTGAAGATCATGTTTAGGGTTTCCATTAGGGTTTCAATGGAGCTTGGTTGATTTCGGATGTTGCAATTGATTGGGTGTAGGATGGTGTGGATGTGTGGATTGGTTTAGATTATGTTTGCATTGTGGTTGTGAGATCGGTTGCTGGTGTGTGGAGTTAGTACTTGGGGACGTTTGAATTGGGTGTTGATGGGGGGTGATTTGACTTGGAGTGAGGTGGTGATTGCAGCTGGGAAGCAGAGGGGGAGTAGAAGCTCCCAGCACTTTAGGGCGAAGGCGAACAACAGGGTGGATGATCTGCAGGGGATGGTGATGGAATTGCAGCAGGCCCGGCGGGAGGGGCGGTTGAAGGATGTGGCGCTCTTGGAGGAGCAGATGCATCAGATGCTCAGGGAGTGGAAGGCGGAGTTGCGGGAGGCGTCCCCTGCTTCTTCGTTGCTGGTAGGTACACTGTGGATGTTCTAATTGGCACGCGACGAGCTGGATCAGGGCGCTTGTCTGACTAGGCTGCTGAGGGTTTATGCTTGTTTGGATAGAATCTGTAGTTGCTCTGTGTCGCATTTGAGGTTCTGTGATGTTATCTTTGTGGTTGAAACGATGTGTGAACTGAAGACCGTGTTTCTTTCGTGCAGCAAGTTGCAAGCCCATGCTCGTCAGAACTTTCCTCCGACATGGAGCGACTGTTGCAGTTGAACGATGAGGATGATGATGCCACCAGCAAAGCAGCTCCGATGGCGCCAGAAATGGAACAGCAGCCTTATAATCATCATCCTGAGAGCCCTATTCCTCATCAGGTAATTCTAGTCATGATGTTAAACTTGTAATTTGTGGTTTCGCTAGGTCTTAAAGTTACCAGGGTCGTTTCTGAGGCTCCGATGTTCTAGACCATCGCCTGCCACTTTTCAGATTAGGGTTATATGTGAAGGGATGTAGGTCCTTTTGGAGCCATCTTAGCCACTGTCGACTTTTGATTTTCTTAATTTAGTGGATATGTTGTATTGTAGGAAGATGTAGTGTTGGAAGCTTTTGCAAGGATGGAGCAGAGCCTTCAAGAAAGCGCTCAGGCTAACGTTCAAGCTGGAACAAGTTCAGGACGATACGAGGACGTCCTTCAACCCCCACCTATGCCTCAGCAAAATCTTACGGTCAATACAATGCCTGATCATGGCTCAAGGGGAGCCATTGTTCCTTCTTTAGACGCTTACCTGCACCCAAAGTGTGCTTTGTGGGATTGCCCTAGGCCTGCCCGTGGTGGTCATGAAGGCGCATACTATTGCAGTAGTTTTCATGAGGATCTGGCAATCAATGAAGGTGCTCCAGGAATGTGTCCCGTTGTGCGGCCGGGTGGGATAGACCTGAAAGATGGTCCTCTTTTTGCAGCACTTGCAGCACGAGTTGATGGGCACGCTGTAGGAATTCCTGAATTGCAAGGTGCAGCGACATCTAAGTCGCCTTGGAATGCAACAGGTGAGAATGCACATTTTGTTCATATTTTTAAATGTTGAGTGCCGTTGCCAGCACGCACGGTTTGTTATTATGTTGAAGTGACTCAATTGTAAATTAGCAGAAGCTGGACATTTTTGTGCTTGATTCTGATAAAAGTTTATAATGCAGATCTTTTCGATGTAGCTGTTCACCCTGGTGAGACCTTGAGGGAGTGGTTGTTTTTTGACAAACCTCGGCGTGCTTTCGAGAGTGGAACACGGAAGCAGCGATCACTACCGGATTATGGGGGGCGTGGCTGGCACGAATCAAGGAAGCAAGTGATGAAAGACTTAGGCGGGTTGAAGCGCTCGTATTACATGGATCCACAACCTGAGGGCCTCAATGAATGGCACATGTATGAATATGAGCTCACAGCTTGCACTGATTGTGCTCTGTACAGACTGGAGCTTAAGCAGGTGGATGGCTCTAAAAAGAGTGGGAAAGCCAAAGCACAGACCGACACTTCTGTTGCGTCACTGCAGCACCAAATTGGACGTTTGTCAGCAGATCTATCGCAAAGTCCTGAAGGTAAAAATGTGCCTAGTCCTGTAGGTGATTCACGAGAAAGCAGTCGCGGAAGGGCCAAGGTCTCTCAAAGGAGAAGTTCGACCAAGAATACTAGTCCAGGTGGTCCCCTGACTAACCAATTATCTAGTGAGCACACTCCATTTAATTACGCTGCGGAGCTTCAATGATGCTGGGTTTTCAAAACCGTTAGCCATCTGTGAGCTATCATATTTTTAAAGTGTTCCAGCAGCAAAAGTTCTTCTGAGCTCCGCAGGGTTCGTCTTCACTAGACTTGGCTCTTATATCGCAAGGGAGATCCTAGGTTGGGGCTGCAGACTAGGCTGCAGACGAGGATGCAGGCCTTTCCAGCACAATCTGGTCGTGAGCTGTTGAGTGCAGAAGCTGGTGGTCAGGTTGTGGTGATCAGGTTAGCTTTGTTTTCAACTAAGCGAGGACTAAGCTTGGCATGGTTTTTTTGTTTTGATGCCAGTGGTACCCAGTGTCCTTGCTACAGGCAAATTGTACATGAGAGAAGGCTTGCTCAAGGATTTCTTTTAAGCTTGTAGAATAGATCATGTCAGCGACAATATATAGCAGTAACTTCGAGGAGGTCAATTTTCTCTGTCCAAGTTTATCCTGATAACTCTGCGTGGCAGCTCATGATACTTGTCATATAAATATGTAGAGAACCCTTTCATGAGTTGCACAGGAATCTAATCTCCTCGAATGGCTCTAAAATGACCATTTACAGATAGCTATCAGCTCCTCGTAAATTGTACGGATATGATCGTTTTGTAACCTTTCTACCTAGGAAACGATGACATGTTTACGCTGGATGGGTCGAAAATTACCCTTTTGTTTCAACTATTAGTGCCTCAACTGTAATTGTCGTGGTTTGTGTGGTCTTTTGTCCCTAACAAACAGAAAGAAAGCCACAGGGCGTGATCAATATGCTCTACTTCTACACCTTTATATCTACAGGTTTCCTTGCGTTTGTAGACATAATTTGGTGACTCCTCGTTTCATTTGTTTGTCCTGTGCATATAGGATGTCTGCGCTTCTTTTACTGTTTCTGCTTGTTCTGGTTGTCTTATTATTCAACATGGAGTGTATGGTACATTAGGAGAAGAATGGAGTAGTGTACACAGAGTTAGTTCTACGCCCCTCTCGAGGTCTTACAGCATGTTCATCAGCACGAGATTCCTGATGTTATCAATCGTTCACTTTTCAGTCTCGAGGCAACAGTTTTGTATGCTGCATCGTTAGAATTGAAACTTTTTCTGAGCATACAGAGGCAGCAGCGTTAGAATCACACAGAATGATTTTGTGCCAGATTACTAATAAACAGCACTATACTGGTAATGTGAGATCGGTGTTATTCAGTAGAGATTTCGCAGATAGTTAATGCCATGAAAGGAAATTGTATCAACAATGAGGGACCTTACCACTGCATCGGACGCCCGAACT
This sequence comes from Ceratodon purpureus, assembly GCA_014871385.1. Taxonomy (NCBI): domain Eukaryota; kingdom Viridiplantae; phylum Streptophyta; class Bryopsida; order Pseudoditrichales; family Ditrichaceae; genus Ceratodon; species Ceratodon purpureus. The sequence goes on from CM026425.1 coordinate 15,819,215, forward strand.
TCATCATTGGAAATGATCACGTCGCTTCACTTTGGGACTGCACTGACCACCTCATCATCGGGTGGGATATGCGATCTTACAACAGTCACTGAGTACCGTGACGGCCAACAAATTATTCACCCTGAATACAACAAGAATCAGGTGTTTGAAGCATTATGGACAAGCATCGCACCGAAGGTCTAATCCTTGAACATGTCGTCAAACGAAAGCAGACTGGGCATGAGAGGCTTACTTGGATACAAGTTCAACGGAAATTATGGAGCCTCACAACACACAGCAACCAGTTTGCATGCTCGCTTGCATGCTTCGACCATTTGGGCCCATTGTCGCTCCTCTATCGACTGCTCTTGCTTACCCCGGTTGACTGGGCTGGGAGCACAGGGCACTGCTTTGAGCGTTGCTTGCACCTGTGATTTCTTCGGTGAGTGAATCTGCGAGTAGCATTGGTTACCAGGTTTGTGAGATTGCTTGTGCGCTGTGCCAGCTTGCAAAAAGGATTCCATCACTGTGAACTCAACGAGATAGGTGAAGATAAGATTGACCTTATTTGGGCAGAAATCATTCGTACTCCTTACTTCAGGAGGTTTTGGCACAAGTTTTGGTCGGTTTCTTTGAACCGCAACTTTCCCAACTCTTTCAAACACACACAATGCTGTCAGTTGCTTGATACTCCACCTTAGTAGGGCGTTGCATCTGCAACCACTATACATATGGATTAAATCTATTGGCAGTGAGTCTCTCTGTCAAGGAATCTAATGGAACTGTGGCTCTAACCTTTGGGCGCACATGACTCGGCAAATGGGATTGGGGGGTTGCACAATCTTCGTGAGGCCTATATACGGCTCCTGCCGCTTCTGTGCGATGGCATCGTGACACCTTCGTAGTGAAGGCGATTCCTGCTTGGATCGATCCACTCTCGGCCGTGATTTCTTCTCAGGAACATGAGACAAGGCCTTCTTATCCAGTTTGATACACTTCCTTTCAGCAACCTGCACATTCACAGATGATAACATATCATGAACAACTAACAGCTTTGACGTACGTGATCAACATCAGTCCATCGCAATCTCGAGAAGGCTACCCAATCCGGGTTCCAGTCATGATCAGAATGGGCTGCAGACGAAATGCCACATGCCTTTAATGCTGTTTTTCTGTCGAAGATCGCGTTCTGAAGCTCCCGCGCCTGCAAGCGCAGATTGAAGGTGGAGAAGAGCTGAGGACAATGTAGGTTCACGTCCCCAGTATCGCACGGGTTAGGATTTCCGTGAGCTGTGCAGGTCGAGAATTTCCTGTCACAATTCGACATATCCGTTGCTCCAGCCACATCCTTCGACATCTCATCGAGAATAAATGCCCAGCGCCCAAACTTCGTGGGATTCCAACACTCGGAGCAGACCTGAAGCTCCTTCCTACTTCGCCAAACTTCCTTCGAAGTGGAGAGCTTCACCACTGGCTTTATGATTTGTGTTCTTGCCATGAGGAGTCGAGCAAGCTTCTCATCGTGGTGCTCCTTGACGCACTCAACTGCGGGTTGGGCTACAGAGGAGCCTGGGTTCCACGACGTGACATCAAACTCACGCGGACATGTATCTCTCGGGGAGTCGTCCTCGTGAGTGTGCTTTTTATTACAGCCGAGGCACTTCTGCTTCATTGGTGCCGGTGGCCATTCTCGTTTGCCTTGGAGAAACTCTCGGATGATCTGCGGTGGGATGTTTTGAGACGCGATTATCCTGTCCAGCCATCGCACAGACGTGCATGGCCTCGGTTTCGCTGCCCGTCTGGGAGTCCAGACCATTGGGTCCTTCGATTCTTGGCGTTTCGGGCTTGCAGGTGGTTCTCGATGCAGGTGACAGCCGTGAATCCTCCCTTTCTTCGACTTTTTGGGTTCATCAGAAGTCTTACTCTCATTCATGTGATCTGTCTTCGGATGCCAGCAAGTTCCGCAAGTCTCTACTTTCTCTGACCCGCAATCGCCGTGCAAAATGCACGGCGAATGGGCTTCAGAGCGAGGAGTGATCATCTGCGCACACAGGCTCTCGATCTTCACATATGCTTTTGATGAGTGATGGCTCAATTTGCGATCACGAGTTTCCTGAGGAGAGAACTCGTTCCGAGCAGGTGCTGGTAAGCCGCATCGTTCAGATAGCTTCGCTGAATCCCTAGATATTGGACTTTGTGGTGCGGGTTCTTCAGGGTCGTCGTGAGGATGAAGATGGCATACTTCGTGGTGCTGGACGACAGATTGATGGCGGACGCGTTGGTGGCAGGTGAAGAGCATCTGTGGCTCTGTGTGTAAGTGATCCTCTTTTGGATGATTATTGCATCTTTGTAATTTTATGGAGTCCCGGGAGCTGCTCCTCTGAGATGTACTTATGTGCTCCTCGATGTGATGAAGATGGCATTCTTCGTAGAGGCTAATAACTCCTGGATATAGCTCTGGTGGAGATGTTGCTCTCCTATGGCATTCCTCGTGGTGGTGGTGCTCATGAGCCGCATGAGCTCTGTTGTAAGTCTTTGTTGATGCACTGCCAGATTGTGTGGAAACCGCTACTGTTGCTTCTTGCTGCACAATGTTCTCCCTTCTGCTGCTTTGTTTACTAACAGCGAGTAGACGCTTGCAGCTCATCTGTGTAGCGACATGCCGCACCTTGTGTGTGTTACACACGCTAGGGTTGGAACTGGATTTTGATACATCATCTCGCGACAGGTGACCCACAATTCTTGTGCAGGTGGATTCGTTTTGAGTATTTTCTTCGTGTTGGTGAAGATGGCATGGCAAGTCTAGGTCTCCTGGGCTTAGGGTTTTTTTCTGCTTGTGCTTCACTACTGAGTCGTGTTGATCACTGTCTGGAGGTTGACAAGCTTTGCATTGTGCTTGTGGAATGGGACTGTTTGGTTTTCGTTCTGTGAGCTCTTGATCTCTGTGGATGCCGCACCGAATCACTTCCTTTTTCCTCTTCTGATGGGCGAAGGCCGCTTGGAATTGTTGCAATACAGCAGGCTTTGCAGCTTGGAACTGCTCCCCAAGTTCATAGTTTAGACGGTTTCTGCTACTCATCACTTCTGCCTGGCCATCAGAGTCGCTGGAAAACTGACGACTCCTTCTGGATTCCCTTGCTCCTTTGCTTTGGCTCGTTGATCCTTGTTCAGGTTGTCGGCCATAAGATTTCCCCGTGCTTTTTTCGTCGGGTTGGTTGGGGTTGTTCTGCTTGGGATGAAGCGAGCAAGACTGACGATGCCTTTCTCTGCGTCTGGTCTGTATCGCTTTGAGAGGAAGTAGTCCTCCGCATGCCTCACAGGGTGCTTCTACATCCTTGCTCATGCTGCCAGAATCTGTTAGAGGAGGACCAGCTTCACACTGGTGTACAAATCACATGCATGCTGCTCAACTGCTACCCCAAGGATAGGCCATCCAAACAAATTGCCTCACTCTTGATGCAGTTGAGCAGCATATGATTCTCATTGCATCATCCTGGGATGATCAAGCTCATCAACGGCCGCGTGCAAACAATTACTGTTGCTGATCTTTAGGAATGAGAAATTCCTGATTCAGGTTCAATACCCTCTTAACAACAGTTATGTTCTTCACCTTCTGAATATCCCCGAATACACGTAGCACCATGGACTGAATCTATAGCTGAGATAGGTACACAAAACTCACTGCAAGGGTTTAATCATCTCATGCCTTGAACCCAAAAATTGCAGAGGCCAACGCACTGCACTATCAAGTACAGCCTAAAGGATACAAGGCTCTTGGAGACAGCGCTACACATAGATCGACATCGGATTGATGCTGGACAGATGTCAAAACCGTTCCTAGCTAGCGTCTTCATTGCTACTCGCTCCTCCCGCGGCCTCCGCACAAATCAGGAGCACAAAAGGTCGGACAATGTCGTTGGCGGTTGCAAGGTCTTCCAGCTCTCACCAGGTCACGTGAACCAGAATAATGGCTGCCTTTGCTGCACTGCAGGCTAACAAGACTATGCTCCATCTACATACTGCCATAGCCACCCAATTTGCAAATGCAGTTGCATCTTCAGACAAGCTCATAGCTTCGAGGCTGGAAGATGGATATGAATCCAAGAACGACTCTGCCCTAACTGTTTGTGGAGCAAATTGACAAGCCTCAATTGGTGTCCCTGCTCCGTGGTGGTGGTGAAATTGCAATGGATTACAACCTGCACTTGTATCACAGCTACTTCACATTGGATCATTCCACATATAACATGGAGCATAATGAGTGATCATTCCCGAATCAGGTCTGCTGGATCCATGTGGTTACAAATTAAATTCAAAACTTCACTCGTTTTGGATAATATATCACCTGGAGGTGATGGGCTTATGTTTCAGCTCTGACCGAGTGGAGGTGAATGCATTGAATTGGAATCTGAACGTACACATATTCTTTCAGTCCAAAGAAATTATTTATCTATCACAAGCGATACTGCATTTCGAGGGATTTTGGCACATGTCCTGGAATCTTAAGTTTCCACCTGGGTCAAGGTTTCTCCTGAGCTTCATGATAGAGTCTGATATTTTGATAAGGAATCAGGGAGGAAAGTGAGCATATTATATCTGAAAGAACCTGTAAAGGCTGTAGAACAGCAACCACTGTAGAGGGCCAGACTAAATTGATGAAAGTGTCAGACAAACATCTTCATGTCGGACACATGACACGTCTTTTTGTCAAAGTCGTGGATTGCCGTTCTCTGGGTGGAAATAATATCGCCATATTCATCAAATTGGCTCACAGTGATCTGATAAAGTGAATGGAAAAGTGTATGGAAGTCATGCTGTTTGATAAAGTGGATGGGAGTGACACTGTTTGATAAAGAGAATCGAAGTCACACAATTTGATAAAGTGAATAGAAGTCACACTGTCTGAAAAACTGAATGGAAGTCACACTGTTTGTTAAAGTGAATGGAAGTCGCACTGTTTAATTTAACTTACATTGACATACTGTAGTTGGGTAGGAAGTCTGTCCACCTTAAAACAAGTGATTATTTATTTTTGAATAATAAGGTTTGGTCTCTCAAAGAAATTATTTAAAAAAATTTAATAACCACTTTAAATAATATCATATGGTTTAAAATAGAAAAACATCCCTAAAAATAATTTCTTATATTTTCGTTTTTCTATCCTTAAAATTTATATTTTTTTTGATTCCCTTATTTAGAATTATCGATAAATGAACCTACTACCTAACTACGAGGACATAAAAAAGTGGCCAAATTAATGAATATGGTCATAAATTTTTCTCAACTTGACCCATTTACCACAGAGAAGAAAGGGGCCAATTATCTAAACTTCAAAACTTGATTGTCATTGAGCTTAGGCACTTCACTCTATGACCAAAAGTAAAGAGGCCATTGGTTTGCACCAATTAAATTGCTAAAATAAGGTAGAGGGTGCTTATTATGTGCACGCTAAAAACCGTGCCTAGATCCGGGCTTTAAAATTGACCTCTAGTTCACTGAAACCCGTGCGGTGGTGCTCAAGCCCGGCACTAGGTCCAACTAAGAGCGGAATTGCTGAAAAAAAGGTTGCAATAATGGGGGTTTATGCATGATTTTTGGGCACAAAAGTTCACGTTAATCTTGATCTCACATGACACTATCGATAATGTTAGTGTGCAACCAAATGTTCTTAATAAGGCAACAATGCAACTTCTTGGTGAGCATCAATTCTCAAACATGACGGTCGCTATTCCAACTTGTCCAAAGTGGTTGAGATTTCCTTGCAAGTCAAATTTGCCAATCTTCGAAGCAGAATTATGTGGTCATTAATGTGCATCACAGGAGGCAGTGTAGTGATGAATGCATGAGGCGCCGCCATCATTGCCAGTGGCAGCAGAAGATTTAAAGTGATTGAATCCGAGCTTTGCATGCACCATTGCAGTTCCTCATCTGCACTTTGAGGGCGGTGACGAGCAATGTAAAGGCCATCGCAGGAGAAATCATGGCGGTCTTGTTGAAGCCATCAACAGCTTCATGGAATTTGTTGATGATGGTGCACCTACTGAGGAGCACATGGAGGAGGTGGTTGCAGTCAGTTTGGACGATGATCAAGACAAGTCCAGTGTAGATGTGCACACCGACTCCAAACTAAGTTGTCCAGATGCTATCTCGGATTAGCTGAGCTTTGGCTGCAATGCATTCCGGTGGTTTTTGGGATGAAATCTTGAGCGACGGGAGCATTATTCAGAGGAGTCTGACCGAAGTTCGCTGCAAAGTGATCAACTTTTGGAGCGGGCTGATCACCGTTTGGAGGAGACTGTTCGATCTTTGGAGTAGACTATTGGAGCTCGACCCAGGGTTGACCGCACAACAATGCATGGTGATGATTGCGACGATCGTGATGGCGATGGACCTCCCCCTTGTGGACAGTCCTAGCATACTAGATCGGGAAGGCCTTTGCAAAGGCATAAAAATGGAAACTAGATAGCGGAGTCCTTTTGGCATGCAATTGGCGATACCAACGACTAAATACCCATTTGAGCAGCTTCCCGCATGTATAGAATTCCCGCATCTAGCTTGACGGATCATCTCATCGGGCGTACTGTAGAGCGGGCATAGGGGAAGTCCAGGGATTTTCTTGTTTGAAGAAGGACTCCTAGTACAGTGGATTTCAAGAATGCAAGAGATTGGGCATTTGGTGAGTATAATTCAATGTCAACTCAAGGTTGCTGAAATAACACAATTTTGGGCCACTCCAGTCAAGCAATGAGTTCCAGGTCAAGGCTAGATCAAGTGGTTCAAGAGGAGGCACCCAGAGTTGACTTTGCGACACTAATAGGGACCTAAAGCATGTCAGCTCATGGTCTATATCTTGACAGTGTCACTTCTTTTTATGACAATTTGTCACTACTTTATAATACTCATCGATATGTATGGTGCCCATCAAGTGTGGAATTGTGATGAGTTAGGTGCCTAGGCCGATTGCAACGGAGGAGGTTTGATTTTGGCAAAGGCAGGGTTAAGGTTTGTGCACGTCCTTTGAGAATGAACAAAATTGGAGAAATATAAAATTGGGCTAGAGTACAAAATTGTACGCAAGTTGTAGCGTTGCAGACACACAAGTAGAATGTGGTATTATTCTTGACCAGCGCAAATGGCTAAGTGTGCTTGCATGCATGAATGTTGTGAGCAGCTTTATTCCTAATTTTTATATTTTCAAAGGTAAAGATTTTGTAGAAATTTAATAGAAAAATGTGAGATAGGTGCTACGATGGCCATGCAATGTGCTTCGGTGACAATCATTTTGTTTTCAAAATGGCTCACTCATTTCAATGAGGTCACCTAAAGCAAAAGGGAGGTATCACAAGTAACATTAGGGGCAAAATCAGGGCACAAAGGGGCCTTACAAACTGGCACGTGAGAAAAAAAAAGGGGTGCATATGCACTTTTGTGGTGGCACCACTCATGCCACCACAGTGCCAACGCTGCCGGTGAGAGGGGTCGAACCAATCACCTCGAGCTCCTACGTGTGTTGAGTGTTGCTACAGCGGCAGTGGTGACAACATGCGGAGCTACTAGGCACAGTTTCCAAGCCGGCCAGCTTGTGTCAGTAGGGATATTCGGCATCGTATTAATGAAAGGAATTACACTTTAGCATAGTCTAAATACTCAACCAATCAACCTCAGCGAGGTCAATGCCACTAAGCACTCCTCTTAACTATGCGGGCAACATTTCTGGCATCTGCTGCCAGCAGCAGAGGGGCCTTTGCACAGCCGTTTTACCTAACCCGGGCTGCCTTAGAGGGCCCCTTTGTGAGGTCAAATTTCCCCTAATGTTGTCGTCACTTGCTAATTTTTTATGGCCATAATAGCCATGTCACCTTGGATGTTGTGAGACAAGTTGCTGAAGGAAGACATGATATGATCATGATGCCCTTCCATACGTCTCTTGCACTTTAGCCCCTGAATGTGTCCATTTTCAAACTCTTTAAGACTGCATTTTGAATGTATTAAGATGTGTGGTCTTTGAATGACAATGGTAAGCCAACAACAAAAGAGACACTTGAACAACGGGTGTATTTGTCTCTTCGGAAGGCAACGACTAAGCAAAACATCAAGAAGGGGTTCAAGGCCTGCGGGATTTGCCCCTTTTGAGCACAAAGATGGATGGAAAAGTGCAGCCAAGTGAATGCTTTCGGCTTGCAGAAGAGGAGCCAAATCTTGCCGACGCAGTCTAGCTAGGACAACATGAGTTGGCGAGGCTTGTTCTTGAGGAAGTCACGAACGATCTCATCCCAGAGACCCAACCCGACAGGAGCTAGCCATGACAGTACTACGTTGCCGAGGTCGTGGACAATGAAGGGGAGTTGCATTTGCGCGCCTCCAAAGCTGTAGGAGCTTCTGAGGACTTGGCTGATCTGAACGGTAGTCCACCAACCTCTGCTCAGCCGTTGATCATGGAAATCTTGTCTCTCCCCGAACATGTGCAACCCGCACAACGACTTCGTGGCAATCAGCCCTTGGTCGACTACACCCACAGCATCATCATAAGGACAGAGGAGTACCTCGATTAGATGGCAGAGAAGAGAGGTAGGATGAAAGTAGCTGTGGAGGAGAGAGAGAAAAAGCATGGACAAGCCTCAAAACACTGACGCCAAGAGGAGAGGAAAAAAATCAGATGTCGAGAGGAGAGAGAAAAGAAAAAAACCTTCAATACCATGTCTATCACAGCTGCTTGCATGGTCGCTGGAGACAGCCCCCACGCCATAATCAAGCAAGTTGTCCCACGCCATAAGAGCTTGAAAGAGCTACATGTGCGCCCCTTGTTGACCCCAATGTGTAGAGAGAACATGCCAATTGCGGTGGAATGGCGACGTTTTAAAAAAGCTCGCCTGTCAACTCCGCACTTATCTGCATTGACGAAGCCGTTGTGCATGCACTGCACTCCACCACTGAGCGGTTTTAGGATTTGAAACAATTAGTTTTTCTCTAGTTGGGTGGCTTCTTCGGGGGTGCTTGTGGTGCCACACGGTTATTGTCTACCATACAACGAGAGAAGGCCATGACTGAGTGCGGATATAGGACTTCTTCTGTGTGAGCGGGTTTAGCGCGCACAACTTTCCGAAATTCCAAACAACCCGTCCCTCAAGTGGCAAAAGCATCGGGGCTACACAGAAGATGCTTGCAGCATAGTCGGATTTGAACATTGTTGAGGCCGGTATACTATTTCTTGTTAAGTACCATTACTGTAAGCAAGGCACATGACTAGGTGATGTTGTTATCACAACTTTGATCATTTTTAATTACATGTCTCATGCTCTGAATTTCATATTTACAATCCAGAACGAGGGGTCTCTCTAATGCTGCACCTTCAAATTTTCGCACCATTTTTTGCCTGCCTATATGTAACAGAATCGCTTAAGGGCATGGAATAAGCACCCTCTACCATACCCAAAGTTTGGCCTTTCAGTCTTTATACTAAAGGTTGAACATCAAAGAAAGTTGCCTCCAAAAAAGTCTACATAGCATCACGTTTTGGAAGTTGTTGCATTAAGGCAACAAACTGTCAAGCAAAACTTGGATATTTGTTTTTGTTCCTCCAAAATTTTCGTTGAGAGGCTGTAGATTTCTTAAAGATAAAATATGCACAAGAAATTAGGATTTTTGGTCTATGAAGGAATTACAAACTTTTAGCAATCATTGGCACTTTACTTATATTGGGCCAAAATAAGCTGAATTTCAACTAACTATAAATCCATCATAACAATGAATTTATTGTTGAATGATTTTGTACAAACTCTTTATTAGTTTTTACAACTTCCTCCTATATCTTTTAGAATTTTCCAAAAATCTATAAACTTTCCAAAAAATTGGCTTATTAAGTTATAGATCTTGGCCTTTAGGGCTTCAGACTATACTTGGCCAAGGCTTAAAGTGGATTTTTTTATTATATTCTTTTTGCCCAAAAATTGAGACTTTTGATTTAAATCAAACTAGATTTTCAGCGGTCGCCCTGTTGACTTAGCCACAGTGTAAAGCGTTTTTAAAAAAGGTGTTGCTTTTGGCAATTCTATAGATGAGTGCCCTGGGTATCACATAGTATCACATGTGGAATCACACGCCTACTATATATACATCACTCAATTATTGTGCAATTACTAATTGAATTGTGCACTTGTTAAATCTTCCTACACTCATTGTATTTGACACAATGTCAAATTAACAGAAAGAAAATTTAGCTTTACTAGTGCAAAAACAAATGGAAAACCAAACTTAACTTTTGTAAAAAATCTATTACATTATGAATATCATTATTACTAGCAATTAATTTCTAAAACACTATTGTCCAATGGACAAAAGATTGGAATTTTATGCAAGTTCCTAGAATGTTAATTTTGAATGTAATTTTTTGGCCCCAAAAGAAGTCAAAGTCTACAAATCATGTTTGAAAAGGATAAGGATATTTTTTTACATTCTTTACACATTAGGGGAAGTTTGGGGTCTCCAACGGGCCTTTTCCCTGTTTTCTGTGCCTGAATTTTTGCCATGCCCGTGCACTTTACCTGCTGGCACCAATGGTGCCAGCAGGTCGCCAAATGCTGCCAGCAGTGCGAGCAGTTGGCATTTGGGGGGTCCAGCCAATCGCTTCCCTTCCCCACCCCACCCCACTCCACCCCCCCATTGGACAATACAAGCAGTAATGACACTGTCACCAACCGTGTGCCCACTGCTATCACGTCATTGGACAGTACCGGATCCTGTAGTCAGCGGATCCTATTGTCAGCGAATCCTGTTGTCAGCGGGGCGAATTTTGTTGTCAGCGGGCAGGATATCGACCAATGAGATTTCGAAGAGAAGTGTCAGCGGGCAGGAAGCTCACCTAATCCGGGCTGTCTTACAAGGCCCGTTAGAGACCTGATTTTTCCCCTAATGTTCTACATTTTTTCAATGTGTGCGATCAATTTTAATGAAATTTTAAAGCACAATATTTCATTAATCTTGAGCAAGATCTTGAAATTGAAGATGCAAAGTTGTTTGATTCTATCACTCTTTGCTTGAGAATTTTCATTTTTTAAGTGCTTTTGACAAGAAATGGTAAGAGGATTTTAGGAATTATCAAGAAAAAGATCCTAAAAATAAGCTATTGCTTGAGAGTTAAGTATATTGTTCAAATCCAAGTGAATTAGAAATAAGAGCGTATTATTTAGTGATTTTTATTTCCTACTAATCTTCTTCGAAAACAAATCTCATGTTAATAATTTCATAATATGTGCATCACCATATATGGCGTATAAGAATTTCTTACTCTTTAAACTCAAAGAAATCCACTTTATACTTAGAGTCCATATGAATCCTTAAAAACTAGTTCTTTGTAAATTTAGATACCCTCAAGTACTTCCATATCTATTGGCTATTTAGAATGAAAAAACAAGATTATGTTGAATCAGAACATATGTATAAAATAAGCATCTGCCAGCCTCTCAAAGATCACATGTTTTGACCATGCAACAGCTGACGTCGATAGGCAACAACGATACTGCCCAGCCCCCTATTTGATGATAGCAATTTACATTAACTTTAGACACCTAAAAAGTGGGCAAAATAATTCTAACCCAGGCAAACAACGCTTGAAGCAGACGTGGCCCTGAAAATCATTAGGAAGGTTGAAAGTTGAACACAAGATCAACACCAAAGGAGTCAAAGTCAGCATGGGTTGAACTGAAGTCGACCATTTCAGAGTATTTTCCCTATTCCTAATCACTTTCTGCAGTTGAAAACTGATTAAAATAATGCTGCAACAACTCAACAATGACACACACTTTCATGGAATAGTGAAGCAACAGACTGGTCCACCGCTCTCGTGTCAACAGCGCCATCGTATAATATCATTCATAAGCATACTTTACTGTGACTCCGAAACCTCGTAGACGGCGAAAGTCTTCTCGCTTGCTGCTTGACTGGTTGCGCAAGTCGTCGACTTCTACGCTTCCCAGTCAGTTAGCATGGAACTACAGTAGCATTTGATCTCCGGAAGAAGACCGAATGGTCAATTATGTTGAATTGATCAACTGCAGGAAAAGCATCGAATGCTCTACTGAAGTTGCAGGTGTGCGGAAGTTCATGGTACTTTGTTTGGGAGAGCGTGTCTAGCAACCGAGGTAGACGAGTATGTTGAATCGGAACGGAGGATGGTATTCTTGGGACCTCCGAGTATAGTTTCGGAGGATTTGAGTTTTACCATGATATAGAGATTGGTCCAGTTTGCTCAAGCTAGTTCTGGAGTTGATGTTTTGCGGAGGATTTCTGTTCTGGCTGGAGTTTCTTAAGTTGTTTTGAACCGTTGCTGGAGCTTGTTTTACTCGTAGTAAGAGTGGTTTGGAATGATTGAGCAATTCGTGTGCGAAGAGTGTGGGCGTTCGTACTGATCATTCGGCGGAGATTGCCTTGGTGGGTTGTGCCAAACTTGGATCATTTTGAGTGTGACGTTGTATCGATCCTCTTCCTCCTCGCTGTCGGGGCATGCTAGAGCCTGTTCTTGAGGATGGTGTGATCGGGAGTACTGGGAATTATATTGCAGTGCCTCACGGAATAGCTTTTTGTCGTTCTCAGGTACTTGTACTCTGCTTTTGTGCATCTAGTTGTCAATCAAGCTCTAGGACTCCTCCTTGTCATGACGTTCGAAGAGTAGTTTGAGGACTTCCGAAATTGCGATGTAGAATCTCTACTCTGCCTGAACGAGCTTGCGAGTGTGGGAACACTGTTGCCTCAAAACCTAAATCAGATTCTCTATGCCTCCATCGTTTCTCAAGGAGTTCTCTTAAGATTCGCTAACATGAAGATCAACTTTATTGTGGCTCGATGAATTCAGGGTGAACCCCCTTGGAGTTTGGTAGGAGATGAGGGTGCTCGCTTGATCTGAGAGGTGCCTGGGATCAATTTCACCATGAATACTCATTTGGAGAATGTTCAAGACTTCTGGGGCAGCCGAAGGTCATCGAGGTCCTTCCAGGGGGCATCTTCGCGGAGGTGGGGCATTGGGCCTGACAATGTCTTCGGGCGGAACTCAGCTCGATCAAGACGAAACGAGGCCGACGATGAAGAAGCTCTCAAATGGGCCGCTCTGGAAAAGTTGCCTACTATGGACCGACTTCACACCACGATCCTGCAGAAGCACGTGGGAAGTAGAATTGTTCACGAAGAGGTCGATGTCCGGCGAATGGGCATAGTTGAGCGGCAGCAAATCATTGATAACCTCCTCAAGATCGCCGAAGAGGATAACGAGAGGTTCCTCAATAAGCTTCGCGCTCGCATTGATAGGTAAAATCATGTCTAAATGCTTCTCTCAGATTGCTGTAGAGAAAAGGTTTAATATGTAGCCGAGGTTGATTAGCAAAAAGCATTAACCATCTCAATTTGGATATGGCTGGCAATGCGACGTTGAAACCCCTAATTAGTTTGGTCGGTATGAACTCAACAGGGTTGGCATAAAGCTTCCTACCATTGAGGTGCGATATGAGAAATTATCGGTGGATGCAACGTGCTTCGTCGGGGAGAGGGCTTTGCCGACTCTGAAAAACGCCACTCTCAACTTTCTTGAGGTTTACTACGACTCTTGATGATCCGCCTAATTCTATTCACTGATTTAATACAAACTCCGGGATTGTGAACATTACAGAGCCAGGATTATCTTGGGACACAACAAGCAAATGTTATCAGATTAATGGTGAAGTTTGTAACCATTGGACAACTTGTACTTATACGTGTGGCTGATGATTACAGGGAGCACTTGACAGTGCAAGGCTTGTGAAAAGCAAGAAGACGACTCTTAATATTCTCAACGGCATCAGTGGCATTATTAAACCTGCTAGGTATAAAACTTGTTCATTGCAGCTATTCTGTTTCCACAACAGACGCTAGTGTCTAGTTTTGTTTAGTGGTCAAAACTGATGTATCATTTTTGGATGACTGATCGTGAATTTGGGTAACTCAGAATGACGTTGCTGTTAGGGCCCCCAGGCTCAGGGAAGACGACCTTGCTATTAGCTCTTGCTGGAAAGCTTGATACGGATTTAAAAGTGAAGGGGAAGATCACATTCAACGGCCATCATTTAGATGAATTTGTTCCCCAGAAAACGGCGGTTTATATTAGTCAGAATGACCTCCATGTGGGTGAGATGACAGTACGGGAGACGCTCGACTTCTCGGCTAGATGCCAGGGCGTTGGCACCCGCTATGGTAAGGCACCTTACTTCAGAAATGGCATGTTTTTCATTAAAAACACCATTTCAAGCTGATCTATCTAGGTTTGATGAGCAATCTTCGGAGTCTCTGATACTGTGAAGTAATGTAACAATTTATGTACTACAGATATGATTGTGGAATTGGCGAGACGAGAAAAAGAGGCTGGCATTTATCCAGATAAGGATGTTGATATGTATATGAAAGCAAGTGCATTAGAGGGGCAAGAACATAGTCTAATCACGGACTACATAATGAAGGTGATCCATTGTGTACTTCCTCCATTATTCAGTTACTTCATACCTCAATCAAGTGGCATTTTGACTTATGAAGCCGCAAACCCGCATTTCCTTGAACTTTGTTATGGTTCTGTTTCAGATTTTGGGATTAGATATCTGCGCAAATACCATGGTGGGAGACAATATGCATCGGGGAATCTCTGGGGGCCAAAAGAAGCGTGTCACTACAGGTCTTGAATTCTTCATGGACCTGTTGTTTTGTGTTCACAAGCATCACTAAGAAGATCATGAAGTATGCCGTTGTCGTTTGCTTAACATCATGTTGTGTATGTTGTATGACGTTGCAGGGGAGATGATTGTAGGACCAACAGACACATTGTTCATGGACGAAATTTCCACAGGCCTTGACAGCTCCACAACGTACCAGATTGTGAAATGCCTTCGCCAGGTGTGTCATGTGATGGAATCCACCATCTGCATGTCCTTATTGCAACCTGCTCCGGAGACATTTGAGCTCTTTGACGACGTAGTGCTTCTGTCTGAGGGTCAAATTGTCTATCATGGACCTAGGGAAGACATTTTAGAGTTTTTTGAGGGGTGCGGGTTCCGGTGTCCTGAGCGGAAGGGCATTGCTGACTTCTTACAAGAGGTACAAATCACATCCTATAATTGACTAGTGTTGAGTCCAGTGTTTCCTTCCTCTTGTTGATTTGATTTTAGAGACAAGCTGTTTTATGTGTTTCATTGCAATTTCAGGTGACCTCCATCAAAGACCAAGAGCAGTATTGGTTTGACCAACGACGCCCCTACAGATTTGTGTCCGTGAAGCAGTTTTCAGACCTGTTCAAGACATTCCACGTTGGTCAGAAAATGCACCACGAGCTCGCTGTTCCTTATGACAAGGCGAGCAGCCACAAGGCGGCATTGGCATTTGAGAAGTACTCTGTGGGTCGTTACGAGCTCTTCAAGACCAATTTCGCGAAAGAGTGGCTGCTTATGAAGCGTAATGCATTCATTTATGTTTTCAAGACTATTCAAGTTGGAATAGTGGGGCTGATATCAATGTCAATGTTTTTCCGAACGACGTTAAAGCAAAACACTCAGGAAGATGGGCTGCAGTACATGGGTGCCATCTTCTTCGGCATTGTGATCATTATGTTCAATGGCTACGCGGAGCTCTCACTCACTCTTGCCCGTCTCCCTGTTTTTTACAAGCAGCGGGATCTCCTCTTTTATCCGGCGTGGGCGTATGCGTTACCAAGCTTGGCGCTGAGTTTGCCCTCTTCTTTTGCTGAAGCCGGAATCTACACCATCCTCACTTACTATGAAATTGGCTTCGCCCCGGAGGCCAGTAGGTAATATTAATAATCTGTCAAGTGCGCATGATCTTTCATTTCGTGTCCCATGTTTCTCAAACCTTGAACAGCGTTAACCAGTTTTTCTTTGAACTCTAACACTGTAAATTATACGTCTTGCTGTGCAGGTTTTTCAAGTACTACTTGATTCTTCTTCTGATGCATCAAATGTCAGGTGCAATGTTTCGGATGATTGCGGGGATATTTCGGACAATGGTGCTCGCCAGCACAGGAGGAACATTTCTTCTCCTCATTATTTTCATGCTGGGAGGTTTCATTTTACCACGACCTATAATCAAGCCCTGGTGGATTTGGGGTTACTGGGTCTCACCTCTCAACTATGCTCAAAGTGCTCTCAGCATCAACGAATTTCTTGCTCCACGTTGGAACCAGGTATTTAGCCCTTCATAAACGTCGATATGGTGTCACCTCTTTAGAGATTGTCCTTTAGAAATTCAATTCTGAACCATGGAATCTTTTGATAAAATTTGATCTAATTTTGGGCTGGTGGCATACTGATCAATGTGTACAGGTTGTGAATGGGACAGGGAGCTCGCTGGGGCAGCAGATTCTTTTGAATCGGGGGATGTTTCCCTACAATTATTATTACTGGGTTGGAGTGGGTGCCTTGCTGTTCGCAGCCGTACTTTTCAACGTCCTATATATCATCACTCTTACATATTTGAGCCGTAAGTCCACTTTAGGCACCACATGCCCAGTTAAGTTCTGGTTATCACATTTTTTAAAAATTCTTAGAGAATTTGATTGAACAATTAGTTACATTTCAACTGTATTGTGAAATGCAGCACTTGGGAAGCCGCAAGCGTCGATTTCAGAGGAGGCATTGGCAGAGAAGAGAGCAAATCTTCTTGGGAGCTCAATATCAGACGGGTCAGCGCTTTTAGGAGGAGACAAGAGCACATCTCGACGCAAGAAAACCTCGTCCACAGTGATTAAGAGTAAGAGAAAATCCAGTCAGAGTTGGTTAGAATTTCTTTTAGAGCTAGCATAAGTTCCAGCCTTATATCAGATTCTAATTGGAATATTTGACACTGCCAACAGGAAATTCGTTTTCAATGGAAAGAGGGTGGATCAGAACTGAAGTGGAGTTAAATGATGTTGATACAAGGGCAATAGATGGCAATGCACCATATTTGACTACTGCAAGATCAACAGCAGGGATTGTCAAGAAGGGCATGATATTACCATTTCAGCCACTGGCAATCTCATTTGATGACATCGAGTATTTCGTCGACATGCCTGCGGAGATGAAGAGCCAAGGGATTACGGAGAGCCGATTACAGCTCTTGCATGGAATCACAGGAGCCTTCAGACCTGGCCATCTGACAGCGCTGGTCGGGGTAAGCGGCGCAGGAAAGACGACTCTCATGGATGTGCTAGCTGGAAGGAAAACAGGAGGCTACATTGAGGGTGAGATAAAAATCTCTGGGTACCCAAAGAGGCAAGAAACTTTCGCTCGAATAGCAGGCTACTGTGAGCAGAACGATATTCATTCCCCACAAGTGACGGTGCGAGAATCCCTCTTCTATTCAGCTTGGCTGCGACTACCAGCTGATATCAGCAAGGCTACTCGTGAGGTACTATGGTTTAACATTATCGATCTGTTGATCCTTATTAGATTGATTCTAAGGCTTTTGAGAGATGTTGTGTGATATAAGACTGAGTTGCTTTGTCACATATTTAGTTGATGTACCGCTCATGATCACGATATATGTGGAATGACCATGTTTTCTGGTGTACAGCAATTTGTAGATGAGGTGATGGAGCTGGTGGAACTGAAGCCCTTGGAGAATGCTCTGGTGGGACTTCCGGGAGTTTCTGGTCTCTCAACAGAGCAACGGAAGCGTCTCACCATTGCTGTAGAGCTGGTAGCTAACCCATCCATAATATTTATGGATGAACCTACAAGTGGACTCGATGCTCGTGCCGCAGCCATTGTGATGCGCACTGTTCGCAACACTGTTGATACTGGCCGCACTGTTGTGTGCACCATTCATCAACCTAGCATTGATATTTTTGAAGCTTTCGATGAGGTGAGCATTCTGAGACCCATTGACATGTATGTTTTATTGAGTCACAACTTCTCTATGGCTGGATACTGATTTAATGAGCATGCAGATGCTGTTGTTGAAGCGTGGTGGACGAACAATCTACATGGGGCCTCTAGGTCAACGATCCTGCGAGCTTGTAAAATATTTTGAGGTGACTGTCCACTTCACTACTGACGAATTGTCAAATTAAAATATCATTTGAGGTGGAATATTCATTGAGGCAGCTTACAGATTTGCGGGCCGCCAGGAAGTTCTGACGAATGTGTGTTGCTGGGAACTTGGTTTCTTTGTGTAGGCAATTCCTGGTGTTCAAAAGATCAAGGAAGGCATAAACCCTGCTACATGGATGCTTGAAGCCAGCAGTATGGCTGTTGAGAGTCAACTTGGCATTGACTTTGCTGACATTTACGGACAGTCTTCCTTGTGCCAGTAAGTTTAACACCGTCCTCAAACACCGTGGATGAACATAACTGAATGCAACCTTGTGATCCTGCAGTTCTTTACATCAAAATGAAAAATAACATGAAGTCTAACTCATGGATGTTGTGTGACAGGAGAAACAAAGCTCTTGTGAAGGAGCTTGATGTCCCAAAACCAGGATCAAGTGACTTGTATTTTCCAACCCAATACTCTCAGTCCTTCTTCACACAAGTTCGTGCATGCTTCTGGAAGCAATGGTGGACCTACTGGCGAAGCCCACCTTACAATTGCGCTCGCTTCATGTTCACTGTCATTTCTGCTTTTCTCTTCGGCACAATCTTCTGGAACATGGGCAAGCAGACGTACGCTCTCAAATCATCCAATAACTTTATGTCAACTTCTTTTCGATTCACCTTCAAAAATACATTTACTGGTATAATTTGTGCGTGCACAGTTTTTCACATGAATCTAAGACTTGTTTGTTAATGTTTCTGCGGTACAGGTCCAATGCAGCCAACCTTCTTAGTGTCATGGGCTCCATATATGGTGCTACCCTTTTCCTTGGAATAAATAACGCCTCTTCCGTTCAACCCGTGGTGGCAATCGAGCGGACTATCTTCTACAGGGAGAGAGCCGCGGGAATGTACTCCGCAGTTCCGTACGCAGTAGCCCAGGTAATAACAATCCTCCCTTTCATGATGTAGTATTGCAGAGAATTGTTTGACCTGCAACCAGCTCTTGAATATACCTAGTAAATATTTGTGACTTTGTGCAGGTTCTTATTGAGATACCATACGTCTTCGTGCAAACAATAGCATACGCCTTGATAACATACTCCATGATCAACTTCGAATGGACGGCTGCGAAGTTCTTTTGGTACTTCTATGTCATGTTCTTCACGCTCCTCTACTTCACGTATTATGGCATGATGGCTGTGTCGCTCACCCCCAACCATGAGGTTGCCGCGATTGTGGCGTCCGGATTCTACTCCGTCTTCAATCTCTTCTCCGGATTTGTGATATTCAAGCCGGTAATTTACTAACCTCCTTTTCTAGCATCCCACACCATGTGCAATTGATGTTTGATACATCCTCTCTTCAATACATCTGACAAAGGCTGCGGTTGAATTTTTGTCCACGTACAGGATATTCCCAAATGGTGGTCATGGTACTATTGGGCTTGTCCAACGGCCTGGACTCTGTATGGTCAAATTCTCACTCAGTTCGGGGACATCAGTACAGGGGTCTTACCTATTGGTGCAGTGGATATTCCGGGAAATTACATTCCCGTGAATGAGTTTCTAAGGACAAGATTCGGCTTCGAACGTGATATGTTGGGTTTGGTGGTATCGATGCCCATTGTATTCGCTGTTCTCTTTGCAGGTGTATTTGCTTTCGCCATTAGGCAGTTGAATTTTCAGCAGCGGTGATTGCTCGTAGTAGGTTTAGTCTAGTAGTAGAGTAGCTGATAAATTCAACAAATGGTCCATCTCTCCGCATGTAATCTTGTACTATAATATTCTTAGAGGGTGCCACACTAACCAACGCATTAGTGCGTGCGGAGTCATATGATAAATTCAAAGTGAGGTTACCGACGGTTCATCTCAGCGGAGAGGTTCAGGAAAAGACGCTAAATGTGGCTGTCCCAAAACCTCTGATGCACGCATTCTGTATTCAATTGATATATTTGGACATAAAAAACAACCTGATCAATTGTTAATTTGAAAAGTCCCTTGTCATGAACAATTCTGATCTTTATTAATAAACTGAAGCTAGTGAATCACTCTCTGATTCCTCCTTAGCAATATAAGGTTTTAGTGTGTATCGACTGGATCCTTATTGAGAGTTTTCCTTTGGACTACCATCAGCAATAAGTTTCGCAAGACAAAATAAACATGTAACTATTCAGTAAGAAATTGTCTGGCCTATTCCGTTCCACCGTTTCCTCTCCTTACATGGGTCGCACACTATATCCTCCAATCTTAACTCCATGAATACATCGTCCTTATCTCACACCCTCTATTGTACTGAACAGTACAGAGCTGATGACTAATACAAGTGCAAACTAGAAGAGGAATAAATTTTGGTTAGAAGCCCAGGCGGAGCTCAAGGACTGGTTCACTTACTACGTTGTGAGAATTCAAACAATATTTGATTATACAAAGTGGAGGTCCTGAACGCACTAAATTGTAGAGAATCAAAGCAGACTTGTCAGAAGAATGTAGAGAAATGCTCAAAACTTGCACATCTACGTCACTTTAACAAGGTGCGCGGCTCCTACACATCAATAATCCGCGCCTCTAAGAGAAGCTAGTATAAACAACAAGACAGGATTCTGAGCGAACTAAATACAGAGAACCTAAGATGATGAATTTCTCTTCTCCCGTCTTTGTTGTAATCGTATCTTCTCCTCCTCAACTTGGGCGAGCATGGATTCAAGCTCTGCTTCTGGTAGTTCCTCCAATCGTTTCTGTAAATCCAACCAACCAAACGATGAGCATAGCTTTAAAAGCTGACCTTTAGAAGCTGCGACTCAATTGACATAAAATCTACGTGAACTTCCTCCATACCAAGAGCCGAATTCATCTACAAAATCCAATTACAACGAACTCATCTCCTAGCTAAATGTTCCAACATCACAAACCACAATATGAACGTATCCATAAGCATTCTTGATTTACCTCCATCACTTTATTCTCGTAATCTTTCAGTTGTTTGGCATATGTCATGTCCTTATTAGAAACCCTTAAAACGTAGCTTGCAACCCATGCAATCGTTAGACCTGCCACCATTGTGATCTGCACAGCGTTGCCAGCTCGTAGCGAATCCACTCCAAAAGCCTGCATCCGATGTCAGGGCCCTGAGAATTAGATTCTCCATTTTTACAAACCTTTTCTCAGAAGAGGAAAACCAATGAACTACTTTGATCGAATCGATACATCTTTGGATGGATCATTATTGCAAACATAACTAAATTACCAAACGGGATCTTTCATAAATCTAAGAAGGAGCAAAATGGATGCAGCAGCAACACAACCAAGAATAGGACAGAGATTGATCTCTTGAAGCCTGATAACTCCATGGCATAATGCAAATTCTAAAATACTCAATTAAAAAGGAGAGAAAAAAAAAGAGGGTACCTCCAAACCATACTTAAGGCCATAACCAAAAACGGTAATGCCAACTCCAATAAGTATCACGTCCTTCCTAGTATATCCAAATGGAACCTGCACAATGCGGAATTAACAGATAAGAAAATAAGATAAAAAAGAGTCAAAAACCTAAATTCACAAATTTCGTCAATGAACATGACCAACACCGCACCTTCTCTGAACCACCTTCCTCCGAAGACGACTCACACCGCGCGCCCCCAACTCCACACTCTCGCCGCCTCGAAATCCGCCTCAGCTGTAGCCCCAGCGACGACCCACCCAAAGACGACGCACACGACAACCTCCCAGCTCTTAACACAGCACCGGAGCACGCCCGGCGCCGGGACGACACACCACCCAGCTGGGCAACAACACTAGTACTACATTCAACGGAATGAGAAGACGCTTGTGAAGCTGCAATTGTGGACTGCACTGACAAACTTGCGCACGACACTGCAGCCATCGCCATTCCTTCACTCGACTCCCCTTATCTCTTCAAAATTCTCCTCCTGTTACGACCGCTCCCAATCTCCACCACCTTAGTAATTCAGTCCTCAATCTCTTCAACCCTAAACCCGAAAACCAATACTTCCACCGCTTGTTCGTTGCAAGCAATCTGCCGAGGTGCGAGCTCTTTGTCGATTGATGAAGGCTGTGAATCCACGTCGTGAAACAATTGGCAAATTCTTGGCCTCGGTTGGGGTGTCGATGGGATGGGGACATAAACGCGTTACTGTTGTCTGAAGGTGGTATTATCTAGTACTGGTATAGATTTGAGAGTTCTGGGTCTATGAGTGTGGGCTATGTCGGGTTTGGGTGGGGTTTGGAATGGTGCCGGGAGTGGTGGGGAGTGGTAATATCTAGGATGAGGGGATATTTTCGGTTGTGAGGTGTAGATGTTGGTCGTGATGCGTTTTGGGTGATGTCGGGGTTGGGTGCAGTTCTTTTTTTCCTTATCTGTTGGTTTAAGGGATGGAGGAGGAGCAATTGGAATGGAAGGGGAGGGGATGATTTGGCAGGAGAGTTGTGTAGGCATGGGACACATTGGCACTCATAACTTGACACTTTACTTGCCCAGGAGTTATGTGTAAGGTAAGCTCATGGACCAAGGTGGTTCATGGAAATAAGCATTCACCACGAGGGCATAGTCCAGTGGTGAATGCTTATTTCCATGAACCACCGTGGTCCAAGAGCTTACCCTGCGTAGAAGACGAGGACTTCAAAATAAAAAAAATGTTCACTGAAGCAGGGTGGTTACGAAGTGTACCATCACGTTACAATTTTTTTCACTACACTAAGGAATTTAAGTCTGCTGAGGAACATTATTAGATATAAGTTGTACCTTTTAACACTCGGAAATCTCTCCAAGTCCTTTAAGTTATTATAATTATCATGAGTTGGAGAATGTTGGGAAAAAATCCTTGGAAGCCTGGCTCTAGCTGTGCAAAAATGCGGTAAAGTTTGATATAATATGTACATTGTTTACAAAAATAGTATTGTTTTAGCATATACATGTTGCATGAAAGGAAAGAAAACTACAATCATGATTATATTTTATTTTGTATCAGAATTTAAATATATTCACAAGATAATGTTAGACGTGGATGAAAATTATGAATGTACGTAAGATGAATTTCTATATTTGGATTATTATTTCTAAAGTAAAATCATGGTCTTGTAAAGCATAAAGATAATCTTTAGGTAAAATACGGAGATTATTATACACCATTGTAGTTGTATTTGATAGACATTTAGCATTTGTTCTTGTTGATCGAGCAAGGATAACCTTCTTTTACAATTCCTTTTAATTAGTGAGAAAAATATTTAGTATAGGTTCAACATTTGTTCATGTGGATTCAGAGAATATAACATTTTACCAATTTCCTTCAAGTACTAAGTGATGAAAAATGACTTTCTATTATCACGGATGCAATTGAGAAAATGGATGTTTTTGGGTGAGGAAATTAGTTTCCAAATACAAAACATTGTTCAATTCTGAGGATGCCAACTTTCATTTCAATTGTAAAATTGTGATCAAAGCAAGTTTAATTTACAAATTCAATAAATTTTGATCTTTATATGTTATCATTGTTACATATAGGTTGAACTATACAGTCCGGATCTAGATAAGGATGTTCAAGAATGTCATAATTAGTTTTTCTGTCTTTCTTTATTCTACAACTTTTTGCGCATATTGTACTATATAGTTTGGTAAAGAGTCTAAGTCAACAAGATATCCTTTGATATTGCATTCAAGCATATAAAAATGTATTGAATTATTAGATGACAAAAAGTCATCAATGTTTCTAAAATATGTATGTTTAAGTAAAATATTGTGAAACAAAATAGCTATCTTTGTAGAGACTAAATTCCACAAAGCAAACCACTTGTTTCTTTTTACCAAGAAAATTTCATATGCATTTCAATTCAAATATTTTTGAAACACATTTCACTTTAACTTTGATGTTTTTGAAGTATTTTTTTAAGCTTAAAAATTCCATAGAAAATAAACTACTCATGTAATGAGGCAAATTAAGAACATTTTAGACTTGGAGTTAATTAATATTAATCGTGCTATTGAGGGTTTAGAATCAACATAAACAACTTTGATCTTTTAGTTACTATTAGAATTTGTAGGCATGTAAATGCAACTTCAGTAAATGATAATAGTTTTGTTTAAACAACTTTATCATTTGGAACTTTGTTTGAACAATTTTATTCAACTTTAGTCGTTTAACATTTCTTGTAAAAAGTTTTAGTGAACCAAAAAACTTAATTGTATTGTATATTTTAATATGTTAAAACTCCAATATGACAATGTATTACGTAAAATTCTTATGTTAACTCTCCAAATGAATAAAAGGCTCTTGTGTTATAGCCTAGCATTTCACCGACAATGTTTAGCTTCAACACTAGGATTGATGTCCAATAGAAATCTAAACTTACATTATTATTGTCGTTATGATAATTGTTTACTTCAAATGTATGGAATTTTTTTCTTTCAATATATTAAATAATTTCATATATGTAAGGAAAATAAGTATTGTAAATAGTAAAATACTATTTTAAACTAATTGAGATATTCCTTATTTATTTTAAAACTATGTCGTGGATGATAACCGAGAGATAGAAGCATTAGGTGTTATCTTAGAAGCATTTGAGAAGCAATTGTTTTATGAGGACAACTTTGTCGTACAATCATTTCAAAAGATATTGCATTAACAATGGATTTTTAGACGAGGTTTTTACATACATATTACAAAATTTGACAAATGTATAAAATTAATAGTTCTTTATGTGAGGAAGGTCTTAGAGCAGCATAAGAATGGAATTGCATGGAAGATGTAATGAAGAAAAAGAGTTAGATCATAAGTACGAGGCCCGTTACCATACAATGTTGAAGTTACTTGGCAATGAACCCTCTGTAGCTGCTTTTTTACCACCCGTGCTCGATCCTCACCTCCCCTTCTTGACCCCCCTTTGCTTCCCCTTTGACACTACATTTTTTGAAATTAATTGTTATTAATATTAGACTAGAAGACAACAAAACTTCAATTTAAACAATCATTAATTAAATGAGATGCATAATGAGGGAATAATTCCTCAATGTGCTTATATAGTCACAATTTCTGGTCCTGGCGGCTCAGCCGCCTTGTAGCCGCCTCACAGGGAGAACAGCCGGAGAATTTGTTCTAAGTGTTGATTTATCCACTCGGTTTGTCCGTCTGATTGAGGTGAAAGGCCGTTGTAGGCGCCGGTTGAATCCTAGTTTGGTGTTCTTGTCTACAACCACCATGATCGTGTCGTATCCTTTGCTTAAAGGTAGCTTAACTATGAAATCCGTGAACACTTGTTTCCATGGTGTTGCCGCCGCTGGAATTGGTTGTAGTAATTCATAGCAAGGGCATTTCAATCTAGGATTTATTTCTGGGTTTTTCTTCGTGGGAATTTCAGTCTGGTTTCGTGCTTTTGCAAGTTAATGCACTTGGTTAACAGGATTGCACGTTATGTGCATAAGCATTTCTTTCGGTTTTCAACAATTTGTGCCAAAGTCTTATTTCATTTCAGTAGGTGGAAAACTTAAGCGCTGCGAGGCTCTGCAGTAGCACCAAAGGCTTGGATACCGAAGCCGTGATTTGCAATTTCTCCTAGTTTTTCCTCAGTTTTTTTATTCTTCCTGGGAGTTTTCTCATCGCAGTTTGTGCATTGTAGTGAAATCTACTCGAAGGGTTTTTGGTTATTGTGAATTATCTGTGTGACGTATTCTGCCTACTTGACTCTTTCATTTTTGACTCTTATGGTGTGAGTGCAGCTTGTAGTCTGGTTACTTAGGAATTTTAGTGATTTGTGATATCAGCAGACTATGATTATTGTATTGAGCTCTATGGTATGCTAATTTTCTAAACTATGAATCTGCAGTTTTCATTATGTGCTTATTTTCTAAACTATGAACTATAAATTATGAATTCCATTGTATTCCAGTCTATCTTTACAGAAAATCACCTCAAAAACCTCCAAGAAATTGAAGAACGACGACTGTGCATAATATTAGACTGGAAGACAACAAAACTTCAATTTAAACAATCATTAATTAAATAAGATGCACAGTGAGGGAATAATCCCTCACTGTGCTTATATAGTCACAATTTATGACCAGCAAATACGTCAACTGCTAGTCCTAGCGGCTCAGCCGCCCTGCAGTCGCCTTCAACTGTTTATGCAATCACACTAGGGTGTATTGTTCTAACCCTAATTCTATTCCCATTAGCTACGTTCCTAACAATTGAATTTTTAAATTTTAATTATTGACAATTTAAATAAATTATAAATGTTGGTTCAATATTTTGTAATTTATTAATTAAAAAAGACTATAGAAAGAGTAAAATATTTTTATATAATTTGTAGGTGACTTTTGATCTTATGATGGAATAAGAATATGAAATTATTTTATGGATTACATTTTCTCCTTTTATTTTAACATTTGAATATTTTTTTTATTAAATTTTTACTTGTAGACAATAATTTGATTATTGATAAATTTTTATTTGATTAACTATTGAATTTATAATGATATAAATTATTATAATTATACGCATTCCAATACATCTAATAAAAATTTCAAATGATCACAATTTTAAAATTAAGGAGTAAAATCCTACTTCAAAAAAATAACATAAAAGTTTAAAAATTAAAAAACTAAAAAAACACTACTGAATATACTTCTATATTATGGTAAGTCAAATTGAACCAAATTTTACTTATGGTTTGTAAAT
The DNA here is from genome assembly GCA_014871385.1 of Ceratodon purpureus. Classification (NCBI taxonomy): domain Eukaryota; kingdom Viridiplantae; phylum Streptophyta; class Bryopsida; order Pseudoditrichales; family Ditrichaceae; genus Ceratodon; species Ceratodon purpureus. Next base: position 15,845,921 of record CM026425.1, read on the forward strand.
ATGTTGAACATTAAACATATTTTTTATTTATATCTTTTGAACTTCGCTTAATTTTTTTATATTCTTTTATGTATACATACAAATACATTAAATACAACCATATGGATTTACAAATGATTTGTTTTCATATATTTTATATATTTATGTATGTTTTGGTTATATTTGTTACTATGGAGTCAAACAAAAAATCTAAAATAGGTGATGAATCTAGACTTATGAACATTTTTTTAGACAAATGGAGTGATTATAAAGGATTAATAAAGTACCCTCCAAAGCCGCATAAATTTCATAAAAATATATTTGTTGATAAGTATTTCATTAAATTAGGTGGCGAAATTCAAGAAATCAATGAAGAAGAAAAAAGACGTAAGTTGAAACAAGATATGTCATTTATTGATCCATTAGTAAACACTACACTCAATCTTATCACTAGAACAAATACGAGCATCCAACCTGAAAGTTCATTTAATTCGTTAAATCACTTACTAATAATGAAGCTCCACATATTTCTTTTATACTCAATGAAGGTCAAGATATTTTTGTTCCCAATTCAAGGCAAGAATATCAAAGTGCCTCCTTAGACTTTAAGTTGGATGAAAACATTGTTCCAGAGCTTGATAAGTGATATCTTTTTTTTATTTTCTACTTGAAAATTAAATAAAATTTCATTTAATTTTTTACCAAAAAAATGATATATAATTGGATAATTTGTTTTTTATTTCTTGTATTAAAAAGTTTATTTATTTTATTTATTTTAATTTTATCTTCAAATTAATTAACTATAATTCTAAGAGTAAAAACCTGTTGTTCATTCAAACTATGATCTTGAAAAAAAATTTAAAGACTTCACTAATAAACTTGTGTCAAAATATGCATTTATAGAGGTATCATGTATTGAATTTCTATTAAATTGTTCAAACTACATTGTCCAACATGTTCATAAACTTATCAAGCTGAGGTACTCAATTGGAACATGACTTACAATGTACATCTGAAATATATCAATGATCACAATTATTCATGGCCAACTATATCTTCTCAATTGTAGTCCAATGCATTAGAATCAGAGTAATTTTTCCTGGCCGTTTGACGCCAAATTGCTCCAAGTGATACATGTTCTGGCTACAAAACACACTATTTGACATTCCTGTGGGGCCAAAGAACCATGTAAGGTGGGTGCAGTGGTGCCAACAAAACTCCTTATACAACTCATATTGCCAACTTGGAGCCAACATTTGAGTCATAGGGCACAATATTACTAAGCCCAGGGTTAAAATTCACATTTAATAAATGTTGTTACCAAAATTTGGCTTCAAAAATTTATATCTAAAAGCCAACTATTGCCTCTTTGAAGTAGAAATAGAGCCAATGTCACGTTTCACCCTGAAAGAGAAAAATTACATTGATTGGAATGGATTACACACAATATGGAGAGATTTTTAGATTAGATTTTAATGTACCCGGAAAAATTCATTTTTATAAATTTCAAAAAAAATAGATATATACAATTTTGATTGTATGGAAAATAGAAGGAAAATAAAATTGTAGGATGAACTAAAAATGATGGACAATCAATTTTTGCTTAGGTGGATCTTAGATATGATTCTATCAAATTTGACTACCATGATACTATTGTTGTGATACATTGAACAACAAGACATGTATTAAAAGTCTGCACTATGACAAAGAAGAAGGCGGGCAATTTTTGAAAAATTGAAGACAAAGTAACAGAGATGGCACTAATTTTTTTGTTAAAGTAGGGTGAAGATTGATGCAATAGTACATGATGATAAATGCATTGTCAATAGCCACCTAGCCATCCTTGGAATAATATCTCAAATAAATTTGTGGTACAAGTATTAAAAAAGTTGCAAAAGGTCATACTAGACAAAGTTACTCAACTATCAAGCATCAAGCGAGTTTAAGACTGCAATATGTATGTTGAATTAAATTTTTTGACAAATAAAAACGTCAAAGAGTAACTTAAATAGTGAAATAATAAAAGCCTAAAAGATGGACTTTTACTTAATTTTTCAAAGATAAAACATGAAGACCTTGTGAACACCATTGCCAAAAATAAAGATTTTATGAAGCAAATGAAAGTTTTGCATCAACTTTGAAATCCCCAAAATTTGCTTATCTAGAGTTCAAACAATATGCCATACCATCTAGACTCAAGATTTGGATTTATTATTGTTGTAAATTGACTCAAGCTAGCCGGAATGAAAATGTGGAATAAATATGTTTGCATATCCGCAATGCAGTCGAACATTGGTCTGGTGATCATAGTATATGTCAAATCATTGATAATTCAAAACAATGTGTATTAGAAAAGTGGGGTCGTGGAAAGATTAAGTTCGATTTTAATGGAATTTAACACATATTGTATTACAAAATTCATTGACTTCAAACTTCAAAGAACAAAATTTTAAATTTTAAACTCTGGCTCAAGAAAATTACTTGAGTGAATCATTTTATAGCATCATAAATAAGTATGAAACTAAACGTATTTATTTTAAGCCAATTGAATATGAAGCAAGAGTTACATGTGTAGCCATTGATTAGAATAAAAATTGAGTACTGAGTGTTTTAAAAAGTTTGAACATCAAACCCTCTAAAGATTTAGTTTGTAAGCGTCCACCATATAAATATATATCATTTTAGAAGACATAATAATGGAAAGACAATGTAAGACACTTGCTCCGTGATTATAAAAGAGAAGAAGTATAATACTTTGTTGGGACAAGTATCAATGAGATTACCATTCCAATTATGGAAATGAAAATCAAGTATAATACTTTGTTGGGACAAGTATCAATGAGATTGCCATTCCAAATATGGAAATGAAAATCAATGAAATTGCTATTCCAATAGAGACAATAGCAAGGACTTTTTAGAAGAAAAAAATATACTCCTTTAAGTCACTTTTCTATGGCAAGAGGCAAGTTAAATTCATGTTATAATGTTCTATTACCTTTAAGATTATTTAGCCTTGGCAAAAAAAAAATAAAAAATAGAACTGATCCGTAGTTGATAGATTTTATTCCATGGGGCATCAAATTTTATCACCCTATTTAGTAGGATTTAGGAAAATTAAAAAACATTTCTTCATCACATCAAATCTGGATATTTATATGTATTTTTCATACTTCAAGAATAAAAATAATCCTTCAGTTTGAGTGCAGGACTTTAATTCCTTAAGAAATCACAACAATAAAAAGATAAGATGTGTGTTGCCAATAATATAAGCCCATGCTTCTTTCAAATTTTTATTTACATTACAACACCTCTTTTCAACTTCTAAAAAATGTTGTATTAGAAACAAACATGAAAATTTAGATTTTAAGTAATGCAAAAATTTGACATAAAAAATAAATTAAAATTCAACTAATTTTGTTTGAGCAGCTTTAAAAAATAAAATTTGACTTATTCTAAACTTTACAATCTTTCAATCATTGCAAAGAATTTTATAAAAAATTCTGACACATGACCTTCTAGAAGTATTAAATTAAATCCCACGATTAGAGATGAAAAGTGAACTTTGGTTTTGGCTTTTTAACTCTTTGATTTAGAAGTGATAGTTCTAAAGTGTTTTTGGTGAAAAATGATCAGAGAATTTTAGGGAGTAAAAGAGTCCACTCTCCTATAAACTAATTGATTAATTTTTATTTGAGCTGAAAATGACTAATGACTGCCCAAAATGGCTGTTAAAAATAAAAATTTCATGAATTGCAAGTCAACTGTAGTCCATGTATACTTTTAGTTTTTGAATAATGACAATGTCTTACATTCAGATCATCTGGTCGACTCCAGTATTGAAAATTTGTCCCACGCCTCTACAAAATACTGTTGAAATTGGTACAGCCGCTACCAAAAAAGAAGAATCTCTTGTTCACACTATTACACACACCACATTACAGTGGGCCCATGTGTCTTACTACAGCAGAGGCAACCAGTGACTTGGTTCACAAGCACATATTCTCTCAAAGGAAGCCATGCAGCACTATCTCAGTATCTACATACCCATCAGGATAACAGAATATCTCTCCTTCAAAGTCCATCATTGGGCAAACTCCACTGAAGTTCCTGGCTAACCCACTCCCCCACGACTTCTTCCCTCTTTTGCGGACCCAAAAAAACCAATCCCTCCAATGCCATAACCTGAGGATTTGGGATAAAGGACATGGATGGAGGAGTGCTTCAGCCATGCCTTGCAAACTGCTGCTTCCATGATTATTCCCTGCTTTTGCCATACTAGGCTCTACCTGCCCGTGCAGGGAGCCCTGGGGGAGGACAATTGTCGTGAATTCAATTACATGTTCATTTCATGGTTGAAAATGACGCTCAAATTTCAACTATTATGATTACTTCTGGGGAAGCAGATATCATAGTACTGGCAATAGGTTCATTTTATTCTGAACATGGAATAATTTGCACAACAACTATTTCCAAGCGTGTGACTGGGTAACGCATGAAGGCTTGAACTGCCTTTCGGATTTGGTGGGCATGTGGAGGTTGTTGTAATTTGCACTCTTTCATCATCACTATGTGGAGGACATCAAGAGCCCCATGACCCAGCAAAGGTTTTTGGCTTGAATGAATCAAGAGCTCAGTGCTTGTAAGTTACTATTCATTCTACAGTCCTAATCCCACTCACTCCCACTTACAAGTCAAGTCAAACTTGAACATTGCACATACTTATCACAAGAGTCAAATCTTCCTGTCCCATGTAAACCTACGGAAGAATATCTTCACTATTTTCAAAGAATATCCCTTCTTACCTATGCTGAGTGGGCGTAGCTGAGGTGCCTTCACCCAACACACTTCACCAGAGACACAAAACTAAAGCAACGCGCTGCAGTGATCTAAATTTCCAAACACAGCCTGACTCGGCAATTCCCCGAACTCTCACAGTCGGCACACAACTGGATCTCCCAGTCAAACAATCCCGACAAAACTGTTTCATCAATGAACATGGCACAATAGTTCCAATCATACAAATTGCACATATAGCACGGCACACTTCAGTCAGTCGGCATTCTGCAGACTCTTCAGTCCTCTAACTTACCAAACACAAGCTGAATTACGCAGAAACATAACCCACCCAATCCGACGCTACAGAAAGCCCAGGAAACGCACATCATGCGTAACGTGGCCGACCTCCCACCGCCGTCAGATCACGATGTGTACAAACATTGGCCGTCCGATCAAGCGCGTAATCCCGTGACTGCCGCCTACAACCGTGCCCGGTTCTCGCAGCGCGTGAAGGGGCAGCAGCCTCGATGGTCTCCGCATCTACTCCATCGAAGTATATATGTTGTGTAAATCGCTTCTCTGTAATCCGTTTCCAGCGCCGCTTACAACCCATTTCTCGAAATTCTAGTTAACTTGGTCAGGAAGCTGATCAGGAGGCTCAGAAACCAGGCGGTGAAGCGGATTACTCTATTTTTCGGTGAGTCATTTGGTGATCTGGGTCGTGTTTTGATGTTTGTTTTGCGTTTAGTTTCAGGATTGTATGGTTCGGTATGGTAACTGATTGATTGGGTTTGAGCTTATTTTTTGTGTCGGTTCGGCTGCTGGTGAGGGTAAATTTTGCTACTGTGGTGGTTGGGTTGTTGATGGGAGTTTTTTATTTTGTGTTTGGGATTGAGATTTGTGAGGATTTTTTTTGTGTTGAGGTGATGGTTTTGTTTGTGTTATGAGTTGAATTTGGGTTTCGGGGTAGGTGATTGAGGGTTTAAGAGGTCTGGGGTTTGATGGTTTCAGGATGGTGATTGTTAATTGGAGACTTGTTTTTTTGGTTTGTTAGTGTTGGCGATGTGATCGTTGTTGAATTTCTTTGGTTGAGTGCTAGGGTTTAGTCTGATGAGAGTTGGATCGAATGGATGTCAATTGCAGTTACTCTTGTGATTGTTGTTGAAAGATTCTATGTGTTCATGGTTTATCAGTTTGTTTGATGGTGGAGAGCATCATGAAGCGGTGATGATGTCTCGTAGGCTGATTGATATGCTTGTCAGTTTGGTTTGCGTGATTTTGATGATTTTGACATTATCTTATGTTGTATTGAAATGCAGGGTGTTTGCGGTTCTGTTAAGATGGGGCAAGTTCTTGGGTTGATCCAAGTAGACCAGTCCACTGTGGCTGTGAAGGAGAAGTGGGGAAAGTTTGTGGATGTTGTTGGGCCGGGTTGCCACTGTGTGCCATGGTGCTGTGGTGTTAATATAGCTGGGCTTTTGTCTCTTCGAGTGCAGCAGCTTGATGTTCGCTGCGAAACTAAGACCAAGGTACATACCGCATTTTCTTGACTGCATAGGAGGATATTCCTATGGCAGAGTGCTGAATTGTTACTGGATATCATGAAGATTTTTTCTTGCAGTATTTGAGCGACGGTGGTCTGATTGGTAGAAACTTACATGGGTCATGATTGTGGCCGTTACTGTTCAGGACAATGTCTTCGTGACGGTGGTTGCTTCGGTTCAATATCGAGCTCACGTGGAGACAGCAGAGGATGCGTTCTACAAGCTATCAAATCCTCGGGAGCAAATCAAGGCGTACGTCTTTGACGGTGAGAGACGATCTGGTTTTGGAGGGAGCATTATTTTCTAGACTCCTACTGACAAGTCAGGATGCTCACATGATTGGGGATACAATATTTCACGCGCGGTATTTGTGGGGATATTTGGTGATTGTACTGGTCCTTTTTTTCTGTGAAGTGCAATAACATCATCATGTTGGGATCCGGAAGCGTCTGATAACATTGTCTTGATCATTCTGGTTGTTGTGATCTTGTGATGACAGTGGTGAGAGCTAGCGTGCCTTTGATGATCCTGGACAACGTGTTCGAGCAGAAGAATGATATTGCGAACAGCGTAAAGGAGGAACTGGAGAAGGTAGCGGGATTAAAAATCATTCTCTAGTGAATTACCTTCGAAATTAATGCTGTCTCCTTATCTGTAAACACGTTATGTCACAATCAGTAGCAATAACCCGTCGCTTTTGAACCATTTGCAGGCCATGAGGACATATGGATATGAGATTGTCCAAACACTCATCGTCGATATTGAGCCGGATGAGACTGTAAAGCGCGCCATGAATGAGATCAACGCAGGTATGTGTCCTAATCTACTTATTGTGGATATTTTAAAATATAAATGATATCACGTTGTGACTGTACTCTTTACAGTCAAGTCTCGAACAGTTGAGATTGGAAGAAAATCAGTTCGTCATAATAAGAACATTGCAAAGAAGTAAATTACGAGTTCATGTTTGAGTTGTGAATGTCCGAGGACAATATTTTTCTTGGTGTACATCTGGTAGTAACCATCTTTCATCATGCTTGTGAATTTCAGCTGCAAGAATGAGGCTTGCAACACTCGAGAAGGCAGAGGCGGAAAAGATTCTGCAGGTGAAGCGAGCAGAGGCTGAAGCCGAATCCAAGTATCTGTCTGGAGTGGGTATCGCCCGCCAAAGACAAGCTATTGTGGACGGTTTGAGGGAGAGTGTGTTGGCCTTTTCTGACAATGTTCCCGGGACGTCTCCAAAGGAAGTCATGGACATGGTTCTTGTGACTCAGTACTTCGATACAATGAGAGATATCGGTTCCCATTCCAAGAACTCTACAGTGTTCATTCCTCATGGAGTCGGTGGAGCTCGTGATGTGGCTGATCAGATCAGGAACGGGTTGTTGCAAGGTGATGCGGGCTCCTCCAGACCTCATTCACATTAATTGGTGGTGGCCGTTGTGTAGCGGACCAGATAAGGAACGGATTGTTGCAGTATGATGTTTGCTCCAAATTCTGGGCACGTTGAGGGACTTTAGAAGTTGTCATCTTGTAGATTGTGTAAATCAATGTTTATGTAATTGAACTTTTCATAGGACCAGAATTCAGAGTGTGAAGTTGAAACTGTGCATTAGTGATCAGAAGTTGTCGTGAACTGCAAAACGTACGAGCGTGTTTTTTTGGGGGGGCTTGACTACACCAGTTTTGGATTTTTCATGGCTCCCGGATTTCTCTTTAAGGATTTTGAGATTTGAGTGACTTTCTAAGAGTTTCTCTAAGCTTGAAGTGAACAAACTATAATCAGTGCTCAGTTGAATGCCCTTTTCTTGAAAATCTACTCGCGTATCACATATTTTGATGTATGTACTTTTCAGAGCTCCTGTATACATGTCCATATGCAAGGTTCTGCGAAATTTCCGTAGAAGTTGGTTTGTCACGTACCAAAGGATATATTTCAATTTAGGGGCATTTCATACTGCAACTTTTGGATACGAAAAATATATTGAAATAGTCCACTTCGAGCCTTGGCTGTGGGGTCCCAAAGTCCAAGTCCAAAGTTTAAAATCCATAATTCAAATATTTGCAAATTTATAAAAAATGAAAAATAATAAAAAAATTCAAAGAAAAGAATGGAAGGTAGAAAATCTAATGAAGAATATGTACAAAAACTTTAAGACAAAGTTATTGAGATTTGAGATTTAACATATTTTAAACTAGTATAGATATAATACCTTTAGTTGTCAAACAATAAATTAACTCCTAAAATACCACAAAATCCAAAGTAGGTTGTAGAAACTTTGGCAAGTTACTGCAGTGAGGATTTTTAATATTTTTTGACAAGGTTTTTTTAGTGAATATGATAAATCATAATCTTCATGGGATTGAAATCTCAGCATTTAAAAAATTAAAAATTAAAATAGGGATCTTTTTGAAATTTTCACCATTTTAGAAGTGAAAATTGGCAAAAACGGGCCTGGAATTTGAGGGGTTAATAAAACAAAAAAAGGTATGTGGACCATGACCAATCCTTAACCCCTAGAGTTGAAAGGCCTCAGAATTGCCAAAAACCCTCAAAGTGGCCTTTTTCAATGTAAGGTGTAAGTTTTTAACCCCTAAAGGACATATACCTGTGACTTCAATTAAAGTAAAGATTTTTTGAAACTTTTTGTGAATATAGGCCATAACAAGAACTTTGAGGGAATCTAATTTTATTTTTTTTCAATTGGACATTAATAAAAATAGTTATGGTATTTGAAGTAGAAAAAGTTGTTCGAAAAGCAATTCGGGCAGCCATGCTAAATATTTCAATTACCTCTGAAAATATTTCTATAAATACTGCATGATGTCATCTTTGAGGTTTCCAAAGAAAAAAACGACTTTGAGTGCATAATGTTCACTCCACAAAATATCAAAGTTTTCTCACCGTTTCGGGCAATGTACTATAAAAACTTCTTTTTTCCTTCATAAAAGTTAGAAAAAATATTATTCTAGGTTTTTTCTTTTTTCAGTGAAAGGATGGACATCAATCTTTACTTTGACCGTTTGGATTGAGACTTTATTAAATAATAGAATTTCTAAGAAAGAAATAAGATTTAGCATTCTTGTGTATTCAACATAATAAAAATATTGTTTTCAACATGCTAAACTTGACTTTTGAGAATAAAGTTTTTAATACAATTAGGTAACATAGTCTTCTTTGACATGCATCAAAACCCCTACAATCTATAATGCAAAAAACCTAAGGGAAAAAAAGTTAGAGTGTGTCAACCTAGTCAGAAATCTTGTCATAAAAGTTTGTTTTCAAATTTCATTTGCTATAATCTTCTAATCTTTACCGGCGATTATATTGAATTTTTTTGAGCTCTGTACTACAATAATCTAGTTGAAGATCTTACGGTTAGAATTAGAAAAAAATTGTTTTTTAGTCATTCATGCTTTTTTCATTGGAAATGGCACTTTTGGAGCGTTTTTTGGTGAAACATAGTCAAGGAACTTTAAGGGGTTAAGTTTTGATATATTTTGGGAGGAAATAACTATAGAATCTAATAGTTTACTTGTACATGATCATGTACTACAAATCTTAGATTCAAAATCCTTATTTTTTTTACATGTATTTTTTTTCCTTGTCGCAAAATGGATTTGAAGTGTTTCGAGAGCCAAAATAATCAATTTCAAAAGTTATTTTAACTTGAAGCTCTTCAAATTCTTTAGGTGCATTAGAAATATGTCCATGCACTTTTAACCGTCATACAACCTATAAAATCTAAAGAAATGCTTGATTTTTCACATAGAAGTATGCTAGAATTCAAATACAAAGGTAGGTCGTTGATAGTGAAAAAGGCATATAGAAAAATACTAGATTGAAAATCCGAGTGGTAAGATCATACCTTCAAATTTTATTTACATGCTCAATAAACAAAACTTGAAAAGAAGTAAAATCTTAATTTTTTGTGAATTTTTTGAAGTTTCTATGATCCAATTAATTTTTGGCTGATCTTGAGGATAAATGAGCATAAATTGCAGTTTTGGGCAGATTTCAACATGCTCTAGTAGTGTTTGACTGCAAATATCTTCTAAAGTATGAGGAATTTTTAAGCATGAATGGTCTTGTTGGAAAGGTGTGAAAAAACTCCACGATTTGAAAAATAATTAACTTTGCATGATCTATATTTAGTAATTAAAAGCTTGATCAAAGTCAAATAAAGTATATTAGAGTTATTTTCAACTTTGGGGGTTAATAGTCCAAGAGCCTTGTCTTCTCGTGTATACTCTATTAAAAAAATTGATAGGGTCCAGACGAATGTTTAGATTGAGCATTTTGCTCAAACCAAATTTTGCTTAAGAAGCCGCCGCCATGGCTCTATAATTCCAAACAATGCTCTATGAAAAAATGAAGAATGCATGCTAAAAACCAAATGTATGAATTTGAAGTTTTGTAAATTTGAACGTGACTATAGTAAATCAGCAATAGAAATAAGCTAATCCTTCAAAGATAATTGTCAGTTTGAAGTAGTATTTATACTAAAGATAAATTACAATAAAATTCAATTTGAGTTTGATTTAGTTTTTTTTTTTAGATAAAAGGAACCTAAAGAGCTTTGTAGAAGACTTTACATATTTTTCATCATATCTCTTAAATAGTAGTTTCTTGACTTTCGACACCATCTAAACTTTAATATAAATTATTATTATCTTTATATGTATAATATAATTTATAATTGTTAATTGATGTACATTTATAATTAAACTTCGGATCTCGGAAAGACCTGACGTAAATATAGTCTTTGTTTGATCTATTCACTAATTCAATGGCTACAAGACAAAGTGAATTCGATGGTCACAAGACAAAGAATTATGAATCGAGAACTATTTTCTCCTTCTGAAGGTAAACATTTTTCTATAGTACGTACTTTAGAGACAATAATTACTTTCTCCTTTTGAAGGTAAACACTTTTCATAATACGTACTTTAGAGACAACTGACATGCGTCTACTCCAAGGTCTTTTATGGATACCCAAAAAACAAGGTCTTAACCCTCCGACCATATTTGGGTAAACTACAATAGTAGGGGATTTGAAGCCATAATCATCTCACCAGAGTGCTATGACAATTCACTACATCATGGCCATGGTGCAATATAAACTCATACCGGTAGTAAATAGAGATGGTGTCATTAGTTAAAAGCATTGTGGTGTTTTACTTCAAATTTAAAAAATGTACTTAAATAGTGATTGCAATTAGATTTGGTCATATTACTCCATAAGTATTTAACCTCTGATTATTTTTGGCAAACTAGGCTTTATTAGAATTTGAGCAATCTTCTACAATGGCAGTTTTGATTGTGTTTATTTCATCTTTTTGCAATTCTCCAAAAGTAGTGTTTTTGTAAATACGTATATTTTATTTTTGAAAGTTCCTAGAAAGTTCATTTATGCCATTTAAAGGTCCTTTGTCTTAAAATCAAGGGATTCCAATTCTTATTCATCCTTTTTCCAACTTTGTTCAACAAGGTGAAAAATAATGATAATTTTGGAGTAGAATATAATTCATTGAATCAATAAATTTTTATGTGGTAATATCAAAGTCAATTGTCTTAGTTACTTATATTAAAAGATCTAACGATCAATCAAAAGGTGTAAAAAAAGTTGTTGAGTCAATTGACTTTGGAAAAATACAACCTTAGGTGGCATAACTTTTTCTTGGAGGTTTGATAAGAAAATTAATTAGATGATTCTACAAATCTAATACCTTTCCTCAACTCCATTAATTTTTTTAAAAAACTAACAGCCAACGTTACCATCATGGGAGGCTACCCAAATTCTCAAAATGCCCATTTCATGACAAAATGATTTAAAAAATGAAAACCTTCAAAAATTCCATTTCAAAATTTTTACTTACTTCTCGATGTTACCAAGATCCTCTCCAACTTTTATCTTGTTTTCAAGATTTGTTGATAAAACTACACAGAAACAAACTTACACCAAATCCACTGATTACAAAGGAGGCATATAGGAAACATGGTCACCTGTTGCTCCTTCAAACTGCAACAACAGGTGAATCTGTTCCTAAAAAGTCAGACAATACACAACATTCACCTATCCAAGTTTTACTTTCACAGTTTTTCCCCCAAGTGGGAGCCCATCCAAACTAAAGTAAAGCTACCGTAAAGGACTGATACCTCTTCAATGGCTCACCTGAAAGCATTCCCAGTTGAATTGATGGAACAATGTGGGTACTTATTGGGCCTGCTTTTTCCAACCATTAGCGGTTTCAGTTCACTCACTTTGTGTCTTTATTTATATTTAAATTTTAATTTAAGAGTGGATCTGAGCTTACTCTTTTCTTTGCTTCCATCTGAAAAGTGAAGAATAACATTCCTGAGCCTCCACCGCTCCCAAGCCCCAAATATTGTATCCAGGGAACATTCCAAAAGAACATGTGCAATATTATATTGGGAAAATGGAAAGTGGCACCAATAAAAGTGAACTGGGTACTCACCATCTATGACAGATGACGTTGTATCTAGATTCCAATTCATCATGCAGTCCCCCCAAATTAAATTAAAATGAAAAATGAAAAATAAAGAGACAAGCCCCAGATATTATTCCACACGGGACCCAACCAGACTCGCCACCATTTCATTGGCAGCCGCCTGCAGCCCCCATGCCCTCCACCCACTCCAATCCCACGTGGCACACACTCGGATCTATTCAGTGGGTACAGGGCGTCACAGAAGCTTGCATTTTTTGACCGAATTGAAGCGAGGGGAGACATCTGGGATTGATTCAATGTTACTCAACGACGTAATTGAAGAATCTATGTCAGGGAGGTGATGATCTAGAATAAGCGAGATTCGGTGAAAATTCAGACACTGTAGGGGGGGGAGAGAGAATCTAGCACGATTGCAGATAGATGAGAACTTCGCGGATTCCGAGATAAACCTAGATGCTGGGGCTATGGGATGCGTATATAAAACCATCACTGTCAGAAGGTGGGAGAGCAATGCTCAGGAACCCGTTTGGTCTTAAAATTATTGCCTAGGAGATTATTTAAAAACGATTAGTTGATTATTAAAAATTCATCATCTATGACTCATGATAGAGGTTACCAAGTCAAGTATGCCTTAATCTCATGATAGAGGTATGCCTTGAGCTAGCCAAGTCAAAAAGCATAGAAGGAAGGTGGTGAGTTGACATGAACAACCGTTGGAATGGATGATGGTTGAAATTAAGCGCGGTGCTTTGGATCTTGAAATATATAGGTTATAATTTTTGCAATTATTGACTTGTTTCTTTGGCTTTTTCAAGCATCCAATTAAAATCTCCATTTCGGTTTACAATCAAGGTCTTAAGTTGACAATTTTTAAGTATCGTAATACAACTGAATTTTTTTTAATAGAATTTTTTTTATTAAGTTAAATTTCCATTTCAATGTCTTGCTCCAAAATTCATATGTCTTCACTTAAAGATGGAATCATCAACAACAATCATAATTACGAAGTATACAAAAATTCAAAGTGGTGGTTTTTGAAGATTTTACATCATAAAGGTTCTCCGTGAAAATTCATCAAACCACATAGATTCAAGTAAAATGACATAAATATATTTTGTTTTCACTTTTCATCACCTTAGTTATTTAAGAGACTATAACTATCAATTTTTTAAAAAAAATGTTAAAAAAATGCTTAAATGTCAACTTCTTTATCATGTACTTTAAAAAGAACCTTAATAATTTCTAAACATCCAAATTTTTAAACAAAAATATTACATTTAACATCACTTCTAAACCTTGTAAACTAAGACATGCATTAAATGACACACCTACACCTCTTGAGCTGCCCCTACAAACAACAAAATCCATATCATTGAAGAACATCTACTCCAAGCAAAATGTTTAAAAACTCCATACGAAGCACACATCCAACGCTCACACCCTTATAAAAATCATAGATCGTACATAAGAGCATCCCCAGTGAGCTGTAAACCTGTAAGCCTGTAATTATGAGAACGTCGTTCTCCCAAACCTGAGTGCCTTTCCGAAGCAAAACATTCCAAAACCGTTTACAGATTTACAGGTTTGCCCCAAAAAACCTTCCAAAATGAGGTTTTGACCTGTAAATTACAGACTTACAAGCTCGAATACAGGCTTGGCCTGAACCGCAATTCACGTCTTTCTACATCTTTCCGATTACAGGTTTACGGTTCAGGCCTCACTGGGGATGCTCTAAGAGTGGGGACATCAACCTCAAAGCTTAGTCACAACGAAAAGGACCACGCTCACGGATAACACCCAACCCAGGCAACCAGAACACCCACCCCAAAACCCGTTACCCCACCCCCAAACCCATCACCGTACCCAAACCATCCCCATCAAACCCAAACTCTAGATGTCAAAAGCCAAAATCTAGATGCCAGAAACAGAAATCTACATATAACCAACATACAACAGCGACAGCACATAGAAACGGGTCTCCGCGCAGGAAGTGCCGCATGGGCATCGCCATCACTGCGAGTGTTGCTCGCGTCCTTCGATGCCAACAAAGTGAAGTTCGCAAGCAAGCAAGCTGCGATTGATTGATGCCGAGCTGAGTCTGTCGCGTTTGGGGGGAATTCTGTCGCGCCCGTGACGCCAACGTTGTCTAGGACTGCCAAGGTCATCGCTTTTGGGGGAGGTCTCGGGAGGCATATCTCGGGAGGTGGGACTGGAGTCACTGACTGAGAGAGCGAGAGAGAGAGAGAGCCAGGTCCAGGTAACTTGGGCGAGAGAGAGAGAGAGAGGGCACATGGATGGCCGTTTGGGACGTTGAGGTTGAGATATGAGGGGCATGGTGGCTGCTGATGATCTGCGTCGTCGATAGATGCGGTTGCCTTTTGGTCGCGCTTTTTCCTTGCAAGTGGGAGGAGAGGAGGATCTGCAGGGTGGTGTGTACTGTGCTGTGTTGTGGAGCTCATGAGTTTGTGATAATTCGGTGACTGTGGTGGAGTTTTGTGAATCTGGCCTGCCCGGTTGTGTGAGGTGAGGCTCCGGGTGTGAGGATCCTGCGGGTTTTTTTTTTGGTGGAGTGTGGAGCTCAGGTGGGTCGTGTGTGGCGGTTTTTTTTTGTGAGTTTGTTTTTGGTTTAATTGGCAGTTGCTGGTTTTGGTTTGTTCTCGAAGGTGGCATTTTTGGTTTTTGTTTCTCTGCAGTTGGGTGGTGTGGTGTTGTGAGGATTTTGGTTTCGTTGGGATTGGGTTTAAGTTGGTCTTTGCGGAGTTGGGAGTGGAGTGGTGTGCGAGGTCGCAGGGAACGCGGGAGTTGTTCGTTAGTTCTGGTAGGTGGTTGTGGTTTCACAAGCGAGTTTTGGCAATGCGAGGTGGATTTTTTTGACTTTGTGCACGCCCATTTCAGAACACGAAGCTGTCGGGCTCTGCTGCTGGGGATTGCGGGTCAGATTGCGGGGAATTCTGTCGCCTACAGGGAGATTTGCCATTAGTTCCTTCCGAGTTTGTGGCAGAGACGTTCTGCACCTCGGGCACGAGAGGCTTTGCTGGAGACATTTGGGCTTATCTGGAACCACGATCTGTGAGGTTGCGTGGTGAACGCCCGGAGTTGGAAGACTGTAGTCTGAAAGTAAGAGTTTGCCGATGCTTATCAACTCATTCTTTATGGTTGGTTGAAGATTATGTGTTGTGGTTGCTTCTTCCTTTGGTCGCTGCACCTAATGTATTTATGAAATTCATGGAGTGTTTTATGTTTTATTCGAAACATGAATCAAAATATTGAGACCAAGAATTAGGTTATTAGGTTAGAAATACCTGTTACAAGTAGCTTATTTCTTTGGTTTATTTACATACCGGGAATTCACCCAGATAGCACTCACTGGCCACTGGTTTTCTTCCTCAAGTTTAGCGGAGGATGCATATCTCAAAGGAGGGAAATTGTCCAATTTGAAGTTTATTAGTCAGCAGGGTTCAGTTTTTCAAGTCTTTTTCCTGTTGATTTTGTTATTACCAAACTTAGAGGCTAGTGCTATCACCGGTATTCCAGCTGGGTGAGGGGCAACTCGGCGTAGTCAGATCCGGTTTGTAGACAAGTCTCAAATTTCTTGCTTATGTGTACAGATCGCTGGAGCTTGGTTCAGAAAATCGATATTTGTTTACTGCTGAGATCCTATGTTGGCATCTTCGGCTTAGCGGTTGCTGATGAAAGAGCAGATCAGAATTGGGCATGCTTATCATGCCGTACGCAACGGGGAACGAAGGTGCGAGGTGCGAGATGTTTGTGGGAAACGATCATGCTCTTTGAAAGACTCAGCGAATATACAGTGATCTGAAGAGAGGGTTCACGCGCTCAATACACCATATTGAAGGTGAAAGCAGCATGTGGGCACCGATGTGTGTCAAAAGCAGAGATGCTTTTGGCTTACTGGGGGAGTCAAAAAGCTGCTTGAGCTCAATAATGGTTTTGGTATATGTCAGTCTTGCCACCATCGATTTCCTTATCGCCAGTGTGGCTGGAATTCAGGTTAGCTCGCGATCTCTATCTGATTGTGTCTGCTAGTGATAGCAATTTTGTTTAGACAGAGCTTGTTTTGTACTTTGGAGCATTTAATCATTGAGTTGTTCGCTCCTTGCTATACTTGGATTGTGAATCTTTTAAAGCACGTTTTAGTATTTCCACGGATGGCGTTTCAAATTAATAATACTTCTACGGATGGTGTTTTATTTTGTTGCATGTATGTAGTTGTTGAGGCAGCACTTGCACAACAAGCGTATTGGTTGGACGCGCCAAAAGGTAACATGATCAAATGCAACCAAATTAAGATACAAATTTTTCGTTATTGCTCTTATTCCGCGGTTGCCTAAATTTGTGTTCCCAGTGTAAATGCAATTTAATTGTATTCTGTCCCTCATTCCGGACTGTTTCACATGCAGGTTTTTCATTTCCTCATTGGTGCTGCAAACCTTGGTAGGTTTTTGAGTTGGCTGTTTTCGATTGTCGTGTCATTTTGGAAGTTTTTTTGGGCCTAATTCTGGTTAGGCGAAAAATGTCGTCACCTGGTTGTTCATATAGCGATCCTTGCATGATTTTTTCCGAAGCGTTAGTCCTTTGCGGTTAGCTTTGGCATTTGTGTTTTAACACGATCGGTCAATTAGGCAGATTATATTGTATATCACTTTTGAATTTGCCGCTGTCCGATGGGCAGCGTATGTCTTGCAATTTCGTCTGTTTTTTTGGGTGTACTTCTCTGTCATGGTATAATGAATTTTGTGTACTTTGGCTTGGTTTGCAGGATATGTCCTGTACTTCATCCTAACCGTAGTCGCAGCATGTAAAGGATGGACATGCTTTTCAACGGCTTGCGGGTTTATTCTGATAGGTAGGTTGCTTTCTTAGACTTTAGTATCATGACACGTTTTCTATGTTTGTGTATTTGCCTCACTCTTGCACGAAAGCCAGGGCATATGTTTTGCATTGTAACTGCTGTCATTCTGTGACCAGAATATAATGGTAGTATTTTCGTTACTGAAGACTTCAACCTAAGATTTTTCGATTTCTCTTAGAACTGCAAGCATCAGAGTCTTTAGTACTAAACTTTTTGGCTTTGGTCACCATTGGGTAGACATGCTATGCTGTGTACGCAGCCTGTCGCTAATGATCTTTCCTTTTTGTCTTTACGTATGCAGCGGCACCTCAAACACTGTTCTTGGCCACTTTCTTGTTACTTCTTTCCTTCTGGTGAGTATTTAGGCCTTCAAAGTACACTAATGTAATGGGCTTAGCCAATAATCCAGAGTCCATTACCGTATTGTTTGCTTTTAAAATATGCTTTATTTTGGGAATTGATTTTTAATGTCTTTTGGACAAGGTTGCTAGGAATTTGGTCTCTTGTATTCTGTTTGTAACATAATTGTATTGTCTGCAGGGTGGATCTATGCAACCAGGCTAATGACAATGAGGAAGAAGATGATGACGAGATGGATCCTGAGTACGCTCAATTACCTTCTTCTCCAAATAACTCAGAGTCAGGAGGAAGCAAGCCTCATCGGGCATGTTCATGTCTTCCATTCAGACGGTGGCGTGTTCGAGGACGGCAAAGGGGTGTGATTGCGGTAAGTTGTTAAACCTCGTAATGAAAATTGAAGTGAGACTTTTCCTTTCTGGTCACGGCTTCATGCAATGACTGCACAATACTTTGGAAAACTACACCAGAAGCATCGATTTCTAAGGAAGATGTCTTGCAATTGCTACAGGTGGTTTCGGTAATCTTTTTGTTGACGGTGGCAGTCGCCCTGTTGATTTGGTATGATAATCCAGTAGACTCAGTGAGACTTGCTCAGGTGAGTACTGTTTCTTATTTCCATAATTTTTTGCTGTAGCCACCTTCTTTTTTTTGTAAAGTGGACCCCTTGTTGGATCTACAAATGGCACTGGGAGTAGCAGAAATAAAATTTGGAGCTCTGGCGATCTAAGCGCAATAATACACCATTTATTTTTTATTTCCTTTATTTTGTGGTTTTGTTTTCTTTTCAATTCCTTGCTTGATTGGACCCATCTTTTTCATCCAAGTCGCTTAACCTCTCTTAGTGTATCTTCTCGAGGGAAGATAAGCTTTAGGTAGCTTATTCGGAATCCTTATATCGTCTGTTTTCAGTTAGGAATCTGAGATAGGTTTTTTGTTCAAAAAAAATTTGAACGAAGGTTTTTGAATATCTTTTTATTTTATTTTTGAGCTGCAGGTTTATGCCAACTTCTTTGCACTGGTAATTCTTCTGTCAGGAGGTGGCTTGGCAGGCTACGGTGAGCTTTCTAGCTTAATAGTTCAGAGGACTGAACTTGGTTACTCATATTGGAATGTGCTATTTCTCGGGGTTTGTGGTTGTCCTCTTGGAATAATTGTTTCTAGATGATATGGATTGAAAATCACAATTGTCTTACAAATGTTTATTGTGGTTATTCAGGGTTGCTGTTGTATACAAAAATGAGCAGGGTCAAGTCAAGGAGGACTCCAGCAGAGATCAGAAAGGTGCCACTTCATTTTAAGATAAACAGGATTCCCCGAAATAGAACTCTTTGACTTCTGAATTATTGGTGCAAGCATCAACTTGTGAGCTTCTTGACGACTTCTTACATTTGTTTTCATGGGTTTTCAGGTCGCGGGATTGGCTGTTGCTTCTGTTGTTTGCTTTTCCCTCAAGGCTTTTCTCGTTGTAATGAGCGACCTCATTGTAAGTGCTTCCATCTGCTGCTTGAAGTATACGCTTTGCTTTGCCTATTTCAAATGGTAATGCCTATCTGTTCATGTTCGTTGTCTAACAGCAGCGTTGGAACTTGGCTGTGTCGCAGGATCTCAACATATGGCATGTAAAGCGTGGCGACAGTCAGTTGTGTGCGCCCATAATTCTCTTATACTATCTTATAGGTAAGGTGGTAATTTGGAACATCGCTCGAAAACGCTTACTCTGATATATTTTCGGGCAGCCCCAGATCCAAGAATTTAGATTGATCATGATAGGATTGTTAATACTTTCAGATATGGAAGTGTACCAACGTTGCGGCATGGAAAGAATGAATGCCGTAATAGAAGAGCTCATATGTAATGAGCTCTGGGAGGGGTTTGTTTGGTGGAAACCTTTTTGCGACCTTTTAGGATCTAACTGGTGATGCGCTTTGCCTTGACAGGGGAGTCGGTGCCCTCCATTGTTGTGCTATGGGTGATGAGGGAGCTGCCCCCAAGATCTCGTGATAACAGTATGAAAGGTCGTTCAACAGCCCAGGAAGTGATGGTTGAGGACGCTTTAGTGCCGGATCCCAATTACCTATCACAGTTGCTGTCGTCAGCTGCTGGTCGACAATATTTGCTGGTGCCGAACTGTTGCAACAGTGATGTTTCTCCTTCTTGAATAGGGGTAAATTCCTCGTCTTTCTATGCTTCGGAGTATGTCTCAAATGCACTGCTTTGTTTGCACTGTCAGATTTTGTATGTAGGCTCGAAGACACTCAAGTTAACGATTCTGACCTACGATTTATTGACAGGTGGAAAATCTGAATCACTCGTTCTGAGACACAATGGACATGTGTAACCTCAACAGTCCTTGGGCACCGACTCAGTAAATTGTCGTGAGAAGGGATTGCTATGGGGGTATTCTGCAGACCACGAATGCAGTCACGATCACAGAAGTCAGGGAGGGGAATCGATCTTGTAACATTCCCGTATTAACCACCAGCAGGCACCGATTGAGAGGGGGTTCCTTGTTGCCAGTACGCGCCAGATGTGAGGAAATGGTTATCAGTGCCTCCGTCGTAACTTAATACTTCGAAGTTGTTGCCTAAGCTGCTCTGAAGACCTGCAGTAAATGAGATTCTTGAGGAACAGAGAGGGTGTGCGTTTATACCGAAGATCGCTTTTGGGAACTCAATGACATCTGTCTTGATGCGGATTGCCACATTCTTCTTTCAAATCGCATAACGGTAGAGGTGGGATCATGGAAGAAAGTGCGGCATTGCCCAGTTGGAAACCACATTCCCTAGTGTGGCGTTACTAATTGCACTTCCAATTTGTAAGCTTCTTCACTTGGCCTGAGATTATATTGATGACGAATAGTTGTATCACCTGCATTGGTGGTGTCGTTGTACATATGAAGCCTTCATAGGAGGTACTAATTCAGTGATCCTTGGAGTTTGTCACAAATATTGTGTGCTTGTAATGTATTGTGCCTCTCAAACTTGTTCCACGGGTTGGATGTTTGCATTGAATAAAAAGCATGGAAGATAAATGGATACAAATAAAGCCAAGGAATTGAGTTGGTTGTTAAAGGCACTCGAAGTTTGATTTGGATGTTGTGAGCTTCAAATTAACATATTCTTGTTTGTTCATTCTAAGTAACTCATAGGTGTCGGAGAGCTTCATAGCCTCTTCACCAAATTTCTTATAAAGTATGGAAAAGCTTGGTGGTATTTTAAGTAAAGAAGAAATTAATTATAGTCACCGTTGAGAATGGGAACCGTGTGCATGAAATATTGTTACCTTTACCTCTATGGATTAAGTATAGTTGTTCAGAACTAATTTTGATTATATATATAATGAACAAGCATTTTGCAGCGAGTGGTTTTGTCATGCAAACAATGCAATGGAAAATTAAAATGGTATGTGAAAAATTGGATGCGAGGGAGTTTTATAATTTAATCTCGTCTGTAGTCTAAGACTTGCAAAAAGTTATGTAAGATGAGGTTACGAATTTATGTGTTTGGCTTAGGTTTCCGGAGATGAGAGACAGGACAATGCGGTCAGTTTAATTACCCGCTCCACCATGAAAATAAGAAATTGAACCACAAGGGTTTGAACCTTGTTGAATAATGGTAGTATCAGTGTTATACAGGCATAGTAAATTTATTGAAGGCATCATGGTTTTTGTGTCGAGGTTAACTTAGTGAAACTTGCGTCTTAGACAAATTATCATCTCTCTATCGCTGGTTGGGACCTCTGAGATCTGACGCACTGATGATGCGTCTCTGTGGGACGTGCACGTTAATCTCTTGCGCTGTCATTTGAAAATCAACTTCTGAAGCTTGCGCAGTTCGTCTCCGAGTCAGCAGACGAACTGCACTGTCAGAGAGGTGATCACATTTCTCATATAACAGCGTCCAACACCTTTTTACAAGATCATATCGCTTCAATTCTAACCTGCGATCAGATCAGATCAGACTTGTCACAGGGTTTCAATCGATAGTGGCCGGGCAGAAATAATTGTTTCTGACCTACGGTTTATTATCGGGTGGCCGCCCATTCTGAGACACAATGGACTCATGTAGTCTCAACAATTCTCCAGCACTGACTCGGATTTAGTAAATATTCATCAAAGAAGGATTGCTGAGGAGGTATTGTGCAGATCATCACGGGTACTGTCGTAATAACTGAAGTTAGATACACACTGAGAAAGTCCCTATTCTGTTGTAGCGAGGGACCCAGGAATGGCCTCAACACTTTACATGCCAGGGGGCTGGATCCCGTAAATCACGTTCGATTGGGCCCTAATTCCGCCAGTCCCACCCCTTGACTCCAACGGGGACGCCACTGACAGGGTGGATCAGTTTGCCGGTGCCCAGTTTGGGTGCCGGGTACCGCTCGCCCCCGACGCCAACTTAGCGTGTCTTCAATGCCTATGCGCCTTCTTCGCTATCTGAAGCCTTATAACTTATAACTTATAGAAATAGGTCGGTGGTTTCATGTATGTCTAGCATCTTGATGTGTATGGTCCAGTGGTATGACTCGGTCTCGCAGGGGCGGGGGTTTGCTCTCGTCTCGCAGAGGTGGGGGGCAAGGTTTCGTCTGTCTTTTGTTAGGTCTACAGAGGCGGCGATGTAATCCGGCTTTAACTCAGCGAAGAACAATATCAGCGATGTCGGGGGTTATCATCATCGCAGGGAGGCTTCAGCATGAACGGAGTTCTCATTATCGCAGCAAGAGGCAGGAGGTCGGGGTTCCCACTATCGCAGCGAATGCGAAGGACGTTAGGTCTTCTCTTCTATCTCGAAGAGAAATCGGCTTCAACTTAGGGCTCCTCTCCTCTCTCGCAGGGATCAGTTTACCTGAAGTTTTTAAGTCAATGGTGACAAAGGCGGCGGCTACAACGACATTGAAGTTGGTGTGTTGTTACTAGCTTGCTTTCAACTTTCATGCTCTAGTTGGGGCAGTGTTAAGGATTAAGTGATTCTCATCTAATTCCTTCAGTTAGAAATAGTGTTGTTTCCAACTAGTTAAGTGCGCATTCTGCTCAGTAGATGTGGCACAGATTTTGCTCATGCGATGGAGGTTTGATTGTTGTGAACCTTTTTTGCGACCTTTTAGGGTCTAACTGGTGATGCGCTTTGCCTTGACAGGGGAGTCGGTGCCCTCCATTGTTGTGCTATGGGTGATGCGCTTTGCCTTGACAGGGGAGTCGGTGCCCTCGATTGTTGTGCTATGGGTGATGAAGGAGCTGCCTCCAAGATCTCGTGATAACAGTATGAAAGGTCGTTCAACAGCCCAGGAAGTGATGGTTGAGGACGCGTTAGTGCCGGATCCCAATTACCTATCACAATTGCTGTCGTCAGCTGCTGGCCGACAACATTTGCTGGTGCCAAACTGTTGCAACAGTGATGTTTCTCCTTCTTGAATAGGGGTAAATTCCTCGTCTTTCTATGCTTCGGAGTATGTCTCAAATGCACTGCTTTGTTTGCACTGTCAGATTTTGTATGTAGGCTCGAAAACACTCATGTTAACGATTGATCTGACCCATGATTTATTGGCAGGTGGAAAATCTGAATCAGTCGTTCTTAGACACAATGGACATGTGTAGCTTCCATCTACAACGACATTGAAGTTGGTGTGTTGTTACTAGCTTGCTTTCAACTTTCATTCTCTAGTTTGCGCAGTGTTAAGGATTAAGTGATTCTCACCTAATTCCTTCAGTTAGAAATAGTGTTATTTCCGACTAGTTAAGTGCGCATTCTGCTCAGTAGATGTGGCACAGATTTTGCTCATGCGATGGAGGTTTGGTCAAGATCATTCTGGTTTGAGGCTAGTCGTAGGATTCATTCTGGCAACTGAAGCACATAGAGGAGCAAAGCTTGGTTTAGATCGCCGGCTTGATCACGACGACGAAGCAGATCAAGCTAGCGCTGGTGATGATGAAGATGGTTTTTTTCTTCGTACGTTTTGGTCGGGTCGTTCCGGTTGAATTTGGTTTGCGGAAGAATGCACTACTGCCAGGGGTTTTGGAGTTGTGACGGTGCCTTCGTCGTGGGGGAGTTCGGTAGAGCGATATTCGGCGACTTCATGTGCTAGGGTTTAGGCAAAAGCATTAGCATTCACATTTGGAGGAAAATGTGATAAATCCAAAATGATAAATCCAAATTAATTTCTCCTAATTTACCTTAATTTATATGTGCCACGTGGAACCCCTACAGTTGTCCATGTGGCACCCCCACAAGGGGTCTATTCATGGTACAGTTTATGTCACTATACACCTTCTGTGCGTATTACATATATTACATAATGCTAACTAAGTTATTCCAATATGAGTAACCAAAGTGGCACAGTTGTCATTGCCATGTCAAGACACTATGTAATATGCACTGAAGGTGCAGTTGTCATTACGTGTTAAGACACAATATGTAATATATGTAATATGTAACTATACACCTATACACCTTGTACTACATATTGTGTCTTAATACGGTAATGACAACTGCTGTGCCACTTCAGTTACTTATATTGGAACAACTTGGTTACTCATATTGGAATGTGCCATTTCTCGGGGCTTGTGGTTGTCCTCTTGGAATATTCGTTTCTAGATGACATGAATACAAAGTCACAATTGTCTTACAAATGTCTATTGTGGTTTTTCAGGGTTGCTGTTGTACACAAAAATGAGCAGGGTCAAGTCAAGAAAACTCCAGCAGAG
The DNA here is from genome assembly GCA_014871385.1 of Ceratodon purpureus. NCBI lineage: Eukaryota > Viridiplantae > Streptophyta > Bryopsida > Pseudoditrichales > Ditrichaceae > Ceratodon > Ceratodon purpureus. Next base: position 15,870,627 of record CM026425.1, read on the forward strand.
CTCAAAAAGGTGACACTTTATTTTAAGATAAACAGAAATCCCAGAAATAGTACTCTTTGGCATTTGAATTGTTGGTGCTAGTATTAACTTCTGAGCTTCTTGAGGACTTATTGTCCTTCATGGGCTTTCAGGTCGCGGGATTGGCTGTTGCTTCTGTTGTTTGCTTTTCCCTCAAGGCTTTTCTCGTTGTAATGAGCTACCTCATTGTAAGTGCTTCCATCTGCTGCTTGAAGTATACGCTTTGCTTTGCCTATTTCATGTTGGTAGAATCTCGAGCTCTCTGGCTCTTGATTAGTAAAAAGATGATAGCTCTGTACAGCGTTTGCCCTTATAAGGGTTTATCATAATTCTAAAAAAGCATTATAATCTATGTGTCCTACACTGATTTGCCTGAGATAATCTGTGGTAATCTGACTTATCTGTAACTCTACCCATAGGATGAAACTCAAGTGATGAACAGAACTGTTTACAGGAACGTTCGTTTATGTCAACACCCTCCCTCGTTCCTGTCGCCGTTGTTCTTCATCGCGAGTTTTCCAGAATCTTCCTTTTCCTTTTTGTTCTTGTACCCCACGGACCTGCGGAGAGAGAGAGAGAGATACCTTGTCGGGGAATACAGGAGGAGGAAGAGTGCTCGGACTGAAGCTGAAGTGTTAGCTGCGTTGTTTCTGAGTGTCGTGTATTCCAATCTTCCGTGAAGGTTCCCACGCAAGGTGACTTAGGGTTATGACCAATCAAGTGAGACTGGTGAGTCTGATCCCTGAGTTGCCTTGGTTTTCTTCTGTGGTTGAGTGTTGAAGCGCGATTGGTGCTGATTAGCATGGCGTTTGTCCAGGGTGACGCCATGTGGGGTTTTCTACGGGCGATCGCATTGCTGTTGAAGACGTTGTTCGCTTCGTTGTTCGATGTAGTCGATGGAGTTGTAACTCGTCGCAGCCGTGGCGGTGTTGAGGATGAGATACTTCTCCAGACTCAAGGTAAGTAATGGTTAGGGTTTCTATCTCTACATTAGGTTTTGGTTTTTGTTAAATTTGGTTTCTATTGGTAATTCTAACTTGTTTTTGTTCGTGTCTTTTGTAGTCAATGTGATGCCTCTAACCTACGATCAGCGTGTGAAGAATGGGGAGTTTATCTGTCCAAGTTGTGATGACTACTGGTTCGAGACTCCTCCTGAGTTGTTGGCTAGAGCGGATACTGTTAAGAAAGCAGCTGCTGGAAAACGAAGAAAGAAATTCTATGGTGTGAGGAAAGGGGCCAGACCTGGAATCTATTCTACTTGGGAGGAATGTGAAGAGGTTGTGAAGTATTTTTCGGGGGCTGAGTTTATGGGGTTTGATACTTATGAGAAGGCCGTGAAATACTTGGAGGAGTAGAAGGGTGATCAAGAACAGAAGTGCTATAAGGATTGCTACCTTATCGACCCAGCCGCTTGCCAATGGAGGAGTCGTGGGATCGCAGTCGCTGTAGCAGTAAAGATGCTGCCATCATCGAGTGGAGGAGCACCCCAGTTTTGAAGACTTATTCATGATAGTACTAATGATAAGTCTTTACTAATTCTAACCTAGATGTTAGAGTAGAAGTGAAGTATATACGTAAGTTGGTTTGTCTAGGGTTCTAAGTCAGTGAGGGAATTTGAATCACGGAGTCCTATGTTTTGTCTGTGCTGTTCTAGTTTGAGTCGCCCTAGTGGCTTTGTAAGTATATCTGCCGGTTGAACACTGGTCGGAATATAATCTAAAGCTATTTCTCCTTCCAGAACTCTTTCTCGAATGAAATGGTGATGCATTTCTATGTGTTTGGTTCTAGCATGAAAGATTGGATTGTTGGCTAACTTGATTGATCCTTGATTGTCGCAGAAAATCGGGATGGAGGTGGCCTGCTTCAATTCTGATAGCATTTTTTGATCATTTGCTCGTACTTGGATTGTGTTTGCAGGGCGTCCCAGTTCCTCGAATAATCTCCGTATCCATACTGCCTCTTGGGTTCCATCACTCAATGCTCGATATTCCGATTCCGTCGAGGATCGTGAGACTGTGGGCTGCCTCTTACTCTGCCACGTGATGGGAGCGTTTCCCATCATAAAGAGGTAACCACCTGTGCTTCTTCTTGTTTCTATGTCGGATCCCCAATCTGCATCGGTGTAGCCCCTAATTGTTGTATCTCCATTTTTAGGGTAAAGTATTCCAAAGTTTACAGTTTTACTAACATACCTTAGTATGTGCATGACTGCTTCCAGGTGGGGTCGCTGAGGTGACGACATATAACGACTAACTGTGCTCACGGCGTAGGCCAGATCTGGCCTTGTATGGGTTAAGTAGATCAGCTTGCCCACGATCTGGCAGTAGTGCGTGCTGCTGACTTCAGGCTCTCCCATGTCAGAGGAGAGTTTCAACCCTTCAGGTAAGGGAATGTCTGCCCCCTTGCAGTTATGTGTACCGAATTCTTGTAAGGTCTCCCGTGCGTATGCAGTCTGGTTCAAGAAAATTCCCTCGTTACAGTGCTGGAAGCGAATACCTAGGTATTTCTTCACAAGGCCGAGGTCGGTCATTTCGAATTCCTTGTGCAGTTGGTTTTTGAGCCAATTGATCTTGACTAGGTCATTTCCAGTAATAAATAAGTCGTCAACATATAGTATGAGGATTACTATCTTCCCCTGCTCATTGTAGAAATACAATGAGTAATCTGAATTGCTCCTGAGTAGTCCCTCCCTGCGTAATTTACTGTCTATCCGTTCATACCAAGCTCTAGGGGACTTCTTAAGTCCATATAGTGATTTTTTTAGCTTGCAAACGAGGTTTTCTTTTCCTGATGATACAAATCCTTGGGGCTGTGTCATGTACACATCTTCCTTTAGTTCTCCGTAGAGAAAAGCCGTTTTCACGTCTAGGTGGTGAATGTCCCATCCCTGTGAGGCTGCTAACGCTGTTACAGCCCTTGTAGTTGACCACTTAATGACAGGTGCAAAAGTCTCCGAGTAATCAATTCCTTCTTTCTGTTCGAATCCCCTTGCGACTAAGCGTGCCTTCTTCCTGTCTGGCTGACCTGGGAGTCCGACCTTGTTCTTGAATACCCATTTGGCAGAGATAGGTTTTACTCCGTGAGGTAATTTTACCAATTCCCAGGTTCCGTTTTTTGCTATTGAGTGCATCTCTTCCTGCATTGCTGCTATCCAGCCACTGTCTTTTGAAGCTTCTATGAATGTCAGATTGTCGCTATTTGTTTCTACAGCTAGAATATTCGATTTATGTTTCACGGGAACGAAAGAATTTAAATCATGTTCTGAGAAGTAGAGATGGTAGTCTTTAAATAAGACACTTCTAACAGGGTGTCTTGTTGATCTGCGAAGGGAAGGTACTGGTACAGGGGATGGGATTTTTACGGGACTCTCGGAGGGGCTAGGTGACTGTTGAAAACTGTAAGGTGATAACGGTAGAGCTAAGTCTGAAGGACTTTCGTTGATCTGGTCTAGTTGCGGGGTGTTGTTTATTGGTTTCGTGGTTGTAGTTACTGTCTCCTTTGCTGGCTCTATGGGTTCTGGAATGTCTGGGTAGAATGAATCATCTGATGAAGCTATGTGTCCTGGGAGCCCTATCTGTGTTTCATCAAAATGTACGTCCTTGCTAATCAAGATCCTTCTTTTTTCGGGATCATAGCACCTGTAAGCTTTGCTTAGGTCATCATATCCTACCATCATACACCGTAGTGCCTTGTTCTCTAATTTACTGCGTCTCTCTTGAGGAATGTGTACGTATGCTGTACTACCATACACTCGTAAGTGTGATAGGTTTGGTTTTTGATTGGTAAAGCACTCTTCTGGTGTTAGAAGACGTAGTGCTTTAGTTGGGCACCGGTTTAGAATGTAGCAAGCTGCTTTTGCTGCTTCATCCCATAGGTAGCCGGGAATATTTCCTTCTACTGCGAGACTTCTAGTTGTTTCTAGTAGTGAGCGATTTTTTCTTTCTGCTATACCGTTTTGATGGGCGGAATAACCAGCAGTGAGTTGACGTCTGGTTCCCTCATCTGAACAATGTTTTATAAATTGTCCAGAGGTGTATTCCCCGCCTCTGTCAGACCTAATGGTGCCTATCTTGTGTCCAGATTGGTTTTCTACGAGTTTCCTGAATTCGATGAATTTTTCTAGTGTTTGACTTTTGTTTGAGATACAGTAAATCCAGCATTTTCTGCTCCAGTCATCTATGAAGGTTAGAATGTATCGTGCACCTTTGAGTGAACGTACTTTCATTGGTCCACAAAGATCTGAATGTATAAGTTCTAACGGTCTAGAGGTCTGTGTAGTCCTTGTTTTCGGTACTCTATCTCGTTGATGTTTTCCTAGGATACAGCTCCTACAGCTGTGTTTTATCAATGGTATCCTGGGTACTCCAGTGACGAGACCTCTATTGGTCAGATGGTATAGTGACTGGTAATTTAGATGTCCAATTCTTCTGTGCCATAAATGAATCTGGTCTGAAGGTAGAGGCCTACTTACTTGGTTAACTTCTGGTTGAAAGCCTTGATCAGATCCATGAATTGAAGTGGCCTCGTTGACTCCCTTGGATGCTCCTGAATTTGTTGCAGTATTGTGCTGTGAGATAGAGTTGTTGTCCACTCTGTAAAGTCGATTTTTGGGATCTCGTATTCCCTGGAGGTAGATTTTGCGTGGATTATCTTTGTGAAAGATGAAACAACGTTGAGAGTTAAACGCTACAAAGTGTCCTCGGTCAGTGAACATTCCTACTGATAGTAAATTCTTACTAACGCCAGGGACGTAAAGAACTCGGGGCACTTGTTTTATTTCTCCTCCAGAATTTAAATACACATCTCCCTTCCCTGCTATGGGAAGTGACTCTCCTGCTGCGGTTTTAATGCTACTTGAGGTTTTATCTGAGCTAATGTTGTGGAGAATCTCTCGATTCCCAGTGACATGCTGGCTAGCACCTGAGTCAAGGTACCAGTTGTCTCCTCCTGGTTTTCCTAACTCAGCAATACATGTTTCTATTACCTCTGCTACTCCTGCTTCGTGTTCGCTGGAAGAATCGTCCTGCCCGGTGTGAGCCTCAGCTATGTTGGCGTGAGATGGTCTCCCTTGCCTAAGTCTTGATACCTGGATCTCCATATCCCTGAGCTTCTGTTCAAGTGCGTTAATCGGGCAGTCTCTTGCTAGATGCTCCGGTGATCCACACTTGAAACATCCTTCAGTTGTTTTAAAGAACTGAGGGTTGTTGTAACCTCTCCCTGCTCGATTTACCATACCTTGTGAGTGCTGCCTAAGGTGTGGTGGTCTGTAACTCTGGGCTCCACGATAGGCTGGACGTTGGTAGCCTCGAGAATCTCGGGCTGACCTGAATTCACGCCTTGGTCCTTGAAAAGCGGATCTGGCAATAAGGACTTCGTCTTGTTTTTCTTGTGATGAGGACCGCCATGCGTCTTCTTGTAAAAGTCTGGCTTCGAGATCAGCAAGGGTTGGGAGAAGTCCACCTATGCTGTTGGTCATGTTCTGTCTAAAATTCGAGAAACTGATAGGAAGACTCCTCAATACTATCTCGACTAATTCCTCATCAGGTAAGAAAATTCCGCAACTAGCTAATTTGCCTGAGAGGTCATGAACTTGTTGTAAGTTCTCCTCCATTGTTTTTCCTTCATTAAACTTTAGAGAATACAGTCTCTCCTTAAGCATCAGTCGTCTTGCAGGACTCTGAGACTCGAAAAGGAATTGTAACCGTTCCCATAGAAGATTGGGATCCTGGAAAGGACGGACAGTGGAGATTAAGTGATCTTTCACAGAAAGTTTCAGCATTGACAGAGCATCTAACCTCATATCTTCGGTGTCTTCTTGCGAGGTACCTCCTGAGCTCGTGATTGCAGAGGTGAGTTCTCCTGAAGATTCGCCGGTAACTTCGGATCCTTCTACAGCGACGGACTTCTGCTTCTGCGGTGGAGGTGCAGGTGCTGTGCCTGCGGTTGCTGATGGCGTCAAGAGTGGAGACGGTCTGTGCACGAATTTCCACAGTTTCTTCCGAATGAGAGTCTGCTCCATACGGAAGCTCCAGGTAGCATAGTTGCTAGGACCATCTAATTTCATGCTTTCTGGAAACTCCTTCGTGAGATCCATGATGCGAGTGATAGAAGAGTGTGATTGTTTCTAAACTAATCTTTCTATTGCTCTGGTTGCTCACAGTGATCAAAGAATATAACTAAGCTGCGGAAGAGTGACGGTGGTGAGCTACTCTAGTTTCTGACTATGCCAGAGGTTTCTAAGAATCTAAAAAACTCTGCTCTGATACCATGTTGGTAGAATCTCGAGCTCTCTGGCTCTTGATTAGTAAAAAGATGATAGCTCTGTACAGCGTTTGCCCTTATAAGGGTTTATCATAATTCTAAAAAAGCATTATAATCTATGTGTCCTACACTGATTTGCCTGAGATAATCTGTGGTAATCTGACTTATCTGTAACTCTACCCATAGGATGAAACTCAAGTGATGAACAGAACTGTTTACAGGAACGTTCGTTTATGTCAACATTTCAAAAGGTAATGCCTATCTGTTCATGTTCATTATATAACAGCAGCGTCGGAACTTGGCTGTGTCGCAGGATCTCAACATATGGCATGTAAAGCGTGGTGACAGTCAATTGTGTCAATTCTCTCATACTAACTTACAGGTAAGGCGGTAATTTGGAACATCGCTCGAAAACGCTTACCCTGATATACTTTTCGGGCAGCCCCAGATCCAAGAATTTTAGACAGAGCATGATAGGATTTTGATTACTTTCAGATATTACGGGATGGAAAGAATGAATGCCATAGTAGTTAAGCTCATATGTAATGAGTTTTGGGAGGGGTTTTGATTGGTGTGGACCTTTTTTGCGACCTTTTAGGATCTAACTGGTGATGCGCTTTGCCTTGACAGGGGAGTCGGTGCCCTGTATACAGCCGATTGAGAGGAGGTTTCTTGTTGCCAGTTCACAGCCGGCAGAGGAGTGTGAAACACATATCCGTTCATTTTTTACGTAAACCAGTTTCACTTCCCAACAGGTTGCTGCTTATTTTTTTATGAGTTACGATTATTTCGAAGCAAATGTATTCAATTTAAAAGAGGTTGCAACTACACCGTTCACCCTCATGATTGAGTGAACGTCTTAAAGTATTCACCCATCCCTTCCTTACTTGATAATGATTTTGGTGGACAGCTGACAGATTTCTTACAGATCTATCAGCTGTTGACATTCAGCAAATAAGACTATTCGCAATCAAAACGCATGCTTGTAACAATATCAAACGGTAAGTGTCTTTACATATTACTCTAATGCTTTCTTTCTATCCACTTATCTTTTATCCTTTATTCGTTGCAAAAATTCCTACCATTGGAACAAGTTTGAGAAGCATTACACATCACATGCACAACATTCGTGACTTTCTCCAGGGACCACTGAATAAGTACCTGCGATGAAGGCTTCATACGTTCAACGACATCATGAAAGCTTGCGGAGTTGGTCTCCAGTCTGTGTGCGATCTTCATATCCAGAGGTAATCACATTTCTCATATTGTTTAATCATATCGCTTCATCTTTCCTGGGAGAGACATTACGTGCTCAAATCAAAGAAATATCATTTGTGATCTTTCAAAGATCTAAAAGCTACCATTATATTGACTGAGAGTAGGTTAGTCATCACTCACAGATCAGACATTGAGTTGCCCGGTAAAGAGTACTTCAAGTGCGACGATGAAAGCACGGTTGGTTCAAGAATGTAAAGATCATAACATCTCGATAGGTATGGTTGGCTGAGAGAGACACATTCACTGTACTGAGCTGCTAGCAATATTGCGAAATCACTCCTCGAAGACATCGATTCATTGTGAAATCGTCAGCATTGATAAAGTACACGTGCAATGCTTAAAACGAAAGTGCAAGGCTGAGAATGCGCGTCTCTTCAGGCAACCATACACATCAAGACGCTATCACGAGTTGGTACATTCAGACCTATGAAGGAGAGGGTAAAGTTCCAATGCGGCTGCATTGTTTAAACAAGTTATCAACTGAACATACATGAAATCACCAGACTTCACTGCAACCATACACTTCAGCCAACCATACACATCAGCCAACCATACACAGCGGCTATGGCCCATTGAGTGTGTGAAGGCTGAGTGAGGGCTGAGTGCAAACTGAGTGTAAACCAATGTGGTTAGATGAGAGCAAGACTCCGAATTTATAGGGTCTCTTTCCCGCCAACTTCTCCTAATTTTTCTGTGCTCCTGCTCATCCGAACCTCATCCCCTCCGTTGTCCATCGCCGCCTCGCCATTGCTCGTTACCCTAATCACCTTCGACCTCGTGATCTTCTGATCTTTGCCTTGTGATCTTTGTGATCGTTTCGTTGTGCTCATAGTCCTGTGATCTTTCTGACACGTTTTCGCAGTTGTCTTAGACTTGTTTTGATTGCCTTAAGGTTGTCATTGTTTTTGTGTTGTCATTGTTTTGGTGTTTTTTGTTGTGATGGTCTTTGTGTTGCGGGTTGATTGAGGGTTGTCATGTCAAGTTTGTTATATTTGCTGCCCACGAAAAGATGAGCCTGGACTGCTTAGGTTGCGATTGTTTTTTTGTTGTGACGGTCTTCGTGTTGCCGGTTGTTTGTGTTGCGGGTTGATTGAGGATTGGCATGTCATCTTTGTTATATTTGCTGCTCGCGAAAAGGAGGGCCTGCGCCGCCTAGGTTGCGATTGTTTTTGTGTTGTGACGGTCTTCGTGTTGCCGGTTGTTTGTGATGCGGGTTGATTGAGGATTGGCATGTCATCTTTGTTATATTTGCTGCTCGCGAAAAGGAGGGCCTGCGCCGCCTAGGTTGCGATTGTTTTTGTGTTGTGACGGTCTTCGTGTTGCCGGTTGTTTGTGATGCGGGTTGATTGAGGATTGGCATGTCATCTTTGTTATATTTGCTGCTCGCGAAAAGGAGGGCCTGCGCCGCCTAGGTTGCGATTGTTTTTGTGTTGTGACGGTCTTCGTGTTGCCGGTTGTTTGTGATGCGGGTTGATTGAGGATTGGCATGTCATCTTTGTTATATTTGCTGCTCGCGAAAAGGAGGGCCTGCGCCGCCTAGGTTGCGATTGTTTTTGTGTTGTGACGGTCTTCGTGTTGCCGGTTGTTTGTGTTGCGGGTTGATTGAGGATTGGCATGTCAAGTTTTTTACACTTTTCTCGAGAAGAACAGCCTGGACTGCTCGTAGGATTTGATGTCAAAACTGATATGCTTCTCTTGCTTTTTGCAGGTTTGAACAAGAAGGAAATGGAAATCAAACTATGAATAATTGAAAACAAATTGATATTAAATGACGAACATAGCATTTCCATAACATCAAGGATAGTAGCTCTGGCGAAGAATTGCAGAAAAGAACCTGTTAAACCTCAAAGATTCTCTAAATGAATGGATAGGATCACTGGGACACATATCATGGTTTCAAAGATGTTTCGAAGATCTCCGCCAGGAAAGGATATCGAATTGGGCTCCTCGACAAACCACAACAAGGGAGGCTACTCACGAAACAAGCTCAACTCCAGCAGAAGCAGAATCAACAAGAGCAATCAAGCTTCAATGGAACTCGATCAAGCCGGCCAAGCTACAATTTTTCTCATGGCAATGTAACCCGGGCGGGCTGCCAACAGGTGCATGGGCGCGCGTTCTGGGCTTCAACGCGGATTGTCGGAGCTGCGATGTGGGCTTCGCTGAGACTTTGGAGCACCTGTTTTCGGAGTATCGATTTGCTCGCCGCATGTGGTGCAGGATGGTTGACATTCGCCTGGGTCTGGGTCTTCCCAGTCGGCTTTCATGGCGACTCCGGCCCTGCTGCCGCACCGGTGAACCAAGCCTAGGACACCCTCAGACTGGCCCTCCTTTGGCGTCTTTGGTGCGCCCGCAATCGTCTGATTTTCTCCAATGAGCCCATGAGTGTTTTTCAAATTTGTCAGCTCGCTTGGAGAGACACCATCTGTGCCGGTATGGCTCGTAGCAATATCATTCTTAAAAATTGGAAGCGTTCGGGGATAAATGCAAAGCTAAATTAGCGCAGGACTTTTTTAGTCTCTGGTGTAGTAAGGAGGTTTTCTGCCAAGGCAGCCTTCATTCTCCTCAGTGGAGATTCACTCCCGCTCTCACTACGAATCTGGGGCCCCTCATTTGGGACCCGGATTGATGTACTTTGGCTTTTCCTCCCCCGGTTTTCACTGGGCTTGGGGGGTTTTTTGCACTTAATTGATGGTCACCTTTTGCCCAAAAAAAAAAAAAAAAAAGAAAAAAGATGTTTCGAAGATGTATTCTGTGAGTGAGAGCCTTGAGTTTGGTCGACCATCCCAAAAGAGGAGATCGAATACGGCTTTGCAGCCGGGTTGAGCTGGATCCACGTCTGTGGGACAACCCATGCTGGAGGCGGTGTTCGCTCGCATGCCCACGGACGCCGTCTGCCGTGTCCTGGACCTGCAAGAGGGCAGCGTCGACGAATTCCACCTTCCCAGGCTGTGCGCGGAGCTGCAACCCAGTCTGTATGCGCTCCTGTGTGGGAGGTTCATGATAGTGAAGAGACGCCGTGGGAGACGAGATACGAGTCAAAGATCATGAGCACAACAAAAGATCACAAAGATCACGAGCACGAGCACGGCGAGGAAAGGGAGCGACGGACGGACGAACAGACGCTCATCCCGTGGCGAGGCTGCCCAGGTGCAACGCTCGTAGGGGTTTTTTTCCCAAGTGGAAGCTCTCTCCCTCCCACTCCGATCTGTCGTCCCTGTCCTGGGATCCGGGTTGATCTCCCTTGTTTTCTTTTTCTTTTAATGAACACCGGTACTACGAGCGTGCTCAGGTGCAACCCCCTTGAGCAAAAAACCTCTTTGACACACCTATTAGTTTCCATTTTTGGTTACCGATTCTGCGAGCTACCAAAAAGGAACTCAATACAGGTACACTATAGTCTATGGCGTTTATTATTTCATGGAACTTCAAGAATACGGTGGGGAGCTGTGCAGCTTTTATTGTTGGACCTAAGCAGGACGTGTATGCATTTGACAGGGAAGTGGTGGGTTCAGCCGTTGAGCTGTTCGTACAACTGTTGACACTACAATTCATGACACTCTGTAATTCCTAATATTTCTATAAATACTGTGCAGAGGACATATAATTGAATTATTTCTGTTCAGCATTAATTCTAATAATTAACACAGCTCAGCGAACTCGTGCTTGTCGAGTATCACGAAGGCATCATGCACCAGAAAAGTATAAAGTTTCGTTGATGACAGCTCGGTTATACTTTTGTTATAAAACATTCTCTGGATGCTAACCAATCATCCTCTGCTTGCAGGCTCACATTTTTTGGGAGATTTCTTTCACTCTGGTAAGTTTGTGACCATATAACTAACTTTTCACACAGCTGGGTTGCGAGGAGATACAGGCTGTGCTAGCTGGACAGAAATGCTGTAGTACGCGCCATTGTACGTTTATAATAGATTGGTCAAATTTATATTACTCAGGATCGCATAACGGCGTAAACAATATCTTCGAAGGAAGTAAATCGCTCAGATTCGGAATATGGTAAGGCAGAACCACCTAAAGCCGACCAGTTAAACCTGATATCACTCCCAAAATCTCTTTTAAATTCTATTTTAAGTATTATTCTATTTTTAATTTTCTTGAGCTCTATTATGAGAAAGTATATATCTCTTTAAGGTGCTCAATTTGACATTCTAAAAATCCAATTTGGTAAAATGGAGTGTAAGTTATGAGCAAGATTCTCTCAAAAAAACCCAACCCCTCGGGCTGGGTCTGATGTTTAAAGGTCAAGAGATCTCCCACTGATATTGGAAGTATATAAGTTGAGGGAGATTTTTCCTTGAAGGTGAAATAGGTTTAAGGAGGAATGCAACTTTAAATTTCATGTTTACTTTAATATTTAATTTATTATGAATTTTTAAAGCCATTTTTTGTGTAATACATGTAACCGATATGTAGGCCCACCTAAAACGGACCACCATGACACCAAAACTTGATCACTCTACTACTACCAAAATATTTCCATATGATTCCCTTTCTACCAATCATGCTTCATACTTTCTTCTAGATCTTCTAAGATTTTAAATCTGAAAACTTGTCGGAATTGGAGAAGTCTATTGATCGATTATGAGTGAGCCGGTCGGGTATGGGTGTATCTACCTTAGACAACTCTATTTCCAACATGATTTGTAACTAGAGTTTGTTGGCAATTCATTTTATGGTGTTGGAGATTTTTCTATTGCATGGAAAAGTGTTGTGAATATATTGCAAGTGTCAAAACATTTTTAGAAAGTAATATGTGATTGATAAAATTATTAAGGTGTAATATCAAAAAGATGTTGAACCATCTAATACGGCATGAAATGGCCACCGCATCTTAAGTTGAAAGGATTAGCAAAAGTACATATTTCTGATGTACCACGTAATCATCACCATCAAGGCCTCTCCATACTATTAACGCTCTTATTGTCAAAAAAAATATAATCTTGGCTGATTATCAAGTAATGTATGCATATTATATGTATCATGGCAATACACCTAGATGTTGGTTTCACAATTAAGTCAGAAATAAAGTAGATGGTGCTTAAACCATGCACTTAAGAGATTTGAACAACTTTACTCTAGCATAATTAATTGCAAAAATTTCACATACTTGCAAGACTTAAAGGATTTGTTAGGCCCAACGTTGACATGAGCATATCAAACCACCTCAATTGATGAAAAATGTTCAAAGTGAAATCAACAAAATGCCCCATAGACATGCCCTACTGCCACTTTTGACAATCAAGACCAAGGTGAGAATTGGCCATCATTGGATACAAATCCACCCACTTTGTTTCCTACAAGCAACTATGAGTGTATGCAACTTATGAACACTACTAGGTTGGATCTCAGTCTTGCAATACATGGTGTTTATACTTAGACCACATGCAAGGATTAAGCAAACGTACGGATTTAGCACCGTCTACCTTCGATGTGTTCACCTTACTAGTTGTACAAGTTTGGCCAGTGTATAAGGCCTTCTTTACACTACAGGCGAGACGCCGTAAGAAAAAATAATTTAGCGAATGACATGCGTAGAACTCAAGAGGTCCAAGAAATGTCACTTTAGATCCAAAAAATTCAGCATAAGGGACGAAACAAGGAGAAAATGACACGGACATCACTTTTGTCCTTGGTGGTAGAAAAAAGGTACATTTTTTAAAATCCATGTAATTTTAGTCAAACCCTCTTTTTCGAGGTGGGCCTAACTAAAAATCTGGGAGGCCATTTGGCCAAAATTCTCATAACCAATCATTTTCATTTTAAAAATATTTTTTCATAATTTTATGTTAAAAATTATATATTAAATTCAGCACATTGTTTTAGGCCCCTTTTCACTTTTCACTATATCCAAAGGATGCCAAATTCAAAGTTGGACTTTTCAAGAATGAACCATGGTCCTTGGCTGACTTCTCCATGACTTCTCGTTTCTAGTGTAAAGGGCCTAAGTTTGAAAACTTATTGAAGATATATGGTTTCAGTTGGCTATTTGTTCTCTCTTGTCATTTGCAATTTGGATTAAACATTCGGCTAGTTTCCTACAAAAATTTAACAAATTAAAAAAACTAAATAAAAAACGAAGAGGAAGAAGATAAAAAGGACAAAAGGTATACACACATATGACCGATAATGAACCCATGATTGATAAGTAGGCTTCTCCATTGCAAAGCAATGAAAAACCAGTAGGCGATAGTTGATAAACAACATATTTTAGATGCGTCCTCCAATAGAATGCCTCCGTGAGTGTTATGGACATGTTGTTATTCACTACTCTTGTTGTTGTCAGTCATGGGTAAACCAATATGTCAATCATGGGTCTAGGCCACTTTTGAACAAAAAATTTGTAGTAATTTAAATTTTACAGAATTAGTTTTGAAAAAATGCTGATTCTTCATGAACCTTATGTTCCTACGCTCAAAAAATAACTCATTGAAAACCCAAGATTTACTATGCTGAAATGCTTAAGTCATCATTCATAGGTGTGTATACCTTAGTAGAGGATTCGGGGACCAGAAAACGAGCACGGACAATGCTAACGGGCGCCGAAACCAGAGAGGATTCGGCAGTTATCGATGAAGCTACTGGGCGCCGAAGGCTGCGTTGAGTCTGCATGGAACTTGAGTTCCTCGAAGCCCTCTCAACCTAACTGCTGCAGTACAAAGGCTCTCGTTTGGGTCCGAATTCCACGCCAGTATGCTTTTATCTCGCAATTTCATGTTCAAAGCCGTAAATCCTTCATATTATAGGCTTTCATTTATGTAATTAGGGGCATTGTCATTGATTATTCAAAGCTGTTTATAGCCAAACACCTACGAATATTTATGGTATGCAGTCGAGGTATTACTGAGTTGACAGCACAGTATGACCCCAGTATCGCCCACATATCAGTGAAGTATTGAAATATCCTGGCTAGAAGAAAGGACCAGGGAAAAGCAAATCACTGGTGTATTGTACAGTACCCACCAATAAGTTTATGTTCATTTTAGCTTTTCAAAGAATTGAATAAAATGATTAAATTTATAAAAAAATATCAATATTAATATTAAGATATATTAAACCATATGAATTGTGAAAAACTACTTCTTTGAACAATTTTTGGATCAAATATCATAAAAATGTATAATTTATACTCAAATTTAACATTTCTAAACTAAAAACTTCAAACTTTGATAATTTAGTAAACATGATCTCAAAACTCAAGATTTTTTTTACATATGATTCTACTGAGGATCTCCATTCTTTTCATTGAAATTTTTCTAAACCAGAAGTAACAAAATCTGTATTCATAGTTGTTTGAATTAAGAGTAAAAAATGGAGGTTTTAGTTCAAATAAAAAATAAATATGAAAAAAACTCTTTATTATCAAAAATTGATTGTATGTGTTGTTCACCTTGTGAAGTACAACTTGTCCAAATTAGGCTCAAAACTAATAGTTTTTGTAATTTGTATTGGCAGATCTTTGAAAAGTTGAATGAACGTAAACTTGTTGGTGGGTGTAGTACATTTAAATCTGAGATTAATCCTTTAGCACTAGAGCGCGGACAATAAACATTGGCCTCATCTTTACCTTCCATGACCAATCAACCAAATATGGTCGCGGAGGTGTGGTTATTCTATAATTGAGTAAGATCAGTGTAGAAATAGCAAAATTGTAGGGAACAATGCTGGAGGACAAATGTATGCTCGATATACTACACAAAATATGGATGCATTTGGGCTCCTGATGCGCTTGCTAGGGCTAATTATACATAATGATGAATTTCTTGAAATGCTCAAAAATGCTCGAAATGCACCGCTCAGATGTTGTTTTGCTTGAGTCTAGATTGTTTGGTCGATGATTTTAAAAGAATGCAAAGAGGTCATGTATACAATGTGTACTACACTCGACTTGGGACATCATAATACTCTGATTCACACGGTAAATCTCACCCATGTTTGGCCAATAGCATGTATACTAAGGAAACTAGAAATTTATATGGTTGGCTCTCATTTTTACCTTTGATTTATTCATTGAACTGCAAAGTACATCTAGACCCCTCAAAGAACCTTGATTTTCAAAAACAAGAATGGTCATAAAAAAATTAATGACGAGGCGAGCCTTCTCCCTCCTCTCCTTCTTTGTTTTTATTTTTAGGGGATTTGCGGCCCTTTTTTAGAAAAACTTATATTTTTAATGGAATCAAGGACCCCAAATTTGTCTTGAAGGCACTCTTAGTGAATTTTAGATAGTTTACATATTTTTTAATTTAAAAAAATAAAATAAAAAGAATTCATCAATAAAATATTTTTAGGGGGCTTTTTGCCCTCTCCAATGGAAGCCCTCATTGAGAAGCCCTCATTGTTACGATGAAGACAAGGTTTATCGTTGGGGGCACCTAGAGTGGTTAAAAAAAACCATAAGTTTTGGGTGATTTTTTTGGTATAATTATTTGTGTTGAGATTAGTGATGCTATTTATAACATTCAACTTTGTAAATTTAAGCATACCCTTAATAAATTAATTGTTGATTAAACATTCGTGAGATCGTATCGTTCGATTGGAAATTTATAAAAAGCCGTTTGTAATGTATAAAGAGATTTTTTGAACACTTAAAAAAAACAAAATTTAGAAGATTTGTGACTATCTCCCCAAATCTCACTTTCCAATTGAGATGCATTAATTAATTAATGAGGGGGCTGGGAGTGGGGAGGGAGGTATGTGGCGCAACCATGACGTTCACGGGTGTCTTGGGAGGTCTTCGAGGGGGGTCTTTGAGGGGGATCTTTGAAGGGGGTCTTCGAGAGGGATCTTCGAGGGGGGTTTTTGAAGGGGGTCTTTGCGGAGGGTCTTGGGGGGGTCTTTGGGGGGGGGGGTCTTTGGGGGGGTCTTAGGGGGGGTCTTAGGAGGGGTTTTAGGGGGGTCTTAGAGGGGTCTTCGGGGAGGGGGTCTTGTCTTGGGGGGGGGGGGGGGGGGGGGGGGGGAGGTCTTAGGGGGGGTCACGTGGAATCACATTAACCCATAAGAATTGACCTTTATTACCTCCCCTCAAAGTACAAGAGGGTGGGTGGGGGTGGAGAAGTAAATCAAAAAGTGTTTTTGATTGCCATGTGGTACCTCCTCAAGGGGGTCCACGTGGCAGTGTGAGGTTGTGAGATTTGTGTACTAATTAACCCTTAAACGTCAGACCCAGCCCGAGGGGCTGGGTTTTTTTTTGAGAGAATCTTGCTCATAACTTACATCCGATTATACCAAATTGGATGTTTAGAATGTCAAACTAAGCACCTTAAAGAGATCTATACTTTCTTAGAATAGAGCTCGAGCAAATTAAAAATAGAATAATGCTTAAAATGGATTTTAAAAGAGATTTTGGGAGTAGGATCAGGAAAGCACATGACGTTTAAGGGTTAATGCACAATTCTTACATTCTCACACTATCAGGGACATTCTCACACTATCAGGGACAATTTAGAAGGTTTGTGACTTCAAAGCTAAACACATGTTAAGTTGAATTTTCAAAAATGAATCTATGTTAACATTGCAATCTTCTACATGAAGAACAAACCTAGGGTGTAATCATTGTGAATTCTACATACGAGAGTGATATACTGTTTATGACAAAAACCTATAAATTGAAAAGTGAAAAGAATTGATACATAATTGATCAATATCGGAATACATAAACTTATGAAACATGAACAAGATAAGACATTCCAAAAATAATATTACAAAGTAACAAACTTCCAAATATAAAAAATACCACACAGTGTCTCCATGAACTTGTAAGTATTTTCAAAAAAATTAAGTTACACAATTCTCCAACTTTGCTCATCAAAATGTCAAAATTCAATCCTTCACGGATTTTCTGTTATTTGCATTTTTTGACACACCAGCGACCACCAAGTGGTCACCTGGGCGCCAAAGGGTTGACAGTGGGTTTGAGGATTTTAAGTGCTCTACTGTGCCCATATGGGATTACTGAGCGTTACGTATTGACTGTTGAGCTCTACGACGTGACGTTAAGTTCTATTCTTTGAATTGCGCCTTACTGGACTTGACGAGGAAGAATATAGTGCGTAGGACTCGCAGTATTCCACAACGCACCAGAAATTCGGGGTTCATTAACAGTTGGGTTTTTGCGACTGGTTTTGGGCAATAGTTAATAACGGCCAGGAATTCTCAAACATTCATAGTTTTTTCCTGGCACAGAAACGCACTCTTGTGCAGAATCCGTCCGCACCATTGACATGTTGTCGACAGAAAGAGACTCAT
The DNA here is from genome assembly GCA_014871385.1 of Ceratodon purpureus. Taxonomy (NCBI): domain Eukaryota; kingdom Viridiplantae; phylum Streptophyta; class Bryopsida; order Pseudoditrichales; family Ditrichaceae; genus Ceratodon; species Ceratodon purpureus. The sequence goes on from CM026425.1 coordinate 15,888,450, forward strand.
TCTCTTTTGCACTGAGCGTCGCACTTGCATGGTGTCGATATTGTCAAGGTCACAAATACTCGATACTTTCTGAGGAGTGATTGAATTGGTGAATTTTTCCAAGGTCCCTGACATGTCCAGGCACATGTTCCTCAAATCAGAAACAGTTTGAGTGGACAGGTTCTTAGAAAATGTCCGGGATTCTGGATGTGCCAAATCCACCTTGGAGAGGTTCTACAAATAACCATTTTTTAATAAGTTGTTCTTTGAAAATAAAGAAATGGTTCAAACATCAACAACCACATGTCATATATGGCATGTGAATGCTAGAATAATGAATCATAACCACTAAAAATCCTATCTACAGAGCAATCTTGAAGTATTTGATTCACTTGTATAAATCAATTACGAAAAACTGTGAATTTTAGAATTTTCTCTATATTACTTCAAAGATGATAATCGAATGTAATCTCATAAATTGAATAAAAAATAGTGTATTGTAAATATGTTTCAAACTAAAATAACACTTTTCCATTTAAAAAGATGAATTCTTATGTTTTTTTTTTTTTTTCTGGAAAAACCATCACTACATTTTAATGCAAATATTCTCAACTCAAATATTTGTATACAAAATGTGCATCAAATCATCCAATGTTATTAACCTCAAGTTAGTACATGGATGCCTTTTGATTAGATTTTGTTTAGGAAAATCCCTCTAACATAATATAATGCTTATTAGCATCACCATAATAAGAGCTACAACTGTTGGATAACTTATTGAAAAATAAAATAAAAAAAATAAAATAAATAAATATATATATATATATATATATATATGTATGTATATATATATATATATATATATATATATATATATATATATATATATATATATATATATATATATATATATATATATATATATATATATATATATATATATGTATGTATGTATATGTATATATGTATATGTATATGTATATGTGTCATCATTGCAACAGTCAAAGCTTTGCAGGCTAATGTTGGAATTTGCAGTGAAGCCAATATTTGTGCTTATCTCACATATTGTATTATATGCCAAGATATTTTCAAGTTTTCTATGAAGGTGAACCCACCTATTATTATAAATTGACATCCTTTGAGTTCCAATTCCTTAGACATTTACCTCTCAGTGTTCTTTTTGAATTGAACAACTCAATAGTATTTTTTTAAATGATCATATGGATATTGCTAAAATTTAAGGTCACTTGAACATCTGTGTTATGATGGCTTTGAGTCAGCTTTTCCTTATATATACGGTAGTAAGATGTATTGCATTTGAAACAAGTTCTATTGCCATTTTAGGGTTATGTGCAAATTCTATGAAGATTGTGTATCCACTTGCAGATGTGGCCATAGAACCTTTGCAATGCATTTTTAATTCATTTATTTACCATTAACCCCTAAACGCCCAAGGGTGTTTTTTTATCAAAACTGCCTGAAAACAGCCCCTCTTCAAAGTAAGGTGGATTTTGTAAACATGGGGTCTTTTTTAGTACATCTAACCGTAAGATCTTGTAGCTAACTTCTATGTCTACATGTTTACCAAATCTTACACACTCATTCCTCACCAATTGCAAGATCGTAACGTTCAAAGTTTAAAAACAAGTTTTTTTTCCTGCGCAAAAAGGGATCAGCAGAGTTTTGAAGGCCCAAATAACCATTTTTTTGCATTATGGATTTTGGGGGTTTTGATGCACGTCAAAGAAGACTAAGTTAGCTAATTGTGTTAAAAAAAACCATATTACAAAAAGTTGTGGAAGGTTGCCAAAAAAATCATTTTCCGCTAGGGGGTATACTAAAATTAACAAACAAAGGCCTTTTTTTGACAATAAAAATAGCATATGAAAAAAATTTGGATTGAAAATCCGAACGGCGGAAACATGCTCTACTGCCTTCTCTATACATAGAAATTTTTATTTTTGAAAAATATCAAAATCTCAATTTTTGGTGGAATTTCAAAGTTTTGGCTTTGGGCAGATTTTGGCAATTTTGGGCAATTTCGGGCAGTTTTGGGCAGAATTTGCTGCATTGACAGTGGCTGTGAGCTTGCCCGAAGTTTGGCTGAATGCAGCTTTTGACACTCAAAACCCCATAACTTTTTTTCAGTATGTTAAAAAAAAAATTTAAAAAAATTCTGCACAAACCTCTTCAAAATGCCTACCTAAATTATTTTTTTCAAAGATTTAGGAATTAAATTGGAATTCTAGAAACCTGCCCAAATTTTAAAAAAAAACCCATTCCAGGACAATAGGCCTTTAGGGGTTAAAGAGTACAAATCCATTGGCACATAGTATACATGATGGGTGGAAGATGCATTAAATGAGAGGTTTGTATACTTTGGCATATTCAATGCATGCAAGCTATTTAGCCTCAATATCTATTGCGTAGATGATGATAAAAAACTTATATTATTAAGGATTGGTTGGAGAAGTCGTTTGTAGAGTTTTAAACATGGAGAATTGGCTTTTTACTAATATTTTTTAACCCTCTTTAATAATTTTAAATTCATCTGATGGATTAGATTTTAGAACAATAGCAAGACTTGTGTTGAAGTGAGTGTTTGGAAATAAAGTGGTCAATTAATTGGTTTGTCCTACCAAACTATGTTTGTCTCGATTCTTGTCTAGATGCTTATTGGGATCAAAATAACTAACCACATGAATATTGGTCTAAGCGAAGCCAGACTCTAAATTTTGGGATGATTAAAAATCGAATGCTAGCTAAGGAACCTTGGTAGATTTATTTTTATTTAGTTATTTTTGTTGTTATTATTTTTGGTTTCCATTATATATTTTAGGATAATTACATATAGTACTTCTTGATGAACAGATATTATGTTTTTAACCAATTTTAGGACAAGTTCTTTTTTCTAGATGAAAGGCGGTTTATACTACCAACCATGAAGATTGACCAAGAGAAATAAAATCATTTCATGGTCACGGCTTTTGGTTTAGAGCTGTGACCATGAAAAACAAAAAATCATTTTTTAAATGTCTTAGTCACTTCTCATAATGTAAAGTGGATTTGGACCGGGATGAATTTGGGCTAAATTTTCTAATATATATCTAAAACAATAACAAAGAAAAAAATTTACAAAAGAATTCTAAAAAAATCAATAAAATAATTGAATTTTAGCCAATCACGATTTTTTGGCTAATGGTCCAACTTGATTTCCATCAAGTAGTCGACACTTTGCCTTTACTTGAAAAGGAACCTGTTGGACCATGAAACATTATGCACTAAACAAAAAATAACTTGTTTAGGTAACCTCAAACTTTGCTCTCAATATTCTTTTTTCAAGGTAGTGTAAAGCGAAGTCAGACTAAGACGACTTTCTTGGTCTATCACAGATTTTAGAAGGCCGGGGTCAATCTCCGTGGTCCATAGTGTAAACCGCCCATGAGTCGTTCGTGAAATTATCAACTTTGCAACGGCTTGCAAATTTTTTTCTTTTCGATTCAAGATTTTTGGACATGGACGAGCAAAGACTTTGTGGAACAACATCCATAACTGATTCCTTGTCATAAGTTAATTTCCATGGTAATTGTAACCTAGGTATTCCGCACTTTTTCATTCTTTGATGGAGCCGTCGATGTGTAGTAGACTCAAAAAAATCATGGTTCAAAAATGACATGTTGATCTTAGTGGTAATGAAAACGTTTTGACCAGACCTTCCAACATTGGTAGCAGGCATGAGAGCCGGAAACATGCTGCTATTCTATCAAGACTGCACGTCCAACCTATCAAAACTGCACGTCCAAGCTACCAAAAAACATTAATCAGATTCCTTTGTTCATGGAAGAAATTTAAAGACATATGTAGAAGTTTTTCCATGAATTATACTGTATCACTATTCCATGGTGAATGGTGTGCATGCATTTTCACTACCTCATAGAACTGATTATATGTATTTTTTAAAAATTTCTTTTTGAAACAAATAAAACGGAATTCCATTGCAAAGACATAGTACACGCCCGATCAGCCATAAGTGGCCTGATCAAAAGGCAAAGGATTGACATACTGACAAACATGGCAAGGAGAGAAAACAAGTAGCTAACAAAGGGCACACAAGGGTCCGTTAGGTTGTCCGCGGCCCTGCTAAAGGCCGGGCCTCCTTAGCGACGTTGACAGGCGCTCAAGGAGGCTAAAAGACAAACCCCTCAATGGGCCTTTAAGGAATCCACTAAGGGGCACCATCCGCCATTCGAGCAAAAAAGGAAAATATACAATTCCTATCAATATCCTATCAACATTAAGACAATACCTACCTTGTGCCCTCAGGGACTTACTATGGACCGTGTCGTTGAGTTCGATCGACAACTCCCACATGACCACCAAACGGATTTCCATTTAGATGCGCTTACGAGAATCAAACTTATGCGGAATCCTTTTGAAGAAGATCCCTTGTTTCCATGTAAACTCTTGACAGCCCTTGAGCTTCACGGACGATCAGTAGGGTGTTCATCAAGTGAATTGCCCGCGGCCACGCTCGTTGAGTAGAATGACACTCCTTAAATCGGTGGAGGAAGGATTCTTCCGAGCGCCGAGGGCAAACATGGCACCGTATGTCGACAATGCCATCGATTCTTCACCTCCAATAGTTTAGAGCAATCGCCTTATACTCTAAAGCAGTCCGGCTACCTTAAGTGTCCAAACAAAAGTTACCCCGCCGTCCCCCGCTCCACTTATTACTGACGAGGTTCAGGACTTGATGTCGCTCCTTGAGTAATTTGTGTCCTAAAACAGCCGTGTGTCCCATTAGTTAGGTGGCTTGCGAGAGTTGTTGTTCATTAGGCCACTAAAATTTGTGGAGGTCCTACGTGAGCCCGTCGATGCGCCCATAATAGTGTCACATCCGAATCGGCTTGGGTCCTCTTCAAATTTAAACTACCGTCACTATCTAAAAACCACCAGGGTATTCGTGCTCGTTATTATCTGCGGGGGGGGCGAGGGGGATAAACACTCAATTTCCGTAGCATGCATGACAAAGGGAGAATAGAGGAGCAGGGATCATCGATATGTGGTTGATATCTATGGGCGGGTGAGCCGATTCTCACCCTCAATTGGTCTAGTACCTTTGTGACCCACTGGGGTACATTTGATTGTAAAGGGGCAAATTATCCAAGAGACTCTCCTTCTCTAGCATTCAAAGCAGCTGCATCAAGCAAACTCACCCAGGAAGTCAAAAGAGATCTCATAGCCGAGGGCCTTCTATGCCTCGACCTTCTCCGGGAGCAAGCCAAATTGCATCCATGCTTTGGCGGCCGAAAATAATTGTCTCTTAGATTGGACATCTTTAATTTGTCTTAACCTCCACCGGTGTAAATGAGCAGCGCGGGTCTTACAAAAACCAGGGCCAATCTGAGGCTGAAATGCGGACTACCAAAAATGCTCAATAGCCACTTCCTCTTAGAGTGTTGACCAAACTGGAAGAAGTCCATGTTGTAGTTTTCTCCAAGAGGTTCTGCCTTTGGTCCATTCCTTTGATCTCTTTTGTGCTTCGAATTGGCCGAAGGTAAAGTAGTCAAGGCTTGAGGCCCATCTTCTACCTGAATACGGTTGGAAGTGGCTCAGCTAATAGCGTAGTAGCTCATGTAGGTTCGAGATTCCTGGCTTGCAGCTTTGACAATCCATTTTGTCATCATCGCTACGAGCGTATCATCCGGATTAATCACGTTGATGCCCCCAAGGTCTTTGGCCTCGTAGCATTGTAGCCACAAGACCTTAGTGCAAGCCCGATACATAACTACGGACCACATAAAATTACGGATGGCTGAAGTTGCTTTCTTAGTACCTTCCTTTGTGCCCTCCCAGATGGAAGCAAAACACATTCCAAAAGAGAGCAATACGATGTTGACAATGACACCGCGGCTTGTTGAATTAACCTTTGCAATACTCCAATATTACAATTTTGTAATTACCCTTGCTCCTAGAAATGTGTCCACTAACTGCAAGGAAAGGTCTATGCCAATGGCACACCTAGAATTTTATTGGTGCTAGCTTTGTCCATCCATGCAATATTCAAGCGGGCTGTCTATGGAGGCCGTACATGTACCCTGCTTGACTTCTAGAATCCACTCAACTCGTTCCAATTATTGACAAGACCTGGTGTCAAAGAAAAGCAGCTGAAGATGTCCACGAGAGCTTTAAACAAGGCCTCTTCCCCGATGAGTGTGATTGATGTATCATCCTTGAAGTGCGCCAGCACTTGTTGCTTTGCTCCCCCTGGCAGGCGGATAGCTTTCACGATGCCTTTTCCGACCCACTTTTTTACCACAACATTCAAGGCCTCTACTACAATTAAGATGAGGTACAACGCCAATGGGCAACACTGCCTCACTCCTCTTTGGATGTCAAACTTAGAGCATTGGAAGTCGTTAACTTTGAATGAGGTCGTTGCACCTCAAAGTAACAACTGCGTCATCTTGATGAATCCCATAGAATGCCAAGTCCTCTCATGGCACGGGCCAAAAACTTCCAATCAACAATATCATAAACTTTGGAAAAGTGTAGCTTATAAAATACGAGAGATTTTTTGGTGTGTTTTCCCATGCCATGGTTTCATAGGTGAGTAGAATTTTATCCATCATGAAATTCATCGAGAGAAAAGCTGATTGGTCAAAATCAATGACCTCCATGAGTAGCGGTTGGAGTCAAAGTTGCAAAGCCTTGACAAAAACCTTGTATGCAACATTCAATAGTGTGATAGGCCTTTAGTCGGTGAGCCGGTTTCTGGCATCGCCCTTGTGAATGAGTGAAATGAGTCCCTAAGTGCCCCCTGCTGGGAGTTGCTGAGCAGTGAACACCCACCGTCTTGCAAGATCATCGTATGATAGTTGGTTTGATGAGGTCCTAGAACTTCTTAACGAACTATGTGATGATTCCATTTGGTTCCAGAGCCTTGCCGGGAGCCATACTGTGGGGAGCGACTCCCAACTCACTTTTCACTAATGGGCCGGCTCAGGGACAATTTCATAGCCTCTGTCAGGGTTGTCATAACGGACGGACATGGGCCAAATCTGGCGGACCGGACAGCACTTCGGACGGACGGACGGACCGGTCGGTCCCATTTATCGGACATAGCGGTCCTCTAGAAAAAAATTAATAGGTATGTATCTTCAATATGTGCAAGATAATCTTCAATATATGCAAGATTGGGACGGTCAACCCTAAGTCTTGGTCAAACGGACCTCCCCTGAAGGCTGACCCGTAACGGACGGACGAGCGGACTGGACGGTCTTTCGGACGGGGAGGTCCTATGAACAACCATGGCCTCTGTCAAGAGATCACTTAGGCTTGCTGTTGCCCGGTTTGTTGCCGCTGTTTGTGCGGGTGATGGTCCGGGAGCTGTGTAGATTTTTGCATAGTACTTGGTGCAAACCTCCTCTAGGCCAACTTCCAAGTTGGTCAGACCAAAGGATTCCATCCTCATCCTCTAGCTTTATGAGATTGGAGGATCTAGTATCGGCCTTCAATGCTCTGAAAATTTCTTTAGTTCAGAAATCCCTCATGCTTTTTCATTTTACTCTACTACGCACTTGTTGGCCTTCTCTAAGGTGAGTTTTGAAGTCACTAAGTTTGCTTCCAATGCTATCAATCCTTGCTTGCGTCGGACTGTCTTGAAGGTCTCGTGAAGTGTCTCGAGTTCCTCACGTAGGGTCATTTTGGCCAACCTTCTCTCCTTCGCTTTCTGTATGCAATAGCGTTTATAGAATCTTACTACCTGTTGCAACTTCCCTATGAAGCCCATTTTGGGATTCTGCCTCTATATATGCTCCACCGTAATTTTTACCGCCTTATCCTGTAGGTAAAACACACTCGCCTTGTAGGTATTACTCTTTTGCCTTACAAGTAGCAATTGCACGGTGTGAGAGACAGGAAGATGGTCAGAGTGATTGCAATCACCGCGGATCACGTAATCTTTCACTCATGAAGGGCCGGTGCTAATTGGAGTAAACGAATAACATTTGACAAGTCCAAATCCGTGTCTTTTAACGATTGTCTCATGAAAATTTAATTTGTCTTCCGGCTGAGAACTGATGAGTCACATCTAATGAATTTTTCAGAAGTGAGAATATCCGATCTTCCCTTACCAATACAATTCTTCGGTTAAGATTGGATTTCTAAGTTGTCCTCTCGTTGTTCCAAAAAGTTCCAATCTCTAGTGAGCACTCAACGGCTGTCACGTGGTAAGGTGGTAAAAGCTCCTCCCAGAGTGTACACTGCTTAGAAGGGTTGGTGGACGCGTACATGTTCAGAATTGAAACGTCACCCCTTGGTACTCCATTCAACCTTGTCCAATGTGGATGTCCACGCAATGTAGAATCCGTCGTCGAGATCATATGGAATATGTGAGGAGCTATCCACATATAGATCCACTAGTCCCTACCTCAAGGTCCCTATTGGCGTGATCAAAGCCCACCGTTGCCTCAATCCCAAAACAATCGCATGTGGCCAAAGATAGTGTCCCAACGCGGTAGGCTTCTGCCCTAAAAGATGATGCTCCTGGAGCAAAGAATTTCCACCTTGGCTAGGAGTAATTAGTAGTAATTTTTGACGATATCGACCTTCAAGGTGTTGTTAACCCCTAAACGCTTAGGCAACCAAAATGTAGTCGCCGGCTATTTTGGGCAGGGTCCCACACTGTCAAAAATAACTTTCAAGTTCTGAGATTTTGTATGTAGATTTTCTAGGTCATTACGTACATGCCAAGATTTGTTTCATATGATTTGGTTATGTAATGCAAAAGTTATGAATGGTTGAAGGTAAAAAATCTCAACATGGGTAGCCACAAAAATTTTCAATTATATTCTATAAAAAATAATTAAAAATATCATCATTTTGCAAAGATTCATATTTAAATAGGATGCTTTGTTTTAGTCCATTTCAACAAGTGATGTAAAAGATATGACATGTCATATTATGCTGTCAGTTTGGTCAAGTCTTCATGAAAAAAAACTTTAAGAGCTCATTTTGATTCTTGAATACAATTTTGACAATTTTTCAAAAAATAAAAATTGGAAAAGTTTTTTGCTATGTATCACATCATTTTTACCATTAAGAGTGAGGTTATCAACGTTTATGGGATGTAATTAGCAATTGAGTTTTTTCTTATATTCTACATTGTATTCTGGTTTATATATCTTTTGAAGATGAAAATCTAAGTTATTTCATTTTAGGTTTTTTTTTTCTAAAAATATTTTGTGATTGTCGAATATTTCATCTAAAATGAACCTTCTTTAGATATTTTTTGTGTAGACTCTCAAGTCACTTTTTATTAGAATATAGAGTTGCTCGTTTTAGATTTGAAAAGCGTATTTTTTGAAAATTCATTGAAAGTGAGATTTCAGCTTTTTGAAGGGTTGAAAAAACTTGTTTTTAACTTTGAAAATTATGATCATGCAATTGGTGTTGTATTTTTCTCTAAAATTTTGAAAAAGAATGTCTCAATAAGTTAGCTATGAGATCCTATGGTTGAAATTTCAAAAAAATGTCATATAATTGGAAAAACTAACTTGCTTCACAAAGGAGTGTTGAAGGGAAGTTTTTGATGTGAATTCATGGTGGGCATTTAGGGATTAAGACCTTATACATTTTGTGTGATTGTTGTAATCTTCATATCAAAGGTTGTGGGGGAGGGGGCGGGTCCAGAAATAGTTTGGCACTCCTTGGTTGAGTAGCATCATGCTCTCGCCGGGGTGTCTCTCTTCTCTGAAGGAGTATTGATGTCCAACGTCTTTGTTGAGAGTCTGATATGGCTTACCTCCTGGCAATTTGGCTAGGTGTGTGGGTACCTTTCCGGGATTGCGGACCACGCTAAGCTCTCCTTAGGAGTTGTCTTGGCGAGTCAAAGAACTCCGCCTGTAACGGTTGTCAGGTATGCTTGGCTTTGTTGGCGTATGCGGAGTAGTGGTTCTTGAGCTTGTGTTTGTTTGATCTGCCAAAGGGGTGGTCACTCTAAGGTGTGGGGGAAAGGCTTGCAATGCGCCGCCACCACTAGCCAACACGTGAGTGGATTCAAATGCCATCGCCATTGTGTTCATATCAAGTTCCCGGTGTCATGAAGGGCGTGCTTGCGTGCTCAACTCTCCTTCGTTTCTCACAATAGGTGTCGGTGGTGGCATGGGAGTTGATGGCGATTACGCTACTTGGCCAATTTGTCCATTGGGCCCAAAGAGACAACTATAGGGAGGCCTCGTCTCAAGGATTGGATGCTCATCAATCTCCATTCCAATGTGACTCTTGATCTCTCTCCTAGTGGGCTCCATGTGGAGTCAGGGCTTATCCGGCTCTTGTTGAGGAAGAGGTTTAGCTTCAGAGGTGGCAGGCAGGGCTGTGGGGTACTTGCCGAGGGCCAAGTAACAGTGGGGCCGTTAGGAGGGAATGTCCTTGGTATTTCCGAGATGCTCCTTCTCTCAACTCCCCCGGGATTCAAGTTGGCATATTTCCTATTCTCATCACCTGAGCTGCGGCTTCATGTAGACTATATTTGCAATTTTATCTGCGTGGGGGCTTGCGGGACTCTCACTCTAGACAACACCGCCAGGTAACTCGTCCGACTCAAGGGCTTCTTCTTCCTATAAACTTTCTCCGACTTGTTCCACTTGTACTCTTGGGTGTCCCACGACGCGTCCTTATTTGCTTGATGTTTTAGCTTTGCCACCAGCCTTGACCAAGTGCCCTGATGATTCATTGCTCTCAAGGAGGAGGATGGGATTCTACTCAACCAGAGATGGCGGCGGCGGAGGTGAGATGTGACGGGGGCGGATAGACGCTTAAACCCCGGGCACTCTTTGATCAGGTGCTCGGTGGAGTGGCACAGTCGGCAGCATATAGGCAAGTCAGAGTAATCAACCGAAATGACAATGTTCTCCTTTGTGCTTTTGTTTGTGACAGAGAGTTGCATTGTCCATCCTGCACAGGATTGGAGCACCACATAGAATCTTTGATTGGAGACAAACGTATTGCGCTTGTAGCTATCAAGAAATTCCCTTTGATCCCGCTGCAATATTCTTCGCCACCTTTAAGAATTTACTAGAGATGCTTCTAAGTGTGACCCATGTTGGGACTTTGAGACGAGTAGGGTGGCTTGCATTAAATCCTGTTGCCCATGTCTGTAAGATACAAGTCCCTAGCGTGACGTGTATGGTGCACCCATTAGCAAATTCTGAGTTGCCACAAACTGACGAGTAAGTACCTGAAAAAATCCTTGACTTAAGTCCCGTCGAAGACCTACCCATTCTCCAATCACAGCATGTTTTGCAATGATCCACTGATTGAGAATTACTTGCGCTTGCCTACCTCCCACAAAATACGCCACTACAACATGTCGTTGCAATCGCACTATCTCCTTCTTCACAAACTCCTATTCCACTTTAACCTCCAACATCGTATTGCAGATAAGAAAGTCGGTGGAACTACATGCATACTCTTCTAGAAGAGATTCACCTGACGTTGGAACAGTAGGATAAATCTTAGCATCTTTGCCCATGCTGGTCACCGCTACTACCAACTCTGGCTTCACCATGTCTTTGTATTTGTGATATTGTCCTCCTGCTGATTGTGCTTGGACTAGAGCCACCGGCGGTCCGGCGCTTGCTCCATCTTTACTTGCAAAGAGTTTGCATATGTTAGCTTTTCCATCCCACCTTCAAAGAAAAAACCTTAAAAAAACCCTACTTTCAAAAAATTCCATTGCACCCTAGTCCGATTTCTTATGTTGTAAAACTTGGGAACAAAAGAATTTGTCTATTGCAAATGGATCAATTGGGATCAAGCATCAACTATCACGGCTGCAATGGATCATCGATCTGCTCTAGGATGCCTTGTAGCAAAGGGTGTCTCCGGAGTTGAATTGCGTTGTCGCATCCGTGTTGGTCCCTCTTCTTTGATTATATGTATTTCAAAACAATCTTAACTCCTTAACCCCTAAACAGCCAAAGTCCTAGAATGGGCTTTTGGACATTTTGGACAAGTTGCTATAATGTCAATTTTGAATATAGGTTTTTGGTTTTTTTGTAAACGTGGGGAATTGCAAGAGCTTCGTAGGAATATAATGTTTTATGGCAATAGACATTGGAAAAATATTTATGGTGCCCGAAGCAATTTTTTGACTCCTCAGGCAACTCCAAAATTTTGATACACTTGTCAACTACCTTTGGGGTTTTTAATACAAGTAACTAACATGATTGGCTTTGAGAATAATATGAAAAAAAATCTTATATTGTGGAATATTTTCATTCTATAAGGAGCCAAAGTTTTCTCATAATTTTTAGTCAAGCTGGAATTTTTTTTCTCTTCACCACATAAATGAAAGAAGTCTTTATTTTGTTTTCTCTTCTTTTTTTCTACTTCAAAAATAGATATAAAGCTTTGCTTTGACTGCATGGAATTGTATTTTAACAAAGAATGGTATATCAAAAAAATAGAATGAGTTTTAGCAATTACATGAACCCATTTTCACAACGTTTTTCACAACGCTACACATTGTCTCGAAATCTAAAATATGGTGCACAAGTAACTAACATCATGTACAACATTTAAGTACAAAAGTGCCAACTTGTATAGTGCAAAACATTTATACAAAGAAAAGTCAAAGTGTACTGATCTTGTTTAGAAAGGATAAAAAACAATATTTTTTACTTAAAACTCTATAATCTTCTATTTCACACAATAAAATTTATTGAATTTTTTTGTGCATGATCCTTTAAAGGTCTTTGACTAGATCCTACGGTTAGAAATGCAAATAAAGTTTTGGTTTTGGTCTGTTTGCTCTTGCTTCAGAAATGACAGTTTTTGAGTGTTAAATTGAGCAGTACCATATTCCATACCAGCCATTAAAAAACTAGACAAAAAGATCATAGCGCTCCACAAAACAATATGTGGATTACCAAAATGCACCTCGAATGTCGCCACACAACTCCCACATAATCTATTTGGTATAGAAGCATTCTCACTAAAAAATGCATACTTAAAGATGCATTGGAGAACAACTACAAAATGCCCTCAATGATAAAGGTAGACTTGGAAAAATCTATTATGGATTGATACAATTTATACTTGCAAGATTTGGAGGCTCCGAGGAAATAGACTGCATTAAATACCAACACTGCGTAAGATCACCCATCACTAGGACATTATTTTTACTCAAACATAAAGCCGGTGTCCACCTTAAAAGTAAAATAAACTGCTTTCTATTAAATCCATCCCAACTAGAAACAACATGGATAAGAGAAGCACAAAACCTAGATGGCCTTAATCCCAACACATCTTTTAAATTACTACAAAAACTACTATCACATAATATAATAAAACTAGAACAAATAACCATGCCTAATGGCACCACCCTAATGAACCCAGATGACTTTAAAATATACCACTGCAATCCCACAAAACTCATCAAAAGTGCTCTAAACCTTGCAAACCAACTATTTTGCTACCCCTCTTGCCACCACGGATGCCACCTTCTATGCCGGTTTCATCACCCCCCAAGAACTCTTAAAAATGACTACATTATATTAAACCACAATATCCTCCCCCTACAACCCACCCCCTCTATAAATACACCTAACCCTCCCATCCCTAAACTCCCTCTTCCTCCCAGAAACATTCTTAAGAATCCCCGACAATTCCCCATTCACGAAATACTAAATCACGAACATCGTAAAATCAAGGATAAATACCAGATTATTAAAAAAGACACCATATACTTATGCCAATGGAACACGTCAAACAACAACTCATACCACAAATGGCAAACTCAAAGAGAATTATTCCCCTGGAACGACCCTCACACATGTCAACACAACACTGAAATACTCTCCCAATACTATACAAAACAACAACATAAACATTGTTCAGATACCATCAAAAAATACTTCTCTATCACACAAGCAAAAGATACAAGGTATGTTATTCCAGCCACAAACATCCCATTAGCTCACATCTCTATTAATGAATGTAACCCAGAAAGCGACATTTAAACAAATACAAACACAATACAAACAAACCTAAACGTAGCACATATATACGAAGAAAATGGCCGACACCTCATCACCATTCCAAAAACACGATTAATATGGCTATGGAAACAATATCAAAATGCGAGAAATATCCCACATGGCCTTGAACCTCCAACCCAATCTTTTGAAACCGAAATTGCATGGCTATACCAAAGATATAAATACCGCATCCCGAAAAATGACCCACTTAAATGTGCCCAATACACCATACCAACTCAAATACTAGACTTTCTCATTGATACATTCAAAATTCAAACATCATACTTCTCATCCCCAGTTACATGCCCCACACAATTTAGCCAATTCCACTCACCATTTTCCCGAGATATTATTTTTGGTTCCCTAGGAAAAGCATTTGATCACAAATGGAAAGGTATTGGCTACGCCCATCCCCATAATGAAACAGACTTACAACAAGCCATCCATTGGGCCCGTCTTGCAGCAAAAAACGATCCAAACACAATGACTATAATCATCTCTCCAGACATTAACTGGTACCAAAATTTCAATCCATACATTGGCCCCTTTCCAGATACACACATCATTGCTCACTTCGCTGCAGATACCATCACATATACAGAACCGACAATACCTCCCGACGTCAACATTGAAAGAAAAGAAGTGTCCACTCTACAAATACTTTGCATTCATCACCAAAACAACAACATCGGTAACCAAGAACAAATGAATCAACTCAATCCCATCATAAATAACCTAAAAATTCCACAGATTTACACACAAATTGCTCCTCCTACCCCTTTAAACACCTTGGTCAAACCTAGTAAGAAATGGTCCAAATTAGACTACCCTAATACACTAACAAATAGCCCCACACATATCCTCCCAATCCCAAACTACCATACAAACCTGCCACTAAAATTCGAAGCCAAATTTAGTTATTACACCGATGGCTCCTTCATACTTCCAAAAGAAATTGGCCCCAATAATGAATGGATGAGGGAAAAAGCTGGATATGGCATCTACAGCCCTAAAGGTATTAACATCCCCAAAAGACTCCATGGACACCAAAACATTCTACGAGCTGAAATGATGGCTATACACGAAACACTAAAAATCATCAACACACAATTTCCTCATGAACCCGCATATATATTTACTGACTGCCTAAACGTACTATATTTACTAAACACGCAAATTAAACACCCCACACTACACAAGTCACCCCGACCAAACCACACTTGCCTCGATGGTAGGACTACTCCAACAAAGAATACAACCCATTTCTCTACACAAAGTCAAAGCACACATCAACATTGATGGAAACGAAAAAGCAGATAAACTAGCAAAAATTGGTGTTGACCTTGAATATATTACTGCCGAACACCCACACAAACACGCGCATGCTACCCCATACTACTACCAAAACGATGTATGGCCATCCATGATAGATATGCAAGACAAAGGACCAGTTAGAAACCTTGGAAAAACAAATCAAGAAATACGACAGGGAAAAAAACTTAGAAATTATGGCCATACAAACTCCCAATATTTACAAATGGACAGCAAATGAAGATATAGACAATGAACTCTCCAATGAATTCTAGAAAGATCCAATCATTACAGACAAACAAAAAACATGCCTTATTAAATTTCGTACTGGAACATACATGGGCCATGCTAGAAAACAAATGTTCTTTGGAAGAGAAAGATTTCCATCCATCACATGTCCTATATGTAGATCACATGAACCGGACACATGGTTACATGTGTTACTCACATGCCAACAACAACACATACATTCACTCCGCGTCAAAAGACACAACAAAGCAGTTTGGGAAATCCGTAAATTACTAATCTCATCAGAAAAATCCCGCTGCTTTATTCTCATGAATGCTGGTACCTTCAATGATAAGCCTCCAGAAAATACAGTACCAAATTGGTTACTCCCTTGCACATGTGGCACACAAAGATGCCACTGTAATTTGAGATTTAGACGAGACATCTTGTGTGTGAAAGGCCTATCTTACCAAAGTGAACCCCCTTCTGAAATTAATCCCAACCTTACAATACAATTTATCGAATTTACATATTGCAATGACAGATTCTCCCCAGAAACACTCCAAGCCAAAACCAACAAATACAATCCACTAATCGCTAATATCACTGCTCTAGGATGGAAAGTTGACCCTCTTATCGTCATTACAGCTGGAGCTAGAGCAACTACACACATTCCATCAATGAAATCACTTGAAGAAAAATTCCAAATACCGATGCCCACCATCAAAAACACCTTCAAAAACATAAACACTATCGCCATACAATACGCCACATGTCCATTCTACTCCACAAAAGAAGAATAGAAAATCACCAACCGATTCCTCAAACATTAGATCCCCCTTAGTAAGAACTTTATAATAAAATAAAAATAAAATTTTGGTAGTAGCTACAGCTACTTTATTTAACTGTTAGCATACAGGTGTCAAGTCTCTTTTTGTCACTTCTCGCAAAGGGGGCTGTTGGTTGGAACAACTTATTTCCTGCTTATGATCACTCACCTAGCAGTATCATCCACTCAAACGAGTCCATCAGGGTTCGAACCTGGACCGGATTAATGAGACAAACGCTCACTCTCAACCAACAATGAGCTCGTGGCTTGATGTCCGTAACATCACCACATACTACTCTATACACCTATTTTTCACTAGTTTCTTGTTTCTGGTTACTTGTGACTAAAGTGTCTACTCTCGAAAGGGGGGAGTAGATCTTTACTTCCATACCTTTGTCCTGTGGGCTTTGGATTGGGGGTAGGTCGAACAGACACTTAATTCACGTCGGTCTCCTCCGGAGACCGAAGTTTCTCTCTCTCTCTTAAATTGAGCAAGCACAAGTGTTAAACGTGTGAGAAATGTTCACAGTCTATTAGGAATTAAATTGAGCAAGCATCTTGCAGCAAGAGGGTGTCATCAAATGACGCCATTGAAAGTGAAATGCTATGTGAAAAATGAATTGAAAAAGCGGCCTCTTTTTTCTCTCACGTGCCGCTTACACGGCCTTTTGCAGACCCCGTTTTGCACCTAATGAATCATGCTTGATACTTTCTTCTAAATCTTCCAAGATTTCAAATTTGAAAACTTGTCGGAATTGAAGAAGTCTACACTCTAACTTTGTTAATGTCACCCTTGTTAATAGAACACCTTGATATTGTCACCTAAAAGCTTGAAACCTATTTTCTTAGTGTAAAACTCCCTAGTTATTATCCTTATCACCCTTGATAATGTCACTATTTTTTTCCAAAATCTGTAGTATAAACGGGATAATATCAAGTATGGATGGACTGTATGTGATGGTTGAACGGATAGATTGTATGGATGGACAAATTGTATGTATTTGACTACACTAAAACCTTGATAATATCACATTATGCACAAATCTTCAAAATGTGACATTATCAAATATGTCACATCTTGTTTATATCACACTTTATGGTGAAACAGATGATGTAATATTATCAAGGTTAGAGTGTATTGATTAGTTATAGGTGTCCGGTCAGCTATAGATGCCACGACCTTATATATCGATATATGGTAGACACACCTAAAATCACCACCGCCCCCAAAATCACCACCCTAGTATGATCCCACCAACCTCAAGAATCTCTAAAAAGTGAATTGTGAGTCTTCATTTGGTCACCTTGCTAGTGGGTGAATTCTCACAATCATAAAATAGGGTTTTGGGTTCAATGGTGAGCAAAATTGAAGACCACTATTATTGCTCATAGGAAATTCTAAGTTAGAAATGGGTCACAAAGTACTTTATACTTTGAGATTTTCTATAAAATTGAGAATTACAA
The DNA here is from genome assembly GCA_014871385.1 of Ceratodon purpureus. Taxonomy (NCBI): domain Eukaryota; kingdom Viridiplantae; phylum Streptophyta; class Bryopsida; order Pseudoditrichales; family Ditrichaceae; genus Ceratodon; species Ceratodon purpureus. The sequence goes on from CM026425.1 coordinate 15,906,303, forward strand.
ATTTCATGATACAATTTTTTGCATTCCTCATGAAGTCCTTTTTTGAAGATTAGAATATTTTTTAAAGAATTTTTGAATTGCTAAATAAAGGTCAAATTGCTTAAGTTGGTGTTTTTAGGTGCATCTACCATACGTGGCTGTTGATTCAGTAGTTTTCCACCATCAATCTCCAGTTGATCTCTAGCATGTAGGATTGTGGGAGACGATTGAGGCCCCGGCTTTGGACTTGGGATACAAAAAGGGATATGGTTGAGGGAGGGATTGAGGGGGGAAGGGCCTACAGAAGGGGACTTGAATGAAGGAAATTTGGGGGCCATAAGGAATGGTGCATAGTAATGCAAAATTCACACCTGGCCTGCAAAACCCCACTGTAACCACTGAATCTATCAGATCACACACTGTACAGTACACACACGCCCTTCATGGAAAATACATCTGGGATGCTCTGCTAGACTACGATAGTACTGCTTGGAAACAGACCTTGGTTAAAATCAAGAGATGTAATATCCAAGCTCAGATGTAGGTCACGATTAATGGTGAGAAGCATTCTGGGGATGAGATTGGGTATGCAGGTTGGATGGGACTTATTGCCCCCGAAAGGTCTCTTCCCGAACTGGCACTATGCTGTTCTCGTTATTGGTTCAGAAGTCCGCTCGTGTTGTTTTGCCCTGGACCAAGTGGTCCGATGAGGGTTGTTTCTCTTTCCGTGCAATGAAATCCCGTTCATTTGCTTGGAAATTCAAATAAAATACAAAAATTAGTTGATCATTAAAAACCTGCATAAGCACCACTGAAAGTCTAGCTCTTCGGTCTAGTCACACACTAGCCGACTCTCCCACACTCCCCTAGGAAGTAGCTGACTATCACTTCAATCAATGAAACATTATCATTCCAATGGTGGAAATCGAGCAGCGCATTATCAACTTCCAAACCACCAGCAGGCACCGATTGAGAGGAGGTTCCTTATTGCCAGTACGCAGCCGGCAGGAGTGTAAAGCACATATCCGTTCATTTTTCACGTAAGTCATTTTTACTTCCCAACTGCTTACTGCTTCGATTTTCTTTGATCTTTAACAGTTATTTCGGAGGGAAGGCGAGGTCGCATTTACACCGGTTACCTTCATGATCGAGTGAACTTCTTAAATTGAATATTCACCCAACCCTTCCAGACTTAATATGATTTTGGTGGACAGCTCACAGTTTTCTAAAAGATCTCAGCTGTTGACAAACAGTAAATAAAACTATTCGCAATCAAAACGCATGCTAATAACAATATCAAACGGTAAGAGTCTTTACATATTGCTCTATTGCTTATTCTTTCTATCCATTTATTTTTTATCCTTTATTACGTTCCTACCATTGGATCAAGTTTGAGGTGCACTATACATCACATGTACACAACATTTGTGACAATCTCCAGGGTCCACTGAATAAGCATCATACGTACAACGACATCACCAATGCTCACATCTCCCACTTATGGGATCAACTTCTAAAGCTTGCGGAGTTGGTTTCCAATCTATATGCGATCGTCATTTCCAGAGGCAATCACATTTCTCATAGTGTTCAATCATATCGCTTCATCTCTCCTGGGGGCAACATCACGTGCTCAATGTAAAGAAATTCCATTTCTGCTTTTCCAAATTAGATCTATGTCTACCATTATATTGACTGAGACTAGGTTAGTGTTCGTAACTCACCACTCACAGATTGGACATTTGAGTTGCCGGGTACAGAGTGAAGCACGGTTGGTTAACTGTTAAGATCATAACATCTCGATAGGTATGGTTCGCTGAGAGAGACGCATTCACGGTACTGAGCTGCTGGCAATATTGCAAAATCACTCGAAAAACATCGATTCATTGTGACATCGTTAACATTGATAATGTGTACGTGCAATGCTCAGAACGAAAGTGCAAAACTGAGAATGCGCGTGGTCTGCAGAATACCCCCGCATCACAAGAAAGAGATGTGTAGATTTTGCAGCACCTTGCCTAATCTAGCAAAACTCAGATTCATCTGCTTATTAAGTATCAAATGCTGGAATACTCACTGGAAGCTTTCGGTCTTTTAGCCCCGGGTCTAAAACGGCTGTGGGGGGCTAAAATTTCAGCCCCTCATTTTTCACATAGTGCTAAGGAGGGCTAAAGTGGGGGCTAAACTACCACAGCTTTGCCCGGCTGAACTGATCAAAGTTTCCAGTGACTACTAAAGCACATCAAAGAAAGCACATAAAAGAAAGCACATCAAAGAGAGAAAGTTGGGGGGCATACAAGGCAATCGAGCAAGAATTCAGAAACGGCTAAGCCCAAATCGCTCGTGTTACAAAGCTTCGCTCCAGTACTGCATCCTGACTTTGAACAAGTAACTATGCTTCGAGCTGACACTCACGGTTTCGATACACAGGAGATCAAAAATTGTTTTACTTGACACCCAAGCCATCAGTAGCTATATAGGAGCCATCCAAAGCACCTTCAAACGAAATAACAAAACATACAGAATACCATTTGATCGCAACACAACTATCGATTTAAATTTTTTCATAAATTCAAGTAGCACTTAAATTAAACTCCAGTAATTGCCCCAAAAACACAGCAAGACGAAGGGACAACAAAACTAAATCCCAACAATTACAAATCAAAGCCGCTTCAAAACCAACATACTGACAACTCTAACACCGCATCCAATCCTTCTTCTTAAACCCACAACTACATCCCCAAAATCCACTGGAGCCAGTTCTCAGCTCAATCACGCATGACCTGAACCCCAAGACGTAAAGAGAGTGAGAGAGAATCTCCGACCACAAAACCCAGGAACAAAATATCATCTCCCTGTCGCTGGTTGGGACATCGGCGACCTGACGCTCTGGGACGACAACTTCTCATATAATAGGAGTGTTCAACCATATCGCTCCATTTCTCCTCGGGGCAACAGCACGTAGTCAATGTAAGTAATACCAGTTGTGATGTTTCAAAGTTGTAGTGACACTAGAGAATTTCGTGTTCGTAACTCACCACTCACCGTGTAGACATTCAGTTACTGGATGCAGAGTATTTCAAATGCGACGATGAAAGCACGGTTGGTTCAGAACTTAACGTAGAAGTCATAGCACCTCGATCGGTATGGTTGGCTGAGAGCGACGCATTCATGACTGTGAAGTAAGGCGGCACTGAGCTACTAGCAATATTGCAAATATCACTCCAGGACCTCGAAACCCATCGACTTATTGTGACATCGTCAACATTGACAGAGTGCACGTGCAACGCTTAATACAAATTTAGTGCAAAGTTGATAATGCGTCTCTCTTCACCACAACCATACACATCAAGATGCTAACAGAAGTGTCGTAATTTCAAACCTGTGATGGGGATTAATAGAGGTCATAACATAACATATCGATGAATACAGGTAGCTGAGAGAGGAGCATCGTCAATATTGATATTACAGTGCACGTGCAAACACTTGTAGGAAAGAGAGACTTGTACACTGACCAAGTACAGTCAATTGTGGACAACCACAGAATTTGTCCACACTTGAATGTGCTTGGTCAGTGTACAAGTCTCTCGAAATCCTACTAGTGAAAGCTCAAAGTTACAGAAGTGCAAAGTTGAGAGTGCGCCTCATGGCCCAGGTACCCGTACACATCAAGATGTTAACACAAGTAATGTAAATTCAGACCTGTGATGTCCAGACGATAATGACATAAATGAAGTAACTGTAAGGCTATATATACTGCAGCTCCAATTATGGCTGTGGGGCCATTCCTAGACTCATCGATGAGTCATCGACTAGCACAGGCGAGTGGTGCCAATGAAATATCTTAAGATGAGTGGAAAACTCCCCCAGGGGAGGCAAAGTTCTTCAAGTTTCCATTTGAGGTCCTGTTTTTGGTCACCATTAGTTTCCATTTTTCGTTACCGATTCTGAAAACTAGTACCTGTCTCGACCAAAAAGGGGCTCAAAACTCTGCACCGGCCAGGACGAAAGGATTCGTTGGAACCCAGTCAATCACGGAACACACCCAAGACAGGCACTATCTACCCCCATCGAACATTACCACCTCTACGCAACGCGTAGATATTGAGGCGTGTGCACACAAGGACCCGGTCCTCACCACGAACCTGAGACCCTTGATTTGGGATCCAGATTGACTGTATTTTGTTTTTTCCTCCCCCGGTTATTACTGGGCATGGGGGGCAGCCTTTATTTTCTGAATTTGAGGAGGGGGAGCGAATTGCACCGTAAGGCACATTCTGGAAGCCTCTGTGGCAATTTGGACTTCGTCAAGCCAAGCTAATGTGGCTATGTGCAAAATTTTTTTCCTACAGATGTGGCACCCGGTTAATTTCTATGTTAATTTGCAAGTGGGGATAGATTTTTTTTTCACAGTAACAGTACTGGCTACCTCTACTTCGAAAGCAGTTCGGTTTAGGCTCCGAAGTGGAATTTTCATAAACATTTAGGCTACACTTCGAAAAACAAGAAACAGTAAAGTAAAAATTACAGAATAGAGATATCAATCAAAACACATAAAAAATGCATTAGACGGGGGAATTGAACCCCTAAACTGCCCACTGCAGCGTCTAATCCCACCCACCCCAACCAAGTCAGTATCAATTGTAACAAGTATGAGAAAAACTCATGAAATCCACAAGCATAAACTTGCAGATGTTATGGAGACAAAGGAGCTCACAATTCGGCCCCAATTCTCGCCTTAGCTTCCCTCCAGTGATCAAAGGCAACACAATAAGGGAAGGTTTCAAGAGAGTACTAGGATTGAGAGAACATTCGGATGCATGTGTCCAGATTTCCTGCCAACCGGTTTCTCACCTTGTTCTTCACAAATGAGAGAGTCGAAAAAGTCCTCTCATCCTCACAGGAGCCGAGAACTGCAGTCACAGCAATCTGTGCAAGTTTTATATACTCCGAAATTTTGTTTAGGAGTAAAGCGTTGCAGCCCAGCTTCTGCCATAGCTTCGTCACCGGATTAATGTTGTGAGGTAGCTCCATTGCCTTCTTGGCATGTGACCGCATGGTGAGTTTGAAAAGAATCTGCTGCATGCTCAACAAATGCGAATCCAAGGGGGCCTTGATTTCCCTCGACTGCTCTGTTTTCCCGGCTGTGGTCACAAACCGAGGCTGACAGAACCACTGCCTGATCACTTCCAAGTGACTTACAAACAACTCGTCACAATTTTCTTGTAGCCAATACTGGGGAAACACTATTCCAAGAGCCTCCATCAAATCGCAGTGAGGGAACCGTCTGTCAAGCTGGGCAATCAGCATTTCTGCTGCAGCCGCGCACTGGCCCTTAACAGAGCTCACAATCTGAGCCAAGTCCTCCCGGGACACAGATACCGCCTGCCCAGAGACACTATCCACCACATGGGCCGGTTAGGTATGGCCATGGATTCTGAACCCAAGGGATTCAGCTCCATTATTTAAATCCGTCACCCACTCATGAGAGATGGTGTGGGACTGATTTGTAACAACGTCATGGAATAGCTGAAAGTGCAAGGGCTGAAAGGACGAGCTAGAGTCAAGGTACATCTCATAGATCTCGGCTTGACAGATCTTCACTGCAGCTATGAAGTCAGCAATAAAAACGTTACGGGCCTGTGCAAACTTGATCAACGAGTTCACAGACTCAAGCAGAGGTAAGATGCAAGGCAGGGAAAATACAGTAGTCACATCAAGGAGGAGGGCGAGATTTTTCTTTGCTGCACTTTCCTTGGGTGCATCCTCGGCAAATTTGACAATTAATGTCTTGTACTCGCCACAGATACGTTTGAGAGGCTCAAGGAGAGAGATCCACCGAGTGGTAACCTGCCTCAGAATCTTGAGCCCCTCTGTCTCCACAACTTCGGCAAGTTTCATGAACTCAAGATGACGCTTAGGGGAAGCTGTACAGGCTCTTACACAAGCTCTCACATTTCTGAACGAAGGGCAAACCTGATAAGGCCTCCACTGCCAAGTTCGTACGATGTGCAAAGTCGTGGACCCCAAGCACAAATGGACTATGGTTAGCAGCCAGTCGCTGGATCACTCCGGTTCGGCCCCCCTGGAACACAGCAGCTCCGTCTGCTCCGAAGCAGATGAGCTTCTGAGCAAGGTCTTCGTCACTCAAGCCTCCATGCCAGCATAGCTGGTCCACAATCATCTCAGTTAGATTCTCTGCATTCGCTTCACAATCTACACGCCTGATACAAATCATATGTGATTCACGCACAAAATTGACTGAGTAATACACATGTACTGAAAGCCACTCGCTGTTGTCTACAGATGTGACCTCATCGGCACTGGTAGAAATAAAAGGAGCTTCGGCAATTCCTCTTTTGAGGCGATCGGCACAGACTTCGGCCATGGCACAAGCAAACTCCCAGCCAGCAACTTGTCCCCAATGCTTCTTGGGCAGCTCCGGCACCATGAGTTGGGTCAGCAACTCCCCCATTGCTGTGTAATCTGCCATGGGGCGGCCCTGCTGTAGCACATGTAGACAGCATCGAAATTGAACAATCTTCCTCCTTCTCTCCTTAGTGACACCAGCAAGAACCTGCGTGATCACGGTGTGCCCTCCCTTGGCAAAAAAAATTCTCTCGTTCTTGACATGTTGGTTTGTGCCGAGGTAGTAATACTCCCCCCTTCTGACCTTGCCCATATCGGCCATGGCTCTTCTCCGACCCGCATGCTTGTAGAGGCTGTCAATTTTCGGAACCAATAATTTCTCCCGGGCCTCCATGTCTGTGCACACCTTGCACCTTACTTGCGTAATTGAACCATCAACCCCGACAACTGCCTCTGCCCAAGGCAGTTTGGCAGCCCAGGAATCTTGAAAGTGCCGTCGCTGCTCATAGCTCTTCCTGCGCTTCCTCGACTCCTCCTTCTGATCAGCAGTCACCTCTCCCAGCAGAACACAATCGCCTCGTCCAGTGATATCCCGCGGCTTCAAAGGAGTCGAGAGCGCTTCCAAAACAGAGCAGTCGGAGTCAGAAACCGTCGCTCCGAGGTCCGCCACCGAGGTATCCGGCTCCAACTTCACCTGCGATGCCAATCGCGCAGCCAAGGAAAACTCGTCAGACAATTGAGACTCGGAAATTGACTGATTGGGTTGGGATTTGAAGCGGCCCTCGTAGAGATATCTACGCAAGGGCGCTTGAATCGCCATGCTCTTCACAGGACCCATCGACACAAAACCCAAAACCCAAAGAGACAGCAAATGAATAAACCAGCAATTACAAAGCGAAACACCCTAAACACCAAGCACAAAGCCAATTGCGAACTAAACAAATGCAGACACAATTGATGCTGTGACTTCCCTGCCGCGAGCTCCATTTATCGCCCAAGTCTGTGCACAACGGCATCGGCCAATTTTCCCCCCCAGCCGTCATTGAGACTGCGAAATCCAACAATGCCTCGGTGAATTACCCAACAAAGGAAAAGCTCAGACGAAAACCCTGACACCCCAATGCAAACGCTACACATCTTCCCACATTAACAACTCCCCAGGACTCCAAGCTGCGCGAGCAGAAACTGGCCCCCCCTCACAATAGTCTCTCAAAGAATTGGCGATCCACAAAACAAGGGAAGTGCCAAATGCAGGCGATGAAGAACTGATGAAGGTGCGAAAATAAGAAAGAAGTGCTGGCGATCGTGGGCGAAATGGGGGAGAAGGAGGCGACCCAGGTCGTGGGTGACAGATTGGGGTGACGCTGATGGGAAGGTGGAGGTGGGGAAAACGGCACCCGATGTGACGGGGAGCTCGTTCAGCTGGCCCCACCCCACCCGCCCGATATCCGTTCAGGCTCCCCACCCGCCCGATACCCCTTCGAATTACAGTGTATCAATCGCCAGTAGGGTACACAGGTAGGATCCAGGCGAATTTTCGCCAGTAATATAAAGGCTGATGGGGGGTTTTTTGCAGTAATTGATGGTCACCTTTCCTTCAAAATAAAAATAAAAATAAAAATAAATCGTTGGAACTTCCGCAGGCCCCCCAGGGGCTTTTTTTATTATTAGTATAGGCATCAGATGGTTTCGTCTTAGGGCCGATTTACACCTAGGGGCCGGGCCAATTTTTCTTGAGGCCAATTGCTTGAAATTTCAGCCCATTTTTGGGTTGTGGCCGGCCTCAAGTCCCCATTATAATAAGATTAGAACAAGCTTAGGGCCAATTTTCCCTTATGTAATGGCCTTCGGGCCAAAAAGGCGGGCCAATCCAATAAATCTAGAAAAATAATCAATATTAATAGTAAACATGAATGAGCAAAGAAAGATATGGTGGACGAGATTGTCATAGGCTCCATCCTCGTAGCTATGAGGTGGTGGGCTCAATACCCTGCAACTGCGGGATTCATTGTGATTGGTTGAGGAGAAAGGGTTTTTTATTGTGAAATATTTTCTTAATTAAACTCTGACATTGGCCCCGAGGCCAAGAGTTGGCCTTCCATTCTCGGTGCACCCAATTCACCGAGCTCGGGCCATGTCAGACCTTGCATTTCTTGATTAAAAAATTCTGCCACCAACTTGGCCTGAGGACTAGGTGTAAAGGAGTTGGGGCCGATTTTTTCCTCTCGGCCAATCACGATTGAGGATTTTAGCCCTCAAAGGGGCTGAATTGGCCCGGCCCCTAGGTGTAAACCGGCCCTTAGCGGCTGTTACTCGTGCTCTTCACTCGCCAGTTAGGGCCTTGGGCCCTGACTTGGTTCATTGAGTGCTTTTGTTTCTTATGTTAATTCTCATTGGTAATAAAAGTGCCATTTGTCCCAAAAAAAAAGGGGCTCAAAACACCCTTGCAATAAACCTCGCCCTCGTCTTAATGACGAGGCGGGCCCTCCCCCTCCTCCTCCCCTTTTCCTTTCGTCCCTGATCTAATTTTAGGGTCCTTGCGGCCCTTTTTTAGTAAATGTTTTATTTTTAATGAAACCGGGGACCCCGAATTAGTCCGTGGGGCCCTACTAGATTAATTTTAGCTAGTTTATATATTTTTGTTTTTTTTTTAATTTTTTTTTTTTTTTTAAATTTTTTTTTTTTTTCATCAACATGCAAAATATAGGGGGCTTTTTGCCCCCTCCAATGACAGCCCTGGTTGGGGGGCCCTCGTCATTAAGACGAGGGGGAGGTTTATCGCAAGGGCTCAAAACAGGTACACTATGGTGTCAATTGTTTTCTCGTTGAAGCTGTTTATGAGTTAACCATGGATCTCTAAGAATCAACGGTGAGCCTCCCTTTATTTGTGTTGAAAAATAAAAATAAAAAATAAAAAATCAACGGTGAGAATCTATGCAGCTTTCAATGATGGCCCTAAGCACGACCTGCATGCGTATGACATGGAGTGGTAGGTTGTAATTACAACTGTCAAAGCTGTTCTACAACTGTTAACATCCTGATAAGACAAACCATGTCACTCTGTAATTTCCTCATATAAGTTATTTCTGTAAATACTTTGCAGAGAACATATGATTGTTTTATTTTAATGCCGGTATTCTCACAAGTATTAGGGGAGCTTCACAATGTGGCCAAGGGGAGAGGCAGACCTTTGAAAATTCAGACGGAATTAAGTTGAGAGTCCTAACTTCTGGGCTGGAAAGATATATTAAAATAGTCCTCTTCAAATGATTGGCCGATTATAGTGTGAAGCTTCAAAGTCCAAGTCTAAATGTCAAGATATATGATTCAAATATTTGAAATTTTATAGAAAATTGATAAAATAAATCAAAAAATCCTAAAAAAAACAAAAAGGGCAATGGTAAGCTTGGGGTATCCAAAAACATTGTCCATGAACAATTGCACTCGATGCTGGTGTGTCATAAAAATCCATATTTAAATTTTAATAAAGTAAGACTTCATTAGATGTGGTTTTAGTTGTTTGTACTTCTAACTTATCAAAAAATAAAATAATAATAATAAAAGATTTCTAAGAACTTTTATTTATTTCTAGTTGAAAAAGTAAGTTATGTCCACCCAACCTAAAATCAATAGAATCAAGCAAATGGAATATCAAATAATTTTATTTTTATATTATTTTTGAATATGACCTACTGTACATCTAATTGTATAAATTAAAAAATAATTTATTTCATCATTAAAATAATTAATTAATTGTGCACTATAATGCTTGCAAATCCCAAAATTCATCTTTTTTTTCCTCGTCTATGAATGGATACAAAAAATTAATTTTTTGCAAAAAAAACTCTATAGGCATATATGTTTTGATTCCATTGAAGGACATGATTTTCTATTTTCCATTTTAGGATCTTTCTACTTGATTGAAATGGACAAAATAGACAAACTTTGATGGTTTCAAACCAAGATAATCTAATTAGTGTGTCCAAAAAGTGTTACCCCAAGCTTACCATTGTCCAAAAAACACTTGGATTCATTGTTATAACAAAGTTATGACTAATTGAAATTCAATGTATTTTTGGATTAAGATTGTTGTAGTGCCAATGATTGTTAAGGGATTATTTAATAAAGCATGACTAGTACTTAATAGCCCAAGTTTTACTCAACCTAACTGTTGCGTCGTCGCCTTGGCCTCAAAACTTCCAAAAAGTCGTGCCACATGGGCTCTTTTCGAAGCGACGACCTCTCAACCTTTGGTCATAGCGTGAAGCGCCCCTTATACTAATGGCTTATATTCCAAATTTACAATTCCATATCTCACTTGAACGACAAATTGTTACAATTACAATTTTGCACACTTTGTCAACTCCAACATAAACCACATGATGACTCTCGAGGAGAAGCATCGTAAAGTGAACCTAAAAAGTGCTTATCTAATTGTCAATTTTAGCCTTTTTGTAAAAATTGTACAAAAGTGATGGAAAGATGTAGTCGAGTTCAATTTTTTTGAGTAATACAGATTCCCAACTTATTTTTCTACAACTTAGAAAAGTTTTGTGCAAAATGGATACTTTTAAAGTTATTCTACAAAGGCTTTAAATCCAAGCAAAGTGTATGCAGTCAATGCAGTCATTTGAAAAAGTGGCTAAAAAATAATCAAAACTATCTACATAATCACTTTTGATGGCGTGGTGCCATCCATAAGTTTAAGAGGTAAATATCTAAAATAGTCAATTCATGTACTTATTAATTGGTTTAGGGTTCCAAAAGTACCGCAAGGATGTTTTTTAAGAGAGTCACTTATAAGTTATGCGGTAGTTTTTGTGAGTTTTTTTTCATGGAATATTGTTTTTTAAATTAGAAAAAACATCTTGTAAAGATAATAAAAGGCACCAAATGAAGAAATTAAGACTTTGGAAAAGTTCATTTTCATGATTTAGAACTAGTGGTCAAATTAAGTTTTAATTAAAGATATTTTTTTCATGTAGATGTGTATGAGATAACTTAGGGCACCTTATAAAGTGACTAAAATGCTCAAAAACTACAGCAAAATGCTCAAAATCATCTTTGAACTTTGAAAAACAGCACACTTCATAATCACTTTTTAATGATCATACTATGTGTCAGTTCGTGGTCCACACAGTGTGTCAGTTCGTGGTCCACTTTGCCGTGCTTCCCCCTCTCGTTTACTATGGTTGCTTGCACATATAGTGACACATCCAAGTAGTTTCCCCCTCCTCTAATCATGGATGGAATGCTTTCATTTAAAAGATGATTATTTTATGGAATAATGTTTTTGTAAATTGAACTAGGTTTGAGGTTTGGTGTTTCTCAATGTATTCTAGAAAAGATTGAAAAGAAAAAAGATGATTCATGCCATTTTTAGATCCAATTTGGATTTTCAATTTTGGATATATATTGCGTCAGTGTTCAAAAGAGTTAAAAAAAAGTTTGTCTCAAATTTTAATCATATGTGATGAAAAATAACCTTAAGTACCAAAATCATGGTTGTCATAATGGACCGACCGTCCGTTAGTCCGTTAGTCCGTCATGGTGACAAGACAGACCCCCGTGTCCGTCACATAAGGGCGTTGACCAGTTGACTCACTGTAAGGGTAAAACGAATTTACCTAGCGCTGAATTAGTGCGGGCGCGAGCGCGATTACGGGCGCGAGCGGGTGGGCGCGAGCAGGACGACGGGCGCGAGCGTCCGCGCGAACGCGATGTCACGGGCGCGCGCTGGAGTGCGCGAGAGCGAGGGCGCGTGCGTCGTTCCGGTCGCGCGCGTGCGCCTGCGAACGGGCGCGAGCGTCGCTGCGGGCGCGATCCAGTTGACGGTCGCGAGCACACTTATCGGGCGCGGTCATGTGGGCGCGAGCCTGGATCGGGCGCGTGCATTTGGGCGAGTGCGCTGCATCGGGCGCCGGCGGTCGGGCGCGAGCGCTGCAGGTTAGTAGGGAAAGAGCGACATTGGGCAAAATCATAAATGACAAGAGAGGGCATGTATTTCAGAAGAGGGCAATTGGGAAGTGCAATGTTTATTGAAAAGTTTTGCAAAATTGTGGCAGTAAACCACTTACAAAAAATGTCCCCTCTTATGGAGAACTGAGAATATCACATTGTTGTCACTACTTGCCTACTTCTAAATATGTTTGCGATAACTACACTCTGGGATTTGGAAATTGTAGGGAGGGGCTGTTAGAGTAGCGTGGACCAAACGCAAGGTGGAGCGGCTCTTGGGATCGGGATTTGTGAGCTCCTTCAACGCCACCGCAAATCTAGCCTTCCCCGCTGTATCCTTGAAAAGGTCGAAGTCGTCCTCGTTATCCCAAATCTTATTTGCTACCACTCCAACCGAGTACGCATCGGCAGCCTGCGTATATAGATGTCTCCTCCTTACAGTTTCATAAGAGGTCTCCGAATTTCGCTTACCATAAGTGTACCACAACTCCGGAGCCACAAAACTACCACGTTCCTTGAAGGCTTCCGTACGCGCCTCATCACTTGGGTAACCGTACCTTGAAGGAGTTGTCTCACACACTCGACTTGCAAGGCCCCAGTCGCATACTCCAATGTAAACCTCGCTCACTTTATCCTCTGGGAAGTGAAGCAAGACATTTCCCGGGGAGATGTCATTATGCTGCAAATACCCCTTATGCACCCGGTCCATAATACAGATGAGTGCCCAAGCTAGCTTGGCCCTATGGGTGCGGAAGGCCTTAACACGGTCACGTGTTTCCATGGGCATATCGATCTGCTTGTGGATGTTACGGTTCTGAGTACCCTCACCGATATTTGAATTGAACTTGTGCAGAAAATTCTGCAGGCAATCCCCATTCCACCAAAGCGTGTAGGCTTCCATCGTCCAGTCATTGACCGCAAAAAACTTAATAACGCCGGGATGGTCAATTCTGCAAACCATGGCTTCTATTGATGTCTCGTGCCGCTTCTGGGTCTCGTCAGGAGCCTTGGACGTCTTCCCCGCAAAGACACAAGTCTCAGGTATGGTTTGCATGCCAACAATACGTAATTTTCGGACTTTACCATAACCGCCTTCCTTTGTGCCTGACAGCGGAACCAACTTAACCCCTCTCGGAACTCCAACCACTGCTCCCCACAAGTACTTCTCCATTGCGCTTTTCAGTCCAGCTTCAAGCCATGGCCTCGCCCTCGTCTTATTATTCGAGAATCTCGCGCACGAATCCTGGACATATTTGAGCTTCTCTATCTCTTCCTTCTGCGCCCGCGAGTAGCCCTCCTTTGGCTTCTTGTTGACACACTCAAAGACATGCACAATGTTCGTAGTGTTTGTTGTTATTTGTTGCTCCATCCACTTAGGGAAATGAAAGTAATGAATACAATCATTATATCTCTCGGAAAGGTCCAGCTTCTTCCACAAATACTCTTCCAAATGGGTCTTTAAGTCCTTAATTCCGGTCTCCCGCTTCTCAACGTACGTACGGGTAATCATCTCCCGTTTCCGACATCCGTACCACTCCAATGCTAGCTCTCTAACGAATTCCTGGTACCGAGGAGGTGGGTAGTCCGGGTCCCTCTCACTCGCCGACTTCCGGTTCTTCTTTCCCGATGAGCTTGATGACGGGTTTGAGCCTGTAACGGTCGGTGCTGTGGAGGTTGCCATCACATCCTCTACATGAGCATCAAGATCTACGTAGGCAGGGCGTTTCCCGGATCCGCGAGAGACCGACATAGTTGGAATAATGAACTGGATACACAATAAAAAAAAAACCAAAAGATCCCCCCCACCCAATCTGGTTGCTCCCACTTCCTGCAGTTCCAAGCAGAGCACGTGGAGTCACGGGCTAGGACAAGGAGCCACCTGGAAGAGGAGACTTTGAAAAGTAGAAAATAAGGGTTAAGGGGCGCCTTTTATGCTCCCCTCGGCTGTTCGCGCCCGTAAGCGCGTACACGCGCGCGCACAGGGCCTCCACACGCGCCCGTCCGCATGCGCCCGTCTGCACGCGCCCGTCCACCGCGTTCGCGCGGGGGACTGCCCGTGCCCGTGCCCGCGTTTGCGTGCCCGTGCCCACGTGCGCGCCCGTCAGCTCACATCGGGCGCGCCCGACGCCGCAGGCGCCCGTGCCCGCGTGCTCGCGCCCGTACCCCTGCGCGCGCCGGTTATCTGTACGCGCGAGCACGCTGTACGCGCCCGTGACCGTGCACGCGCCTGTCCCCGCGCACGCGCCCGACACCGTGCCCCTGCGGGCGCCTTCCTGTACGCGCCCGTCCCAGTGCACGCGCCCGGATAGGCAGCGTTACATACACTGTACAGGTTCGGTTACGGTATACTCGTATATTGAACAGAATACCAAAAAAATTCACTGCGAAATTACTCAATGGAGATATATTAACCGCATTTAGCGCACAAAAATTAATACAGAGCACAACCATACAATTCCTTCGAGTGTGAGATAATGAACTAGGTTGACTCTAAGTAACAGTATAAGTCTACGTAATAAGAAGGTGCTACCAAAAAAAAAAAAAAAACATTAAGAATAACGTAGTATTTTTTTTGGTTTTTAGCCGGTAGATTGTATGTTTAGATTTACTGCTACTTCATGCGCTAAAAAGGTGACCACAGTCTAGACTCTCCTTGCTTTGCGGGGCTTCTTCTTGCGTGAAGATTGTCTTTTCCGAGCTACAGTGGGCCCCAATTCGTGCCGGATTATCACATCTTCGTCATCTGGCGCCTCATCGCAATCGGGGTCTTCCTCCTCTGAGTGCTCGTTGTCACCTTCATCCTCAGGAGCTCCGACCACTGGAGCTTGTACCTCTCCTTCCACCTCCGATGTAAGATTGCGCACTTGCACGGAAACTTCACCCGTATTGCCATCTCTGGCACTTACTAGGCGCTTCATAGGCCTCTCCTTTCCGGAATTACCGATGGCTGTGATGCCATCCTCAAAGTTTATGCGTGTGCGAACAACCCCAGTTCCAGAAGAAGGCCCCCCTTCAGTGTACCCTGTATAGAATGGAAGGGGATCAGGTCCAGTTTTTTTGCTTGACTTTCGTGTTCCTCCGCGGGGTTCTTGTGATGGTGGTTTCCTAACAACCTTGGCTGTGGACTTCTTCGCACCACGTTGGGCCACATTCTGTACGGCTTCGTCTATAGCTGGCGCCACGGGGACTAGCTTGGCGGTGGAGGCACCACGCCGACTACCACTAGCTCGATTGAGTGGAGGCCTCGCCGCTGCTGATGATCTAAGGAGTCGAGCTATTTTTGCGCCCATTGAACTTGTGGGCCTCCGAGCCAGGCTTCCATCCACGATTGTATCTGGTTCGATACCCCCCGTACCAGTGGGTTGCGATGGAGCCACAGTCTGTGCGGGGATTGCGTGCACAGTCCTTCTCTCGTGAGCAGGAGGAATCTCTTGAAACAAGCTTGAGTCGCCTTGTGCCGGAACGGTTCCCCAGTTGCCCTCCCCACTAACGAGGCCGGTCCAATGAGGTCCATCTACAGCCCGTC
Source organism: Ceratodon purpureus (assembly GCA_014871385.1). Classification (NCBI taxonomy): domain Eukaryota; kingdom Viridiplantae; phylum Streptophyta; class Bryopsida; order Pseudoditrichales; family Ditrichaceae; genus Ceratodon; species Ceratodon purpureus. Next base: position 15,922,132 of record CM026425.1, read on the forward strand.
CATGACTTCCATCACCCCCTTCGTCACTGTCCTCATCATCATCGCCAGCATGGATATCGTTGCCTAGATGGTCCTCGCTGGATGAATCATCTGCAACCCCGTCATTGTTCTCAGGATTGATTTGGACTGGAATAGCATCTCTTTCGTCACGAGCGCCTCTTCCTTCTGCATTAGCCGCTTCATCAAATACCGGGAGCGTGGGTAATTCGTCTCCATAGATGTTCATGTCCGGGTTTCCCTGGTTATATTCTGGTTCATTGTTGAAGTCGTACTCATCACCGTTATCATCGTGGTTGTTGCGGTCACGCGGATTGTTGCGGTTAGGGTCACCACGTCCGTTGCCATTACCGTCGTTTTGCCCATTCGTGTTAACGTCGACGTTATCATGTCCCCAGACATCATCATCCCCACTGCCTGCATGGTCAACTGGTATGTAATGATCGTCGTCATCTCCTTCCTCTTCGCTTGGATCTCTCTCCGGATCCGACTCCTCTGACCATGCATTGTTCTCGTACCATCTGAGGGGGTTGGGCTTTGGGCGTTCGCGGAGGAGTCTGCTATTCGTATAAATGTACACCAAGGCCTCAGACTTCTCTAACCCCAGGCGGTTGCGTACCTTGTTGTGGACAAACGAGTACATGCTCCAATTCCGTTCACACGATGAGGCGGAGCAGACCTGAGATAAAATGCGCTTCGCAATGACTGCCAATGGTCCCCCTCCAATCCTCTGCCACCATTGATGGGGTTCCAGATTCAAACCTCTGATATCGATGGTCACTTCGGGGCTGTAAGGGCCACGTCCCTCGTCGAACTCGATCATCTCTTTCATAAGATCGCCAAATGGAATTCCCATTTGGCCACCCACCTGACGAAACACCCGATTGAGAGCCGCCTTCGCTTCTCCTATGACTTGTAAGCCCTTATGCGTTCTAACCCAAGGGTTCAAGAGCGCCGCGGCATAATGAAGATCGGTATGCATCATGTCCCATCTACGGTCGAACCGCAGCTCCATCCTTGTTGCCATGACAGGTGGGAAAAAGCAAGGGGATCCTCGGAGATTGTACACGTGATCCTTTAGGTTGCTCATTGTAATCCATGCCTTGCCCATTGCCGGCTGGCTTCCATCGAAGGTCCTGAGAGCTACTAGGGCTGGTTTCACTAGGTGCGTGAAGTTGTCACACTGATGCCAGAACCCATCGTCACGAATTGTTTGACGCACTACGCTTGCGCGTGCATGATTACGCACCCCCTCGGTTTGGTTGAATAAACCGTCGACATACTCGTACCACTCCTGTGCCATGACCACTTGCTCCAAAGCAAATTTAACCTCCATAAGGCGCTCTATCATCAGATAGTTACAAGCGAATCTGGTTTCAGCGGGAACCACCAAGGACAACTTCGGTTCAAATTTGCGGAAAAGGGCCATGGGAACATGATGTCTCCGAATGTAATGACACACGTGTTTAGCCTTGGCGACCAAATCCTTCACAAAGACTTCCTTGCCCCAGTCCTCCATAAGAAGATCTAGAATATGGGCACAACAGCCCTGCTTGTACATGTGAGGAAACTCCTCCAGGATATTATCCATGGCGCCAAGCATGTTGGCTGCATTGTCCGTGCAAATCTGGACAACATTCTGAGGGCCAATTTCTCGAATATATTTCTTCATCTCCCCGGCAATATATCCCATTGACTTCTTCTCGCCAGTCGTATCAACAGACCCAAGAAATACATCGCCTGCCGGACATACTAGCATGACATTCATCAACGGTCGGCGATTCACATTATCCCAGCCATCGGAGCATATGGTAGCCCCGTATAACTCGGTCGAGGTTTTCGTACGTTCATCAATCTTTGCCTTGATTAACTTCTTTTTTTCCTTGATGTGCGTTGTTCGCATCGCGTCATAGGAAGGAGGACTGTAGTTAAATCCGGCAGCCGCGGTTGTGCTCACCGCCTTAATAAATGCTGGGTGCTTGGCCACGTTGAATGCGACGTTGGCTTCGTAAAAGAAGGATGACCACAACATGTCCAGCTCCTTCCGCTTGGCGATCTGGAGTACTTCACTCATGTCCTGTTGCCGCAAGCTCCTAGTGGTATTCGAACCGGCCCTACTAGGTGCAACACTGGAGACATTTCGGTCCTCTTCGGAATCATTATACGAGGGTTCGGATCCACCGTACAGAGTGCCGTGTGTGGAAGCACTGGATGTTCCACGTTGAACTGACGCGGGGAACGTTGGCCTGATACCATCCACCTCCTCCTGTGTCAAAGGGCCGGGAATCTTTCCAGCGCAAAACTGAAACTTCCTCTTCACTACGGTAGGTGCCTTTTGGCAAACCCTCGAGAGATTGGACTGGTCCCAACCATAATGCTGAAAGCACCTATGCCTCACGTACGAAAACTTGGTCCTGCAATACACACATTGGGCTACCTTATGTGACAGTGACCCTTCCTGGAACTTGATCGAAAACCATGGTGCCCACTCTCTCGTACCGAGTCTTGGAATGGCTCTAGCCGGAGCAACCACTTCAACCGGTTCAACCGCTTCATCCGGATCCATAGTGAACGATTAGGGAAGTATCGGGACTAATAGGACCAGTAGTACCAAAAGATTATTATCTGAATAACTTAGTGTGTCTGAAAAGTGCTTGACACATTGATTTATGGAGAGAAGAATTTTTACATTCCCCCCACCCAAACCAAGTGTCTCCCCAAGCTAACAGTTTCAAGCAAGGAGCCCTCAAGGAGACCCAGGACATGAAGCACGCAAGGAGGTAAGGTGGATGTCAAATCAAGGGGGCAGTTTATATACTGCCGCCCTCGACCGGGCGAGTACTGTCCGGACGGGCGCGACCGAACGGGCGCGCGCGCACCAGAAGATCGGGCGCGCTCCGAGGCGAACGGGCGGGCGCAGGTGGGTGCGCGCGATTGAAGGCCGCGTGGCGGATAGCGCGCGCGGTGGAAGACGGGCGGGGGCGGGCGCATGCACGCGCGAGCGCTGGATCGCGAAGCGGGCGGGCACGGGCGGGCGCGGGCGGAGAGCAGCGGGCGAATGCGGGCGCGGGCGCGCACGGGCGGAGAGCGGCGGGCGAATGCAGGCGCGGGCGCGCACGGGCGGTCGGGTGCGGGCGCGATCAAACGGCCGGGATCGATTTGACCACCTCAATTCTATGAGAAGAAGTAACAACGAGAGGGAAAAATGAATAAAATTTAAATAAATTAAAGTGTGTGAACTACATACACGTGCACATCTACATTAAAAGGAACCCTATTTTAGTAAAAAAAATGAGAAACATGACAGTGCGAAAGGACAAACCACTCCATTCACACAAGTCTAAGAACTAGAGCAGGTTGTCATTTCGCCCCTCATGTTTCTGCCCTCCTAGTGGAAGGTAAGTCGTTTTAAGCTAACCTCAGGGAGTGTTAACTTAAAATATGGGATAAATTTTACTAGTTACTGCACTAATCCAGTTGAAACCCCGAGCGCGCGCGCAGGCGGCGTGGGGCGCGAGCAGGCGCGCGCGAACGGGTGGGCGCGAGCAGGGCGAGCGCAGGTCGGGGACGACGCGTGCGCGCGTCGAACAAGCAGGCGCGCGCGCGTACTTGCGGGCGCGGTCGCGAGTGTGCGCGCGCGCGCGTGGGCAGGTTCAGTGGGTCCACTGCGGACACCACCGCGCCGGCGCCTGCGGGCGCGTTCGGACGCGCGCGATCCAACAGGGCGCGCTCAATGAAGTTTAAAAGTCGTAAGTTCAAAAAAAGAAAAAAAATAAAGCTTAAGGGAGAGACTGGACTACACTGAAATACCATACATTAGTATGGGAGATTGGAGTACCCAAAAGAAAAAAAAAAAAAAAAAAAAGTAAACGAATAGGCATTCAAATTTATAAAATGAAGAAAAAAATAAAAAAACAAATTAAATAGCATAGGAGTATTGAATAAAAATAAGGCGGGAGGATGGGGGAGATGTGGAATTATAAAAATGAACAAACGAAATGAGAGAAGGAATTAAATAGAATGATAGTGTTCAACGAAGAGGGAAAAAAAAAAAAAAGGGATTTAAAGAGCGTAGGAGTATTGAATAAATATAAGGCGGGAGGATAGACTAGAGGTGGAATTATAAAAATGAACAAACAAAATGAGAGAAGGTATTAAATGAAAGCGTAGTGTTCAACGAAAGGGAAATAAAAATATAAAACAAATTACAGAGCGTAGAAGTATTGAATAAAAATAAGGCGGGAAGATGGGGGAGAGGTGGAATTATAAAATTGAACAAACAAAATGAAAGAAGGAATTAAATAAAAGCGTAGTGTTCAACGAAGGGGGAAAAAAAAAAAGGAATTAAAGAGCGTAGGAGTATTGAATAAATATAAGGCGGGAGGATAGACTAGAGGTGGAATTATAAAAATAAACAAACAAAATGAGAGAAGGTATTAAATGAAAGCGTAGTGTTCAACGAAGGGGAAAAAAAAATATAAAACAAATTACAGAGCGTAGAAGTATTGAATAAAAATAAGGCGGGAAGAAGGGGGAGAGGTGGAATTATAAAATTGAACAAACGAAATGAAAGAAGGAATTAAATAAAAGCGTAGTGTTCAACGAAGGGGGAAAAAAAAAAAGGAATTAAAGAGCGTAGGAGTATTGAATAAATATAAGGCGGGAGGATAGACTAGAGGTGGAATTATAAAAATAAACAAACAAAATGAGAGAAGGTATTAAATGAAAGCGTAGTGTTCAACGAAGGGGAAAAAAAAATATAAAACAAATTACAGAGCGTAGAAGTATTGAATAAAAATAAGGCGGGAAGAAGGGGGAGAGGTGGAATTATAAAATTGAACAAACGAAATGAAAGAAGGAATTAAATAAAAGCGTAGTGTTCAACGAAGGGGGAAAAAAAAAACAGTGGGAAAAAAAAAAATAGTGGATATAAATCAGCTGAACTCAGGCGCTTAGAGGATCTTCATGTGACTCTGGGTCGACATGAAGATTTACTACCTTTAGTATATTATAAAAATGAACAGACAAAATGAGATTACGAGTTAAATAAAAACGTAGTGTTCAAAGAGGGGGAAAAGAAACAATTAAAAATTTAGAGAGTGTGGGATTATTTAATAAAAACAAGGGGATACGATGGGAGAGTGGTGGAATCATAAAATTTATTTGAGTGATGTTGTTGGAGTGCTTGGGCGCGTGCAAAACGGGCGCCCGCATTGATGGGCGCGAGCGCGTCCGGGCGCGTGCAAATGGAACGAGGGACTGAATGGGGAGAAATTACTTCCATGACATGGTTGCAGTGCGCGCGCGCGAGTATTGACGGGCGCGCGCAATCGGGCGCGCGCGAAATTGGGCGCGAACGAAATGCGGGGGACATTGTGGGGGAGGAAGAGATTCAGAATCACGCGACCGCGCGCGCGCGGTTGGTTTGACGGGCGCGATCAGGACGCGCGCGCGCGTACGGGCGCGGGCAAATGGAAAAGAGAGTTTGGGGAGAGAAATTAGTCCCCCACCCAGGTTGCAGTGCGCGCGCGCGTGCACTGTCGGGCGCGCGCGAAATCGGGCGGGCGCATGCGGAATCGGGCGCGAGCCAAACGACGGAGACACCGTCGGGTGTTCCACATTTCAGTATCCGTTCGCGCGCTGTGGGCGCGACGGGCGCGAGCACTCTGCACGCGCGCGAGCAGTTCGTGCGCGCGCGCACGGGCGGGCGTAATCCTGGTTTTATTCTCGCTGGGGCAGGTTCGCGCGCGCGCGAGTACGCACACTACGGGCGCGCGCAAACGCGCGCGACCATGCGGGCGGGATCAGAGTTCAAATCCACGTAACATAAAATTCAGTCCATAAGTTAAATACACTTACAATAACTGAAGTTCTCTTAGCGTGACTTAAATCCAGCAAGAACCCCAGCCCCCGATCCCCGACTCTGGCCTATCACGAGACCCAACCCCCTGTAAATTAACTCGAACCCTGTGAATCGGAAACGGGTTTTTTGGAGGGCCCGGAGTTAGACAGTCGGTAGCCGGTGGTACACACCTCCAGGTGTGAAGGGACCCTTAGCGTGACTTAAATCCACTGTCCATATTAAACATTTTGGTGTGCAACAGAGATATTTATACACTTATCATACGATGGAAGGAGATGAGACAACGGGCGGAATGAATAACATGATTGGCAATCCAAAAAAGAGAGGCCAATGTATTATGAAGGGAGCATAAAAGCGTCTTGAGAATCACGACAATGATTTACAAAAGCAAATTATCATCCATTGTTTGAGTTTAACAAACATTAAACATGTGAATGTAATCCCAAACCTATCCATACCCCTATGCCATCTACATGTATTTATATTCCGATATCTTTTTACAAAACGTGGTCTTCACTCATGGATCTCCACGACGTCACGTGCCCGGTGCAGAGGAACTCGATCCACCCTCATCGTGTCGAGCACGAGAGGTACCTGCTGCACTACTTTCTGCCCCATCGTTGGCGATGAGTTTCCGCTTGGCAGAACGGGTTCTCTTCGCTATGCCATCTCCTCCAAGCATTGCTTCCATGAAGTTGTTGTTGCGCATCCGACGGAGCACTGTTACGACCTCCGGAGCCACTTCAGCACATAGGAAATCCACGGCTTGATTCTTGAACAATATATCCCATTCAGATTCCGCGGTTTGTACATCCTCAGCGATCCGGAAATCCTCTGCAGTCATGTCGTGCAACTCCTTGATCTGATCCGCAACCAACTCCCCTTTGGAATTCCACTTAAATCCAAGAGGATGGGGGCCGTACTGGAATGTACAAGTTTGAATATCCCAATACCCATGTAGCACTTGGTAGAAGAAATTCCTCCTTCCCTCGAGTTCCTCCTCCGTCCCGCCCTTGATGAGTTCGTGGCAGATCCGTACAATCTCCGCAGGTTTCTGGTCCCACCTCCACTGATCGCTCATTTGTTTAATATAGGACAGGTGCATTCCCATAAGCCAATTCCAAATCAAGTCTTCACCCCACTTGTCCGAAAAGTCAGGAGTATTTTCCTTATTTAGCTCCCAATGCGGTGGCATCCAATTCACTAGGCCGAATTGCTCATAAAAACGCTTGTGTAAGGAGGCCTTACATACTGCACACTTCCGACGTATCAAGGCCCACGAGATCAAGCATTGTGGATGATACATGCATTGACAGGATCCCAATTGCCAGCCCCCCTCTGGCCCAAATAGATTGGTACAAATTGCACAGTGGGTTCCATCCAACACATACTTCGCTGGATTGGGCCAGAGCAAGCTTGGCTTTGCATTTTTAGCGATCTTCTCATTGGATATGGCGGTCTTGTACTCCCACCCCAACCGCGTCCAATCTATTGCTTTACCAATCATCGGTAGGCTGTCAGGGAACATTTCATTTGGATCTGCCCACGAGGTAAGTCCGAAATCTCTCTTGGAGTTAAGCTGGAGGTAGTCGCGGTCAATCCTCTCGAACTCAGCGCGCATCTGTCTGAAACGGTCGACGTTCATGATGCATGCAATCTTCCATTGGTAGTACTGTCTGCTCATCTCGATCAGATACTTTCTGAGCATCCCGTTGGTAGCTTGCAATTCGGAGACAGTGGGTACTGATGGCTGTTGAAATCCCAAAGAGTCCTCCGTCTCTTGAGAATCTACGAACATGATTTGCCGCTGGGGGAGGTGCATCACTTGACTTGATGACGCGAATGGAATGATTGGCTTACGGGGAACTCGGACCGGGGTATCTTCCAGGAGACCGTGCGTGGCCGATTCAATGATGGCATTAACGTCTTCCTCGTTCATTCCAGGGCTACCAGGGATTGGAGCTTGGCTTGCTTCGGGTATGTAAGTCGGAGTCTTCGCAGATCTAAGTTGCGAAATCTCTTCATTCTGCTTCCGTATAATCTCATTCATCCTATCAGCTTCCTCGTACAAGTTCTGGATAGTCTTCTCCATCTCAGAAATTATTGCATTTTTTCCTTCCAGCTCCTTCTGCAATGCATCGACTTGCAGGCCCTGGGCATCAGCGGCGGCTATTGTAGCCTCCAACTCATCTGCAAACCCAGTGTCATCATCTTCCATTACATTGCTCGGGCCCGCAATCTGTGGATTCAGTACATGAGGAGCTACATCAACATTGCTCGGGCCCGCAATCTGTGGAAGTAATATAGGAGGAGCAACATCAACATTGCTCGGGCCCCCGACGATTGCTGGAGGAGCCTGATGAGGAATACCCGGTCCAGTAGGATTTGCAGGCGGTGCACGATTCCTCGTCGACAAACAGGCAGCTAGCACAGGATCCTTCTTTTTTAACCGTGTGATTCTAGCACTAGTCGCTGCTCTTGTTTGTGATTGAGGGGGACGGTCTACCGTACCATCATAATCATTATCCTCCTCTGAGTCACTCCATTCAACAGGCGCTTGATCCTCAGGATCATCCAAGTATGCCCAGTCCACACCTGGGAATCTTAGGACCCCTGTAGGTATCGCCATCTCATGTGGACGCCGGTGGACGCTAGGAGTCAACCGTATGGTCCTCCAATCCACCTGCCTATGAAGCACTACCTCGGCATATACCATTCTACAAATAAAGAGCGGAACCTCATTCCTCTCGTTCATCGCCTGGTTGTATAGGACCTGCCACACCTCCAAACACCGCCTCCCGAACTGACGGTTCTTGCAATATCTCATGTTCGCCTTGTTTGAAGTACGATTGTTTTTATGACGGTGCAACGGGAATAACTTCCCAATGTGGCACCATTCAATGAATTGTTCACACGTTGCTAGAGTCCACGGTTGCGATGCAGCTTCCCACCCTCTGAATGCCAGCTTTGCTGGATTCAATAAGACGTGGACCCTCTTATGTTGGAGGTTTCCATGCCTGGGCCGTCCCGCATCCTTTTGCTTTTTCCTCTGCTCTGCCGCCGTGAGTGCTGGTTGTTGCCGTTCCATGTCTGCTCGAGGTAGATCGTTCTTCGAAGTCTTCCGAAGGTGCAAAATTAAAAGCCTACGACTACCCCAGAACCTCAATCACATTTACAAATTATAAACATTTACAAAATTCTCAAATGTAATACACAGACACCATAGAGTTCTGGAGAATAAAAACAAGGACACGTGTCAGAGTGCTGGGACCCACCTGAGTACCACGCAATCAGCTACCCGGGGGCTGTTGAAGGCAAGGTGCTCAAAGGGGGGGGGAGTGCAAAATGAGGTGGGAAATCGCCCTTTTATAGTCACGGGCGCCAGGGAACGGGCGCGAACAGCCTGCTACGGGCGCGAGCGGAAACCCGACGGGCGCGCGCGGGCACCGACGGCGGGGTTTCGGCCGTGTATCCGTCCGCGCCCGCGCGGATATCAACGGGCGCGAGCGGTTCAGTGGCGGGTATATGACGGGCGCGCGCGGGTTTTACCGCGCGCGAGCGGGTACCGACCCGGTCTTCGTCGGGCGCGAGCGGGCGTCGTCCGGGTACCGAAGGAGCGCGCGCGCGGACGTCGACGCGGGCGCGCGGATATTTTCGGGCGCGATCCGAACTGTACGGGCGCGACCGTCGGGCGCCAACGCTGAATGGACGGGCGCGAGCAGTGGGCCAGGACGGGCGCCACCACAACCTAGAACACTGTTAAAAATCAGAGTAACCAAAGAGGACTTGCAAATTCAGAGTTAAAAAAGAATACTTTATTTATTTTGGAAATGTATCACTTCATTGTAATGTCGATTACAGTGCCATGCACTCTAGGTACCGGTCCTCTAGGTCTTTCAAGTGCGTCTCGAAATGGTTCGTTTGAGCACTAGAGACAATAGTGGGGACACAAAGTATTGCCATCTCCTTCTTCAGTTCTTTGATGAGATCGCCAATCTCACAGTCAAGTTCTTCGACAGTCGCTTGGGTTGCCAACTGCTCTTCAGTGGTTGGAGGCAGAGGGCGTCCATTCTCTGCGTAGGCCACCAATTTGTCACGGCGAGAGATCCAATCCTCGAAGAACTCAATCAGTTGACGGAGTCGCTCCAGCTTTGACCAAATAACTGTGTCCGTTCGCTGTGCAGTGCCCGGTGGAGTAGCACCATTCGTTAAACTCATAATGGACTTGATTTGTTGGCAATTGCAGGCGTTGGAATTCATGTTGGACGGTACACCGAATGTTGAGAAACCCACCGTAGCACTAAGCAATCAGCTACCCTTGGGCTGTTGAAGGCAAAATGCACAAAGTGGGGGGGTGCGAAATCAGTGGAGGAGGGTGGCAATTTATACTCACGGGGCCGACAGTGTGGGCGCGAGCAGGTTGGGCGCGCGCAGGCTGCTACGGGCGCGAGCATGTTACGGGCGCGGGCGACCCTGATTGGGCGAGGGTAATCGGGCGCGATCACCGCGCGCGCGCGAGACTGACGACGGGCGCGATCACAGCAAGCGCGCGACGGGCGCGGGCGACCCTGGTCGGGCGAGGGTAATCGGGCGCGATCACCGCGCGCGCGCGAGACTGACGACGGGCGCGAACAGCCACAAATGACCGGCGCGAACAGGCGCAAAGACGCGCGCGGACACGACGACGGGCGCCACCCATGGTAAACAGTAGTAAACTGTAAGGACAGTAATTTTGCTCGCGGTCGGGAGCCCGTCCGATAAGCGTCCGTCCGATAACCGTCCGTCACGTTCGTCACGTGACTACACGACAATTTTTTGGCCCGTCCGTCCATTATGACAACCATGACCAAAATGACATAAGAATTTTGATTACAAGAATATGGCAATTTAATTTACAACTTACAAGCAATATTTTTCAAAATTTGATGATAATAATGGTCCCAAGGTCGTCTAGCAATCAACCGAAGCGCAATGTTTCTAGACTTTTATGTGCTCAAATTGCACAAGTGGCAGAGAATACGCTCAAAGACGAAAGGGCACGTAGAGTTGAAATCATCCTAGTAGAAAACGGTCCCGAAAGAAACTAGGCCAAATCATGGACCCAACAAAACTGTTGGCGTTAACCTTTGTGTGAGCAAAAGTTACCCAATACAAGAGTTACCCACCCAGGTACGGTACTGGCCAACTGTGACGGCAAGGTGTTGATACCATCATCACCCGACCAAACATCCGACCACAAGATCAAGGCGTCAAGAACAGTTCCCCACTTAGCCTAGCTGGTGTTAATTCCATAATTACTACATCTGTGACAAAAGGGTGGACTGTACTCGGTCTCTCTCTCTCTCCGGCGATCTGTGAAGCAACCAATATACTGGGAGCTCCAAGATTGTATGCCGTGATCAGTGTGAGCAATGTATTAGTGTATGTGGCAGTTTGCCTGTGGAATACAACTAATCTTTATGAAAGATTCCCCCCTCTGTTGTATCGTGTCAGTGTGCGTTACCTAGACTTTAGCAAAACGATCTGGTTACACCCTGTTCAAACCGTTAGTTCATACCTGTTCATTTTGGTTAAGTTCAACAGGTTATGGGCCCACGTTAACGCTACCGTACTGATAGTCTAAGTTGAGTTAAAGTGATAGCATTGTGCCTATAGTGCTTGTTAGACTTTGTGCCTACGAAGCACAGTTGATTAGTCCTTCCTCGTTTTTGTCTAGAGTTCGCCGAATGGACTCCACTGCAGAGCTCCGGAACATTAAGGTCTATAACGGACAAAATTTCCACCTATGGAAATTTCAAATCCGTGCCATCCTGCTAGGCCAGGACCTTATGGGAGTTGTTGATGGATCGGTTCCCAAACCCAGCCGTGATCCAGTAGCAGAACTGGACTGGATAAAGAAGGACAATCAGTGTACGTCCTTGCTGTGTAAGGCTGTCGACGAGAGCATACTAGAAACCCTGCTCAATTGCACCACCTCAAAGCAGATTTGGGATAAACTGAAGCTTCTGCATGATCATAAAGCACACGAGTCAGTTCACCATGTTCAGCAGAGGTTTTACGAGTGTAAGCTAGACAGTTCCGATACTATAGCAACATATCTTGGCAAGCTTGAAATAATTAAGAGTCAGCTTGTGAACTTGGGGGATAACTCGATTACTGACTCTGGACTCATGTCGAAGGTTATATCGAGTCTACCTCCAAAGTACGGGCCATTTATCTCGGCATGGGACAATGTAGAGGACGCGTCACGCACTCTTGGCAATTTAACTGTTCGCCTTATCCGGCAAGAACAGCGGCTTCAGGCCGAAGAGGACATTGCCGAACCCAAGATCGCCCTTGCGTACGCCGCATCGAGCAATCGTGCTCGAGCAGCACCTGGCAGCCGTCCGCCACTTACCTATGAACAGCGGCAGGAGCGGCGCAAGGAGATTACCGAACGTAAGAAGGTGACCACATGTTGGAAGTGCGGCCTCCCGGGGCATTGGGCCAAGCTCCAGCTTCTGGTTCACCACTCGCACCTCAGTCGCTCAACGGGCACACTCGACACCGAGCATATATGGCATTTTCTACGGCAGTAGATAATGATTCTTGGTACGTGGACTCAGGCTGTACCGAGCATATGACAAACAGCAACCTGTTTTTGCCAAGTATACCGATATCTCCCATGAACGCCGCACCGTCACTGGAGTCGGCGGTATAATTCTTGTTGTCGCAGGAGTGGGAGACATCGATGTACTCGTAGATCTTGGCGATCGGCAAGATACTGCCACGCTCACCGACGTACTTTTTGTTCCCGACCTTGGAACCAGCTTGTTTTCATCACAACGCGCTGCTCAACGCAATATTGATACAATCACGTCGAAGACAAGTTGCCGCTTGGTAACTCAGTCGGGAGAAGTCGTCATGCGTGGGATTTTGGTCTGCAAAATGTATAAACTGCTTATCAGAGCAGTGCGACCATCCACGGACCATGCGCTACATGTCGGGAACTTTGGAGTCTCAACTCACAAAGATAGCAACCAGCCGCTAGATGTGTGGCACAAACGTCTTGGCCACGTCAACCATGACACAATACGACATATGGCCAGACACGAGCTTGTGGAAGGGATGACGCTCACTTCAAACCCTGGCTCCCACCCCTTTTGCTCCGGATGCGCGTATGGAAAGAACCACCGCTCACAATTTCCGACCAGCGTTGACAGAGTCAGAGCAGATACACCCGGTGAGCTTATTCACTCCGACCTATGCGGTCCTATGCATGTCAATACCGTTTCAGGTGCTCGCTACTTTGTTCTTTTTAAGGACGACGCCACAGGCTTCAGTGTCGTTTTTTGCATGAGCAAGAAATCGGATACCCTCGACTGCTTCCGTCGTTTTGTTGCCCAACTTGAAAGGGAAACTCGTGCCAAGGTAGTCACCCTTTGCACTGACCGTGGCACAGAGTTTACTAGCGGTTCTTTTCAAGCCTACTTGCAAGAAAAGGAGATCCACCATCAGATGACGACTCCCTACACCCCCGAACAGAATGGTGCAGCTGAGCGTGATAATCGCACCATTATGGAATCCGTAAGAAGCATGCTGTACGCGGCGAATATCCACCTTCGGTTTTGGGGCGAAGCTCTCCATACGGTAGTGTACTGTCTCAATAGGACAGGGTCACGGACAATTCCGGGCATGACCCCGTTCCAGGCATGGTATGGTTTCAGACCTGTTGTCTCTCACATGCGGGTTTTCGGTGCAGATGCTTACGTATTTATTCCAGATGCTATGCGTAGCAAACTCCAGCCCAAGAGTACTCGTGGAATTTTCATGGGGTATAGTGCCTCCAGCAAGGCATATAGAATCTGGATTAATGCTACGCAGAAAATACAGGAGAGCCGAGATGTGCTTTTCGATGAATCTGCAGTACTCCATGGAGTCTACGCAGAAAGCAAGTCACAAGCACCTCAGCGAGGCCAATCACCAATTGATCTGCCGTCATCTTCTGGAGGAGCAGACCTGAATCCAAGAGCAGCAGTCTATGCATTTCCAGCACCACCGCCAATGCCTCCACAAGTCCCAGCACAAGCAGCTCTGGCACCAGCTCAGGCACCGGCCCAAGCACCAGTTCCCGCACCGGTAGCAATCGCCGACCCTCTTGAAGCAGAGCCTGAGTCTCAACCAGCGCACGACATGCCTCCGCTAGACAATAGTCCTGACCCGAGCACTGACAACACCGAGGACACATCTCTCGAGCACATCTATGGTGGCCCAAGACCAGACGTCGACGACACTCTTGCCTCATGGACAGATATCACACTCACCGAGGCAGATTTCGGTGGTCAGGTTTCCGCAGCACAGCGCTTGGATGACCCTGGCGAGACTTTGTCTCGGTTCCAGCACACGCACCAGTGGGAGCTCTACCAGAGCCGACCCCCTTGGTAGTGGAACAAGACGCTTGCCACGATCATAGTCTACCCACACACCAAGCAGTGGGAGAATCAGCCACGCCCAGTGTCAGTGAATCCCTTCAGATGCCTACCATAGCAGCACCTACGGTCTCAAGGGACGTCAATGAACCGCCGACAAGAGCACAGCGTTCCAGAAAAGCACCCGAGCGCTTCGGTGCGTGGGTCTATCCCGAGGGACTTGGGGTTTACGCCGGAATGGCACACACACAACCCCGCATTCCGTCCGAACCGCACACCTACGCGCAGGCGCTACGTTCTCCCGAAGCCTCACATTGGCAGGATGCGATGAACCAAGAGTTCAACTCACTGCTTCGCAACGGCACCTGGGAACTCTCGAGTTTACCGCCAGGAAGACAAGCTGTACAGAACAAGTGGGTTTACAAAGTGAAGCTAACTCCCGAAGGTACCATCGCCCGTTACAAGGCACGCCTAGTCGCCAAGGGATTCTCCCAACGCGAAGGCTTAGACTACTCTGAAACATTCTCGCCCGTGGTCAAATTTGACTCGATCAGAACCATCCTTTCAATCGCAGCAGCTGACAACATGGAGATCACACAATTTGATGTAGAAACCGCATTTCTCTATGGAGAAATTGATGAGGAGATTTATATGGTCAAGCCCCAGGGGTTCGTCGACCAAGCCCAGCCAGGCAGCGTCTGTCGTCTCCGGAAAGCTCTTTACTGGCTCAAGCAGAGCTCTCGGATATGGAATAAGACCTTCAACGAATTCCTGGTCAGATACAATTTTCTTCCCACTAAAGCTGATCCTTGTGTTTACTTTGGGGCTGGTTTCTCAAAGCTCATACTTGGCATATTCGTAGATGACGGTATTATCTGCAGCCAACGCCATGAGCGTATTGACAGGATTGTTCGGGATATGGGCGGAGCATTCAAAGTTACTGTTGGTGCACCAGAGGTATACGTAGGGCTCCATATCACCCGTAACCGAGACCTAGGCATCCTTCAGCTTGATCAGTCGCGGTACATTAGCTCGAAACTTGCAGAATATGGGTACAGCGACTCATCTTCTCTGACAATCCCGGCAGATCCTCATTCGCCACTTGACCTTATCTCCTCGGCGGATGAGCAGACCGACCCAACGTTCCCGTACGGAGAAATAGTTGGCAGCCTCCATTTCGCCAGCCAAGGCACCCGCTTGGACATCACTTATGCAACAAGCCGGGCATCCAGATTCCAAGTTCACCAAGAACCCTAAGCGAAGTCATGTTGCTGGAGCAAAGGGCATCTTACGATACCTCCGAGGTACCCCTGATCTTCGACTGACTTACAGCACTAGTTCCACCCCAAATACTCTTGAGGCTTTCTGCGATGCGGATTTCGCATCTGACTTAGACGACCGTAAGTCCAGGTCCGGGTTCGTCATCATGCTCAATGGGGGGCCGATCGCGTGGGGCAGCCGTAAGCAGGGCGGCACTGCTAGTTCAACCACGGAGGCTGAATATGTGGCTGCCCACCTCGCCACGCAGGAGATACTCTGGCTCCGCCAACTCATGGAAGATTTAACCTACCCACAGATCCCGCCCACAGTCCTCCGCAGCGACAACCAGGCTGCGATCCGGCTCCGAGCTCGTCAAGAACCCGGAGTTCCATAAACGAACCAAACACGTTGATGTCAAGTACCACATCATCCGCGAGCATTACGAGCGTCAACTCATCAATGTCGTCTACGTTGCCACTGCCGACAACATAGCTGATATTCTGACCAAAGCGCTCCCCCGTGACAGATTCCAGCGTCTACTCAGCCTTATGAATCTCACGGCAACTCCATGCACCAGCGAGTAATTGTTTACACTCACAGTTGGCCAGTCCCGAGTGGGAGTGTTGGTGTTAACCTTTGTGTGAGCAAAAGTTATCCAATACAAGAGTTACCCACCCAGGTACGGTACTGGCCAACTGTGACGGCAAGGTGTTGATACCATCATCACCCGACCAAACATCCGACCACAAGATCAAGGCGTCAAGAACAGTTCCCCACTTAGCCTAGCTGGTGTTAATTCCATAATTACTACATCTGTGACAAAAGGGTGGACTGTACTCGGTCTCTCTCTCTCTCCGGCGATCTGTGAAGCAACCAATATACTGGGAGCTCCAAGATTGTATGCCGTGATCAGTGTGAGCAATGTATTAGTGTATGTGGCAGTTTGCCTGTGGAATACAACTAATCTTTATGAAAGATTCCCCCCTCTGTTGTATCGTGTCAGTGTGCGTTACCTAGACTTTAGCAAAACGATCTGGTTACACCCTGTTCAAACCGTTAGTTCATACCTGTTCATTTTGGTTAAGTTCAACAAAAACTACAATGACGTGAAAAGGAAAGGCATCCTTTGATATATTAGCCTCCAAAACCTTAACTGTTTAGTAGACTTAAATCAAGTTCAGTATAGGCGTGAACAAATCAAGCACAACATGAACATATTTCTTAGGGTTACAAGGTGATTTTGCACAAATTAAAAGCCAACATCAGGTTACGATAACCCTCATCTCACCACCTTCCAACTGGATCAGTTTCCCATAGAAATCATGCTTGGGAGGCTACAAGCTACACTAGACGGAACGCTTGGGGACAGATTTCTTCACCGTGACGCAGGATCACAACCTCGATTCATGGGCTAGGATTGTTGCTATATTGGTCAAATTCAAAATCAGTAACTAGTGGTACCATTTGGAAAAATTTCAAGATGCTGGGATCATGCGCAACTTCTCACTTTTAAGATCAAATATCGTCACTGGGCCTTCAATTGGAAGATAGGTGAAATTGCACTTTGCAACGCTTGATCCGTGACTGTAATCACAGAAGCCGCTGTCTGCAATACTGATAAGTTATAACCACTGCACAGTGCTGTATTTGTTTCTCCAGTAACCAGTGACAACGGTGATAATGAACTACGACGATCCAATTATAAGTCCGGAAGCAGAGCCGCACAATACATCCTTCATCAATTTATAGACTTATGAGCAGCGCAAAGCACTACAACGTTTCGCAACAGGAGCGGTATATTAAACATGATCGGGTGCCTTTATGTCATTCCATGAACTAACATTACATTTTGCTCCGAAATAAAATCTACGTCAATCAAATCCACGCCAGTTATCTATACTTTATGCTATGCTTGTAATTGCCTGCGGGTGGCTGGCGTTCGCTAACTTCTTGCAGAATCAGCGCCAATAGACTTATGCAGAATTTATAACCCGCTTGAAGGCTATCATACTATACTATGCTAATTGCAAACAACCTCGAGATACCAGCTCACTCTAGGCGGTCCTAACTTTGGGCTGCGTCAATCCAAACCTGGATCATTCAAAACCAAAAAATCTCAGAATTTTAAATTTTAAACCGATAAAATAAGCTCACATCTTAGAAGACAAAACGAAACAGTGTTGAAAAGAGATCACTCATATTACCTTGATGAATTGCTGGACTAGCAAAGTGACCATTTGGGAATTTCTGTTCCAGACTACCAATTATGAGACGACGATCTCGAACTGGATCTCAAAGATCAAAGCTAACAGAGTGATAGTGGAACTGCGTCCTCAAGAGACTTTCAAAGTTCCGAGAGCGACATGCTGCAGCCACACTTTCCTGGAGACTCCCAGGTCCACACACCAACACTCCCACTTCCTCCCCTTCGTGCTTCCCCGCTACCTCATCGAACACCTCTGCCAGAATCACAACACGCATTGAATTTTTAATTCATTGCAATCAACCCTACTGTAACCATGATCCATCGCAATCAAGATAAGAAAAAAAACAAAATGATCACAACAGTGAGGGCGCTGCAAAGACCTTCAAATTGTGGCCGAGATCCTTCCGATACGACACAACTATCCAACAAATCACTCTCATCGTTTCCCTCCACATCATTCAGCTGGCCCGCCTTAGTCTCCTGGTCATAGCTTGGTGCGCTCTGAGCTCGGTTCCCACTCGAAATCCAGAATAAGATGACTGTGCCTCCGCAGAGAACAATTCCCACAAACAGGCACACCAAGTGCAGAATACTCTCCAAAGCTGTAGAGAATTTCTCCCCCTTGGATAAAAACTTAGGCGAAGAAACGTAGTTATAAAACAAGGCGTGCATTAACACAAACCCAGTCATGGACGCCACAATAAGTGCAATCATCCACAAATTTTGGTACGAATTCACCGCCGACATGCCTCTCTGGGTAGCCACATCACCCTTCTGTGGGCTCTCGAGGAACTGAGTTGCTGACAACTCGAGCATCCGTGTCTCAGTGGGCTGCAAGTCTCCAGCTATCGCCTCTCCAGTGACGAAAGCTTGCAAATTCAGGGTTAGGCCCCCTTTGCCTGCACCTTGGTACAAATACCTGGAGTAGATCTGCGAGGGCTTGACGGTTCGCAATGTGGCCAGCTCGGATCTTCTCCTAACGCACCAGATGAGGTGGATGTTTTCGGGGAGACCATCATGTTGCAATTCATAGCGCTTCAGAAGGTCTTGAATTATAGCAATGAAGGGCGTCACTCCCGCTCCACCAGCGACCAGTACTAGATTCTTGTACCTGTAGACAACGGGCAACATCAAGCTGTATATTACTGCATGATTCTTACAATCACCTAGGAGTTTTCTTTTTCTAGCATGCCAGAGTCATGTATGACGCTGTAGTAAATTTGAAAGTAGTTTACCAAATTTACTGATCGATTAACAGCGATGTTGGAAAGGGATAATAGCTAGATTTTTGAGGTGTGAGGTTGGAAGGATTTTCTTACAAACCTGAGAAAATAATTTGATTCGTGACCGTAAGGACCTTCGGCATGGATTCTCTGAAATGCGAAAGGGCACCCTGGTGTAGCTTTAGCGTTGCTGGCAGCTTGGGCAGCGATGCTGTTGTGCAGGTTCGTTGTCCAGTCGCCGAGTGGTTTAATACAGACAGAGACCTCAGAGTCGTCGAGTGAGGTCGACGTAGTGCTAAAAGGATGCCATTGAAGTCGGGAGATCCCAGGAACGTTGAGGTACAAGAAACTCAACGCGTTGTACTTGAAACCTGAAATACAAAGCAGAGCTCAGATTGTAAGTCCACGGAAGTAAGAGGTGTAGGAAGAACAATTGGTAACGACCCAACCTCAACATCATAGTCAGATCATAGAAGGAGTATTGCCATCGAACTAGAAGCTCACCGGACTGTCTGGGAATTTTGAGCTCAACAAGGCCGCTAGGAAGAATCCTTGCGGAAACACCAGTAACTGCTCTTCGGGATTGCACCATCCTGAGGAATCTGTCGATGAAGAAGAGCAAGATTGGACCCATAGACTCGCCAGAGTGGTTCCAGTCCACATGGAAGACGTAGAGGACGAAGAATGCGATGTAGAGGTGGTGCATGGTGAAGAACGTGTTGAAATGTCGTGACCGAACGTAAGGAATAGACGTGATACCCATGATCACCGCCGCAATGCCACCCAAGGTTCCAGCCAGATTGGAAATTCCACTATATGGCCATTCTACTAACTGCAAAAAGAGAAATCGAAATCAGACAATAAATTCTTCAAATTGAAACTTTCGTTTTAAAACTTCGTCAAATATAGCACCAAATGAGGATTTTCGCTTAATTATGATTGTCTCACCAAGCGAAGTTTGTCGATGCTGCCTAGGTAGACGGCGTAAGTGGCACCGTGGATGAAGACGAGAAGGACCGTGAGGTAGCCAAACCAGCGGTGGTACTTCACTGCCTGTTCGAACGGAACGTCAATTAGCCTCAGGATTGGGGATCCTCTTGCCACTGGAACAAACAGCACACTAATGGTGAACGGCAATGCTCTTCCAAGCATAGCTGATGTCTTGTCCCATTTCTGAGCCCACCTGCACGAACATTGACGTTCAAGATCGTTACAATCGAATTTTCATGCATTTGTGTCAAGGAACCAGAGTACTGTAATTCGATTCCGCTGAAAAATATGTAGAGGTTCTCAATACTTATATCATTGTACACCGAAGGAACGGAATCCATGATTCCTGCTTTATCTCGAGAGACAAGTTTTTTCAGAATTTGCATACTTTGGTATGCCCTTCTTAGGCTTCGCGGCATCGATGGTGGCGAACTGAGATTTGAGCAACTCGCTCCACACCCAAACAGTGCACGCAATGACGATGACGAAGATAACGACGTCAATCAGTGTTATGATTCCAACGAGTGTCTTGACTAGAAGTGGTTGCGTCCAAATTGCTCGGTACAATCTCACCAACAGTGGCTGCTTTCCGGAGGCCGGGCATCGAATCCTGGAACACAACATCAAATGAGTAAATTCTGTATTAGTAGATCGTTGTGAGACTTTTGTGAGACTTGTATTAGTATCGCTGCTGTTGAAGATCTACAATAAACTGGTCACCAATTCTTCCGCATCATTTTAGAGTGTGATTTGAATACTCAAGCAAGCACAGTATTCCTTGCATCGATAATACACAATGTCATCGCACTGACCTCTCAGGAAATCTCTCCTCCAGCTCCAAGTACAACAAGGCTAAGATAGCCAAGACAATAACAGGAAGCACGTACAGGAGGTAGTTTGTAGCTGCATGGCCCACATTGCACGTATTAGAAAACGATACCATTCAAAAGCTTCCAAACTTCCACAGCAAAATAACTCAACGCGCTCAGTACATGAAAAATCAGAAACCTTGTCACTGAACTGTATAAGTACGGCCAGATGACATATAATGCCACGTACCATATTTGCCCCAGAAGGCATTTTTACCGACTGCGGTGGAAACATCTTTCTTGAACGCTTTCCCTTCGTCAGTTGGCAGTCTGAACCACATCGCCAGCCACCACAGGAACACTCCCCATGAGGCGAGGAAGAGAATTGCCTTAGCAATTCTGACCGGCAGCCCCACCGAGCCACCCCGTCGTTCAACTTCAGGCACCGCGCTGGTCTCATGCATCACTCGACCTGGCGCATGGCCATATGGCGCTTCAGAACTCATGACGCAGCCGCTCAATCACGTCACAGCTCCTCACAACGGCGCCAGTCAACTAGCTGCAGCGTCGTCAAGCCCGTAGGCTGGACCCCAGCCAACACCACCCACCTGAACCAGGAGTAATCACAGCGCGACGAATCCACCTGGATCCCAGAATCAGACACGATGAGCCTGTGCAGTACTACTTCCAGTGCGACCTCAGTACCGCCCTTTATACAGCAGCATCCGCGAGCCGATTCGATCGCGTGGTGCGGCGCTAGCATCGATCCCAGGTGCATGCTGGACAGGATGCGAAGATTCCGACGGGAGCGGGGCGACACGCAGACGCGGGACACGGCGGGGGCGTGGCCATGCAGGTCGCAGGCTCCAGGGCGTCGCCGCCAGTGGCCGGCACGCGAGGGAGTGAGGCCGGGCGTGTGCGCAGTGCCGGCGCTGCATGGCCGTCACGAGCGCTGGAGTCCCGGATGAGGTCAACAGCCTCCGGGGCTCTGTGTCTGGCTCTGCTTCGTTTGGCATTCTTTTGGATCCCCTCTCTTCATCATGAATTATTATTCTCTTCGGATAAGTTGGTCCCTCTTGTTTGTGAGTTTGCCCCTCTAGCTTGCCCAAGGGTTTGGATTTTTGGATCCTAGCTTTTGTACAATGTGGGTTGACAAGTAGATTGTGGTATTAATTAGTATGGTGGTCCAGGGGATACTGGAACTTTCCCTTGGGGGTTTTGACCTTATTCTACTTTGTTCTAATTTGGTGTGTTTGGGGTGTGATCATGAGAATTATCCAGCTATTGCATGGGTTGTGTGTATGTTATCACAAATGGCTGTGGCTGCTTATTGGGTATCTTTTTTGTTTCTTGTAATAAGAGGTCACTGTATGTTCCAAGGAAAAGAATATGTACACGATAATTGATTGCATAATGTTTTCAAGAGATATAAAATTTTATTTGTTGAGACTAACCATGGGTTTAGAGTGTGGTTGCAAAGTGGCTAGCCAAGTTAGGATAATGAAATTATACAATGATAACTGTTTGGGCTGCACAGTAATATACTATTCAACTGCTGAAGTTCCTTGACTAAATTTTCATTGAAAATCACTCTAAAATTGCTTTCCACAATGTAAAGGAGTAAATTGAAACGTAAAGGATTATCTCACAACTTTAACCATAGAATTTTTCATTAGATTATAAAAAGAACATCTAATTAATTTTGTTTTATTTTTTCCTTGCATGGATTGAAACTTGAAAGATTATAGTGTTTGAAGTTTAAAAAATCTAAAAATGATATTTTGGATCTTTGCTATACGACATCAACTTACTTTTTCTCTTAGAGTTATTTTTTTTATTAATATTAAATGAAGAGATATACCACCTTAAATACAAACAATTTAGCTACACTTGTATCAAATTTTATATATAAAGTGTGTTATATTTCCCAAAAAAAAAAATTCAAATGAAAAGATGTCAACAACAAGGCATATACATATTTCATATTTTTGTAAAGATCACAATTCAAACATTCAAAACATTCATAGACGCTTCATAAATTACTAAATAAATAAAATCAAGGACCAAAAAATATTATCTATTTTTGATATGACAACAAATTCATTTTTTGCAATTGCCCTAAAGCCTAAAGGAGGCAAAAATCTTGATTCTTCATAGAATGAAATTTTGCATTATTGAATTTATATTTTTTGAAAATTTTAAGTTTTTAAAAGTAAAATTACAATCTTGAAGCAGATTAAATTACTTGCGCATATACAATATGAAAAATGAAATGTAGTTGGATATGTGAACTGATATGAACATGATTTATTGTCACCTTTTGTGGGATATTCCATGTGTCAAGAATTTTTCTGAATACATCATTGTCAGTTTGCCCCCAAGTGTGTTTTGGAAAATTCCTGCCACTTTGTATATCCCACAAAAGGTGAATAACACATCGTGTTCATTTCCAAAAGTAAGTTAGGATGTCTCTGCCAGTTTGCTTTTAAATATTTCTGAATGACATAGTTTTGAAGCAAAGGTTCTAGATATTAACTCCAGAGGCAACCTTGGTGATCTTCAGGATTCTACACATTCAATGCACATTCCGCATCCTGGAATCTCAAAGTCAATGTTTCAACTTTTCCAGTTCCTTCAAATATACACAATCACAGAATTATGTGGTTGACCAGCATACACTTGAACAATGCACCCAACTTCCAAGACATTGAGTTAACTTGATAAAAGCCATGTCAACTGTAATCATAACAACCAAATGCCATGGTGGTGTGCACAACCAGCAGCACACCATAGCATAACTCAGAACAAGTACATGAGCCTTGTGACTTATGCGCAAGGAGTGTGGTGAGCGTGTGCTCATGACTTTGCTCAGTGTGTTCACTGCCTGCCCTCCTACTTGCAAACTTCATTCTAAATTTGAGCTTGCAGATGATTCCTAAGCTATTGATAAAAGCAGTGTCATGTTAAATTCCTATGAACGTGTCCTTTGAGCCTTTGAATGGGTGGAAGACTGGCCCTCTTTCCCTTCCTTTACTCCCCACTTCAATTTGTGCACAAGCAGGAGATGTAATTTGTGGCCGACCAGACATTCAGATGGTATCTCCTCTCTTACATTGGAATCCTTGTATTGGTTGTGCCAAGCATAATTGACTGAGATAGATCTACTTTTTGGAACAATATTGAATCGCCTAGATTAGCTAAATTATACAGTATTCAGTCTTCTGATGTTCGACCAAGTGGGTGGACCAGATCAATACTTGATCCCAATTACTTCCATTTTTAAAAACTAAAATTAAATCAAGAAGAAACATCATCAGAGACATTTGATCATTTCCCAGGTTCCACCCATTTGAAAACTAAGAGCACTTAGCTCTACATTCAAGTCTACATTCAAGTCTACATTCAAACTTGCCACAGGATATATTTAAGGTAGTAAGAGAGCCAAGACTTCAATTTGGCATTCAAATGCATAGCCAATGGCCATGGCATCTGGAAACAACACTTTTTGCAACTTGATCACAAGAGTAGTGGGAGAAATTGATGAATGGACAAGTAATGAGAGGAGAGCCACCAAAGTATAGGTTAAGAATCTCAAGTTCATATTTTAAGGAAAAATCTCCTAGATCTACTTTTAAAATAAGGATTCCAAGAGCAAAATACTCTAATGGCTCAAATTTCTATTTTATAAAGAAATGTGTGAGAATTTATGATGAGGAGAACATAGGTCCAAAGAAAAGAAGTGATGGTATGAAAAAAGAGATTTGTGGCATACTAAGAGGGCTATAATTCAAAGAAGAACATGGTGGAAAATGTGTGCAATACAGCTCCATGAAGCGAGGGTTTGTGGAGCGGTGACTAAGGGGAAGTACCTACAAGGCAAGTGTAAGACCTTATCTTACCAAGCAACAAGCCAAAAGCAGTTAAAGGCACAATGATCACCTTGGTTTTCTTGAATTGGCCACATAAAACAAAATATTAGAGAGCTACCGTGGACAATGGTTACACGACAATGTAGACACTTGCTACAGAAAGCCATCTTGTAGAGATTGTCGAAATGCTATATGTGAATATAGATCCTAAATAGATTTATACTTTAGTAACAAAGAAGATGAAGGTGAATATGCAAGAGTTGGAGTACCACTTTGGCAAGTACTCTAAGAAGAGCCTAGAGGTTGCAGTTGATGCAATCACCTTGTTGCACTCTTGCAACACCCCTAATGGATGAACAAACAACGCCAAGCCATGGAATTACCAATCAATAACAAATATTACCAAGGCAAAAGGCTAAGAGATGTTGAATGTGCGAGAAGAGAACCTTGTTGACACGATCTAAGAAAGAATATGAAGTGTGCATCAACAAATATAGCATATTGGGAGGAGAGAGAAGTGCATCAAATAAGAGAAGAAGATTGTTGTTTGAGATGACAACCACCTTGCTTTTTCAACGTGCAATATATAGTTGGCCACTAAGAAGTGAGGAGGTGGAATCCCATCAAAAGAACTCTAACAACTTAACAAGTTAGTATTTGCAGAAGTACAATGTGTCATTGATTTGAAGATATAAAGAGCAACTAGAGAGTGCCAAAGGCAAAGAAGAATCTAACTTTGTAGTGACTAGGAAGAGGTGTGCAACATTAACCTTCGTGAGGTTGAAGAATCCCTTCGTAAAGATTCATCTTTTAGCTCTAGTAGCGACTTCAACCGCACCAACAAGAACACAATCATGGAAAGCAAGAAACTTTGGATCAATGCTCGTCAAAGCGCAATAGCTTGTAGAAAAACAAGTCGAGAATCTATATTAGCAAAAAAAATGACTTCAATAACATCTTTCCATCACTTTTGTGCAATTTTTGCAAAAAGGCTCAAACTCACAAATAGCAAAGCACTTTTTTGGTCCACTTTATTGTGCCTCTTTATATAAAGGATATCATCTTGTAAATGTGCATTTTTCATGCACAAGAAAGTCATTGGAGGATTTTGACCCAATCATCATGTTATTGTCTAGAGCCACTTTTAGCGGCTTATAGAGTCCATAAAGTACTAAAACGTAGAAGAAATGCCAAAAATGAACATGAAGAAAGCATAGAGTACGAGTCCCTAGAATATACTATGGTTAGAAGCTACATTTGTCATGTGACATCAAGATCAATGTATCTTGTCCTTGAGATGAAGAAAGAATATAAAAAGTATCTTTTGCAAACATTGAGGCCTTACAATTGTACCATCTAAGTGCATTACTTCTAAAAGATTGTGAAGAAGATAAGTGTGTAAATCTTGTTGGTAGTATTAAAAACATCTTATACTAGATGGATAAAAGAGTAAGGAAAAGTTGGAGTTTATCTTGATGAGAGATCAAGTGGAGAGAGAAGAGAAAGAAGAAGGGGGAGAGCACAATAAAGTGTACCACAAAGTGCAACATGTGATCACTAGGAAGTGAATATGAAGTGTGTTGTTTGTTATTGCTCAAAGCTGATTTTGAGCATTTTGGTGTAGTTTTTGAGCATTTTAGTCACTTTTTAAGGTGTCACAAGGTATCTTACAGGCATCTTCATAAAAAAAACATCTTCAATTGAAACTTAATTTGACCGCTAGTTCTAAAGATCATGAAAATGAACTTTTCCAAAGTCTTAATTTCTTCATTTGGGGCCCCCTATTGACTTTAGAAGATGTTTTTTCCAATTTAAAAAACAATGTTCAATGAAAAAACCTCACAAAAAGTTTCGTCGAAAACAGTTCCCTGAAAACGTCCCAACAAAACTTTTCGGCTGTACAAACTTCCAAAGGAATTGCTTAGGCCCATTTTGAAACCGCAATTCACAACTGGAGGGTACATCGCAGTCAAAAGTGATTTCTAACATTTGTGCACTCTTTTTTGTCCACTTCTTCAAATGATAGCATTCACTTTGGATCACTTGCCGTGATTCGTAAGGCTTCGTAAAAGGCGCACATCGGTTCCAAAATTTTGTAGACTCAAGATGACCGAGTCTATTTTCTATACCCGAAGCCCCTTCCAACATATCATCAAATTATATGTCACTTTTCTTAGTGTTTACAACAATGGCTGAAATTGGCAATGAGCTAAGCACTTTTGTGGTAGACTTTATTGTGCTTCCCCCCCCAGAAAGTGAATCTAAGGGGCTAGAGAAAGGAAGCGTTGGAAGGAGGTGCATGGGAACTTTAGAAGGAACGAGGTGCCTTGATCGAAAAACATTGGAGTAAGAAACAAGCTATAGAAGAGAAGCTCAAGCTCGTTAGGCAGAGACTTGCAAAGCACCATCAAAGGCTTTAGATTTAGTGGCCATAGAAAAGGATTTTGAAGGCGTCAGGTACAAGAGAAGGAAGAGGGCCTCCAATTGTTGTAAGAGAAGATAAAGGGCAAAAAGGTGAATGTTTAGGATGTAGGAGAGGGCTCCATGCATGATGCAAGTTGAAGAAAAAAAAGAAGACTTAACAAAGCTTTAGGATGAGGATTGGCAAGCATTAGCACGGTTGAAAAACCATGATTAACAATGATGAGGTGTCGTATTTATTCCAGCTGATTTTAAGAGTGAATATGGAATCAAGGATATTAGCTTGAGGATAAGGAGCACAATGAGCATAAAGGCCAAGAGGAATGATAGTATCTACAAAGTTTGTAGATTACAAGGTTATGATTAAGACACTTAAGTTATAATTTTATTAATTTTCACCAAAAGTAAAATAACACAAAAATCAAAACAAAATTGAAGAAAATACAAAATCACAAGAGGTAGAGATGAACAAGACCCTACATTTGGATTATCCATATCTCTCTTCCACTCAACCCTATTCAACTTCCCCAAAAATGACTTTTTGAGACTTGGGTGGGCCTTCCTGTACTACCTTCGTTCAACGTCCTTCAAATGATTGCCATGTTGTGATGCCGGGAGTGATGTAAGTCGGCCTCAAGCGGTGAAGAATGCCTTTGGTTATGAGTCATGACCCTTGGGAAAATAACCAAATGGTGCAAAGGGTCCGTCAGAAGACAAAGCGTTCGTCTTTACGCCTCCCAAGGCCAGCCTGCCCCCTCTCTACTTCTAGTCATGTTGGCTTGCCTCCCTTGCATCTACAGTATTGTCGCCGCACACATCACCAGTGCGTGCACAGCCTGCAAGCGCGCCTCTCGTGCTTGCTAGTCCGTCCATCTCTCCCCTTGCCCACCTCCCTGGCCATCCCAATTCTTCTTCACCTCCGTCTCAACCCACTGCTTCACCAGATAGACACAGTCTAGTGCTCTCAGAGATGCAGTCTTCGTAGATAGATCATCATATCATATATTGCCGACCCTAGAATTATACCGTGAGACTGATCCATTTGGTTTCTCTTTTAGTAGTTCGGCAGGCATGCTCATCGCTCTGAAGAACTAACTACCGAGAGAAGTGATCGTGGGGTGATTTAAGTGTCCGCATGTGTGAGTGCTAGCTTTGATGTGGGAACTGACGTGGATGCTGCGCAGGGTCACGTACTCTCGTACGTGGATGGTGTGTTTTCCACTCGCTGCAAGAAAGTAGTAAGGCTTCTTCTTAACCCGTGCATGGTGGTCACGATGAGCCGGGTGGGAAACATATCCAATGATGAGTTAGTATTTGGCCCATGCACAGTATCTACGCAAGTTCCTGCACCTGCCCCAGCTTCGCAAGTTTAATCTTCAACGAAACAGTCCAGTGTGAGCCTGCTCAGTCCGAGTCATCTGGTAAGCCTAGAAACTGGTTAACCAGTTTCGTACTTTGTGTATAAATTGTGCTCATGAGGTATTTATGCACTTGGTTCCTCTTTAACCATCGTGGTTTCTGTCGTGCCAGTTTCTATTGACAAGATGCACGTCCTGATACAAGTACAGTGGCATCTCGTCCTCTTTTTTAAGTACCGCACTGGGTCTCCGATCCATTCATGCGGTTTCGTCAAATGAGTTTGAGCAGATTTGTCTGTATAGTTGTGAGAATATTCTATCCCTAACTGCAACGGGAACATTGATAGTAAGAGAAAATGTTAAAGTGCAACCGGTCTTGCGCAGGACATATCTCATACACATCTCTTCGACCTAAGTTGTGTGAAGGTTGGCTCGTGGATGGTCACTGCAGACAGGTTGTCGGCGGTGATCGTTAATGAGTATTTCGGAGAGCGGATTTAGCAGATGTTGGTCTCAAAGGCTTGATCAACTTGCAAGGGTTTCACCCGGAGGCTGAATGCTGAGCGGATGTTGCTGTGTGCCGGTCATCGGACAGTAAGGGAATTTGGCCCTTTGGTGCACCGAAGTTCCTGACCTAAGAAACTTTTGGTCCTATTTTAGTTCCGTTTATTTCGTCTGTTTAGTCGCGTAGTTTACTGCAAAAACGCTCCATTTTCCGTCCACTGATTCCCAGCTGTTGCCTGGTTTCGGCGAGGAGAAATCATCGTAGAACCAGTCACCTTTATGGGCACAGTTATTTCTTAGGTCTTTACTATCACTTTGTATCATGCACAGATTCATATATATATCAAACCATAACTTTTTGCATTCGAGTTTAAATTGCACGCACGATTTCAAACCTGAGCAATTTACGATTGATACTCAATCCAGAGCACCAACAGCAGTTTGTGGATGAGTATGTTCTGGATTTTCTGAATAATAGTATTATACCTGTACCTTGGAATCGTCCATTAGCGTAATCCAATGCCAGGTCACAAAATTCGCAAATGTTCTCACACTCGGAATCAAAGCGGCGCAGTTTGCAGTAAAAGTGGTTTTATTTTTAATTACCTGTCTCCTTCATCTAGGTCATAAGAAGAGGTTTCCTTCATCAGAGTGTCACATTGTTGAGACTGGTGTATTTATTGTCTAGTTTCAGGATCAACCAGATGGTTGGAGATTGCTACTGGTATGTGGAACAAAACCGTTAACTAATATTGTTGATTCGTGGTTACAATATAAAGAGGTCAGGATGAACAACTTTTCCATCGTTTCTGAATGATTAACGAAATTGAAGAATGTGTAACTATACTCGCCAACACATGACTAGCCCGTGACATTAAATCTCACTCTCGCGATGCCGTTGCTGGACAGCAGTGCTTGAGGTCAGGAAAGCTGAAATCTAAATGCTTGACAACCTGGTACAAAATGCTCTGAAAATCAAATAACTGAATGCATTGCCAGGAGGTCCGTTTGGGTCTGCTTGGTTTTGCGGTGGCGCTTGCATTCTGTTATTGCTGTGGAATAAAGTTCCAGTTGTCTCAAAAAAAACGAAAAAAAAATTAAAAAATGCATAATAAGTGGAATAGCATACGCTTACAAACAGAAACAATACGATTTGTTTACATTAAAAAACCAACCTTTCGAGAAAGACAGTTCTAACGGACCTGACTCACCTGTAGAGATTGAAAAATAAAAATAACGTAATGGGTCCTAGGAAACCAAGAGACAACCACCCTGGTTGCTGTAAAACCAGTACGAAAGACCAAGCTTAATAGACACATGGCTGCACACTCAAATTCCTTTGCATCACCAATAATTCCCATATTCAAACCTACATTATGGATACGCAGTGACTATCATAGATATGCCCCACAGTATAATACA
This sequence comes from Ceratodon purpureus, assembly GCA_014871385.1. Lineage (NCBI taxonomy): Eukaryota > Viridiplantae > Streptophyta > Bryopsida > Pseudoditrichales > Ditrichaceae > Ceratodon > Ceratodon purpureus. Next base: position 15,952,462 of record CM026425.1, read on the forward strand.
CAATTGAACAATCTAAACAGTTCCAACAGCCACGCTTTCACTGCGTCTCCAAACATTTCACGGTGAGAAACAACAGAATCGGTAAGCATACCAGGAAAGGATACGAGCGCACGCTCGTGCTAACACACGATCGAACAGAGCAAATACGCCGAAATACAATGTATGAAAAAACACAACGCATCGCAATGTACATTCGATTCGAAGGCATTGCAGCTAATCACAGGAAAACAAGGACTCCTTGTTAACTATAAGGCAGTGGCTCATGAGGACCTGCGTGGAGTAACTGACAGATCACTGAAACTCAACGATGACCCGCAATGACCTACCATACTTTCACCTAGACAGGTAAACTTGGGAAAAAAAAGCCAGGAGAAGCTGTGAGGATGAGTTTGGCGACGACGCTGAAATACACACTTACGAAAAGCGGCATCTAGAAATCACAGAGAGACAACCTCTACAATCGTTCATTCACAAGACGGACACACACCAGAAGCCAATTCGAAGTGGATGAGGTGCGATGATAAACCCTAATTAAAAACCTGCATTGTCCAACACCGAAAACCCTCCGATGTGCATCTGCGAAGTCATAGGTAATTAAAAAGCCTGCACCGGGGTTTACCTGCGAAGTCGTGAGCAGATGATGCACAGCAAAGCGACGAAAGCAGAAGCCATGCACAGCGACGAGCGAAGTGCGAATAATGCAAAATGGGAAGGGAACAAAAGAGAAGGTGGTCCGCGGGAGCATGCCAGGGAGGGTGATCTGCGCAGAACATTCAGGCCCGTTATCCCTCCACTACACAGAGCGGGAAGTGAACGCTGCTCGGTTGCCCGCCTGACGTGGTGCCCTCCACTCTAACACCGCTGCAGCCCCGCCTTCCGGCAGGACCCCAACGATGGACTCCATGTTTGGAGCGGGCAGGCCCTCGACACGCCTCCGCAGGCCCGGTCCTGGCGCCCCACGTCCGCACCTTCCTTCCCCCGCTCGGGTTACAGGCGGTCGCTACCCCGCCCAGACGAAAGCAGGAGGCCGAGAAGAACATTATATATCCACACTCACAGGGCTTGCCAATGCTTATGGGACTTCTCTGCTCTGTGGTTTATGCTTCTCCTGGCATGGTGGGCTCTTCTGGACCCAACCACATGTATTCTTTGAAGATATTTGGACCAATTTTATGAAAGGACTTGTTTACAGACTAAGCACACAAAATTGTTTATTGCTTCACCCCTATTGAAATTGAATCTTATAAACATTTTGTGAATCGGTGCATTCTGTCACTCAACTTAGTATTGTTTGTAAATTTGATTTCTTTTTGTGTGTTACAGGTATGATCACCAGGTTCTTAGGCCTCTTAAAAATCATACCAAATATTCTTTTCCAAATGCAATGATTGTATCCTATGGCTAAACAAATTGCCATGTCCATCAAAATAACAAAAAAACTAGTATACTAAATTAGGTGTGTTTGCATTGTTGTGGTCTGTATTAAAATTACAATTCAATAAAATAAAATAACTTCATATAATTTTAATTCATATTTCTTTATAAAGAACATCTATATATACTAATACAATAGGGGGTGTTGTTGGCAATTGAAGTGGCTTGTCATACTTGTATCAAAGTCCTCTGGCTAACGTTTATCATTTATTTCAAACTCTATAATCTTCTAATCCAAGTTGTCAAATTTATTGAAACTTTTGGTGCATGATCATGTAGAAGTTTAAGGCAGATCCTATCGTTGGAGATGCAAAAACAAATTTATTTTTAGTTGTTTGCTCTTGCTTCTGAAATGATAGTTTTTGTAGTGTTTTTTGTGAGAAATGGTCACGGCCGATTAGAGGTTAAATTTGAGATATTGATTGTTAGTGGATGGACTGTCGTGTTAGTTATCAAATTTGAAAGATGGATTACATGTGGGACCCATCTCATTAAGCACATTAACCGCAACTCAATTTGTCTCCTTGACAAATTTCACCACGAAACGGTCAAGTAAGACCAACGGAGCTGTATTGTATAAAAGATTAATGCTGAAAATAATAGATTGATTCTGAAATATTGATATTAACTATTGATATTAAAACATCCATGGACACAGCAACCATGAGTTTGTGCACGTCATCAAGGGTGACTACTGGTTTCAATGGCCATTGTATTCTGCCTCCAATACTTTTTGTTTTTTTATTGATATTTACCGATATTGTACCGGAATCATAGTATCAACTACCTGATGCTTACAGTGGAGTGAGTTAAATTTACATATCAAAAAAATAATGTTCGATTTGGTTGCCTGCAGTAGACGCACAAATGCTGACGTACGTTTACTTTGGTTCCAAATGTTGTTCTTACTTTTTGTTACATTGTTTTATTATGTTTGATATTTCTTAAACAAGTAGCTAACATGATTGTTGAGGTTGTCGAAGAAAACGTTTATTTTAGTGAAAAATGTTTTACCACAAAAATTGTCAAAGTTTTTTGGCCAAAAAAAGATGTACTTGATGGATACATATTGAAGAACATCTTGCTTAAAACTATATATATATTCAAAACAATTCTAGGAAAAATTTGAGAATCACCAATCATACACTGTAGTAGTTCCAAATTTAGTGAAAGTAAAAATAAATAAAAATTCAAATATCCAAATAATGAATGATGAGAAAATTTACAATCAAAGTTTAAAAAGTAAAAGAAGTTTAAAATAAAATAAAATAAAATAGATGATTATAATATAGCCATAGAAATTGGAATATAAGTAAAATTATTACATTTATATTTTCAATTATCCATTAATGTTACTTCTCATCAGCACAATTATATAAGTTGAATATATATTACTTTTCAAGCAATCTACAACTCATTATATTCATTCAACTCATTATATTCCTAGAATCCAATTTTACAAACATACAAATAAATAATTTGGATTTTATTTCACAGTAATTTGAAACAGATATAGCCATTGGAAATTGAATTGTTCAATAAAAGCAAACATCGATGGGAAAGTTTGTTAGAAAAAGCAATAGGATGAAACCTCACTTATTAATAGCAGGTTTAAACTATGTTGTTCCAGAGGTTAGAGCATCCCTAGTAAGGCCTGAACCGTAAACCTGTAATCGGAAAGATGTAGAAAGACGTGAATTGCGGTTCAGGCCAAGCCTGTATTCGAGCTTGTAAGTCCGTAATTTACAGGTCGAAACCTCATTTTGGAAGGTTTTTGAGGCAAACCTGTAAATCTGTAAACGGTTTTGGAATGTTTTGCTTCGGAAAGGCACTCAGGTTTGGGAGAACGACGTTCTCATAATTACAGGCTTCGAGGTTTAAAGCTTACTGGGGATGCTCTTAAGACACGTGTTGTATCAGTTCTTTTTCATTATATAGATTGTTGCCAAAATCAAGTCGAGTTGTATGACCATGACTTTGATCCAAGTGCTTTGGAACAGTGTGGGATATGTTTTGAAGAAATGAACACACCAACCGTATTACCTTGCGGACATTGGTTTTGTTCTTCCTGCACATTGAAATGGACTAAAACTCAATTTTGTTGTAATGACAAAATAGAATGTCCAATTTGTCGTAAAGACATCAAAGAAGGTTCTCAAATTCATTTCCTAAACTATGATATTTATCTTCATTTTAACTCTTCCAATCCATTAAGAGATCTTGAGATTTAATTATTGCGAGGAATCAAGATTTTAGAGAAGAATTTGCATTTTTTTGCTTATGACTATATAATGAAAATACAGCTTTCCAATATATTTATGTCCCGAGACAATTTTGGGAAGATTATGGATTCTTACAAAGAAATGTATATGAGGGATAATATGTATACTTTACTATGGTAGATCAAGATGAAAAGAAATTGAAAAAAAAGTTGTTACTTTTTATTAACAAAAATTATCATAATCTCTTTAAATTAGTTTACCTACAAAATTAAGCCAGTGACTTGATATTATATTTTCAATTTTAACACAGTACTTATAATAAATTCCATTCGATATTTTTTTATATTTTCAATAAAAATTTGGATATTTCAAAAATTAATAAATTCCATATTTCAACCAAACCATCATTGTAGTTGAATCAAGGACACAGAGTCTTAGTTCTATAATACATTTTAGCTGACCATGACGTTATTTTATGTCAACTTATATGAAGTTATTTTATTTTATTGAATTGTAATTTTAATACAGACCACAACAATGCAAACACACCTAATTTAGTATACTAGTTTTTTTGTTATTTTGATGGACATGGCAATTTGTTTAGCCATAGGATACAATCATTGCATTTGGAAAAGAATATTTGGTATGATTTTTAAGAGGCCTAAGAACCTGGTGATCATACCTGTAACACACAAAAAGAAATCAAATTTACAAACAATACTAAGTTGAGTGACAGAATGCACCGATTCACAAAATGTTTATAAGATTCAATTTCAATAGGGGTGAAGCAATAAACAATTTTGTGTGCTTAGTCTGTAAACAAGTCCTTTCATAAAATTGGTCCAAATATCTTCAAAGAATACATGTGGTTGGGTCCAGAAGAGCCCACCATGCCAGGAGAAGCATAAACCACAGAGCAGAGAAGTCCCATAAGCATTGGCAAGCCCTGTGAGTGTGGATATATAATGTTCTTCTCGGCCTCCTGCTTTCGTCTGGGCGGGGTAGCGACCGCCTGTAACCCGAGCGGGGGAAGGAAGGTGCGGACGTGGGGCGCCAGGACCGGGCCTGCGGAGGCGTGTCGAGGGCCTGCCCGCTCCAAACATGGAGTCCATCGTTGGGGTCCTGCCGGAAGGCGGGGCTGCAGCGATGTTAGAGTGGAGGGCACCACGTCAGGCGGGCAACCGAGCAGCGTTCACTTCCCGCTCTGTGTAGTGGAGGGATAACGGGCCTGAATGTTCTGCGCAGATCACCCTCCCTGGCATGCTCCCGCGGACCACCTTCTCTTTTGTTCCCTTCCCATTTTGCATTATTCGCACTTCGCTCGTCGCTGTGCATGGCTTCTGCTTTCGTCGCTTTGCTGTGCATCATCTGCTCACGACTTCGCAGGTAAACCCCGGTGCAGGCTTTTTAATTACCTATGACTTCGCAGATGCACATCGGAGGGTTTTCGGTGTTGGACAATGCAGGTTTTTAATTAGGGTTTATCATCGCACCTCATCCACTTCGAATTGGCTTCTGGTGTGTGTCCGTCTTGTGAATGAACGATTGTAGAGGTTGTCTCTCTGTGATTTCTAGATGCCGCTTTTCGTAAGTGTGTATTTCAGCGTCGTCGCCAAACTCATCCTCACAGCTTCTCCTGGCTTTTTTTTCCCAAGTTTACCTGTCTAGGTGAAAGTATGGTAGGTCATTGCGGGTCATCGTTGAGTTTCAGTGATCTGTCAGTTACTCCACGCAGGTCCTCATGAGCCACTGCCTTATAGTTAACAAGGAGTCCTTGTTTTCCTGTGATTAGCTGCAATGCCTTCGAATCGAATGTACATTGCGATGCGTTGTGTTTTTTCATACATTGTATTTCGGCGTATTTGCTCTGTTCGATCGTGTGTTAGCACGAGCGTGCGCTCGTATCCTTTCCTGGTATGCTTACCGATTCTGTTGTTTCTCACCGTGAAATGTTTGGAGACGCAGTGAAAGCGTGGCTGTTGGAACTGTTTAGATTGTTCAATTGTGTATTATACTGTGGGGCATATCTATGATAGTCACTGCGTATCCATAATGTAGGTTTGAATATGGGAATTATTGGTGATGCAAAGGAATTTGAGTGTGCAGCCATGTGCCTATTAAGCTTGGTCTTTCGTACTGGTTTTATGTATGGTTCCAAGATAATGTACAGGTGTTTTGCAATAGCTTTCACTCTATGATAGTTTGTCTTGAATAAAACTGGAAGCAACACATCTTCTGAAGAAATGGGTAGGTGTTTTTTTTTTTTTTGGTTTTTTCTTGTTTCTTTCTTTGCTTTTCAGAGTCATGAGTTGGTGTTTTAGAATGTCTCAAAAGATGGTGTGTTAATGACATTATATCTCAAATAACATAATTATTATAGGGGTGTATTAAAAAGTTATGGGATTGTGAAGTTGCTATTGTATGAATTTTCTCTAATGCAGGTATGTTGTAGTTGTTACACCTAACTACAAAAGATGAATGTTTGTTTGAAGGCTATTACAATATTGAAAAGATTAATCTATATCTGATTTTGTGTATGATTTTTGATATGTGTTTTGAATGTCAAAGATTGTAATAATGCGATAAAGATACAACTCAGTGAATAATAATCATTAAGGTTACACTATTTTTTTTAATCTGAGAATCTAGCCAATGCTTTTTTAATTCTTTCACTACATCTAATATTTTTGTAAAAGCAAATAATATGGTTGTATCTCATCTTTAGAATAGGCGTAGATTTTGCTTCTTGCTGAAGTAGGTAACAAGCTTCTTTTGCGTTGAATAAGCACTTGAGATGTTTCTTTATATTGAATTTTTTTTTTTCCATACGGAAGATAAGGCACCAACATTTGGTTTCGCTATTCAATTTTCGTCATTATACAGCTTGACTATTTAAATAGAATCTAACACAAAGAATAATCAATTATTGAAACCTCCTTTTTGTAAAGAATGTATTTTTAAACGCTACTTTTAATATTATGTTTAAATTTACCAATCTCGTAATTTTTGAAATTGTGATACCTTTCAATTTTTATTGTATTAATTAAAAGATTCTACAAAATTTAAAAGGATTTCAACCTTCTTAAGATGTGTATGATTGCAAAGATTTTTTCTATTAAAATTAGAGTGATTTAGAAACCAAAAGTATAGGCTGATGTTAATAATGTACTTTTACATTACGAACTTAATCACTAGTAGAAAACGCGGTCAAGTACACCAGACAACTACACCGAAATATGAAAATGGTGTTCATCTATTTTGAGTGCTGCAATGTCATTGGTCCAGACGACGTTTTGGTGTAGATTGAAACCGGAACTTGTCAGGCCCGATACGCGGAGGAAATTGCTTTCAAAACCAATAATACTGGCCAATCCTAGCGTACCGCAAAATTGGGGTTTCAGTGGGTCTGTCAGAGACCCTCCCGGGATTCGAGCTCACGTCAATTACCTTATGGTGGGGGTAAGAAACAGGCCACAGTATAAGAACATGAACAGTGACAACGGATCATCCATGGCCTTTTTGGTGAATTCAGAATTACTTACCCGTGAACAGTGATTTTTTAGCGCTGAGATAAACTTGGAGGAATGTACACCAACTCTCGCACACGGTTCTTTGCATGCCGGGTATGAGGGCAACATGAACTTCAACAACCCTAACGTCGTAGTGCCAGGTGTGAACACAAAGACGCCGGAGAAGTATGGGACATTGCGCATATATTAGTTAGTGCGATTTACAGAAATTGTTTGCTGTTCACCAGTTGATCAATCCACTAATTTCTTAAGTTCACAATGCCTGCCGCTATGCTACCATTCCGCAAATTATACAGAGAGACGTATAAAACGTTTGAGAGTAATTTGCGTTACTGAAAACCGCATGCTGAAAACCAAAAAATAATCCGGACATGTTCAGGCAGCCGTTAATGTTAAGTGGATACTTATAAACTGCATAATCCAGAATATGTACAGCATTTCGGTAAGAAGCTACTGCATACCAACTCCCCAGCCTCACATTTGGTCTGAACAGGCTATCACAGATCGGCGAGAACATTTGCTACAGCCTCGAGATTGACAACAGAGTTGTCCATAATTTCAACCTTCTCCGCGTACACTATCTCTGCTGCTTTCAATTCTGCACACATTTTGGAGATGCGCTCTGTTTGACGCTTCAGCTTGAACTCCCATGACGCAAGTCGAGTATTGGCAACTTCCAGATTCTCGAACCAAGATGTAACTAGTATCTCGCAATTTTTGGTGAAATTCTTCATGGCGGTCTTCTGTTCCTTTGATGCAAGCTGAGTTTCGTCGAATCGAGCCGCTGCATAGACATCACGGGCTCGTCCGTATTGTTCCGAGACCCGCTCATAGCTGCCGGTCTTCTCTGCCACCTTCCGCTCAAAGAACTTTAGCCTTTCTTTCTCCTCTGCTAGTTCGCTCCGAAGTGTGTGTACAGGCTGTCCAATATCGTGGCGAGCTTCGATGAATCTTTGACGTTCAGTCTCCACCATGCCAGAGAAGCTTGGGCGAAGTAGAATTAAACCAATGGCGGCAGCCTCGTCAATGGTGCGGTTTCCTTTCTTGCTGCTTTCTCCTCGTTCTACGGTACGTTTAGGTGGTGATATCTCGTTCTGTTTCCCCTTCCCATGGTTTCCCTTCAAAGCTGGATCAATTCGTCGTGCAGTGACGGGGCTAGGGGTCGAATTTGCCGGATTTGATGGTGCCTGTCCTGGAGTGAGAACTCTACGTGCATTCTCAGAGTCCGCCTTCGGTAGAGGCGAGTATCCCTGTTAACGAAATTAAAAAACATATATAAGATGGTTAGCTCTGTAAACTATGCAAAGTACTGCGATTCAAGAAGCGAATTGTGTCATGGATGTTTCATACTCGTAACAAAATCGTGTTAACACTACATCACAGATTTAAGAAAAGATTTTATGGGACATGGACATCTAGCGTTTATAAAAACATGTTCTCTACCAGAGCAGGGAAAGCATCATACGAACAGCAGGCACAAGATTAGGGATTGTCAATCAACAATCAAAATGAAGAACTAATATCGTTAAATGTGAGGCATCGCTACAAGTCCAAGCATTTGAATGGGCTTCGACCTATCAATATGAAATAAATCATACGGCAAAATAATGTACAGACACCGTTGGGAGTTTTCGTACCTCGATGGACACTCGCGGCATAACCACGACGAGGGGCTCGAGCGGTAGCTTCAGATCTTCGAATTCGGGGAGGACTCTTGGACTGCGGGAACGGGCCTGGTGCGGGTGAGTCGCACGATAAGCAAACTCCGCCCAGTTCACTTCTACACCCATCGCTTCCACAAGCAAACCCCGTGCAAAGTAAAATGGCATTACACCGCTTATAGGCCAGGGGAGTTGGAGTACTCTGCGAAACAAGTGTCGAACGTAGACCTCGTACTCGGGCAATCCGTAGTCCTCGAAGTAGTATCCACTTGACGCCTTTGGACCAAAGAATTGGGCGAGAGCTTCACGGCTTGGCATGTACTCTCTTGGAGAAACGCCTGGAGTCAGACCACGGGAATGTAAACGCATGATATCGATGAACCATGCCACCGATGCCTCTTCCGGAATTGGCTCTTCTTTCGGCTGATTGGCAATCGCTGTCGGAGGGTTACCACCCCACAATTCGCACAACTCGATCCTCGGCATTCTGAATGTGAGGAACTACTTGAAACAAAACGTGATGAAACAGGGAGTTCAGAGTACCGGAGGAGTAGAACTACGTCTAGCGATGGCGAGAAGAAATGAGAAGAGTGACGACTGTAAAGGAGGTAAGTGTGTGTGGAATACCTCTCTGAGCTAGTAGAGGGGAGAGATGGAGATGATGTGGCAGTGAAATTGATCACCATGGTGGACGTCAAGTCGACTTTACGTACTGCGATCTGCATGCAGGATACGATTTTATTTTCCCTCATGATGATTTCCTCCACCTCAAAATGTCACCTCACGCAGATTAGTGACTTCGAATTAGTTAAATCGTAATTGCAGAAAGTTAGTGATATATTACAAACTAATTGGGGTGACGACAGAGAATTAGTAGTTGCAAAATTCAGTAAAATTATATCAATGTCACAGAAATGCGAAGCACGGCTACCTCACCTATGGACAGAGATCGGGCCATGACATATACCATGTTCGACCTCATGCTGAATACTGCCTGATCATGAATGCAAGCTGGAAGAATTCCACTGTCTTGCCGGCAGAGGGAAATGCCAAAAACGGACCCTGTACAGGTAACAATGGAAAGGGAATAAGCTATACAAGTATATAAGTTATCAGATATGAATAATGAGTGGGTAGGAGGAAGTATAGAGCAAGGACGTTTTGTGAAATCCAAACGATCGTTCTGTAGTAAAAATTAAAACTTAGAAACAAAGAAGTATACATAAAAGTTCGAGGAAACCAGTACACATAACATAAGCCAGCGGTGAGACATTTGGCGAAGTATCGAATGCAGGAGAATGTACTGCAAGCATCAGAGGTTAGTTTCGTATAGATGTGCACTAAAAAAAAATCCTCAAGTGCAACGACTACCTACTGTGCACCAATGTCATTGTTCTGGTGAAATTACTCGTTAGATGTTCATAGTTCATTATGACATATTGCACCATTCATGAAGTTACCAATGGCCTATAGAACATGTGACGTTATCGTCTTAAAAGGAACTGTGTATGGCAACTTCAGCGAATACATTGTAAGTATGTGTCAAAATAATAATGAACCAAGCGCTAACCTCAGATGTTATTTGTGATTAAATAGAAGTAATGCTACCGGGCCCATCACTATATAGTTCACTTAAGAGGGCTGACTCTGTAATTCACACATACTGCAGAAGATTCACCAAAACGAATTCACACCATTTACAAATAATTAGGACAGGATATTGTAAAATGCATGGACACAGACACCTCATGGTTGACTACGATGTTGATGCGAACTGAACTCGATTCATTATAAATAATCTGTGTCTAGTTTGAATCGAAAGTTCATGCTAAACGTGACAGAATACCCATAATGTCAGGAAACTTCATAAGGAGATGGCTGCGAGTAAATACCAACTTCTGAATGGGCCAAACCTTAGACTATTAAACTTCTGAAAAAACTAAACATAACTTCGGCTTACAAAACTGCCTGACATCTTTGTGAGTTCACTGTGAGACTTACAGTCTTTTCAGATGCGAACTCATATAACTGATCATGGTCTCAATGGTAGGCGTTTCACGGCATTCCATAGAACTTCGGAATGTGCATGTCCAGGGGTGAGGTGCGCTGCCAAAACTGATCCGCCGTTCTAGGATAACGACAGTACACGCGATTCATGAAATATAATAGTTTGTAAATAATTTGTACGATCGAGAAGATAAAGCGAATAACTCAGAATTATATTGAACTTACTAACGTGGCTATCAGTAGGCAATAGAGGATTGTGAATAGGTAAAAGATATATGTAGTTCAATGGGAGGCAATGACATACCGTGACTCGGATACTGCTACCATATGAACACAGATAGAGGGGGGTTCTACTCGACATATTGAATCTCCATTTCGTCTTCAAACTGGTTGTCATCGAAGTGGCGTTCATCATCGGGACGCTCTTCCTCGCGGATGTAAGCATTGAACTGTTCCATGGGGACTTCATCATGTTCACCTTGTCCATGGACTCCACGGGAGGAACTGCCTTGATGCTGCCCACTAGAACGTGTGCTTAAGGTTGGGCGAATGGAACCAGAAGCACCAAAAAAATGTATTTCCCGCTCCCCTTGTATTCTTTTCCCACGTGGATCGTGTCGAAGGACTACCTTCCAAGAGGGGTCCTGAGAGTCGGCAACAAAAAATACCTGAGAGACATTCTGCGGATAGACATAGGGATTGTCTCGATCACTAACCTCTCTGCAATGGTATTGCATAGTCCAAAACCCGTACTGGTCTTTACGGACAACTCTACGTCCCTGATCTCGGGCTTTTATCCACGAACCCCGCATTACGACGCAGGTTATCCCTCCGTAGGTCACGAGTACTATCTCCTTTAGTATTCCCACGTCTATTTCCGTGCAGGTTGCTGTAGGAGGTATAGCGGCTATGCCACTGTCGAAAGCAACCGTGTGATGCTGTAGCTCAGAGTTGCACGAAAAATGGCACCCATAAGCCCACATGGCAGTAAAGGTCCATGCATGCTGACTGGGAGGGCAATGTAACGAGTCCAGTTCGCCAGACACTGGAAATCCATCGTGTTTCAGAGCTCGGACATGTTCGTTAAGCCACTGGGCGAACTTCGGAAAAGGAGAGGATAATTCCTGTGGGTAGATTATTGGTGCCCCCCTTGGACGAGGTCTGGAGCTTGCAAAAAACTCTCTGCGCCGAGTGAAATCACGCTTCTGATCGCCCCACTCTCTGTAAACACAATGTGAGGGAACAGTTAGTCCACGGCATCGGGTACACAGCGACATCATTCTCTAAATGAAAAACACAACGCTGCGTATACCTTGCATGATAGATACGTACCCAAGCAACTCCTCAGTATGAACTGAATGACTGATAACATATTCGTGAATTTGATCAAGCTCCAGATCATTCAAAACTTTTGGTCGCGGTTTTCCCAGTAGGCATTCACCCGAATCCCGCAGTTCTTCTTCAGGATCCCATACTCTGGATTTACTGTGTTCGTATAGTTCAAAGTACTCGGTGCAAAACCCGAGGCTTTCATCTATCATGTAACCAGTAGCCATCCCTGCTTCTGGTTTCGACATGTCTCGTACGTACTTTGTAAGAACTCCGAGATATCGCTCTACAGAGTAACACCATCTTGAATGGACAGGGCCACATATCTCTACCTCATCAACTAAATGAATGACAAGGTGGGTCATTATATCAAAGAAGCCTGGAGGGAAATTTACCTCAAGCAAACAAAGCACCTCGGCCGCAGAAGTGCGAAGTGCTTCAATCTCAGAACAGCGAACTACTTTAGCACATACGCTCTGAAACAGATTACCTAATCGCACGATCGTTTCTCTAACTGCAGGGGTGAGCATGTTGCGCGTAGCCGCAGGAAGTATCTGCTGAATGAGTATGTGGTGGTCGTGACTTTTAAGTCCGTTCAACCTCCTTTCCCCAACATGTTTTGTCAAAGTCGCACTGTAGCCGCTTGGCACCTTTGTGGAAGAAACCAATGAAAGAAATGCTGACTTCTCTGATTCTGAAAAAACATATGGTGCTCTAGGCTTGATGTAATTACCATGTTGACCAAGTACAACATGCAAGTGAGGCATCTTACCAGCGTGCTCCATGTCTCGTCTCGTTTCCAGAGTGTCCTTGTCACCAAATAAATGTTTCAAGAGATTGTCGGAAATGTTTCTTTCTATGTGCATCACGTCTAACGTGTTGCGGATGGGAAGCTCCTGCAATCAAATATGCCACAGCTTAGCATCAGCGTATAATTTGGGGACACATTCGAAACAATTGTGCCATGACTAATTCACGTTAGTCCTGTACGCATGGCACAGAATCATTGCTAACAGCAGTTACCGCAGGCTGCGATGTTTATTAAATTAGAAAAAGAACTGCATATCAAACGCATAAATACTGAAAAAAAAACACAGGCAACAGCATGACAAGGTAAGCAGAAGTACTTAGAACAGAGTAGACATGCGAGAGGAAAAATGCTCCGTGATTACTGGGCTATCATTCTGATATTACTAAAGACAGCAGTTGATCAAAGAAATGCAGATACAATGAAAACCAACAGCAACCTATGGATCTGATACCGAACTAAACTCTACATCTGGGTTCCTTTACCCAATCTCCAAAGAAACGCACATTCAAGTGCTGCGCTTGAGCACTCAGCCGTGCTCTTCAAATGCAGTTCACTGATCATCGAATAAAATCAGGCTGACTAATCTAACGACTGTACTTACATATTTTCGAAACTGACGTTCACAGTAAACAGTACAGGGAAACTACACCTAGGTCAGAAAGGTAGTAAGCAAACAGCATGATGCACATCCCTCAAGCATGATAATTTTTAAGCATTGAAAAATATCTTTGAACTATAATATGACGCAATCCTCGGAGGGAACCGTATGGTAAGTTCAGGCAATATCAATAAAAAGAACTATGACTTAATCATAACCGACGCGGAGTAGGAAGTTGATCGGGGCAAACCTTCCAATATGGCAGTTGGTAGAGTGCAGACACCCTCTTCATCCCTGATATGCGGCACGGATCTGAAGAAGCAGGTGTGGCTCCGAGCTCTACCCAGCTCTCCCGCAGATGGCCCCATCGGATAGCCTCCTCTGCGCTAAACCTTGGAGGGGGGCCTCTTTGTTCCGAAAGTCCTTCAAATTCACGACGCGGACCTCTCCAGGGATGTCCAATAGGCAAGAAACGGCGGTGTTGATCGTCATACACATTCTTCCGAAGAGATAAGGATCTCCGAGAAATGGTATTCGGCCCACAAACAGGACAACCCTTGTATCCTTTTGTGACACAACCTGCTACCACTCCATAAGCGGGGAAATCATGAATAGTCCAAAGTAAGATAGCTTTCATGTTAAATTGCGGAGTACCACGGAACATGGAGGCATCGTCGGTAGGAATCCCAGTATGCCATAGAGTCTGTAACTCCTCCAATAAAGGCTGCAAATAAACATCGAAATTGTCTCCCGTGACAGATTTCTTCCCTGGTATAATTAAAGATAGCATTATGAAATGCTTCTTTGTAGTCATCCATGGGGGTAAATTATAGTTCAAGATAAGAACTGGCCATGTACTCCATGTACTTCTCTTCACAGAGAAAGGATTGACACCATCAGTTGCCAAACCTAGCCTTAGATTTCTAGGTTCAAACGAAAACTCTGAGTGATACTTCCAATCAATAAATTTCCATTGGTGGGAGTCGACAGCTCCCCTCATCACACCATCCTCACTTGCATGTCGAGAATGCCAAGTTAAGAAGGAAGCCTGTAAGGGTGTACTATACATTCTTTGAAGACGTGGAATTAATGGGAAATGTCGCAGTACCTTAACAGGAACCCTTGAACGTCCCAGTTGTCTATACCTCTGTGCTCCACATTTGGGGCACGCGGTCAAGTCCTTGTACTGCTCCCCTCGAAACAGAATGCATGTTGTTGGACCCGGACAGCAGTGTATCGTGTCGTAGGCGAGCCCAAGCTGTTTCAAAATCTTGGATGCTTGGTACTCGTTTCGTGGCAGTGAATTTGCCCTCGGCAACATACTCTTGCTGAGAATCAGGAACAATTCGTTTACGAGTACGTTAGATGCTCCGTGAGTACGAAGGCAATTCAGAAGAAGAAGGGTTCCACCCAACTGAGTCAGACCAGAACCTGCGAACAAGGGAGTTCGCGCGCTATCCTCTAGTATCTGTTCCCGGCTCGGTTGAGCAGTATCCATGGCTTGTAGGTCGTCGTCACCCAAAGTATCGTCTCTCGCCATATACTCCTGTTCCTGATGTACATCCGGTCCCGGCAAATTCCCGTCCTCGTCAGCTTCATTTCTCTCCGGCACCGTATTATCTGCAGTTGGCGACAGTGGGACCTCCACACCATCCTGG
This sequence comes from Ceratodon purpureus, assembly GCA_014871385.1. Lineage (NCBI taxonomy): Eukaryota > Viridiplantae > Streptophyta > Bryopsida > Pseudoditrichales > Ditrichaceae > Ceratodon > Ceratodon purpureus. Next base: position 15,967,712 of record CM026425.1, read on the forward strand.
TCGTCGTACGCATTTCCTACCATGTTATCGTAAATGTGGAGCGTATGTTGAACAAGCCCGGTCATATTTAATCCTTCATCAAGAGGTCGACGTTCATCGGGCTGAATGTTGCCCCCCCTTCTACCGAACTCCTCTGCAATGTCTTGATCCCACTCGATGTCACTGTCATCTGCTTCATAGCCCTAATCAGAAATCCCATATCACTATCAATTAGCGTCGAAACATGTTTTCACCCTGTCCTACTGTTTGTAACTTCACAAAGCTCTCATTGCAAATTCAAGCATTTCAGATACATATGCTGACGAAGACTTAAAAAAAAATTAAAGTGAACAATAAGTAAGACTCAACTCCACAGTGCTGCGTACGGGTGATATGTGCCTTTAAGTGACCAACTTATTCAAAGTCGACTCTACAAATAAATCTAAAACAACACGACGTTCAGAGAATGACATGGTACAAATTACTAAACGAAATACAGGAAACGAGGATCATAAATCTCAGGATTGATGAATACACCTTGCACTGTCCAACCCGAAAGACCGTAATGAATTGTACATCACAGTGCCGATTCCTCAGGCGACTTTCTGATTATTCATGCCGTCCACAACACCCATTCTCAATCTTGCCCACGGTCCATTCAATTTTGCCAGTGTGCTTTGAATTGATGCATAGGTTATTTTTTAAAACTTTAGGAGACACTTCTATAACCGGTGTAGAACATCTCATCGTACTCCCCTAATCTCTTATAGAGAAAATCGCAATTCTGACCACACATCAAACAGTATGAGATTCCTAGGGACTGAGAATTAGTAATTTACCTCTGTCGATCCCCGGAGGCAGGGGTGTCTCCCATAAAGTCGTAGATGCTGTGAAACCACGGAGCGAAACCGCATGGAGTGATTCCCCCCGAGGCACACATTGCACGGACATACACGCCTTAAAAGTCCTCTTCTATTTGCAACGGCCTCCTCTCTCCGAGCCAGCTTCTCATCCCGTGCTTGTCGACGTCCACGGTCCCTGAGTGATGGAGGCATCGCGGCGACAGTGTAACTTGAGCTTCTGAGTTACAATTGACGGAACACCCCGCTTCTCTGGCTATGGCCTGCAACAATCCCAAAACGTCTACACATCTACAAAATGAGATACATATTGTCCAACCCTAAACCGATTACATCCATCGTATGATATTCATCTACATCCAGATGGAAGCTGTTGTAAAATCAAGCACGGAATGGAGATTTCGTACAGGTAAAATAAGAAGAATCGTTTCATTTATTCATAGAGTTCTGTGATGTGGCCGGAAACAAGCAGTGTCTGGATAACAAGACTGTGCGACAACTGTGAGTCTACACAATTGCACGACTATTCAACAACATTTCTCTGCGGATCCTTGCAAGCTATCTGGATTCTACAGAAATGAACGAATACACACGATAAATACTCTGGCTACGAGCTAAACCCTTCCTCCTTTGTCACTCCTCGTTGATTTTAGTCCTTCAAATTTCAAGTGGAGTGGCCTACAGTGCTTCCGTTCTGTCCTGCCGCACAAAGAGGGCATCTGAGAAACCATCTGGACCAAGACTGAAATCCTTCAGTACAAACAGTACGATCTGCATCATTGTTCTCTCGTGGTTCAGATTGTCCTGACTCTACGCACGCCGGGTCCTTCTCCAGCAAGGGCATATCACCGTCGTCTTTCGCGTCGAGGGAGTTGTCCCATATCAACGTGGGCATGTCCGAGAAAAATTCTGCTGTCGGAGTACCATGCACGCATAATTCATACGCATTACCATCCCAAGTGAGTCCCCTGGCCAAAAAATGCTGCTTGACATCTTCGAAGAATGAATTGTTGCACTTCGTCACAACAGGATTCCCCTCGATAGATTCTTCACCGACGTTAGTGTCATTAAGCACCACTGCATTGCCATCACAGTGTGCGGAGCTCGCAAGTATCTCAGCCTCAGTCTGATCATTCCCTGTCTCCAGAGCTTGAATATCTTCGACCTGTGGGTGGACATCTTTGTCTTCTCCTGACTCTATGCTCTCTAATACCTCACCCCAGTCGCCGAAGTTCCAAATACTAACAATCTTACCGTCCTCGTCCTCCCGACAAAAACCATAACGTACCAACGAATTGGGACTCATCCCCTCCATGACGACTACTAACCCACGCAGAAGCTTGAGCTCCGCTGCTACGAACATCTCACCATATATCCAGGTCGGAGACGACGTAGTACATTCTGCGTGAATTTCCTGTTCCCTTCGTTCCCACACCTTTCGCCGCCACATGCCATCCACTACAACGTTCGTGTTGATATGTCAGATCTGTGTCTAGCCTGTTTCGGAATGAAGAGGATTTTTTGTTAGTCTTTTCGCAGCCTGAGTCAGCGCCATCCCTTCGGAATAGACTCATGCTTTGCGATTTCTGCTGAGAGCCATTACCTTGGTCCAGATTAGCATTGCCGCTTTTCTTTTCCACCACTGCAATTGCTACTCGTATCCTATCAAGCTATTTTCACGTGACCTACCACGATAGTGCCATCTCCGTATAGCCGTCACAGAACCCTAATGGCGAAGGCGTTAGACAGTAGGGCAGTGAAACAATCGGTCTCAAATCCATGGCCTTCTAGCTCGTCGTCGAGTGGAAGTTGTTCCCCGCAAGTCTCAGGGAGTGAGTCCTCCGCATATGCTACAGTGTCTTCGGATATCTACGGGATGGCTTTTCCGGCTCGGTTTTCCACTTGCCCCATTGTCGAAGGTCGACGCGCAGCTGACATTCACGGAACCCAGGTACTGAAAACTGTGTCCATTTAATTTCCACAAATTAAAGAAAACCATGTGCACGTTCAACCATTTTGTCATTCTGTATGCAGTTGTTTCTATGAGTTTTGTCTTGTGTTTTGCCATCGCACCTTTTTTTTTTATCTTACGGCAATTAGAAATTCCAAGTAGTACACTAGTACAATTCACAGAAAACTATGAAATCGCCTCTAGCATTAGTTCTCTCTGATTCCGTGTCACCGTCATGTACGACTGTGTGACTGTGGGAATGTTTCATCAAATCGAGAATGAGTACTGTCGTGTACTTTCCTGTGAGCATTAACGTTACGCCTCTGTGATGCTAATTTTTTGGCATCAGTCGCAGAGGGCGTCTGCAGCAAGTGAGGGCCTACCGCCATCCCATCGAGTTCCATCGAACGGACTCCCGAATGCAGCATATACTGGGACGACGCAACTCCAATTCCCGTCCCATTTTGGTACTATACCTGCAGAGGGCCCATGGATTGGAAATGGAGCCTCAAATTCAGCACTCCTTCACTCTGACTTCCGACAGGAGGCGCCCGCCACAATTACGAACTCGGATTCTGCCCCGAGAGCTCCGTCCACTATTATACAAGACACTGAGAACTTGGACTGGCGCACACCACGCAGAGCAATCACGGACCCTCAACGCACTGAGGAAAATCGGAAGCGCACAGTGTTACGAGAAATACATAGGCCTTACCTGCGAGAGATGGCGTCGGCACACGCACAGAACAGGGATCCTCACATCCAGATTCCTGTCAGCAATTCAGGTATTGTACTAGGACTCAAGAGCCCCTGGCATAGGGCTGCACGCTTATTCGCCCGTCAGACTTTCAATTTTAAGGTTAGAAGTTATAAAGCGAAAAGAGAATATTGGAACTCACAAGTAGATATTATTGCTCACAAACTAGATCAGAGTTTTTCATACTCCCACCCCTTAGACATTAAATACTTAGCAAAATTTCTCAAAAACACATTAAAGAACGATAGAAAGTTGTGGAAAAAATACTTCATTGAAAATGAGGGTTTAAGGCATCCACGATGTCCCGTTGAAGCCTTCAACGAGTGGAAGAAATACTGGTTGAGTGCAGCTGGGAAGGAGGAGAGCATCCATATGACAGAAATGAGAAAGGGCAAGAGGAAATATCAACAATTGGAACATGACAGCCAATGCCCTGAAGAGGACGTCCAACATACTGATGTTCCAATCCAGGTGAGTTTATATCTGTATGAGCTATTCCAATTGACTTCATGTTGATAGTGTGCCTTTGGTCGTAATTTATAATGTAATCTTTCATGAAATAAAACGGTATCCTTTAAGACGCAGATAAATGAACGGGTCGCCAGCGAGAACCTCCGCCAGTACCGGCCGAATGGCTCAACATTCCACAGTGAATCAAACACGAGTTTGAGCACTGATTTCCAGCAAAGCACCCCGACAACAGGCGTGAATCCTGTTGCAACTTGTGCCTCTGCTCAAGGCCCGATTAACGATGATCATACACCGAGTTTCCCTCGGGTAAGGAACTTACCACTGCTGCATATTATGAAATGTCGACTGATTTATCAGATAGTCCGTTTAAATTCAACCAGTGTTCGGAGCTGAATTCCTCAAACAGTGTCGCAACATCTCTGCAGTAGCCATGGATATCAATGCCGATAAACCGGTTTTTTCATATACTCTTGTATGCAGCATTCGTCAGCAACACCACCATACAGCCTACGCGAGGCAACCAGGATCAACGAGCTAGAGAGTACCGTCCAGAAGATGGCTAGCGACTTGAGATCGAGCAAGGAGCAGATCAAAGATATTAAGGATTTATTGCTTCGACTTGTAAACCCGCAACATCCTTGCGACCCGACCCCCTCTACACCAATATCGCCGGCGATCCCAGTCTTTCAAGAGCGTACAAGGAGCCCGTCACTTCCTCTCACACAGTTGGAATCTCGAGCAACAGAATCCCAAGCTGCGACTTTGCACTCCGCTGATGCTGAGCACTTGCCTCTGCATTATCCGACGGTTCGTTGCCAATCGCCCCTGCGGAATACAGACCGAGTCCATCAAGCTCGAGATATTGGCCAGCAGTCACCGTCTTGGATGAGCGGCGATACAGTCCCTGTCACCCCCAACACCCTACTCCAGAACTTCAAAAACAAAATGCCAGTGGGAGCAGCCATCTCAACCGAGGTCTCTGCATCAATTCGGACAGCTCAACATGAGCATTCTCCTCACGCCAGTGTAGACAACTTAGGCAACTTGGATGACGGCAGTCGGCCACAGCGGAGCAGCGACGGTACACGTAGAGCACCTTCGGAAGCACAGTTGGAACCACAGAGCGTAGGGGAAGGAGTAACAACACGGGCCATGACGACCCAGGCCGAGAGTGCTCCACTGGTAAGAACTCCACGACTCCGTTTTGATTTGGCAATTTACCCTCGCCTCCAGGACACGGCCGTCGCTGCAAATGTTTTGTGCTTTATTCTCCACCCAGAGCACGGCGACAAGGTTGTGGCAGAGGGACGGACCGGCGGAAGTTGGAAATCTCCAAGCCAGAAACTTGGATCACTTTGTGCAGAAGGCGAGCAAATGGTTCAAATTCACCGAGTTGTAGTTCCGAATCTGCCGTTGCTGTTTATCGAGGAACGACAACCGTTTACGTTAATGGAGCATGCTGTGGTAAAACCGTCCGGGAGCAGCATCTACGTGAAATGGATGAGCCGATTGCTCCACAAAAAAAAAAAAATCCCGAGTGCAAAGCTCCCTCCACCATAAACCAGTGGTGATTCTTTGTAGATATTCATTATCCCTCGGGAATCCAAGCAGTAACGTAGTATATGCCCTAAACCTGATGGTTCAAGGCTTTGTATTCCTTTGTGTTGTCAATATATATATATTGAATGATCCAATTCATTCTATCTATTCCAGCGTCCGCTTTGGTTTCTGGAATGCGCAGATCCGTATTGCAAATATGAATTTCACGGTTGCATGTCCAGGGGCCAATAGAAATATATTTCAAATCTCAAAACGGATGCGAATATGCTATATCCAGAACCCAAACAATACCCGGAAAACGCAATATACCCGGATCACATATTCTGCGTGGTTCTCAAACACACCCGGACCTCTATGTTTGACCGGGTAGACACCATAGCCTCAGTCGGAATCCACGCGGATATTAAACTGGGCAGACATCAACCGAAGAAAATATCCGCCGGTGCGGATATCTCACCACAATGGGCCGGGTACCGAATCCAGGTCGTCCCGGGCTTCGTGACGTCCCAGTTATCAACTCGCGAAAGCCGACGGGTACCATCCAGTCGCGGAGGTAACTTCAGAATCCATTTTAACGACCACGAACGAACGGCAAATGCTCACTGGAGAGGCAGAGCAAACTTTCATCCATTTCAAAGTAAACGCAAAATTTTTAACACACTCGAAGTCCGACAGAGGTAACTTCAGCAACCCACGTGATTCTTGCAGTGCCGCGTCGCGTGCGTAGGGTCCCTCGCCATAGGTAGCCCAGGCTGGTTCAGAATCGCAGGTCCGGCCCCACGCAGTGCCGGATTACACCGAAACACATATTGTGTACACCATTGTCGATGGACTAAATTAGCAACAGCTTCGGTGTAATATCAGGTGTACTTGACCGCGTTTTCTACTAGTGAATATTCTAACAATATAATGAGATTTATAAATTCTATTATTCATTCTATTTTATATTGTTATGAACTAAAATTTCAGACATCTTTCAAATCTAAAAACAGAAAAAAATCAATAGTCTATGATTGATATTTGTTGTACTAGATTAAAACGCTACAATGTAATAAATTTTGACCTTTTTACATTTTTTAATAGCTCAATATTAAGAGAGAATTTTTAAAAGACAATTATTGAATCAAAATCAAAGATTTTTTTTTGGGGTAAATTCAATATGATATGAAGTATCGAGACTTTACTTATTTTATATTATATATTTTTATAATGATTGGATAAATGATATAAAGGAGAGACATGTTACTTTCTAGTAGTTTAACATCTAATTTTTTAATAATAGTACCATCTACGGTTAAAGAAGGAACAAACTGTTTTTATTATTTATTACAAGGTTTTAAGAAAATTTAAAAATTCCATGTTATACACTTAAATTTTTTAGTACTTGTATTTAGCAAAACTTAAAAAATGATTACAACTACTAATAGTGTAGTTTAGGATTCTACTTTTGAAGGTTGATAATGATTTTTTTTTATTTTTTATTTTTTTTTTGAGTCAAATGGTGCGATCCATTGCAAAAGAAAAGGAGTACACCGCTGCAAAACCAGGCAAGGGAGGATCCAAACCGGCGAACCTGATAATGATTTTTTTGCTTTCATTGTGAATCTTTGAATTAATAAATCACCTTTAGAGTTTTTTAAAAAGAAATACTATTTGCCTTGTGGAACATAATTGAAAAAAGAAAGAGTAACTTGTGTTCAACAAACATGTGTTCCCACTTTTTGTCCTTTGGAATGTTCTTGTCTATTCTTAATGTTATGTTCTTCAATATGCATGATGTTCAATAGGTCTTGAAATTTTATAGTAACAACTAAGAATCTAGCCTTATTTAATGAAAACATCCAAAATTTATAAAATATTAAATCTACAATGCTTAGAATTGTATTATAAAAAATTTATATTAAATTTTTGAATTACCATTTAGACATCTGATCATATGATGGACTTAGACTTATGACTAAGCACTAGAATGTTATAGAAAAACAAGGTAAAAGTGAATATAAGTAACTTAAAATTCAATTTAATTAACTTTTATCATTAAAATCCTTCTAATGAAATGTAAATTTTTGTTTTAAAACCACTTATATTAAATAAGTTTTATTTCAAAAAACATTTGTCAGTTATTGTTTATTTATCCAAAATGTATCAAGAGGATGAATTGTTTTCATTTTTAACTTTTTATTTTATTTTTATATTCGATTTTGTTTATCACGACCAGAATCAAATTTTTTTATATTATATTACACTAACTGAATATTTTAGAAAAAAAATAAAAATATATAAATCTGTGATGATACTCCCATTCCTTTCAAAACATAAGGATGATGTTGCTTTTTTTAGATGAAATATCTTAGTAACATATAATAAAAGTATTTAAGGTCAAGATTCTGATACTTGTATATATTTGTTGCTCCATTGTGTTTTTCATTTCCATGTGTTTTCAGTTATAAAATCAAATAAAAACACTTGTGACCATACAATGTCAGAAATTGTTGTTATTTTGTCGCTATATCTACAAAAATACATACTAATATTAGAAAATTTGGAAAACGGTTAAATTATTACAATTATCTACAAAGTTGGTCTCTATTGCATCATAAACTTTCTTCTTAGAAAGGAAATCTTTTACACCCATGTGCTCTAAGTGTTCACATTGCTTCCTTGTCCCCCTCCACTTGATCCATGCGGGATTCCTTATTTGTTGGAAATTTTCCTACTGTAGAATTAGAACCCAAGCTGACCTTGGAAATTAATTGGTGGATTCAACAGTATTTTCTTCAAATTGTTCTCTTCACTTGTTCTTTTCTCCTCTCCGAAAGGCTCAGTAGTTGGAGGTTCCAACCTCAATGCTAGACTGCACTGCACTGGCATTGGTGGAGTAAAAAGTAGCTCAGTAGGCAGTCCATGAAGAACCAATGCTGAGCATGGCAAGTTGCGTGCCTCATCCAAAACTTTACCACACTGGTTGTCTTCAAATGCCCAGTTGAAAAGTTGTGGCAGGGATGCGAAGTGGGTCCAGTTGCACCTCAAGATTTTTCACAAATGGGCCGACTGGCATGGAAGAGCCCAAGCTCCAGATTCTCAAGTCATGCTATGATGTACATTGTGCAGAATTTGCCCCTCGTATTCATGATTCTTCATATGTTAGATGCTTGAGGAGAAATTAACTCTTGTAGATTCAGATTAGATATTCATTTGGAGATTCACTTTTTGCTTCCTTGATTCTCATCCGACTTGAGAAATGAAAAAATTAGTGCTTAGTCACGATCTCAACCTCTTCATATTATTCCAGAAGCAAACTACCACAAAGTCTGTCACATGTGCCCCTGTATCACCAGACTATACCCGTCTTGATTGCAGACTATTCAACAGGTAATTGTCATGATCACCTCCACTGCCGCAGAAATTCTTTTGAAAATCTACAATTTAATCTTTTTCATTAGATTATAATGTATGTTTATCAGTGAGGAAAACAAAAGGGTAATTCTCTTCAACTTCCAGCCAAATGAAGGCAAGGAAATTAGCACAACTTATCCTCTACTGAGGAAACAGCAAAAGATCCATCATTACAATAGCTTACAAGGATCATGATCGAGTTGCAAGTGGAAGCTTCAAAATCTAGACATGCCAGACTCTGTAGGAAAACCAGATAAGATATTTCACAGACTCCGGTAGAATAATGAAAAAGGCCTTGAATGCAAGTGTGACTAGACCTGAACTTGAAGCCGTTGATGCTCACCTGCAAACTTCAAGAATGCACGGACGATCACATCGGTATTATGTGAGTCATCTTATGTCTACTCTAATTTCAATAACACTATCACCTCAGCCTAATCGAAAAGAAAAAAAGGTTCCTCCAATTCTCACGCCCGACTGGACGATCACACCGATCACACCGATGGGATGGCGTAAAGGAAATCAATCGGAAACGAAAAGCTCCCACTTGCTTGCCCTCCAAACCTCGCTTCATCCATCACCTGACGATCGGATCGCCTTTCCAGCTCCCAACATCCAATAGCAGATCCACTCCGACCTGAAAAATCTTCAAAAGAAGGAAGAATCCTCATCTTAACTTTTTAGCAATCCGAAGAAATGTACCCAAAAGGAAGACTTGGGAGGGCTTGCCATGCAAGTGGGAAGATCATCGGCACAAGGGTCGTCTCCCTCAAATACAAGCCGTGGGGGCCGCAGTCTTCTCATCGAGCGCAGCGCATTCTTCAATTAGACTCCGCGTCTCTCGGTTGGATCATCACGGTATCCACCCTCAGTGTCCGGAGCTTCTAGTGCTGATCGGCGCTTCGATCCCAAGTAGTTGGAATTATCTCTTGTTTCTGTCTAGCTTTTGTTTCTAGCTTCAGAGTCTGGAGATCGTTCCAGTACCAGTTTGCCAGAGTTACTTTGCATTGCATGCTCTGGTTCTGCACTTAACGGTGCATGATCGTGAAGAACTGCTCAGTTCTCTTAATTTGTCGACACTAAGTTTCTAGAAGGAGGAGTGCTTGTTGTGGAGTCTAGTTGGGCGGTTTAGTACTCTTTTGCAGGTGTGGAGGAGTGAAGCTCTGTATTTTGGGTGAAGGAAGGAGTTGACGTAGCCGTTGCGAGGAGGATCGTGGTGAAGTGAATTAAGAGAAAGTTCCGTAGTGTTTAGATACTTTCGCTGCCATGGCTCTTGCGGTACAGATGACATCGCAGATGGCGGTGCAGCTCGCCTCGCCATGGACGGCTTCCTCCTCGAGCTCCTGCCGGGCGGTGAAGGTGCTTGGGGGCTTCAGGAAGCCGTTGAGGTGCTCTAGGCGGAGGGCGGGTGTTGCGAGGGCTTCTGGCACGGCAGAGCCCGAGTCGGCAGGGACTGGTAAGTTGGCTCTGTTTTGTATGATCCATGGCCGGCTCATGTTTGGTTTGATAAAAGCAAAAAAATTAGAATTACGATGGAGAACCTGTCTGCGGAGAGTTTTGTTTCAGTCTGTGGACACAGGTCTGGGCATGACGCGATTTATCCCGATCTATTTGCAGGTGGCTCAGGAATGGTGGATTCCAACATGATGGTGTTGAGGAAGCGCATCCAGAGCATTCGCGTTCAGGAGTCCATTTACGACATCCCTGCAGATTGGGCAGAGTGGGAGCGAAACTCTTACGCCAGTTACCGTGCCGACATTTGCCTCCTGCTCAGCACGATGCAAGGCCAGTTGCTCACGATGCGGCCTGGCACCGTTGTGTTATTTGCGTCCGTTTTGATGGCTGTTCTGCCAGTCATGTCCATCATGTTTGTCTCGGCTGTTGGGACACAACTCTGGTCACTTCACTGTGCGTTGCTAGAGCTGGGTGCGTCACTCCACTAAACAGCTCTACGCTACTCATATTTCATTATGTTTACACTGACGAGGGGCCATCGAAAGCTCCGGAATTACCATACAACGAGGAGTTCCTGTACTTGTATCTTTTCATTGAGTATTTAGCATCTCCTGGGCACAGTAATAGGGGCTCAGGAAGTAGAATGGTTCCAGGAATACGCTCCTAGGATCCGAGCAGAAATACCAAATTGGCCAAAGTTGGCACCGAATTATCGTCGACACAGGTTGGGGATGAAGTAAATATAAAATCTGGAAGCGCAGGGGTTGTGCATGTCGGAATATCGACTTGGAAAGAAGCCAGAGAGGTGCAGCTGGGTTTCATGCTGCTGCGGATCTTGAGATAGTCGAAGAAACTACGCCAAAGAGATGACAGTCAATGGATGTTGGATTTATGACTTGACTTAGTATGAACTGGAGAATAGATTTACAGAGGAGTATAGATGCAGCTCCCACAGAAGCATGTGCTTGGGAGTCTGGGTAGCATTAGATTACCATTTATTGATTGTCTGGCCCTTTAATGAGAAGCTAAGACGCGCTTTTTATGAATCTGTGTATTTGCTTTTTTTTTTTTTTTTTTTTTTTCTTTGTTCTTGTTGTCTAGCCAGTCGGAATTTGTTGTATGCTTGCTTAGACCATTTAGGCCTTCTTGTGGAGGGGTTGCATTGCTGCTGGATTGTGCCCAGATAAGTGGCCCTGCAGCTGGTAGTGAATACGGTTGCTCTGAATTCTCTCCAGTTGCGTATGGTGGTTTGCTTGCAGTATGCTCCCTTCCCTCCTACCTGCTTTTTCATTGTTAGAAAGGAGAAAATAGTGCTTCAGGATCTGATTATGATCTGTTAAACAATTTCTATATGACCTATTTGGGCATATCATAGTCTTCAGCTGATGCTACGCATATGGTAGTTTACTAAGGCCCTCAAAACTCCGCACAAACCTGCTCACCAGTCCATTTTGAAGCACATAAAACCGACAGATAGTATGTAGACGATTCCGATGAAATAGCCATCAAGTTGCTGCCTCAAAGGAGGATGTACCAAAAACAGCGCTTGATCATTGATACAACGCCAGGCACTCTTCTAGCATCAAGATTCAGTAAGTTCTGTTGCAGAAATTCACCACGCTCGGAAGCGTAGATGCCCATTTTTTATATCGGCATTGCCAAGCTTTCACGAACAAGACAGTGCAACAACTGCAAGAAAACCTAAAGGGATTCGGATCATCATATTCTTGAAAAAATACCCCAGTCTGGCAAATTAGCAGAAAAGATCGGAATTCCACGTTGCACAAGTCATACATCCCAAGCATCTACAATGAGCTTCCTACTCTGCAAAAAATCACGAGGGCGAGTTAACTCCAGTGCCTATGAAATCAAGAGCCTCCCTCTGTTGAAACACTTATTGCATTCTGAAAATCGAGAGTAGAACCACTGCCCTTCAGTTCAGATTTATGAAATTGACGAGTATCTGGGGTCTTCATCTTTTTTAGGACAGAAATAGACTGACTCTGGAGGTTTTCAAGGGAGAGTAAACAAGCTTGCAGATACCACCTACGCATTCTGATACTTCATCTCAAATTCGCCTGCTTCTCATATTTACCTTCACACTCTAGTTTGAATGCCATGGAATGTTCCTAGCACAGCAATTGAAAACAACATTCATCAGGAGAGTGAAGGTCCACCTCATCATTAAGATGAGGGCGAGGTTTATTGCTCGAGCGCCACAAGGCCTACCGTGACTAAGGTAGAGGTGCTGTCTTGGCTGGAATATGCAGATATACATATTAAAAAACAAGACATTGTCATGAAAATGACTTGCATGTGTTAACATTTGAAAATGGAACTCAATCAAAGTGGTTTAATGATTTTTGGAGTTAAAATGAATAAATTGAGAATTGATAAAATTCTAAAAAGTAAAAATGTGAAAAATATAGGATTCAAAGTTGGCATAATAATCTCATCCATCTAATGGTCAATAATCAAGATTGAAAGTTGTAGCAAAGATAAAATTTAATTATATTATTTCCATTTTAGGTTGAATAGTAGATGAACACTTTTGGAGGAGAGCACAATAAAGTCGACCACAAAGTGCAATATGTGATCACTAGAAAGTGAATATGAAGTGTGCTGTTTTTTAAAGCTTAAAGCTGACTTTGAGCATTTTGGTGTAGTTTTTGAGCATTTTAGTCACTTCCTAGGTGTCATAAGGTATCTTACCCGCATCTTCATACAAAGAACATCTTCAATTGAAACTAAATTTGACCAGTAGTTCTAAATCATGAAAATGTACTTTTCCAAAGTCTTGATTTCTTCATTAGGTGCACTCTATTGTCTTTAGAAGATGTTTTTTTCAATTTAAAAAAACAAAGTTCGGTGAAAAAAAACGCACAAAAAGTATCGTGGAAGTGACTCTCTTAAAAAACATCCTTGCGGTACTTTTGGAACTCTAAACCAATTAATGAGTACATTAATTAACTATTTTAGAATATTACTTAAACATACAGAGGGCACCACTTCATTAAAAGTGATTTTTTGATAGTTTTTTATTCTTTTCTAGCCACTTTTTCAAATGACTGCATTCACTTTGCTTGGATTTAAAGCCTTCGTACTATAACTTTAAAGTATTTACTTTCAATGAAACTTTTCCAAGTTGTAGAAAAACATGTTGAGAATCCATAGTAGTAAAAAAATTGACTTCAATTACATTTTTCCATCACTTTTGTGCAATTTTTGCAAAAGGGCTGAAACTGGCAAATAGCTAAGCACTTTTGTGGTCTACTTTATCGTGCTTCTCCCCTTTTCATAACTTACTTTTACTTTAGGAGTTTGTTAATTCAATAAATCCACCTCTAACCTTTCAGAAGAACCTTTTTATAATACCTTCTGCAATTTCCACCCTTTTTTTTCCTTAGATGTCCTTCTTTGTACAAAGCAAACCAAATTATAAACCATTTTTTTGTCACTATCTTTTTGGTGATATTTGTAAAATTGGAGGCATGAAGTGCAAGATTAGGGAGGCTTGTTAAACCTTTTTGGACATCACCAAAGTTGAAGATGATGATGTGATCATAGAAATGGCGCTTGATTAATTACAAGACCTTGTTAATGCAAATCTATCTTGACAAGGACTTAGTGGTATATGTGAAGGAAAAACTGTCAATATTGACTAGGATAATGTCATTATAGATTATCACATTTACTTTGATTATTTTTAGGATGCATCAATTTAAAGTCCTACTTTATTCATGCACAGTAATTGTATGAAAATGTCATTGTTTTTCACCATCTTCGAGAGGGTGTATAGATGCAATAGCTATCTTTTTACGAAAAAAAAGATGCTTCAGGATTGGTAGGATTATCTACACAATAGAAGATTTTCCCTTGCAATAAACCTCGCCTTCATCTTAATGACGAGGCGGGCCCTCCCCTCCTCTTTTCTCCTCCCCTTCCTGATCTATTTTTAGGGGTTCTGCGGCTCTTTTTTAGTATTTTTTATATTTTTAATGGAATCCGGGACCCTGAATTAGTCTAGGAAGACCTGCTACATTAATTTTAGTTAGTTCTTAAATTTTTTTAAAATTTTTATTTTTTATTTTTTATTTTTATGGGACCTTAAGGAAGCACCTACGCTCCCAACATTGGGAACGAAGGCGTTCCCCAAGATCCCAAATAGAGTGACACGTTCTCAGAAAATTGTTTGCTGGTTTATCGGTCCCGCGACATGTCCTGTTGCGATAGGAGCGTTAGGCTGCGGGCATGGAGGTCAGAGGTTCGAAACCCATTGGAGACTTAATTTTGAGTTATATAGATATGTTCCAGTTGTATCTTGAGCATCAGTCGACCTTTACACTAATGATTTCAGTGGAACTCAGGTAACTGCTTAGCTACTTGACTTTCTTGAAATGGAGAAATTGGAGAAAGGTTTTAGCTCTTGACTTTCTTGAAATGGAGAAATTGGAGTCTTGATGGTTATTCCATTTGGATTCTTTTTTTCTCTGTTTTGCTTAGAAGTTTAGCTTGAATTATTTCTTCTTTGTGTATATTTTGATTTGTTCTCTGATAGACCACCCCCAAGCTGGACTTCCTTCCGGATGATTTGCATCCTGCCTGGTCTTGTTTCTTTCAATCCGTTACATTGTTTTCAGTTGGTTTCTGGCTACTACCGGTTTCTGACTCCCCGGCCCTTGTGGCTAGTTACTTTTTGCATTGTAAAACCCCGGTGGGGATTTGCAAGACTGAATTTTAAGTGTTTAGTCTAGTTTGAAGGGAATTTTATTATTGTGACTCTGTTTGTTTTCAGTGACAAACGGAGTGATTGTAGGCTTAATACGTAGCTCGATGTAAACCTTCGAAGGAATTGTTTTTTTTTTCTTCCAAAATTGCGTCCTATTGCCACGTTTACTTTGCGCTCGGGATTCTTGTAAACTCTTCTCTCACAATTATTTTGATGTACTTATGTGGCATCAACATGCCCAGGTGTTGGACAGAGATGTTGTTTATATTGCTATTTTTACTTAGAATTGGTATATTCAACTTTAATTGGCAACTTTGATATTGTAGGAAAGATTGTGAGTTTTGTAACATGGATCTTTTAAATTTACTCATAACACAATTACCTTTTGGTCTTTTACTATTGGGAAGCAAGTTTAGCAGTGTAACTCCGAATCCTTCAAGAATTTAAGAATGCACGTAATATCAAATAAAGAAAAGAAGCAAATGAGATAAAGAAATATTTCTAATTATGAGAATTACAAGGGTTCATGATAGGAATATGAGCACATACAAGTAGAGAAAGAAGTGCATCAAGCCAACATCAAATAGAGGCAAAATCATGTAGCATCGTCAATTGAATAGAATAGATTTGTGTTTAAAGAATTAGAAGTGGAACATCACAAGGTAGAAATTACACACCACAAATCACAAATACAAAATTGTTTACAAAATTGATCAATGAAGTTTGATCAGAACATATTCTTGGAACATTTGTCACTCTTCTGAGTGTAATGTCTAGATCTTTTAGAACGAGGTTGAAAATTTTGAAGTTCTTTTAGTTAATAAGATGAACTTGTTGCAGATGAATTGGTATAGTTTCTTGCTTCGATGATATAGTGTTTGAGTTGTCCATTTCTTTAAGAAGAAGTTGGGCATGCTCAAAAGATAGTTCATTTCATTCTTCATCTTTTAAGACGTACAACATTTTAAATTGGTAGGCTTGATAAGCTGATAGTTCACCAGAAATTTTAGACTGGATCCAAAACAAGGAAAAACTTCATACATTAGATTCTTTTGAAATCTATTTCAAGAATCCATAGGGATTAGAATATGTGACATATGTGTTTATCAGCGTCAAGTTGAACACTACATTGTGTTTCTTTTGACAAAAAATTCAAATTTGTGATAGAAACATAAACATTCAACTTTCTCTTAAAACCCTTGGAAAACACGGTCACCGCTAAATCAAGGTGATTAAAGAGTCCAATACATGTGCATTATGAGCATTTTGATGTTGCCAGTACTCTTCTTGTCACGGTGTTTGTAAACGCAATGTCTCCATGTGCATGCGTATGCAATGATTAGGAAAAGTAATAATTGTTGTATATCGTTCCATTGCACTGAAAATTACTGGGGTGATTACTCATATTTAGTCAAAACAAGTTTTTTAATATAGTTCAAACAAGTTGGAATTTGTCACATGTAGTAACCATTATAGGTGAATTAGGTGGCCTTTATGAATGAACTTTTTCTATATTTGCTGATTGTGTAAAGATTCTTTTGAGTCAATTGGACAGCATGCACTTCAAAAATTCACAACAAATTCATTCTTTGTTTTAAAAATAAAATTTCATTTCCACTCCCTATTTTTAACATTTGTCTTTATGTGGAATTTTAGAAAAAATTCAACAATGGCAACAAGGCACATCAATCATTCTACCTATGATAGGCTGTTTTATTTTTCGCGGATATGTGATTTTGAGATATTAATTTTGAAGTGTGGAGAGATCTCCCCGTGCCGAAGCCAAAAGTACTGAGACACATCAAATCATTATCATTTTGGGAGGCTATGATACAATTCTCTTGTGCAAGGTTGTAAAACAATGTGATTGAAAATACCAAATCTATTCAAAGATACGGAGAAAGTGTTCATTTAACATTTAGTCTAGTCATACATCAGATATACCACTTGAGAAATCCAATTGGGCATGTAGCTAGCTAAGTTGTTTTTCATTACTTAACATAATTTTTTAGTTCATAAAAATAATGGTTTATTATAATAGTTCATGCAAATTAATCATAAAATATGTATAAGTTATGAAAGAATAGTTAAGGTAAATGCTTGATAAAAAATGTGGAGTATATGAATGATTTTGTTTGAAAAGATGTAGATATTGGTCAAGATTTTGATTTCGATTTAAGGAGCATCTTCACAAGAATAATATACAAAGTAATTACAAATTGCAGTTCATATGATCAGAAGTTCAACATCAATTTCATCTTCGATATCATGAATTTGATAACTACAGCTAAAAGAAGCAAAAGTAATGTATCTGCAACTTTGAGTCATCAACACAGTGCTAGATATCTATCTTTACAAACTTATAAACAAAATTGATCACAACATGTATCACAAAATGTATCACAACATGCATTGATGGTGAAACCTGTATTCATATTTGAAAATTGTCTCAAAATTTTCGGACCATGAAACCTCGGAAATGCAAAGTCGTAAGTTCTAGGCTTGATGCACTTCTTTTTCTACTTGTATATGTTTATACTCCTATCTTGAACCCTGTACTTTAGTTTCAACTTGCTCCGAGGTTTGTATTTATAGGTGAACCTTGAGGTCCCACACGTCTTGTTTTTTCATTAACAAGCAAAATATAGGGGGCTTTTTGCCCCCTCCAATGGGAACCCTAGTTTGGGGGCTTGTCATTAAGACGAGGGCGAGGTTTATTGCAAGGGGAAGATTTTGATTGCACTGGAAGGAACTTGGAAATGCAAGGACTGGGAGGGTTCTCCGTTGGTGTCAATGCAGTGGAGGGGTAGCACGGACAGCCATGGTGAAGTTGCCATTGGTGCGACTGTGACCATGCCCTTAGCTTGAGACAGGCAAGGGCACAATATCTTAATCTAGGTTAAGAAGAACAACAGTTTAGGCAAGTTGAATATTTACCTGCCATCTCAGCTTGCTTAAACTTAACCAGATCAGCTTCTGTCCGAATTAAATATGACCAATTGATTGTATTTTAATTTCTTTATTTTTTCTTCATTGAAAATTGTATGCAGGGTTAACCTCACCATGAACATCACCTGGCCAAATCCATTGTCATTAGACTACAAACAATTCAAAGTTAGTACTCAAGATAGAAAAACAGAATGAAAGACGATCATAGCTTTTGTCATACCAGAAGCCCCGCTTTATACACTAGCAATAATGTAAGAGAAAGCGAAGGGAAGATAGGACTTCAATATACCTGGCAATACGGTAGAGGATATAAGGCACTGACTTTCTACGTCCCTCCCTCTCCTATCATTCAGAACTGAACAGATGCCAGCTGCCTTCACATCAACTCCAACAAACCATAAGTAGCATCATGAACAGTTATCAATGCGGTCCGAAGCAGAGCATGGACCAACAAACGAATATCTCCTACACAGCAATCAGGGCAAGGTCCAGACATTCGGTTCATGCGATAGCCAACTTAAAATCCTTTCTATAAGGAAATGAAATCAAGCAGAACAGTATTGACATGATTGTAATGCACTTTCAGATGAACAAGTATGGTTGTCTATTTTCTTGCTGACATGCCGCCTGACTGCTGAAGACTACAGACAGTACTAAGAACAGCTTCATGTTTAGCACCAGAATGGTCGTCTCCCAGAATTAGGACATAGGATGCATAGTGTAGAAGGAGTTAACCCAGATGTTTACCATCATAGAATATCGGCGGAGACTGCACAGGATATGTCAAGTCAGTCTTGCATATACTACCTCAGCCAAGTACTACCAAGATTCAGAGTATTCTGTGACCTGTCATTGTTAAAACCAGAGCAAGGACTAAATCATTTGGGTCTTGAAGAAAGAATCAAGTAAAGAAGGTACTAATTGAGTCAGTGGAAGGCCAATTCTCAAACCTGTAGGTTTAAGGACATAAACCATGCGAGCAGAAACGAACGCCAGTAGAAGGCGATGTTTGAAACCCGAATAGTGGCTCTGCCATCCGACAACCCCAAACGAGTACATGATTCAGAAAACGAATTTTAGACTTACAAACCAGAATTACATATTGTACTGCTGCAGACGCTCATTAGAAATCCTAGTCAGTTGAAAAATCAAGGTACATTTCGTGCAGCAAGCCTCACTCATAGCACTAAGCTAGAAGCAAATTACTTCAATTATACCCTGGCTAATGACAAAGCTGCTTAAATGCCCTTCAGACAGAGGGAGCACCTTAAGTGAATTTTGACCTGCTGCTGGAACTTGCAGCATCAAGATTTTAGACACAAGTCCCATCACTGAATTCCATACAGACGAAAACGAATCACAACATTGAGCGAGGAGCCAAACCCAAACAGAAAAAAACTAGGCTCAGTCTCTCGACCACATGACCTAACTTAGATACAATTGCGTCTCGCATCCGAGCGAAGACAAGAGAATCCTAACTCAGAGAAAACGATGATAATTCAATGTAGACAGGCAGCGGAAGCACATTAAGCTAGACGGTGAAAGCTTGATGAGTAACCCCTTCACTGCACTAGAATACCTGCTCGAGAGCATTCAAGTTATCGAGCCGAAGTAGGCGAGAGTAAGACCATTGACGTCGTTGCCCTCGCACCTAGTCCATTAATGCGTTCCGGAAGTACAACACACGAATTCGGCGCGTAACGTCCGACGCAGGCATCGCCATCACCACCCACCCCACACAAACCAACATCCCTCTCACACTACCCATCAAACAGAACAACAAACCCCTCACCATAGCCTCAAAGCCAGCACTCCACTCTAAGAAACGGTTCTCGGCTGCTGACGACACCACGGTTGTCCTAATTCTAGCCATGCTCAACCCAAACTTAGGCACTGATTAGCGTTCCACATCCACTGATGTAAGGTTAAGTCACATCATCAGATGTCTAATCCTTGAGATGACCCAACTGATGATGCCAGTCTGCATCAGCTGCACGGACAGGGGGAGCTTTCTCTGCGCTTGCTTGACTTTTGCGGGATCGCTGAGCAGAGCCATGAGGCGAGCCCACAGATGCAGTCAAGGTGCGAGGGCGGTGCAAACGACATGAGACACCATCGCAGGACATGTGCAGCGGTTCGAAGCTTCGGTCAACTTGTGGGTCAAAGAGGCGATGGTGGTGCGAGACTCGGAGAGAGCCTTTTTCTCGTGGTTTGATACCCTACCAGAGATTCGCTCACGCTCCTTTTCGCACTGCTGAGAGGCTAGGTTTCCAATTTTATGCCGACATTGATCTACGTTCCGTACTTTTGGAATTCTAGCCGTGAGTGAGCTTGGAGCTTGGAGTTTGCGGTGGTCACGTCACTTATTGGGTCACTCAGCATTGGAGCGAAGGATAGCAATGCGGGGTGTGGGAGATGCGCAATGAGATTCTGTTTTTAGGGAGTTTTCTTCGGCAGATTGTCTGCGCCACGTAGTCCTCGTCGTCGGAGTTGGTGGTGGTTTTGGCGTTTGAATTGGTCTCAAGTCGGCGGTGGTCTGCGTGACTAGGTGACGACATGACGCATTTCGTGGGGAGGATCTGAGCAGGGTTGCGGACATTGGCGCATTTTCTTAAGGTTAGCTGTTTAGTTACTCTTCTGTTTTGTTTGAAGGAAACAGATGTTGGGCTGTTTGTAGAGGCGATGTTGGTTTTTCGGTTTGCGAGGTTTGGGAGGTTTGGTGCAGAGGTTGTGGGTATGCGGTGGCGGAAACAGGGGGGTTGTTGTTGTTGTTTCGTGTTCTGAGGGGAGAATATTAGGTGGTGCGGGGGATCTAGGTAGTGGGTGGGTGGTGGGGAGAGATGCAATCGTCATGGAAGGCAGTGCTGGAGGTGACGAAGACGGCGTGGACGCAGAACGAGCCTCCGCTGGTGTTTGGCACGGATGTGATCACCTGCATCCACGAGCAAGGCATCGGATTGCCCAGCGTCGAGCTCGCTCAGGTTCTGATGCACTGCCTCTCTACTGGCGCCCCCAATGGTGCCAGCATCGCCACCATGTGGACGTATATCCAGCACGCCATGTCCTGCTACATGGTCTCTGCTCTCCACATGCTCGCCCTTCTTACAAGCAGGTGTGTTGGATCAGGTCTTTGCTGTTTTCCTTTTGTGTCCTTGTGCGCAACTCTGTCTCTCTGTGCCATACTTGATGTTCGGAACGTTTGCACTGGCTCGTGGCTTGCTTTTCTGAACCTCTCTGTGTGGACTTTGTGTGTAGGATACTACCAAGTCGGCAACAGCAACCTGAAATGTACAAAATGTATTTGGATCTGACAAGCACCTATGCATTTTCTCTGTCGACCACCAAGAGCATGGCATGTCGGGACAGGTGACTGCTTTTCGCTCTCTACTTGCGAGTCATATTTTGTTTGTAATCTAGAATGGACAGGTAGACTAATGGATATTATTTGGTGCAGAGTTGTGAAGGCTGTGGATGAAGCCCTACAATTATCGAAAAATCCTGATGCACCCATGACGGAAGTTGGGGTAGTCATTGTGCATTTCCTCTTCGCTCTAGTGGCACGGCTCGCTGAGGCCGTGTACGAAGACTGGATATCAAACAAAGGATCCATTCATGGTCAAATGATGGCTTTAGGGGGGCACGACGAGAAGCTGGACATGGGTTTGGAACAGCTGAAAAAGAACAACAGCTTGGCAGCAGTGCACCTAATGGCTAAGATCATGGAGAACAAGCGCACGGCAGGCCTGCTTCGGATCGCCCGCCGGAACTTGTGAGTAACAAAAAAGTCTTGGTCATTTATTGTACCTGTTGACTGTGAACAATTTGTGAATTCGTAACGTAACTGGGCGTGGTGGAGCAGGCAGGACCAGTGGACGTTATTTGTGCAAAGGTTGCAGCTCCTGGAATCGCTGACTAATGATTCTTCATCGATGGCACCCAAGGAGGCTATGGAGGCGCTGGGACAGTTAGCCAAGGCTATCCAACAAGGCCTACGTCAAGAGTGGCGTCCACATCAGATGCCAGTCATTCGGTCGTTGCTACCCTCCGCATCTCGGTCATGGACCTTCGGCAATGCAGGTAGTGTTTCTAGCCCTCTGTTCTTTTATGGTCTGCGTTGCTCTTGTTTCAGATTGTTTGATGTTTGGTTCTTGCTTGTGTGCGTCTGGTATCTCATGTTTTTTTAACATTTGTGGCAGGTGGGCTGGGCTGCAGTTCACCTTGGCTTCCGTTCGATATCTACATGGAAGCTGCTATGGAAGGACGTCGCCTTTCCACATCCTCCAATGCAGATGTTCTGGCTGGTTAGCTTCCCTAATCTTTACAATTTTGGTGGTCAGTAAAACCGGCTTGGGTGGGGTGTGGGGGGGGGGGGGGGGGGATGTCGTGATGTTTTAATTATGAGCTTGGCATAATTTGTGGAGCTTGATTGCAGACGTGATGAAGGCTATGCAATCTGTACATTCTGCGAACTGGGTGGATTTGTTTCTGGGTCTTTGGACAGCAGCTTTGCGATTAGTGAAAAGGGTGCGATGCTCTCATACAACCGGACTTGTAGAGTGCTTTTTAAGTATTTCTTAGGTCAACTCATGTTTTTCTTGATGCTTTGAGTTGCATGAAATTTGGGATTAACCTCATTTCCTTCATAGCGTTATATTCGTTCATACAAGGTACTGTACTGCAATAGAATTATATGTTCGGCTCATTTTTCTTAAATTATGACTTGCATATGATGATTATGTTAGTTGAGTTGACTCAAGTTTTTATGATACATGGTGCAGAATCGTGACTCTATCGAAGGGCCACACCCGCATGTGGAATCTCGAATGTGTATGCTGCTATCTATTACGCCTATTGCAATAGGCATTGTGATTGACGAAGAAGAGAGAGGGCAGTTACACCCCGAGAATATATCTGGTGAACTGCAGCCCAGCGCACCTGCCACAAATGTTGTTGGAGGTCGACGTGCTGCTCTGGAAACTTGTCTACAGGTTCTTGGCCAGTTTGAGGCTCTTTTGGTTCCCCCACCGGTTGCCGTTGCTGCAGCAAATCAGGTGGCTGCAAAGGTGGCTGCTTTTATAAGTACTGGCGGGCAGAATATGAGTGCGGACATCAGTAGTTCTGGCAAATCTGCAGGTCTGTAAGTACCTGCCAACGTTTTATGGACAGCAGGTTTTTCTGGGTGTTTATGTTTGCTCCTGCATTGAAGTATGTTGCATGCTTATTTCAAGATTTTAATGATTGGTTCTAGATATTGCAATCCCAAGACTTGTTAAAAATTGTCGAGCATGCGGACGCGTGACTAAATCATCACTATGCGGTGACTGATGTTTAATGCATGCTGACGATATTGATGAACCAGGCTGACTCTTTTCATGCTTTGAAATCTACAGTTTTCCTGCTTGCATTTATTTTGTCTGTAGACAGCATCAAATTCTCAACTATATGCGTTACCTGTCTGTATATATCAGTTGGGACTATGCGACACTTGATCGTGGAGTCATGCATAGCCAGAGGTTTGCTACCCAATTCGGCGTACTTCTGGCTTGGAACTGGAGGGTCACTAGCTAACATTCCTGCATCTCCTTCCCAACCGTCTCCTTGGTCAGCATTCATGGATGGGGCTCCTCTCACAACTTCCTTACGAGCTGCACTAATGATAAGTCCCGCCGGAAGGTATGCTTCATAATATTTAAATCATCAACCTGCAACATATTTTGATAAGGTCATGTTTACTCTTGGAGATGTTGTTCACGATGCCCTGTATAATTAAATACTATAGTGTGTTGCTGGCTTAATATTATGTGTTATGTATGAAAGTGTGGCAGAGTTGGAAAAGATCTACAAGACGGCCATGGTTGGTCCTGAAGAGGAAAGGCCAGCAGCAGCAAGCATCCTCTGTGGGGCATCTCTCATTCGTAGCTGGACAGTACAGGTCTATTTTTTGTTCCCCTGCGAGACCCTGTGGGCCTTTTCAGCTCCAGAAGTCTTACCTTGTAGATCCAGCTTGAGTGTAGTATTGCATGATTTAATCGAGGTTCATGCTGTAAGTCCTATGCTTTGGAAGATGCTATCATTATGTTATTTGACACAGGTGTCGGTGTGACAGGAACATGCAGTGCACTTTGCTGTGCAATTGTTATCTCCTCCGGTTAGTGACAACAACTGGGGTGGAAATAGTAACGGACTGCTTGCGCATGCTCCCATGCTGTATGCTGCACTTCAAGGCATGAATAATGCTGATGCCATGAACGTACTCTCCTTATTTGGCATGGTAGTACTCGAAATCTTATTCACTATTGTCCTTTTATTGATTTTCTATTGATTTTCATAATATGCGTCTACCTCATCTAGGGTTGGGTTTTATTAACGTTTGTGGTTTTTAAGTACCTACATGGTTATTTTTTTCTCTTTTTTCTTGCCCATTGTTTATCTGGCGAACAAACGCTTCCTTTGGACGTCTTTCTTCACTTAGGACTGAAATAATAACATTGGTATATGAACTGAGCGTGGTGGTTACAGTTTCCAGAAATTGCAGCATCTCTGTTGCCCATCTGCGAAGTGTTTGGGTCAATTACAAACGCAAAGCCGGTTGCAACAAGTATGGGAGAAGAATTGTCAGCTCATATGTTATTCACTATGGCCTTCCTTCAACTTGTCAAGCTGTGGAAGTTTCACCGACCCCCTTTGGAACATTGTCTGCTGGGCAGTGGGGCTGGTCTTGGTGCAGACTTGAGTCTTGAGTATCTGCTCCAGCTGCGTAATATGCAATTGACTTCTCCAAGCAAGCAGCGCATGCAATTGTCTGGGTCATCTTACCCAACGTCTCCAAGTGGTGTCGTAACATTAGACTCTTTTCCTCGACTTCGGGTTTGGTACATGCAGCACCAGGCTTGTATATCTTCCACAATCTCAGGCTTAGTCCGAAGTAATCCCATGCATCAAGTGGGGGATCGCCTGCTAGCCATGATGTTCAAGAAAGTCAACAAAACTAGCTCTGCTCCTACCACGGGGCTTTCTGGAAACGCAAATGGTCCAAGTGAGGATGCTGCCGGCAGGCCGATTTTGTGTGCCTGGGATGTTATCCAAGCTGTTCCAATTGTGTTGGAATATGCGCTGACAGCTTGTTCACACAGCACCCTTTCCCCTCGTGAATTAACTACAGGTTCGTTTGTTTCTCACACTTGATGGTAATGTCCTTGCAGCATGACATGTGTTGTTTGATATACATTATTTTTGTTCTTAATGGATAGTGATTCAAACGGTTTTTTCTGCGCAGGGCTTCGAGAACTGGTAGATTATCTTCCAGGCACTATTGCAACAGTTGTGAGCTATTGCTTAGCGGAGGTCACCAGGGGGTTATGGAAGTATGCTTCAATGAATGGTCAGGACTGGCCCAGCCCGGCTGCTAATCTTCTAACTATACAAGGGGAGGTGAAGGATATTTTGGCAGCTTCTGGTGTTCACACTTCAAATCCACCTGGTAATGACAATGATAGCGATTCAAATTTTTGTCTTGACAACCTTGAGATTTGACTCTTGAGTGTGCATTTGCTCACAGATGAGCATCAAAGACAAAACGACACCTAGTCTTATTGTAATGTGCTGATGGTTGGTTCATGTTTTTACGCTTTGCTGACTCTTGCTATCATCTGTACTAAACCAGCTTTTTGTGACAGGTGCGGGGGGAGGGAATGCACCTGTATCATTGCCTCTACCACTGGCTGCTCTTATAGGCTTGACTATTACATTCAAGTTGGATAAGACTGGAGACACAGTGCTGAGCATTGCAGGTCCAGGCCTTGAGACTTGTTCAAGTGCTGGCCCTTGGTTCAGCATGCAAGTTGTTGCAGCTCTCTGGGCTCAGAAAGTAAAGAGGTGGCATGAATACATTGTGTTCATGGGTGCAATCCACATATTCAAGCAGAACAAGTCAGCCTTGTTGCAGTTGCTAAAGAATATGTTTGCTGTTACTCTGTCGACTTCAACCTCCCCGGGTGCCAAGTTGCAGGTGAATGGCGGTGTGGGAGCGCTTCTAGGTCATGGACAATGGTGTGCATATGCACCAGGGATATTGTATCTTCGGTCATATAGTACACTCCATGACATCATGTTTTTGAGTTGTGAAACTTTGGTTTTGGTGGCGGAAGCAGCCAGAGAACTCGGTTCAAAGGGTGATATCGGCACTACGGACCTAACAGGCCATGGATCACGGTTACGGTGTGTTCAAGCTTCCTTGTCGACGTCCATGTCAAGAGTAGTTCAAGCATCTTCATTAGGAGCGTCTCTGCTGTATGTATCCGGAGGGACAACCTTGGTAACGAAGCTCTTCACTGAAAGCATTCCAACATGGTTCTTATCTGGCAGCGGCTCGAAAGGGATCCAATCTCCAGGTGGTTTGGTTGTAGAGGGTTACGCCATAGCTCACTTTGCCCTCTTGTCAGGGGCCCTTGCTTGGGGCGTCTCAGGCTCAAGTGGGACAAACTTGCAACCTGAGAATTCGGGTGTACCTTTGTTGATGCAAAGGCATCGTGTGTTGGGCTCCCACATGGAGTTTCTAGCGTCAGGATTGGGTGGCGATCTTACAATGAGCTGCGAACAAACACTCTGGAGATCCTATGTTGTGGGGTTTCTGGCGCTGATGGTTACTTGCACACCAACGTGGATACTGGAACTCAAGACAGAAACGTTACGGAAGCTAGCAACAGGTTTGAGGTTTTGGCATGAGCATGACTTGGCCGTCGCTTTGCTAGAAAGAGGAGGGCCGTCGGCGATGGGAGCGGCTGCAGAGCTTACACTGAGTTAGATGGTGAAGACATGTAAATTGAGAACAATCTTTGTACAGTCAATTGATTTCTATTTATCTCTTGCCCCCCTACACCGATAATGATTTTATAGATGTCCTTTGTGTACGAATACCTCTCGTGCAGTGGTTAACATACTCTAGAATTCGTAGGTATAGGTTTATAGAATCAATACTGCGGGTCCTAGAAAATTTGGAGGCTTATGGTCTGCTACTAGTCGCAATGTCTGGACCAGGTGCGGAAGTGGATAAGACACTAAACAGTTCTGTCACTGTTCCATCACATAAAATTGTTCGGTACTTTTTGTTGCGTACTATTTTTCACTCAAGGATAAAACAATTGGATACATGGATATGATCACGACACAAAAATTTGGAGAGGAAATATTGGATTATCAATTTCACGTTTCTTGTGACTACGATGATACAAATACTAATCCTAGGCGCTTCTCTATGAGCCGATCAGAGGGAAAATAATAAACCTCGATCTTGCAGATAGTCTTGATTCTCAATTCTCATCTGGGTAGAAGTATCACTTAGCCCAGAAATTACAACACAACGGAGTAAAATGTACTATGTGCCCAGGCACCGTGTGTGTAAGAAGGTGGTATATCGTATGAAAAGCTCTAGTAGCAAAAACGAATCCAGTGGAAAGCTAGTTACAACTACAAAACTCGAATCAATCTTCATCCCAGACATCAGCAAGTTCACTCGGCTCCAGCTGATTGACTGATTCATACGTCTTGCGCCTCTGTTTTGCTTTGACCTTTTTCTGATACTTCCCTGCTTTCTTCTTCTTATCCAATGATCGTTCCTGAACGAAATAAATATCCACAATCAGAGAGATATACCTCCTCATATGCAATTGCCTGAACAATTTTTCCTCCATCAGACTGAATGACGACATCACAGAGGAAGTGTACACGAATTGAAAGATCAAACTCACCGCATTCGGTGAAATGTAGAATGGATTCTCAAACAGAGTCTGCCCGCCAAAACTACCACTGAAGATTTTAATCGGGTTCATGGCGAACCTTGGACCAGCCTGTGTACAATACATCATGAAATGATATCAGGAAAAAGAACCTTAAAAATTGTACAGCACTCAGAAATAAACCAACAAGTAAACCAATACTGTACATCACGAGTCAATATTCAACAAATGCGTCAAAATCGACCAAAATGGTTTACCTCGACAAGAGTCATCTTTTCCAGAGCAGCTCGGTCAATCTTGTTCGTGGCACTTTGATGTGGCACAGATATCTGTGCAAAAATTCAATAAATAGTCATAAGAAAATCGCTGGAATAGGGAACATAATAAGTTAAGTGTAAATATGAACAGATGGACCACAAGCTTTGTATCAAATAGAGTACTCAAGAAGCTTAAACTCAAAACACAGATTCAGGATATAGGATGAGGAAAAATCAATGTTACTAACCTGATAGTTGCGGAACCAAATATGATTATCAAGAAAAGAAAACGTGAAGACATGATCAAAGAATGGTTTTGACTTCCGATGATCCTTAGGAGTGCAGAAAACCTACATTCCACAACCAAAAAAAAGGTTTTAGAGAGATAGTCTAGAATCCTGACAGCACAATTGAATCACCGAGTGTACAGCAAATGAATTAGAGAGGATGGCTGCTAAGTGAAGATGATCACAATAGGCATCCACAAGCTAAACACTCTTTAAATAACCTACCTGTAAAAGTAACTCTTTGAGAAGCTGTAGATGAGGGTGCATCTCAAATTCGCTAGAAAAAGAAAGAAGAGGCCTTGAGCCTTTCAAATGATTTCCTGTAAGCTTCAGCTCCTCGGTTGTGTGAACTGCAATCCCCGCAAATGAATAAGTTTACTGGACAATATCTAAAAGAAAATCAAAAATAAAAACTTCTAAGTGGGAAGCCATATCTACACGAAAAACGTGGATTAAACTTCTAAATGAATCCCGATTCATACGAAACAGAAATACTCCTTCAGAACAGTGGCATCATAGCAACCACCAAATGACCAATTGATAACAGCACCGGCATCTTCTGGAGACTGTGGTGGTACACACCTTTATTCCTCAACACAACATATCACCACACAATGGTTCACACCATACTTCGATCACCTACCTTCTGTTTACACGGTCAAGCTACGTCACCAAATTAAAAAAGCGTGCACAGGGCCATACTGGATTGTCAAACATACCTGCTTTAAGCAAGAATTTCGCAGATGGTCCGCTAGGAGATTTTGATAACCACATGTACAAATCCTTTTTCTTCCTGCACTGCAAAATCGAAAGCGATCAAATGGGCAATTCAGCTGCGTCTCCATCAAAATTCAATTCCTCAATATTCAAGCGACGGTTAAACCCAAAACCACACGATCAAGTTCATCAACCACGGCTCATCCCTTCCCGTTATGAAAATAAACAGCAATCCACGTAACAGAAACATCAAAAGTACCTCAAAAAGAAGACAACTCGAGCATCCTTTCAAATCCGCAAGCTCATTCAGAGTATCAGCCTTATTATCTTTCGCCTGCACCTTCACATCCTTCTTACTATGCGGCAGCAGTGCCATAATATCCATCATCAAATGCCGATACCTGCTCCCAAAAAAACCCCATTCAACACCAACACCACCAAAAACCACTAAACCCTAAAACCCTAAACCTCCGAACCAAACCCAAAATTCCCTCCCACCAACACACCTGAACGTAATACGACGCGAGCACAGCACGAGCGTCTTCTCCTTGTTCCGGAACGGCACAACAGCTGCTGCTGCAGCCCCATTGCTCCCATTCTCAGCCTTGGTTTCAACCACCTCAGGTTCCGGTTGCGGTTTCAAGCCCAGCAACGTCCGCTTCCGCGGAGGCTCGGCTTCCACCACAGGCGTGGCTGGCGGGGCCACCACCTGCTGGGACTTGCGCTTCTTCCCCATGTCTGCAAATTCTGATACAATGCCTAAACCCCGATGGCAACAATCTCCCCTTCCAGTCTGTATGTGTGTGTAGGAGTCTCTCCTCAGATCATTCTGTTGAGGGTTTTTCGTGTTCTGTTCTAGGGTTTTAGCATCGGACCCATTTAGGGTTTAAGGCCAACGCGTCGGCGTGCGCATGCTTGGGAACTTCTGGGAACACTTGGGAACAAAGAGAATTCGGGACTTTATGCCAATGACCGCACAAGCATATTCCAAAACCTTCCCTACAACAATCCAGAAACTTTCAAGGTCTCAAATTTTGAGAGACTGTACTTTGTGAGATTGGGATGTACTTCAAAAAAACAACATTCCAAAAACATTATTACAAAATTTTTTATAGTAAGTTAAAGACCTAGGGTTAAAATTTCATGTGATGTTCAATGTGAATCCTTCACCGCATAGTCTGCGATACCTGTAGGGACTCTAGAGGTTGCTGTGCGGTGATTGGTGTACAGGTTGGTGTGCAGTCCGTGGGGACTGCAGAGGTTCCTGTGCGGTCCATAGGGACTGTGCGGTGATTGGCATGTATACCTTAATAGTTTTTTTTTTTTTTTAATTTAATTTTTTTTTTTTTAATTTAAATTTTATTGTGGGCAATAGTTTTTTGGTTCAGTAGGAATCCCTACAGTGGTTAAATTTAGTTGAATTGCTATTAAATCAAAAAAAAACCGAGCTAAATAGAGTTGTAAAAATTGCAACAAAACTTGTAATGTAATAGATGATTTGTTGCATCAGTACATAAATTTTGTTTTCCTTGTAACATCAATAAAGTTTCGTTTTTGTTGTAAATAAGTCTTGGCATAGATTCAACAATTCAGTCAGTGGAAACAATTTCAAAGATGTAGGAGTAGAACCTACTCCGTTTAGGGCTTATGCATGAACAGTTACGGTAATACCATAGCAGGTTTGCCACTTGGCAAATGAAGAGTTATGTTTTTTGAAAAAATAAGTTTTGTCTCTTAAATAACCAAATTTCCCAATTTTTGTTCTTAGCAAAAAGTGAGTAAAAAAGACTTTAAATGATTAGAAATAACAAAATACTACAAAAATAAATTTATTCTATTTTCATTTCTAGTTTTCTGATTTTAATGTTTTTTAATTTGTAGAATTATTAGAATTCTATGGCACTACCGTACGTATTAGATAGATGGTGATAGATATAGGCTATCTTCATCTATTGATAAAAAAATAATCTGATTTAAAAATTTAGATCGTAGAGCCAAGATCGCCATAGTCTTCGCCAATGTTAGATCATGTTTTCCCAGGACTTCAAATCTGAATCCACAGAACTTTCGACAACATCCTCAATTTACTACTCAGAGAGCTCTCATTGAATTGTTGCTGCTGAATGTCACGATCAACCACCATCCCTATATCACCTTATTTCTTGACCTGGAGATTGGCTTTGATCAGAGGAAGTAACGACCTCCAAGGAGAAACTATAACCGTGTTCATCCTGTCAAATTTGAATGTTTGAGAGAGCGAGTGTTCAGAATATGAACTGGTGAACAATGTCACTAGAATGACTTCAAGTCAACAGAAAAGATACCCGCACATTGCTATCTCTCCAGAAGCACAAATGAAGCAAACCAGCACCAAGGCAATGCCAAGAGCATTGTTCCTAAACCTCACTCAGCTTGAAACAATCGAATTTGTAAAAGCTCGGCTGCAGATCAAACCTACCCAAGTACCGTTCATATAGGATAGATGCATGTATTATTGCGCATTTAAGAGTTTGAGCTGCTCTGCAGGTTTCAATGTAGTTGTTTAAAATTAATTTTCTATACAAAATTTGTTAAGAGATGAGGTGACTCTGTAAAAAACCTTTCAAAATCAAATCTTGTTACAGTATGTTCCTTTGGTATGAGAAGTTGCGGTGCTCTGTTAAGACACCCTTTCAAAAGACCAAATCACCTATTATTGCGCATCTGTAACCTTTCATTGTGCATAGTATTCCAATCGATGCGCAGTAGGTTTGTTCCTATGATTGTTCATTTTTCATTCTTAGTCAATTCATCAAATAAATATTTGGACTTGCTGTGAATAATACAGTATCAAAATTCACCTTGTTTCAAACAATACACTATTTTTAGTTGTTTCAGTATTTTGAAATTCAAAGCATCTTCATAGCAAAAAATGGTACTCTGAATTGCAAATGGACCACAAAAATCACAACTCTACAACAAGGTTGCAAGGGTGCTTGGAAACTTAGATGAAATTGGTGATGAGGAAGTTCTAAGTTGCAACTTCTGAAAATTTCCTACACAAGTAAGGACTGACATTATAATACACTTGCTAATTGACTCAAATCACAGTAACGTCCTTTTCAGTTTTGTAGAGCCAGAAATGCCAAAAACAGCAGACTTTGGCTATTGCCAAGTAGTCAGTTTTGCAACCTCGAAAATTGAGGTTTACTCTCAATAAGAAAACCGTTCTTCCTAATATGACCATCTAACTTGCTAAATTTGACAAATTTGTCAAATCTTGGGAGGCAAAAGGTGTAACAAATGTTCTTGCTTTTTTAGAAAGCACCTGTGGGAATCCACTGTTCTTCACTTCACTGTTCTTCACTTCACTGTTCCTCACTTCAGGACATTTGACATGGTTAATTTGCCTCTTCTTCAAACCAATCAATTTCTTTTGTGCTGCAGACTTCTTCTGTGCTGCAGACTTCTTCTGTGCTGCTACCTTTTCCTTCTCCTTCTTAAGAATGGCCTTGACAATGTCGCCTCTTCCAGAACTCTATTCTTCTCTAGTTTGGCAGCCAACTCTCTCTCTACATGGGTTATAAACTCATCTGATGTAATGAGCTTTCGAGTTGCAATATCTCTAGCAATGTTAACCTTTGGCTCTCTGATATTGTAAACAGGCGTGCATCCAAAATCTTTGATAAAGGTCCTGCAAAAAAACAATATTCATATAAAAACAAATGAGAACTTAAAACATCATTACCTTGTAATTTTATTAGTGTTTATAAAAGCATCATCAATAATGTAAAAAATAGTTACCATTAGTGAGATTGTTGGTGAATTCTTTCTTTCTTGCAAATTCCTCCAACATTACTTCTTGTATTTTCTCCCTTAGGTTTGAAGTTTGTTTCACAGGAAACCAATTGTGGTTGAAAATCTCATCCAAATTCTGAAAGATTAGTTTATGAGGAGCATCTTCCAGGAACTTCTTAACATAGAACAACAAGAAGGTGCCGCAATCATATCCATTATCCTGCAAAGGAACCTGTTAATGAGTTAGGCCCTAATTTCATTGCTTATAAACTAAGAATGATTTCATATTTATCTATAACTATGTTTTAATAGCAATTGAAATAGAGTATTGAAAAAACTTAGAGATACTTACTGATACTCGTTTTTGTAGTATTTCTTTGATTCTTACTTCATAATGTTTATTTGCTCCAAGTGAAACAAGATACCTGTAAATAAAATTTAGTAATTTACCACACTATAATTGAAGTACTTTGAAAATCAATACCACCAAACTTTGAAACGTATCACACCTTTGAAATCCATCAACAAACGAAGAGTTTCAATCAACAACCTTTCAAGTGTGGCTACTATGCCTAAATGTGTTACAAGAAGCATGGTTTTCAACATACCTTTTAAGAATGTCAAATATAGCATTGCTATCATGACCTTGTCTCAAAGAATCAAAGTGTAGGATAATTTGTTCTAAAAGGCCCATTTGTCCAGTCTGGATGATTACAAGGCTCCAATGAAAACTATACAAACATGATAAAAGAACAAGTTAATCGAAAAATAATTGTTTATAGTTAAACTCTATCAATGAAACCTCTTCAAAGAAAAATTGATAAGATGTTTGCTACTTACTTATCATGGATTGGAACAAATAGATAGTTCTTTGAAAATACTTGTACTCCTTTTGTCCACCTTCTCATGTCTTGAAAATCCAAAGAGTCTTTGGCTTTTGTGTAAAAAAAACAGTTGAAGAAGTACAATTTCTCTTTCCACTCCAAGTCATAGAGTTGCTCATTATAAATGTGCCTAATCACACAAACACATAATGAATATAATGAATGATGCAAAACAAATCTCAATAATTTGAAGTTGTAGTTTTTAAATACCTGATGTAAAAATCTATGACTGTATCAGTGAGAAAGTGACCAGGGTCCAAAGCTTGAATATCATCCAATGACATGTCAAAAGGGCCTAAAAACTCCCTGTTTCATCCATCCAATGGTTATTGGTTAGTCCCAATGAATCATTACTTAAGCAATAAATAATCACTAAGTTTGATATAAAAATAATTTTCTTACAAATAAGAGTACAAAATCTTTGATAAAGGGCCTGTTTGTCTCAATGTCACGGACGTGCCATACCGGACTTCATCCACGCCCCACGAGTTTACCGTGGGACCTATACCGATTCCGCAACACGGAAGCTTCTCAAGAGCTTTCCCAAAGAGCGGTGGCTAAGCGTGCTTAGATGCTATTAGTTTCTAGAAGGTTCTACATGCTTCTACTACTTTCTAGAACCTTCCACTAGTTTTCGGAAGCTTCCACAAGCTTCCTTGTAGTTCTAGTAGTTTCTAGAAGCTTCTACAAGCTTCCTTATACTTCTAGTAGTTTCCGGAAGCTTCTACAAGCTTCCGGAAGGTTCCATACGGATCCAATTGTTTCCGGAAGCTTCTACAAGCTTCCGGAAGGTTCCGCTTGACCTTCTTAGATTCCGGAAGCTCCCATAAGCTTCCGGAAGGTCCTATGGATGCTTCCCAAGGTCTCTAGGACCTTTCTTCGGAAGTTTCCTTTAGCCTAGTATAAATAGAGAGTCGAGGGCCATTGCTCCTCACTCTCTTCAACACCAGTTGTACATACTCTTTCAGTTATCAATATCACTTCTAGTTTTCCCACTTCAAGTGTTATTCTGAGTCTTGTGTGAGGAATCCCCTCACTTCTAGTCTATTCTCGTCTCCCTTTGAGGTATCCCTCAATTTAGTCCCTTGCTCTATCTTAGAGTTGCCGTCCGCAGCACTCAATAGAGAAATCCTTCACATCTCTTGTTTCAAGAATATCTTCAGTTTTCATGGTTTTTGAATTGATAAAAACTGGACCCGGTCCAATTTTCTTATCCATGGCATGAATATTCAAAGGATAGATCCCTGATTTTCTGAAATCAGCTTGAATGTCGGAAGCAGAGAGAGCTTCTTTGAGAGCATTACTAGCAAGCTCAGCCAAATATGATCTGTCAAAATTGCCGTTGCTCCATGCTGGGTTCTCATCTTTAAACCTCTCCTTCAAAGTGTTAAAATGGGTCTTGAATGATTTAAAAACCGAAACATCAAGTGGCTGCAGTTCATGAGACGTATGGGGTGGTGGAAGAGCGATGTCTATGCCGTAACTAGATGCTCTAGTCACTACATCCAAAGTAATGTGACTACTATGTCCATCGACTAAAAGAAGATGTTTCTTCTCTAATGAGACACTCCCGGGCACTGAATCTCTAAAATGCTCTAACCACTCACAGAAAATCGCTTCGTCAATCCAAGTTCCAACCATTTTTTTGTACAACCATCTTGGCACCTGGTTCGCATCTGATAACAAAATTCTCACGCCTCCTGCTCGCTAAAGAGATGTAGAGATTAGGAATGTTGTGCCCCATAGCATTTATGAAAACTAAGACGGTCATCCATTGACGGTTGGTAGTATTGACTATTAAAACATTTCTAGACCCTCTAATACCTATCACCTTGATACTGTTATTTGTTTGGGCTGCACTTAATTCCGATTCGTCTGCATTCCAAATCCTACTTGGAGGATACCTTCCTTCGTTATAGATGGTAGTAAGAAATCTGTAAAAATGATCACATATCTCCTTAGACAATCCTTTTGCTCTAGAAGTATCCAAGTCTTCTAGCCTTCGAAGCACCAAATGTGGGTGCTGTTGCTGAAACCAGTACCACCAGCTTCTCCCAGGAATCCCCTTGGAAAAAGGAGTAACCCTATCTTCACAAATCAACTTCACTTTTCCTTTCAGAAGAGTTAGTGATACGCATGCAATGAGCCACTGGCTGCCTGGTTTCACACCACTCGACCAACGATTTTTCTTCTTCTTTACTAAGTATAGTCTCAAGACCAGTCTTTTTAGATTTGACCTTCCCTTATAGCCAAGCCCGAATGCTTGATTCTGGTATGAAGTAGTATCTTGACGCCTCTCTGATTTTCCTCCTACCAGATTCAATGTCTGCAATAGCAGATCTCATTGCCTCTTCACTCCATAGACCACGTTTCTTTTTAGTTGCTTTCCCGGCTTTGTTTGAAGAGGTTTTTTGTGGTTCAAGGGTGCTTCGCTTTGTTACGTGTTCGTTTTTCACACATGGACCACTTCGTATCCTGGTGCAACCCTATTGAGGAAGCTCCGAACCCATTGAATGTCGCATTAGGTTACACACAGGTCCATGGTCCACAACGACATTTCTCCAGCCTGCCACTCAAACAGGCTTACAATAAGCTCAACTGCCTGATCTCAATGACACAATGTTCAGGCAGTCCAATGCAGACACTTACAACATGTTCCTCCCATCTTGACCTACAATGCAAAAACTCCGTCAAATCAATGTGGCAACAACATCAATTCTTCTCACGGAAAGGTTTCTACCTGAGAGAACCGAATAATACAAATTCCAGTAGCTCCAGCTACCTGCATTGCCAGTTATCCAAAAATTACAATGAACCAACCCTTCGAACTAATGCTACAATCTGGAAGAAACTCCAGTGCAAGGGATCACCAAAGAAATAAAATCAAACAATCACCAGCTTACCACATTGAATGTCGCATGAGCTTACACAGGTCCATGGAAAGAAACAATGTCTGCTTGCAAAGAAAGCAAAAATGTCACACACAAACTCTGTCCTCGTTCTCTCTGCCAAAACACCACAACGCCACGACAACTTCTACAACCCTACCTTGCAAGTAAAACACACCTGTAAACTAAAACACACTCCCGAATACAATCTCTCACCCACAACATCAATTCTTACCATATCGTCCACTCCTCCGACCTGGTTGTGATAACTGACGCTACAATGGCGTTCGGTGAATAAACACGCTGCCACAAATTTTCGTCCTCTCTTCAAGTCTCCCCGGCAAAAAAACATAAGGAGATTAAAAAACGTGCGCCAAATTACACTCACTTAGAAATCACTTCCGAAGTAGGTACAAAGGAAGGCGATCACGGAGCAATCCTGTCAAAAACACCCTTAAAAACCTCACAAAGGTTCATAACACGGTCGATTAAGAGAATGAAGTTAGTGTCGTTAGCTGCTGCAATACTTGATTACACGAAACCCTCGCAAGATGTGATTCTTGTGATTCTCACGAAGGAGCAGCAGTCTAGCTTACGAATCCTGCCTTCAAGCAGTTCGAGAAGAATCCTCCAACACAAGAAACAAAAGATGCACAAGAAGAAACAAGGCTGGTCATTCTCCCGCGACTCGGAGCTCTTCACCTGCGACTCATAGAAGATCGGCACTCCAATCCCGACCGCAAGCTCCGCCACTCCCGCAACGGATTTGGAACGATGGTGGTGCATCGGCACATGAAGAGACGACGCCATGGCTGGGGCAGAAGGCAAAAAGCAAAAATATCCGACGGCCATACAAGAACCTTGAGATCGGACAACGGGGAAAGCAAGCATGCGCAGACATAGGTGCACGCTGCGCAACCATGGGGGTCTGCGCATTAATAGGCGCACTTACCCTAGTGACCCGAATCCTCCAAACCCTAAAACCCAGCTCGAAGACGCCACTAGTGGGAGTCACAGTAGACAAATCTCAGGGAATGTCCATTCTCCCGGAATGTTACTTCATCCCAGTAGAAATTGCCTTGAGTTACCATTCTCCCACTTCATGGAAGTATGATGAGGTGTCACTCTCTCCTCCAACCTCAATGTCCATTCTCCCGGAAGTGCAAAACTATTCGACTGTTGAGAGACTTCATGTAAACCGCTGAACAGCATCACTCGAAAGCAAGAGCATGTACAGAACGCCTACATCTTCCTCCTAAAATCAACGCAACCAATACATCATGGTGGCATCAACCTCACCTACCTTTGATATAGATCACAAACCTCAAGCGAGCCTGGCGCTGTGGGGCACTTCAGAACAGAAGAATGTGCGTTGCACATGAGAGATGATCAAACTGCCCTTCCACTTCAATTCATACTTACAAACTGGGTATCTGTGTGAACCTTCAGGTGGTCGCAGTGATTTTGTAACCTTGCAGAGCACACTGAGATTTCCGGACACAGTGCCACTTGGGTATGCCCCATCTTAGTATTATCCAAAAGACCGGGGCAACGTGTGCCGTCACCGCTTTATCTGCATTCTGAGAATCACGACACTGCTCAACATCCGACAATTAGTTTGCAGGCTCAAGGAGTTGATCACAGTCCGCTGTTGCTGCTGAATGTGGTGCAATCACCATGACTACTCTCCCATCTTTGATTACGCGGTCACCCAGCTCACCGGTGCTTCGTTCCATCGCCGGACATGAGCTTGGTTCTTCGTCTACGGAGGTGAAGCTTCTTATCTCCTTTAAGCGAGTTCCTGGGAGGGCGTGGAGTTCTGCAAGAGCTGGGAGGGAATTGGGTTGTGGCGGAGCAGGTACTTGGTTGAATCTCGTTTGCCTGCACGGTGTTTATTCTTTCTGAGTTGTGAGATTGTGGTGTCTGTTTTTTATGGAGTAATCTTACGGACTTTGGAGGCTGTATTGTGAGGCCGGAGTCTTGTGAGTTTGATTTTAAGGTTAGGGAGTTGATTAGGTCAAGTAGTTGGGTCGTTGTGTGCTTTGTAACGAGGTTATGACGACGTTGGGTCGCTTGGGGGCGGAGCAGTTAGAGATTTCGGATAGCTCGTTGAATTTTGAGCCCGACACTGCAATGCCCTGAATCGGATTTTCTGTCTGGGCATCTCGCAGAGGATTGATGTGATCTCCGTCGTGCAGAGCATGGTAAGGCTCTCGTTGGGCTCGAGTACGAATATGGCGCAGCGGCTCGCTCTTTTGCACGTCAATTCGGAGTTCAGACGAGACGAGTGCCGAATTGGAGATGCAAGGCTCACTTGGAGAGTGCGGAGGTGGGAGTTGCGGACGAAGCAAACGGTGCGGCCGTGGATCACAGTGAGCGGGAGGAAAGATTGCTATCGAAGGAACTAAGTGGTGGGCCAAGGGAAATTCGACTGACGAGCGTTCGAGGGCCGGATTTCGATGGAGCCTCCATATCCAGCCAGGTCTGGGAGTGGCGCCATCGCTGGAACATCCACTACGAGAGTGCAGGTTCGGACCTTATCCAATTGTGTTCTTCGTGATGTACGGATGGCCTTCACACATTTCGTCTACCATATATTAAATGTAGGGTTTAAGGGCACAACCCATGTTTACATGAATCAGTGCAGGGATTCATCTTTCATGCTTCATCATTGTATATTCTATGTAGATCTTTTCCTGCTACAAACACTCATTAACCTCGAAGTTGGCCCTTTCAATTTGGTGCAAGATCCCTCCATGTTCAGAGTATGAGCTTCAGGCTTCAACAACCATAGTCTCTCTCTTATTGTCTTGCCTTTCTTATGTTTACTTATGGAACCGCACAGGTATGGACAACACCGATGCCCCCGCATTGCTCCTGCTGCCGGGGTTTGGTGTGGGGTCTTTTCACTACGACCAGCAGCTACGAGACCTCGGGCGAGAGTACAGGGTCTGGGCAATGGACTTTTTGGGGCAAGGAAAGTCATGGCCATCGCATGACCCGGCACCAGCAGAGGAAGTGATGGAGGAGGTTCTGGAAGGCCAGGCAAATGCGAAGATACGTGATTGGGGTTTGGGAAAAACCCCGGAGTCTTGGGCGCAGGAGCTCGTGTATTCGGTAGATACATGGCGAGATCAAGTGCATGCTTTCATAGAGAAGGTCAGATACATTAGTTGTCTGCATATGCTATTCTACACAGTTTGTGACTTCGTGGTTTATCTGTATGTGTTCGTTTAAGTCTTGAATTCTAAACCCTGAACTAGGATTTTATTTTTTTGGGTTTTTTCTTCTCTTTTGTCAGGTGATCGGCGGACCAGTGTACATTGTAGGGAACTCGCTTGGCGGTTATGTTGGTACCTATTTTGCGGCAACAAATCCAGAATTGGTGAAAGGAATAGCATTGCTAAATGCAACTCCGTTTTGGGCTTTCACGCCAAATGCAAGGCGGTATCCTTTGCTTTCCAAGCTCGTTCCATGGGGAGGACTTCTTCCGGTTCCTGTCATTGCAAAGGCTATCATCAGAGTTTGGTTAGTTATACACATTTCTTTAGATTCTCAGTCTATATCATAATGGTTTTTTGTTATAGCATTAATTGGTGAAGTGGCCAGTTTAGTGAGTCTGAGCAGGTTTCTCAACTCAGAGGGTTTATATTTACCAAGTTCGTCTCTTTTGTTGTTTCAGGTGGGATCTCCTTCGAAATCCGATAACAGTACAAAAAATGATAAAACTCGTGTACGCAGACTGCTCTGTCGTTAACGACAAGCTCGTAGGGCAAATGTTAGAAGCGACCGATCACCCAGCTGCATTTGCTGCATTTACTTCAATAGTTTTCGCTCCTCGCGCACACACCGACTTCGGCCAAAACTTAATCAGGTTTGTCCAGAAGAATTGAATTGTCTGAACTTATTTCAGCTAAGTCGAATAAGATAGTTTTCATCAGTCAAATGTGCTAGTACTGTTTCACATACCTGAGTATCCTTAATAGTTCTGGAGATAGTATAGAGCTTAATTTTATCAACCACCATGAGTTCTTAACTGTATAGAAGAGTTTAGGCCTCCCCACATTCGAGGAAGACTAACCATCTATGTGTATTGTTTGAAATGGTTAGCTTGAAGGAGACAAGGACACCCATGTGTCTAATATATGGGAAAGAGGATCCCTGGGTAGTGCCATTCTGGGGTCAAAGAGCGAAGCAACGTAATCCAGATGCAGTCTACTACGAGCTCAGCCCAGCAGGACATTGTCCTCACCACGAAGCGCCAGAGGTCCTTATTTCCAGTCCAGTTACTTCTCTTTCTTTCAATTTTGATTTGCAACAGCACCCCATGGTGGGAGCCGTATTACTAACAGGAGTGTTAAAATGAATTTGGAATTGCATTTTGCCAGGTTTACCGTTGAAGCACTTTGCCAATACATTAACACTTTGTTCAAACGTCCCTTCGTTCTATACCAGGCTCACCTTGCTAAGTGTGGTTTTTTCTATGCTGTTGTCAGGTGGTTAACACACTTGTGCGAAAGTGGGTGGAGAGTGTGCAATCCCAGGGTGCTCTATCACCTCCCTTACTCGATGGTGAAGTGAATCAGAAACAACTTTATTGGTTCGTGGTTGATAATTTAGGAAAGAGAGTATGTGTTCGCGTAAAAGCCACGCAAGGCTTCTGGAGCAATTTGATAGACAGTATTAGAGAGATATTTTCAAAGCGTTCGCTCCAGTCTCAAGTTATAGAAGCTGCGGAAGAATCGAAAGTTTAGCCAGTTGTATCAATATTTTCATTTAGAAATTATAAGTGTAAATTAATTCACCACATATATTGAGAGAATCGGCAATTTAGAACTAAAGGAATGCCTACGAGCTCTTTAGAACTTGATTTGCAACCGACAGCTCAATGTTGCAAATGCCCCCGTATGCACGTGGCTTGTGGCCAGCTATCCTCCAATTATCACTAACATTGTAGTTTCCCATTGTCAGTGCCAATACCTCCGTCAGGTTGCAACAACCCGGTTAATGCGTTGACACATTGTAAATACCTAAGTTTGGTGAAGAGAGGCAAAAAAAAGTACACAAGGACAAAATATTCAAGGAGAGCAGACCTGATATCACAGCCTGAGTAGCAACGGAGTCGCCTAGAAGGAACAGCAGAATGATGTTTTCCGAAGCAGCATCTGCTCCATTTTCGCTGAAAGGACTCGTTAAGAGACGATGCCGTCGGGTCTATGGTCCGATCCAGCATCTACGCCATTGCGCTCTTGAGATAACCTCCAAAATGGAACTCTTCAAGAGCGAAAAAGATAGATAAAAGGCCACAGTGAAATCCAGAAATAGAATATGGAACAAAAAATAAGTCGGAGTGTCAATATCACAAAGAACTTTGGAAGTTTGAGTA
This sequence comes from Ceratodon purpureus, assembly GCA_014871385.1. Classification (NCBI taxonomy): domain Eukaryota; kingdom Viridiplantae; phylum Streptophyta; class Bryopsida; order Pseudoditrichales; family Ditrichaceae; genus Ceratodon; species Ceratodon purpureus. The sequence goes on from CM026425.1 coordinate 16,009,749, forward strand.
CAAATTCTGTGACAAGAGCCGATACTCAATTCACGCAAAAACAAAGCTACCACTATAGAGCAAGCCTCTTCGTATTAGTGAATCATATTCAATAATCAATGCATTAAACTGGAAAAGCAGAAGTGCTCCTACTCAATCGCTTCCTCAGAAAAACAAGGACCTGTCTGTCCAAATCAAGCAGAATAGCTCCCTAGTGAATCTATCTTCTGGTGGTAAATTGCAAATCACTTACAATTAGCTTTCAGTCAGGCATCTACATGAAGATAATCATTCTAACAGGAGTCGTGAAGAATAGTATTCCTCAAACATACAGACAGTCCTGAACACTCATCACAATCCCACACAATTACCCATTATCGATGTCGCTCAGAATTTAAACGCCACAAAGTCGGCTCATGTTCATTCCGGAGAAGTCCATACAAGTTGAAAGTACATGAGAAGGATCTTCTATCATTGACATTCGCAGATGCTATTGATCAGCTCTTCGAGCCACTCTAATTTGCTGCTATGTACGAACTATATTACGTAGCTAGTTAGAGGATCATAACCCCGAAACGTCACCAACCATAACGACGACGGGGCTTCGCACAACGTGCTCGCCATCCGACCACGACACACTGCCAGATCCCTGAAAGAATGACCCAAGCGCGACCTCGGGCAAGGTCGCTGCGCCGCGCGGCGTCACTGTCAAAACATAGCTCTGCTTTGAGCCTGCTCTGGAGAATTTCAGAGTGGAAGGCTCGACGGAGATGTGGAATCCCTTGGGCTGCACATCCACGGTGGCCTTGTATGTGCCACCAGCGGATCCCACGTTTGACAAGGTCCGGGAGAAGCTCACCGAGGTGTCCACCAGGGAGAGAGCAGCGGCATCTCCGAAATGGGCAACAAAACTCGGGAGATTGGCGTCTTCGATGCGCGCTGGCGGGTTGGACGGACAGGCATATCCGTCTCGGTCGAAGAGCTTGATCTGGGTGCTGTTGTACCCCAGCCCGCACAAGAAGTGCAAGTAGTCACCCGTGCCCATGTCGTACACCAGCCCCGGGTTCATCGCCTTCTCAGGCTGTGCGAATCCTGCTCCGAAATCCCATGGAGATGCTGCGCTGCTGGTCTCTTGAGCTGTGATAGTGTTGTTGGTGTTGTCGAGGGTGGTAGCCGTGGTCATGAGGGCTGATCGAATAGCGGCAGGACTCCACTTCGGGTGCCTGGAGTGCAGCAAGGCGCCGAACCCGCTCACATGGGGGCACGCCATGGACGTCCCGGACTTGAAAGCGTACTGGTTATTCTTGATTCCTGCTGCGAGGATGTCCACACCGGGCGCTGCTAGGTCAGGCTTGAGCCATTGCCCACGCGCATATCGGATGGGTCCTCTCGAGGAAAATGCTGCCACCTTTGGTGCGGGCGTAGTACCATAAACCGTCTTCGTAGGGAGAATGGTGGCCGTGGGTTTGCTGGTGGAAGCAATGTACGCCAAAATGGGCAGGCGGGCATCGCTTCCCAGTTGTGTAAAAGGAATGGCAGATTCTGATATCTGAAGCCCCTCACCCCAATATGGGCTGAGGACGAAAATGATTCCCGCTGCACCTGGTGCACCCGAGAATCTTGGGGATCGTTCGTCGACGTTGCACACCACTATTTTTCCAGCAAGAAGGGACGCATCAAGCGCCTCCACTTGGCAGAAGCTTGCGTTTTCTGCCGAAATCCCGTTGATGGCAGCGTGCCCAGCGTAAATTAGTGGCGCATTCGTCACATGCTGCAACCCTGCCTTCGGAGCAGAACCGAACCTCCCGACAAGAATCTCTCCGTTGCCGAGCAGGACGTTCTGCTGCTCCTCGCGGTCCTGGGTTGTAGCTGCAACAGTGGTGTACCAGGGTGCATTGTTTGCGATGGATCCCGGAGTTGGTCCCTCGTTGCCTCCAGCAACAGAGACAAAGACGCCTTTCTTCACAGCGTTGAAGGCCGCAACCACCTCCGCCTCCGCGCCTTCGAAAAAGTCAGGGATGCCGTCGGGACCAACTTTGGATCCAATCGAGTAAGAGATGACGTCCACGCCATCCGCTACTGCGCGATCAAATGCTGCCACAAGGTCCGTTGTCATGCCGCCTTCGGGTTCCCACAACGCCTTGTACACCGCAATCCTGGCTTTCGGCGCCATCCCGACGGCGGTTCCTCTGGCTAACCCCTTGTAACTCGCGCGTCGCGCCCATCGTCCAGCTGCAGTTGAAGCGCAATGTGTGCCGTGGCCGTCAGAATCTCGTGCAGAAAGGATGTTCTCATTTCCTTTCTGGTCAACCCCATCCACAATCTTCCCGTACTCGGCTTCGTAGCCTTTATAGAAATATTTGGCGCCGATGATCTTCTTATTGCAATTGGCAGCAGTGAAGTTCGTTCCGGCTGTACAAGAGCCCTTCCACCGCTTTGGAATGGGTCCTAACCCGTGGTCGTTGAAGCTCAGACGCTCAGGCCAGATTCCGGTGTCAATGACGCCGATGATGGAGTCCGCTCCATAATTGCTCTCCGGCCACAGGTGGGCATTCTCCCCGGACAGACCCACAAACTCCGAACTGTGCGTAGTCTGAGGCTTGTGGACTCTGTCTTGGTACAATGCCATGACGCAGGGAAGGGACTTCATGTACGCCACTTGCTCCGCCGTCAGGCGAGCGGAGAATCCGTCGAAGACATGGTGGTAGACGTGATGAAGAGAGTCCATCCCATCATCGGGATGGTCAGCAGCCAGGAACGCCTTGGCTCCATCCATGAGCTCCGTGTACCAGGCATGCTTCGCATCCACGTCCAGGTGTGTAGCATTCTTCTCCATGTGGATGATGTAAGTCTTGCTTCCGACAGGTGCGCCATCCAGACACAGCAAGGACGACAACAAGGCCACAGCCACGAGAACCAAGAGATTCGAGGATATCGGAGATATCCTCATGATGTATGTCCGAACCAGAAATTTGGTTCCACCGATTCAAGCTGCTTGATGGTGGTGCGGTCACCAGAATACTTAGCAGGCAGCCAACAACGACACTCTGTTACAACTTCACGCTTCGCCAAGTCCAACTGAGTAGATCGCCTTGGAACTGATATTGTAGTGAAGCTGATCTCGGTGACTATCAATCTAAGGCCTCATCGAAGTTTGAACTGTCCTCTTAACTTGAGAGGCAAACTGAAGAGGGCTGGTCAAGATGATTCAGAGACGTGAGTCAGAAAATGGGCCGATGTTGCTCTAGTGGATGATCTGGATTATGTATTAGGTTGATCCTGCAGTCCTATATATGGTGATCGATATATGGTACGGGAAACAAGTTGCCGTCGCCGCGTTTAGGAAGATGAAATGGTAAGAGCCTAGTCTCGGTGTTCTAATCTAGACTGTGTGGGGAACAGTTCACGGTGTCCCTGGTATCGACGATTCAGTCACAAACGCGGAAGAAGGAAAAAGTTTGAGTAACCTGATTGACCCATTGACCCATTACTCAAGTCGGTTATTCAAAGTGTATCTCAGTTGAATCAGGCGTTGAGCGGTTGGTCACGTGGAGGTGTGGTTCTACACAAACAGTCAAATTATTTAGACTGGGACAGCTTTCGTTGATCTTGCTGAATGTACTGGCAGAGAAAACATGTGCACAAGTTGCTGTGGTGATCAAACATTCGTCACCCCTGGGAAATAGGAGCCGGGCTATTTCAAGACACCTCAACTAGTCCATTATATGCAGTATTGTGCTAGGTCAGAATATGGTATTTTTTGGCGGAGGTCTCTGCGGTGAAATATCACCTTTTAGAGTGACTCGATTTGTTTCAACTTGGTTTGGAGCATCTCCTTCACGCCGGAGGACCCACGCGTGCGCACTCCCATACTGTCCAAACAAAACCACGAGTAACTTAATTATTGTGCAATCCCCTGTCCGTCCCTCACAATTCCTACGTTGACCTTTTGGTTTCAACATGGATAAAATTCTGATAAATGAACATGGTTGTTACAAGATGTTGAGAATTTCAGAAGGTTTCGAGGAAATATGTTATGGTTGACGAAACTTCTTCTCTTAGTGTGTACCTGGTAATAGTGACCATGCAGGCTCTTAGTTTCCATTTCATCAGCTTTTTAAATAACTGATTTGTGATTTGATTTATAACAAAAACAACTTGTCTACAAGTGGTACTTGTGTATTATTGATGAGAATACTACATTGTTCTTTTTAAACATTATGGACCAACGTATTTCAAATTTCTGTACAAGCTGAAAAATTACCAAGTTCCAATACCTTGCTTATAAATGAATACTCACTAAAATTTTGTCACACACATACTTGACGTAAATTAGTGCAAACCATAATCCACATTAGTTTTCAACCCACACTGTAGAACGTGAATGGTTCAAAATCAGATACTGCTAGAGGTGCCCTAATGTTGCTTTGAACATGAGGGTTGGAATTGGGAGGAGGACTTGGTCCCAATTTTGTGGAGCTTTCATTTTGTTACCAATTGTTGACTTCGACCCTTGCAACAATCCACAATCCTGTATTTGGCAAATGTTTCTCATGCTGGTGGTGAGTGGGTTTTGTTCATACACTCATCATCATCTTACTTGGTGAGTCCGACTGTTCAATTCCTGAGCTCAATTGAGTCTTCAGTCACATATGTTTTTGTTAAATAGCATGACTAACGGTGTTCATCTCCTGACATTTAGACTAGTAGCAAGCCGTGTCTTAAGAAACCATGAATCTTCAATTAGGAAAATTTGTACCAAAGAGTATTTTGATGTTCTTAATTGATATGGCAATTTTTTGTTCATCTGGCTACCGGTAGGCCATTTCTCTTGATAAACAATCTTCTTTCGAACTCGTAATGTGTGCACTGTGAGCTCTGAAGCTACACCGGAAAACATGTCCTAAGGCGGATATACAGAACTTCCGACAACTGTAAAATGGTTCTTGTCAAAGATACGTAGGCTCATGGGTTTAGGTCTAATCTGCCAATATTATTTTCAACAACAATGATAGATATCAAGACATCCAGGTTTTTTAGGATGCTGAAGGTGAAAGAAAAGCCGGACGGATCAGTGAAACTAGTTGGATTGAATGCGATGGCACAACAAAATTTGGGATTAAAAGTAAAGATGTCAATACTATAGTACAAGTTGGTACTCACTCAACTAAGTTGGTACATGAAGAGGCTTGGAGGTAGAATCCGAGGGAAATGTTTTAGCTAAAAATCTTTCTATGATAGAGAGGAGTTCATCTGGAGTTTCTTCTTGTGGCAAATGACCACACCGCTTTACGAGTTCAAATTTGGTATTTGGCAGCGCAACAGCTAGCCGCCTTGCGTTCCACGCTGGTACTAAATGGTGTGTATTACCTGTCACAACAAGAACTGCACAACAAAATGGAATTGTTATTACTGTACTGTACAGTGGAGATACTTAAGTGAAGAGTCAGGAGAAATAACAACCACGTGCATGGCACACAGCTTGCACTTAATCGAACCTACAACACATCTATACATGTTAACGAGGGCAATTCCTTGGTCTCAGAAAACAACAGCATATCAAATCGCTGCTTGCATATGAAGCAAATTACTTCAACTTCGCCTAAACGTGAGAACATACATTTGTGGCAAGTAGAACACATTGTATTTTGGTTGTATTTGAAATGAATCCACGACTTTAGTGGGTCTAAGGACAAATACATAGTTGAAATTCATATCAATGTGATCCTAATGAGCCATTGGGATCCCAATTTGAAGCTTCTTGTTAGTAGAAACACTACTGGAATAACGGTCCCAGAATACGAGAGATTAGACCAGGCAGTACACGCAGTGCTGGTGTATACACGCAGGTGTAGTGGAAGTGTGTCACCGGTGTAACCCGGCATAAGCAGAAACTCGTTTGGTTAAAATTAACAGCAGCCTGGGTTCGATCCCGCGCTCTATTTCGGTGCATGGAATATTGGACCTGACACACGGTACGCATGAGCTGGCTTTGTCGCGACTTATTATAGGGACGCGTCATCAGTGACTTTAACATGCTGACTCATCACGCGTCTTGAGTTCAACCGGGTATGGAGACTGAGTTGATGTCCGGAATTTGGACGGTTTAAGGTTGACGACCTGGTTCTGGCTCATATCCGGTCACTGTATCATAACCAGTGCATGATATACCGCTGCCATTGATATCCGGAGGATTCTGAGTGTCCGGGTTGATACCCAGAAAAATCACGCGTCTCAAGTGCATACCCATCATTTGGTTTTAGATGGGTCCGGGTATCCCAGTGAGCGGTTTCTCAGGTGTCGGCGAGGGTCGCAAATAAACATCTGCGTTCTATTTTTGAGATATGGATAATGTGTCACTGGAGACGGAATGGATCTATTTGAAATTGCCGTGTCGGTGAGTTTCAGTGCATTGTCGGTTGAATCCTATTGTTGGCGGAATTGTACTGACGGTAGATTGAAATAGAAGGAGTGGTTTGTGGCATCGTCTATTTTTGTGCACATGCGATGTTACTGTGGAATGCATGCGTTTGTAATTCTGGAACAACATGTACAAAGAGTGGATCTCCAAATATCATTAATCGAGGAATGGGCGTGTTGGTCCCGAAAGGTGGTAACATATAATCCGAAAATACTCGGACTTGGGATGATTAGTAGACAACTGCGACCTAGTATGTAGACTATATAACAACATTATACCATATCAAACTGGTTTCATGGCTTGAATGAGACTAGATGCCGAGATGACCACATTATAGATTTGTGACGTCCTTGCGCGGGAGGCAACGCACTCTCGATGATAGAACATCCCACCTCTGGTTCCGGGAACAGCAACGGCACCGAGTGCTTGAAAATCCGATGTACCTGGATCCACTGGTGTCCCTCCGAGCACTGTGCACCCAGCTTCGTGGACTTTGTTCTCCACGCAACACCGGCCTTGCCTTGCGCAATAGCAAGAAGAGGGAAGTCAGGGTGTAAAACCCAGACCAGCTTCCCTGTCGATATGGGATCGCAGCCTTCGTCTCGGGGCACTATGGGTTCTGGCGGAGTCTTCGTGCATAGCGTTGCTGCTTTGCCCTTCTTCCTGCCACGCGTTTCGATAGGGACGACCGCGGGTGCCTGGTTGCGACGAGGAGGAGTAGGTTCAAAGTCAGACGAGTCCCAATCGGCAGCGGCTGGGCACAGAAGATGGTGCATGTCTTTGTGGCCAGACGCAGGCGGTGGAGTGCTGGAGTTGGGATGTGCGGGGTAACCGCATGCCGCAACGTCCATCTCAGCTTCTTCCAACTGTGGGTTGTCGATATGCATGCTCGCCGCCGGAGTCGGTGCAGGATCAGATGCTGCATGCGTTGTGGCGGTGGCTATGGTGGCCGAGTCATGCATTGGGGTGTCGAGTACGGCCCGTGCCAACGGCGTAGCAATTGGCGTCTCATTCGCCATGTCGGAGGTACATTTTGTCATCGGGGTCTTCGAATTCGATGTCGCATGTGCTTTGATTGCAGTGGTCGTTACTGCTGATTGAGGTGAGAGGATGATAGTCTTATCGCTCCGTGACGGTGATGCTGAAACAATAATGAAAATTATGTGAGAATGCATACTATTATGTGATAACGATTATGTGAAAACGAAAATTATGTGATAACGATTTCACACTACACGGCTGGTTTGCCATTAATTGGACATAGAAGTTTCAGGGTCCTCAATTACCTGACTTCTCTGGAGATATCTTGTGTAGTTGGGCCCTCTCACGAACCTGTGTGTCTGCTTCTTTGGAAGCCGTGGTAGACCTCTTGATCATCGCGATCAGTTCCTGCATGGCTGAGCGGGTACTACTTACGTCGGCCTGAATGAAGTCCAAACGGCTCCCCATGGCCATGTTTGAATCTTCGGCCCTGATGAGCCGGGACTCGAGCCTCTCGATTCGCGCCCTTTCGTGGATTTGTAGGTCGTTATGGAACATATTTAACTCGTAATCAGATAGGTCGTTACCGATCGAGTCCTGGTTGTGACGTCGACCACTGGAATCCTGTACGCGTGAGAAAAACATTTTGTGATTAGTGCAGAGGATGATGTGCATACTGACTATGAAGGATCACTGAAAGAGGGTTTTGGTTGAAACGTACCGTTGAGTGACGGTACCTAATAGCATATGGATTGGAATTCTCCGTGTGCGATTGGATGTGTCCGACGTTTGCATACTCTGTCTCGGCGTCAAGTAGTGAGTCGTGGCCAAGTGGTACAGAGGGCTCGGACCGTGCGCTCTTAAAGCTATTGAAGGGGGTCTGAGTAGGGAAGGTGACGGCGTTGTAGTCCTGCAGAATCCATAGTGTCCACACTGATAAGGGGAAACAATTGCATCACATAATCAACCTCAAAATGTACAGTGTGAATGAGAGTAGAAGGCGTAGTCATACGGGTGAGCGGAGACATCGGGATAGAGGATCATTCGAATCGTCTTCAGCAAAATCCAAGTAGTCCTCTGGTTCATCGTCGTGTCTGATGCGTTTCTGTGAGGGCGAGTCGTCACTGTAAGGTATGCTTCCGCTCGATGTTGCACCAACTCGAGAGCGTTTCTCCTTCATCATCTCGCTCTCCCTCTTACCAGCATCACTTCTCCAATACTTGTCAAGCATCGCAAAGGCCTCATCCGGGCAGTCCTCATGTTTCCGGTGATCGTTCTCTACCCAGAACTTCTTCCATTTTGACCTATCATTACTAATGAAACCAGCTACGTACTCTGTAAGAACGTCCTCCCTCACAGGGACTTCGAATGAGAACATTTCGTCGAGTTCTCGTTGGATTGTGTCCAAACTCCACTTCCGCGAAATGGGATGCTTTTTGTGCTCCCGAATTGACCAGTCCAGCGTTCGCTCCCCAAAGTCGCTGGCGGTTATACCTTTGACAACCAAGACAATCCCGAATACGAGATATATGTCAAGGAATTGTACACTCGCATCCTCCAATTGAACTGGCCCATCTCCGGAGCGATACCGTTCCATTTTGCTCGCGGGCTTGTAGCCGAAGCATCGGGGATAGACATAAACTGGGCCGAACTTGCGTTTAAACAAACGCACCCGCATCAGTCGCATTCTGGGATCCCTCGCGTCTTGCCTCACTTTGCACAATTGACGGTACAATTTGCACTGATTATCATATGATTCGCTCTTCATCTGCCTTGTTTTCCATTTGCATTGCTTTTGCTTCGCACTGTTTTCCATTTGCATTGCTTTCCATTTGCATTGTTTCCCACTTCGCAGGATACTAGTCTAAAGTCATCACACGGAAGTACAAACTATGGTGTATGATTGCATTGATTTTATTTTTTTCCAGGTACCGCTGAATCCTTTCCCAAAAGTCCTGCCATTCGATCTCACTGAGGTATGTTTGATCGGCCATGTCCTCCCCTGTTTTTCGTGCATGTTGACTCTCCATTGTTCTGGTTATTTGCTCGTTACTTCATGTGTATACATTGTCCACACTCTGCGCCCATGATCTCAAAATGGTTTCATATGTATTTGATCTAATTCATTTTGAATTATCTACAGTGGACGTTGTCGGTGCATGTGAACAGCGCCCGCACGTGGTACAGGATAACAGGGGGAGATCTCCAACTCCTGTGCGAAACTTCCTCCCGGACGATGTCCCCCTCAAATGTGAGCCTGCGGATCCCAGCAACTTCAAAGACTTGGGCAAATTCTCCGTCGCCGACAATGCCTTTCACACGATGACCAGTTCCACATTCGCAGGTCTGTCGAAGCTACGTGCAGCAATCGAGAAAGCAGTGATGGACCAGCGTAACAAGCTGTGCATGGACTCGCACGATGAGAAGGAAGAGGTTGCAAATCTCAAGGTGAAGCTGACCAAGGAAAAGGAACGCCTCAAATACGTGAATCGGAAATTGGGCGAGAAGATTGACAGCCATGTCCGTGCATGTGACGAGTACGAACGCGCCCGCCAAGTTTGCATTGCAGCTCGTCAGGACGAGGGAAGTTTGACCAACGTGGAGCAACTCGCCGGCCGCAAGTCCTTTGTGCAGAATTGTGAGTCTATGGAGCTTTCCACGCAGCAGAACGTTGACACAGCAAAGCAGCGCTGGAACAACTGGGAATTCAAAGCCAAGAAACAAGCAACGGTCATTGCCAAATTGAAGACAGAGCTGGCAGAAGCAGAGACTAAGTACGAGAAGTCATGCTCAAATACTGATTCTGACCTCGCTGACCTAGAAGCTGTCCTGGATTTTGTCAAGCAGCTTTAGTTTACTCAATTCACCCCATGCCGACTCTTTTTCTGCTCATGTCTCATATGTTTCATGCAAGACACTAGACACAGTTCGTTCTTTACTTTTACATTGTCTCACGACGCGGCAGCTACCAGATCCTAGCTTTAGAGCGATCGATCGTAACTTCTTCTCATGGCGATTAGTTCTAGACAATTGAAGACTCTGTAATTGCATTGTTTTGTTCACTTTGTCGACATTGGAAATGTGTCACTTAGTTTGTCATTACTCTTAATACAAATATGTTTCTTTTCATCTGGTATAACGCACATATTCAATGTGCCTTTCTGTGCAAATGTGCACCTGATACGTTTTAACCTGCACTCACATATCCAATTGCTCACTTCCCCGATGTCCTACCTGTTGGCAATCATCAACCCAAAATATGCACATCGCAGTCGTCAACAGGGGAAAGGCTTCTCTAGGCGGACCTCAATCGACACCGGATACCAAGAAGAACGACACCGGGTATCAACACGCACTTGCACAGCTCGACAGCCACGTGGAATGTGGGCCACAACCGTCAGCTTTGAGATATTCACAACCACTCCCCAAATAATTTCGCTACTGTGGCTCCTCAAATCGCGTGAACAATACCCTCGCTCAGAGCAGAGACTGTTCATCACCGGATTTAGCTTCCTCGCAATCCGCTCACGGCTCCTATCCCTGCCCGGTAGCGAGACACAGTGTTTAATGGGACCACTATTCATTGCAAAATGTGGACGCTGATCCCAAGAGATAAATATATATATAACCTTTGGTCCCAAGAGATTCCTTTGACTTCATGTCTGCAGCCGGGTTCACTGCCATGGCCAATGCAAATTCGAGCAATGCTCTCTCCCAATCTTTGCACTGCAGTGGCTGCCAGACTCACAATACCAAATCCTTAAGATGACTATAAATCTCAAACAGTCTTGTTCAACATGAAAAATGGAAAACCACTAATCTAAACGTCATCCTAAAATAACACTTGTATTGATTTCCGCTTCATCGATACCATTTTAGGTTGGAGGAAAAATCGTTTTATAAAAAAGCTGCGGACAAAGGAACGCACCTTTGAATAACCTTGAAGGACATCCTCGTCCGCTTTCTCTGGGTCGTACCAAGCCATGCGCACTCCTCTTGTCCCAAACCTATCCATGATAACTCGGACCTGAAAATTAACAATAATTCAATGATGTCAACAGCACTTGCCAAACAGAGATGGAGCGAAAAATCTACTTTGATAGGTCTTGAATATCCATCACCATACCATCTGCTATTACAATTATTTACATGCTACTTTGCACAAAGAAAGCCTAAGTGCAATACGTAACCATGTTGAAGATATAGGAAAGTACCGCCCAAGTTGCAGGCCAAGATCGAATAGCTGCGGTTACAAGCCCCTCACGAGTATCCCTAATTGCAGATTCCACTCGTGCGACGAATTTCTCAGGCAATATTATTTGAAACAAAGCCTGGACTGCTGCTTTAATGATTTGCAGCACTTTAAATACTCGCACCAAAACCCACCAAATCGCTTCTCGTGCAGTCCAAACTATGTCGGTTAATCTGAGTTTCTTATCCGAAAGTAGATCTTCTCTTCCAACTTTCTTCTCTTCCCCTGGCATCATACATTGCAAGACAGTGACGACCAAAGAAAATAACAAAAAAGCGAATCGAGTAGCAGATTCGTTTCATTCTGATAACTTCCGTTTTTCTTGCATAAATCAATTCAGAATCGTGCAGTTTCTTGTCTTCTTTGTGCTCACTCACTCAATCCACAATTTCCCATTTTCCACATGAACATCTGGGCACCTCCCCATTTTCTGTGAATAAAAACCAGTGTCAAACTCCGAACAAAAGTAAAGAGACTACCCTTGACCCTTCAGACGCTAAAATCAGCATCTATCAACAAGCACCTACTGACGTATCTGCAAAAGTACCTAGCAATCTGTATAGAGTTCTGGTTCCGAGGATGATGACGTTCAAGTAGAGTTTAAGACGGTTTAAAGTTCAAGTTACCTTTGTTGCGAATAAATTTTGACCGCTTTTGCATCGTATTCTGTACTATCAAAATTTCAGACCTTCTTCAGAACCGAGCACAAATTCTCGAAGCTCGAGGGCATTGAACACAGCATGCCCACTCATGTCGTTATTGAAGTAAACAAACACGTCACGACCTGCTTTCATTTGTGAATGAATCCACATCGCGTGCTTCTGAAGAGCATCCAAACTGTATCTCTCTGTGTAATTGCGACCATGAAACCGTAGATATATCCAGTCTGCTGTAACCACCTACCAGACAAGTAATGAAATCAGAAAGGGAGGAAAAAATAGTTTAACCAAAAAGGCCAACCAAAACTAGCTTGTGGACTAATTTTGGCATTTCAAAGATACAAAGAAGTTACGAGAAGTATAAGAAACACATACCTGTGGATGCAGTGAGTGAATATCCTCATGATCATGGATAACAAGAGAGGCATTATGGGCCCGTAGCAACGCATAAACATCGTCCACCAGCCATCTAGAATCTCTGAATTCAATCGCCCAACGATGTTGTCGAGGTGCTTGCTTTAAGAAGCATTCAAGTCGCTCCAAATTCAAATCAAATCTTGGAGGCAACTGACACAGAGGTCGAACATAATTTCAAATATAAGTCCTCCAAACACATCGTCTACACATGATTCATACTGTCAAACGTAACCACATAGGGCAAATTTCTGGACATCAAAAAATTTCTGTAAGGGGTTCACCTGCACTAGTATCGGTCCAAGCAACGGATTTCCCAGTCGGTTAGCCCGGTCGAGGAAAAGAGAAATAGGACCTTCAGGATCCTTGAGCCGCTTCATTTGAGTCAAGTACCTGTTGACATAGTTGTTCCAAGACTGTCAATAGAGCCATGCCGCATCAATATCCAACTGATTTCAGAAATACCAATCCACCGACAACATGAACAAGCACGGAAAAAAATGGAAAAAAAATACCAACAATCATCCTTCAAAATAAAAATTTCCATTTTCGATTGTTCAAAGCTGGCGTAAGTTTCTCGACATTCAGTTACCTGCTAAACTTAAGTGCATAGGAGAAACCCGAAGGCGCCTGGTCACGCCAGCTCTCGAAAACCTCTGGCGCTGGAAGCCGGTAAAACGTGTTATTGATTTCCACGGTGTCAAACAACCGTGTGTACATTTCAAACCAATGCTTCTGCGCAACACCTTCCTCATATACAATGCCTTTCCAATGTTTGTACACATACCCCGATGTCCCAATCCGAAAACTACCCCATCCCTCCCGAGCCAGCTCTTGTGTACATTTCCATGGTTGGCTTCCACCTCTTGTCACGGTCAGGGCTTTCGTAACATGTTGAGCTTCAGCTCCCACCTCAAGCTTAACCTTCTTCGACGCCCTGTTTGTATCTGTTAAACATTGCAGCAGCAAAATGTTAAAATCAGTTTTCAAATTCAGATCTACCTTAAATGAAGTCAAGAATAAACAGTGCTTCTAAATCGGAATGGCCAATACTTGGATTACATGCCTTTTTCCTGCAATTTTACAGAAACCGAGTCATTGTTACCGCGAAGGCTCTGTCTCGTCTTGGCTCGTTTCTTCGAAGGCTTCGACTCTTCTACCGAACATTCTTCCAGATCTTGCTTTACATTGAGTGCTTTACTTGTTGGTGTTGAGTGGTCCAAACCCGCCTTCCATTGAGACTTGTTATAATCAATGACACCAACTGCATCAGGTTTAGCATCGAGTTCAACCTTGACCTCAGTCTTTGTCGCTCGGAGAAGAGGTTGCTCCACACCTGCGGTCGGCTTCGTGGAGTTGCTCATAATGGATAAGTTGCTATACAAGATACTATGGCGGGTACTGCGACTCAAGTATGCAGGGAATAATGCGGTCCTTGCTTGAATGAAATGAGACGCCATATGTACACCATGGTGGTAAGAGGTAATTTGTACAATGGAGAGACGATTAAAGAGATTATTGATGAAAGAAACAGGAGGCGAGCTCTTTGGTCCGTCCCATCGGAGAATGTAATTAACCCTAAAGTATCACAATTGTGGATGACTCTGTATGTGCCAACAAGAGCTCTTCCCGTGTGAGATAATCTTCTCAACACCTGAAACCTATACACTCATTAGTACACAAAAGCAGTTGAACTGTACGAATTCCAACTGCTCACTCAGAAATATCTCATGTTCCAGAAGTAACTGCAAATACTAATCACAATTCGCAATTACTGGAAACAAGACAGCACTCAAAACTCAACTACTGAACACAGCCAGCCGAAACGGCTGCCAAGGCACCCAATCGACTTCAAATCATCTTAACTCCAATAACCTCAAAAAGAAAAACTTAACCAAACCATGAACACAATCCTACAGCAAAATGCAAACCACAACCACCCAAAAAACCCAAACGCACGTCACATGAAGCAACAAAACAGACCAAGGAATAAGAGAAAGATGCCGTGATTACGCAGACCCACGGCCCAATTCCCAGAGCTGCATGTGCTCCCTGAAACTGGCAATTGAGAGAAGAGAAAACAACAAGCATGAAGATCAGTTACCCACCAAATTCCAGTTCACAGGCCAAACAAAACCATGCGGTTCCATGAAAACCGTGCTCTCAACTGGGCGCGTGGGAGGACCACTTGGCAAGCTCGGAAGCCAGCGCAAAAACGCTTCGCCAAGTGTAGTTCTGACCTCATTGATTGCGTACTCGGTACAAGTTACGACCCATCACGGGTCACGGATGGGGAAGATTTTCACCAGAAAATTCGAGAACGGAGCCGGTCGGTGACAGGCGACGTCGTGAGTGTCGCGGCGCCGTCGCCGCGGCTCCGACTGATTCCTGGCGTGACATGTGGGGAGGTCCACCTGCCTCCCGGTCGAATGGCCACACAGGCTCTGCGCCTCCGCCCAAGTGGAAGACTTGTCGCCCCCATGGCGTGCGTACAGGCTACTTTTAAGCCTCTTCTCCACCTCCATCTCGCTCTTACGCTCCTTGTTGCGCTTCTCTTCCTCGATCCTTCTCCCTCCTTACCGTCCATCACGAGTGGCATCTCCGTAGCGTCTCACCCCGACCCCTCGTGCTATAATTTCACACCCTTTCTGCGCTCATAGCTCATTCAAGGTTTCCATCTTTGAGAAGTTAGTGGTCTTCTTTGTTGATAGTTTTAGTTTCTGTGTATCTTTGTTTCTGTTCAAGGAGTTTTGAAGTTGTGTTTGGAGGAGTGTTGATCGCTGCGTGAAGGAAGTTGTGGGTGGAGATCAAGTTTTGTTCGGCGTTGTTGTGAGGAATTAAGATGGCCGGTGATAAGGCGTATCCTTACCCTCAGCAGGGTTACCCGCCTCAGGGATACCCACCTCAAGGTGCGTTGCTACTTTGCACATATCTTACTCTCTCGCTGCAAATTACATGCTCATAATCAGTCCATCGACGTTACTATATTACATCTTGCTTCGCAAATTATGTTGTGGTCGTGTAACAACTTTGATGCACCTGAGGTTTCGTTGCACTTGTGTCAATATGCTCATATTTTGTTACCTTAGACTGTACTCTAAGATGGCAGATAGACTATCTTTGTGGTGGTGATACTGTAGCTTGATCCGGAGGTTTTTTTCTTTTTTGGAGGAAAACTTTTATGACATGTATCATACTATCTGTAATAGGTTATTTTTTAAATTGAACCTAGTATTGATGATCTAAAGCATGTGATTGTGGTGTTTTTCCTTCCAGGATATTTTCAACAAGGTTATTACCAACAAGGTCCTCCAGTCATGGGACCTCCACAGGGCTACTACCAGGAGAGACCTCGTCGTAACGGTGGCGGTGGTTTTCTGAGGGGCTGGTGAGATTTCTAGTTTCCAATTCTTCCGTTGTTCTCACTTTGATTAATACCTATGTGACTTAAATTTCTTGTTTAGATAACCTGATATTGCGTAAGTAAACTTGTAAATTACAGAGCCGTTCTCTTTCTTTTTTAGTATTTTTTATGGATTATTCCTGAATTGATTCTTTGTGAATTTTCAAGGTTGACATATTCTAGGTACCATCGTTTCTAATCTCATGAATGTTGTGTGTGATTTGCAGTCTTGCAGCGCTGTGTTGTTGCTGTCTGGTGGACGAATGCTGCTGTGACCCTGAGATCTTTCTCAACTGTTAGATATGTAGGTTATTCCTACTTAGTACTACCTCAAGCGATTATTGCTTTGATTAGTCTCATTTTGAGTTTTTGAGATCACATGGGCGGTTGTACTGTCTGCTTCAAACATCAGATATGTGTAGGCAGTGGTGATCAGACTGTATTCCACCTCCCTTTTTACATTGTATAGTGTAATTAAAGCTATAGCATACTATCCTGGATTTTGTGCTCAACTGGTGGATTTGCAATTTGTGTTCACCAATTTCCTAAAGGACGATTATAAAGCTTAACCTTCCATTTGAAGAAATTTTATAAAACTACGCATGGTTGTAGAAATCTATTTTTGTTGTTTTTAATGTTGATCAAATTTTATTCTTTGTATATAAAATTAACTTTCTATGCATAATGTACTTCAAACATTTGTCTTGTCATTTTCTTATTGATTTTTCTTATTGATTTTTCTTTCGATGGTTTCATTTCATTGTTAGTATTTGTTAAAATTAAATACAAGATCCTTATAGTTTCATGATTCTAAAATAAATTAAATTATTCAACTATGAATGATGTATATATCATTGTCAATTCTTTACATAATTGAATTTTTTTTATAATGGTGGTGTTAAAAACATGTGTATTATTGGTGAGAGATTGCCTTTGTGGTTACACTATAATTTATCATTTTAAATAGTAATTCTTATAGCTACTTAATGCAAAGAAGATGCTTTGAATAATGGTAAACTTCTCCAAAAAATAAATGTTTATAACAAATTTGTTTTGTTGTTTTGCATTTGCTGTTAGAAATTTTGGTCAAGGGTCTTTCTCAATTTAAGTTTAATGACTTTGTTCTAAAAATGATGGCAAAGACTATGCTATGGTTGAAATGATTTGAATCAATAATTTGGTTGATTGTTGATGAAGCTTCTGTTTTTTGTGTAGATTGAAGGAAGGTGCCTCAACTTCTTTTAAATGTTATTATCATAAATTATTCAATATTTTTCCATTGAAGAAATTTTAAGAACTATTGTTAATAAATCAACTCAATTTCATTTAATCCCATCGGCTGGAAAAAAAATAAAAAATGTAATTTAAAAAATATATTTTTTCGACAGCCTATGAATAAGTTATTAACTTGTAAAATGTTTATTTTATGTTTAGTTGATGTAAAATCTTGTCAACATTATCTATTAAGATTTGGAAAGGGCTAGAAACAAGCATGGGCCTAGGAATAGGCTGGTTTACTGTATCACGTTGGACAAAGAAATCTCAAGCCAAACCACGCAATCAAATTGACCAAATATGACACGTTTTTAGTAAACAAAGTTGTTACAACTTGTTAAGTTCTGATTGATAAAACCTACAGCATTTGACAAGGCTTCCGAATCTGCTCCCTGTTCACTGAACAAGTGGGACTGACATTACCTCTACAATTTAAGTTGTCCAAAGCCATCAGATCTTCTTTGCAAATTCCAAAAGCGTCATTAAATATCCACCATGTCAAAGCTCTTCCAGCTGCAAAGACAGGGACTGGGCCTTGACAATCGAACTGGGGTCCACTATTAACAGTTCTGATCAAATCCTGCCGAATGTGCTTCAATTTTCACTGGATCATTCCATTCGATATATTCATCAACAGTGTCACCACCGATCACTCAGGGAAATGAAATTCAGAAATATACGTAAGTAAATTTGTCAAAATATGCTTTACCAAAGACAAAGTCACTAAACAGTCCAACAGCAGCTGGAATTTTCCATGAGAAGCTATACAAGATTTTCACTAGTTGCCTGATTTGAAGGGGTGAAGTGATACCGACTTAAAAATGTACCACGAGCATCCCGAAGTTCTACTTGGACTGAAGCAAAGAAAACACTACTCGTTGATGTAATTTAGATGGCTGTAACAGGTTACGGCTCATCAGTGTAGAAGTAAACTTGAAGCGGTAAGCAAAGAGACTGGCTGGGATATCTTCGAGCAGCTTGAAGATGATATCCCACATTGAGTATATAGACATTTCATGCTATCTCAGTGAACCTTGACTCGCTGTTTGAAACCTGATGCACATCAAGGAAAAATCACCCAAGAATCAGTTCGTTCTCATAAATAATAGACGTTGAATTCTCAAAGTGAATACCATAGAAGCACACCGTTAAGAATATTCTCCCATTAAACCACATCAATAAGCTTCCACTATACTACATCAGCATGAGAGCATGTGCATTCATTACATGTTCCTTCTTGAAGAAATATATAACCAATGCAAAGGATCCCATGCTATCATTTAGAACCGGCTTCTAGATAAACAACCAAGTGAAAACATAACAACAAAGATCATCACAAAAGATCGCAAATGTACTGTACAATGCAAAAGCATCTCACCGTTGACCCTATTGCAACAGTCTGTGTGCGTTGAAGCATAACCATTGTCTCGTCATGCCGTCCACCAAACGCTGAGCGAGCAATCCAATGCTCAAACTCTTCATAACTCTCGAACCGAGGTGGATCACAGAGCCCTCCCTACGATGAACCACCCTCTCAAGAAATTAGATGTAAAGTCAAGCAGCTACCAAAATCTCTTCAAAAACACATTGATCGAACATTGAAACAAAACTTAAACAAAACCTACAAGGTAGAGCGACCATTCAAAATGACTGAAGATATATAAGCAGATCACTCTGCAATGTTCTCGAGGTGTAATTACTATCTCATATTCTGCCTAATACTCGGACTTATCTACAGGTAGGATACAAATATACTCCCTGAACATCCCAAACATAAACATTCGCATACATGTGATAATTACTTCAGCCTGTAGCCTCGGATTGTATGTACTTCAGCAGAACAAGAAGCACACTATAATTGTGGGTACGGCTATATCCCACGGTTGCCGACAAGAACATAGGCTAATTGTTATGATAGTTTTAAAAGTTAATCGAAGAATCAATCCATATAAGCACCCACCCTCCTGTTATCGAGCTGAGAACTTTATTAACTACCAGTTCAGTCCCTGTACATGAACGTCGCCCAAATTCTCCAAAAAGCTGACTGTCAATGGTACACCTAGACGAGATTAATGGACCAGTTATTGTAAAATTGAGGCTTAAGGGCACAAATGTCCTATATACCAAATTATGTAGATATTGAAGAGTGCAGTGTCACAAAACTGAATTTAGACCACATGGAGGATGGCTCCAGCTCAAGGGCTTCACGTTTAAGTTTCTGATTATTAAGCTGCACGCAATAGTCTTCCTGGTTGCTGAGGGTCTCAATTGGAGCACAGATTTTTTCCCATATCAAAGGATCAAGCCATGGGTTTTCGTAACATTTAACGTGGGGGACAAGATCAGCAAGCTCAGTTCTAAGTGGCGATTCCACTTCGAAAATCTGGGATGCGATCGGTATCTCCAAGATACTAGGGCTCTTATTTTCTGGCCTGATGGTAGCAGTTCTATTTTCAGCATGTTCTTTATCATTAATTAGCGATTCAGGACACGCAATCCCAACTTCAGGTTCATCCTGTTTCTGCAAGAAGGGAAAGTTATATTGGAAACACAGGTGACAAAAGTGGACACAGATTGATGCCATAGCAGACTCGACTTGTTTAATACACGTTATCCACTCATGTTTCAGTAATCCTAGAACTGCGGCCAGGTCTTGCCCTGAAGAGTCATTGATTTTACAACCTAAGCTCTTCTGTTTTGCAACAGAAGAACGACTCGATATTTTGTGGTTGTATCGTTGAGCTTGTCTATAGGCATGCACAAGAACACTCGTGCTCGTCCGCGTAGGAAAAGGAAGTGACGGTATGTGTGAAGCCTGCAAGATTCTTAGTCCGTCCACAATTTGAAGAATTTTGAAAGGTCTTGGGTAAGATACCTTAGAGTCTAAGAGACCAGGATGTCCTCGAAGGTTTGGAGCCATTGACGTAACTGCAGATGCCCATGAAACTTGTTCTTCCTGCAATTCACAATTCAGGAACAGCGTCAGCTTCTGACAAGACAAAACATAACAACTAATTTGACATACATGCAGAGCTCTCCATATCTTCAATACTGATTGTAGAAGAAACATCCATATAAAGTCTCAGGTATTGAAAGATCCCACAATTAACAAAATTTCTGTACTGCCAGTGAAACAGCTAAAGCAATTAAACACAATAGTGATTCTGCCGAAGAACCAACCAGGAGCTTCTGCTGGGCCTTGGCAAGCTCAGTACGCTCTCTACTGAGGTCTCTGTTCGCTTCAATATTTGATCTGTGAGTATCTTGTCCACCGGTAGTCTGCATGCTCAATATAGAGGACAGATATGACAACTACCAATCACTTACCAATCCATGTCATCTCAGATGTTCCCAAGCATACAACTAAATACAATGCAAAGAAGACAAAAATAGAGGCAGTTGATATATTCACTGTTGCAGTACAGTTAAAAAGATCAAGTATATATGAGCTATACAAGAAAAGCTACCTCTTCAGACGAGAAGGAGCTGTCCTCTGTACTCTGCTGTGGCTCGTTGAAGTTATCACTGTCTCAAGATGAGAAGAGGTTAGAAAATGCCTACTTAATTCAAAATTAAGTTCCCCGTAAGTGCAATAATTCATTGACGTAATAAATCATGTAGACGGATAACCCACGCATTTCAACTGCAGAAGAATCAATATGTCCCATCACTTTATCAAGAATACAGTAAGGACCATCAATACCTATTGTCTGCTGAGTCAGGGACATTATGCCTGGTCATACGTGTGGTCTGGAGCATCAAAAGAGGAGAGGCAACTCAGAAACCATGAACAAGACAGTAAACAGTGATACTGATATTAAAAAGGCAAATGTCAAAAGAGATTTAGTTGACTAAATTCCGACAGTGTCCTCACTAGCACCTGTTCATCTATTATGCTGCGGGCCTCTGCGAGCTGTTCTTCTAGCTGCAATTCACGTGCACTAGAGTCACCAGCTTGTCCTCCCTTCTGATCTTGCAGTTGTATCATGCGCTCCTATGGATAAGACCACGTCGACAATTCAAAATCAGAATTTGAAGCATCTTCTCAATGAAATACACAATATTATACTCAAAATCAGTCAAATTGGCCCCACAGCACCACAGTTAGTTTCATGTATTGCATAAGCAATGCAGCCAGGTAAAGAATGACATATGCTGAAGTATCTATAATGATTGTTGCCTGGTGATATGAAATTATGAAAGCACATTTACATGTAAACTTTTGAAATAATAATCTAAGGATTCACTTCCTAGATAAATGGGAGTTTAGGCAGGAATGAACAACAAGAGTCTACCTTTATAGTGGACATTTTTGCCCGCAGGCTCTGCTCGATTTGATCTCTAGCCATATGAAATGGTAAGTCAAAGACATCCTGCTCACGCACCCTTCCCTTTGTTAGTAACCAGAACAAAAGTTCCCAGAGAATCACATCTTCGTCAAGAACCTGTGTACATAGTGGTTGGAGTGTAAACGTAGAACGAACAATTCGAAAATATATACTGCAATAAATTCGCATCAATGATCAGAAACATATATTATAACATTCTTAAGGTTAACTAGCAGGTGCCCTTTGTACTCTAGCACCCATCTTCTATACAGTAGCACTCTTCGCACAACAGGTTGCTTCATAGCTTGTCACCTAGTTTCCTAGGAAGAGAGTGCAGTAGGTGCCAAGTATATTCTTTGTTGTCAAATGTTCTCTTCTTTAACTTAACATAGATGCTAGACACGCCCTTGCGTGCCAATTGTTTTCCACTATGAAGAGCACCTGCTAGTACAGCTTAAGGAAGTTATAATACATTATATAGTGCACTTTATGTACCTAACAGCAAGTGCACTTACAGTACGACCTCCCAAAGGAGTTGGGGGTGGCTCAAGGTCCGCACTTCCATTCGCAATGCTTCCAGATCTACCCATGCCACTTGATGTGTTCAGGAAATCTCGCATGTCAGCCTGCAAAATTGAAGCAAAGTGAAATTTGCTTACTGAAATTTGAACAACCAAGAAACCCGAGATTTTATCAAGCAGAGATTCTAGTTAGTCAATCTCCGTCCTATTAATAGTAGCAATGTTAAGAATTTCTTCAGCCTCTTGCCGTTTCATTGCTGAGCAAATGGGAAGAAATAAATAAATTCTGATGTGTTAAGCCAAGAACGTAAAGAAATAATCTTAACTGGTGTGGGTTGTTTCCTACCCTTCAAATTAGGATAGACGACTCTTAACAAGATCTACACGTCAGAAATGTAAAAAAACCAAGCGCAGACCCTGATGATGTACCTGCATGGATCTTAACAATCCGCGCAAATCCGCATTCTCAGCAACTAGCTCCTGCTTCTTGGACTCGTAAGCTTCAACCTGCACAGGTTACCCCACATGCACCTTATTCAAATTTCAAACCCTTATAGTGTGACCACCACACAAAACTTGCTTAAAATGCAGTAACAATTAACAGGACTAAATTTAAAAGAGGAAGAGGTCAAACAAGCTAAAATTAACAGAATGAATACGATGTAACAGAGGGTTTAAAAGGATTTTTTGTAATCCTCAGATATCAAAGCTTCCAAAATGAATTACAGAATTCCGGACAACAGAACAGTGCTATTTCAAATGTCGAAGGCGCAGCATCATTACACGAGAAGCACAAAACAGTAAGTAGTAGAACTGAGTTGGACTTACAATCATTTTATAAAAGTCTCCATCAGCTTTCTTAGCGTTCCATGTTCCACGTTGTCTCCCTTCTTTCTGATTTGCAAATAAGACAGACAAACTCAGATTCGTTGTCATGCAATGCGGCAAGCAACAGATGTACCATTAAATGCTTATTTGTACTCCTGTGAAGAATCACCTAGGAGCATGGATAACAATGCCCTACATATTTATTGATATCAAGCTCTGACGCAGAATTCATTGACGTCTGAAAATCCAAAGTTAAGGCCCTTGCAATATAGAAAATTTATCAAATTTTTGCGAACATTTATATTGGATAGCATTATCCTAGTTAAAGAGGTACACACTTAGGTTCTTACGTCACTCAGGATCATATCAAGAAACCTATTAAGAGGATTTGCCATTTTTCACTTCCTCCGGTTATTTTGTAATCCATGTTTCTTGTTGCATGCAAATCCGTTGCAAATTCTGGACTTTAAAAACCGAACAAGCTTAGGGGTGCACCCCTTTAACAACAATTGTGCCAATGGGCTCAGCAGGCATTAAAAATTCCGCATGTTAAACAAGAACTACAAGAAATGGTCATTATCTACGATAAAGTTCAAATAACAGACAAACCAACAAACAGCTCTATCACCATTTTGACAATGAAGGAGATGTGTCGCACAGTACCTGGAGGAGGTTCATGATTTCTATGCCATTCTTCGTCTCTTTCTTTTTCTCCATCAATACCTGATTGAGCCGCTCCTGTATTCAATGCAAAACTTCAGGATTATGGATTGCAACAGTTGTAATTTCACTCGAATTTGAACGGTTGTCTAACAGGTTTCAACATCTTTCTTCGACTTCAGCGGAATTTGCCATACAGTCGCACATGAAGATACTGACCAAAAAGTGGCACTTCTTACTGCTCTCTTCAAACATAACAATAATATGAACGGTAATTTAAATACATAAAAAGTGCAGCAAGCGTACCTGTAGCTTCACATATTCCTTCTCCTTCTTCTTCAATTCGTGGTTCTGTTGTGACCTCACTTGCTGTCCATGAACCCAGCACATATGTTAGGACTTTACAAGCAGCATCACATCAATAAATCATGGCAATAATAGGTAGAATCCGAAATATTCTCTCGATTTACACGTTGGCAGTAGGACATACATGACCACAAATCAATAATCCTGTAATCAGGATAAAGACATTGGAACTCTTATACATGACTTAAAACGCAACAAAATGTTTTGATCAATGAAACAACGACAGTTATGACAACCAAACTCCAGGAGATTGCAAACGGCAGATTATACTGGTGATACCTGAGTAGCAATCAGCATACGTTGGAATTCATCCTTTTCTAGCTGTAATTTCTCCAGCTGTGT
Organism: Ceratodon purpureus; assembly: GCA_014871385.1. NCBI lineage: Eukaryota > Viridiplantae > Streptophyta > Bryopsida > Pseudoditrichales > Ditrichaceae > Ceratodon > Ceratodon purpureus. The sequence goes on from CM026425.1 coordinate 16,034,178, forward strand.
CTTAAAAGCAGTCGTCACCTTTTGTTCCTGTAATCACCCGTCAATCTCAATTTAAAATATTGAACCTACCTTGGTCTGCAGTTGAATCATTCTGAGGTTTCCCGTAAAGACATTCGTGTAAATTCTTGTGCAACAGACAACCTGATACTTTCAGATAATTACTCACTACTACTAGTGTGTCCTTTATATTAAGTTACCTTGCTCGCCATTGTTTGCATTTCACGTTCCTTGATATTAAGCTGATCAGAAAGTCTCTCCATCTTGGTCTCTAGTCTGGACATATCAGACATCAGCCTGCACGACAAAAGACTCTTTTAGGTTCCAGTCCGAACGTTTTGGAAAGGACAGGATTGGCTTTTAGTAGCTTCTGTGCATTAAAAAATGCTACATAACGTTTTCTCTCGATTTTGAGCATTATAACTCGAACGATCAGAAGATGAACCATGTAAAAGTACTCTGACTCATAAAGTCCGCATATACAGCCTCAAAACACAGAACACAAGTCAATGCAGCCGTAATTTCAGATTTGTAATCAGCAGTTTCGAGGTGAACGATGAAGAGGGACAGTGCCAATGTAAGAGATACATTCTGTTTTACTCGTCTGGTTCAGTCACTACAAGCACTACGGGCACGACACTCAAAGTACTCGTTTATGTCCTACTTGGAATCCAACATTAACATACGCAATGGACAACGTCTGAGCCAGTATGAACCTTTGTCTCGTGTCATTAGCGGTTTCACGGTACTCGATGTCTCGTTGTCGTTGCTGAATCATTGCATATATGCAGTTACATGTCTTTGCAATTGATACCTGTCTCAGAAATAACCATTTTCAGAGGCCAAAAAACAACTACAACAACACGATCGTTCTTCGAAATACAAAGTCTGAATTCCTTATATATGGATATACATAAGTTTATTACATGTACTTCTTGGAACATTCAGCAGGGAGGATATACGAAATGAAACAAACTGATGAGCACCCAGTAAAGACTTGCAAGAAGACGGTCGTAGAATAAAAATCTTACAGGGTCGCTCGAAAATAAATTGAGTCCGGAGGGAAACCCGAAGGTAACCAATGACTGGTTCAAATACTTGACACAATGATCCAGATTGTGGACATCTGCAAAGATATCCTCCCTGCAAAGTACAGGTCAAAGCCCGATCAGTTCATAGGATTCAGCACTCAGAAGAGGCCCTTCGGTATATCCTGGAGATGTTTAGAACACTAGGCTTCTCCTCCATCACAATAAAAATTTCACGTAGATAGCTGCTTAACTGATGGCTTTATCTATAGAAGCTAAACACTAGATTCTTCAAGAATAACAACAACGAGTTCATATTCCTCCAGCTACAGCCTGACATCAATTTTGTGGAATATTTTCTTTAGACCGAACTGTTCACACCGAGTAGTACAGTATTTGCAAATATGGAGCTATGTTGTGACATATACACCTCCCCAAACTACTACCAAACCTACATGGACCTGCATGACTTGAACAGAAACACTAAAAGGCTACTTCAGATTCTCTAGGGGCAAAGCGAGCAGTAGCAAAATATTAGACGACTTCTAGGAAGGCTTGCAGGTCTTACCCGTTTGTGTAGCCAGGCTCGTAGGAATCCTGCAAAGAGCATGAGTATCCAGAATCTTAGACAACTGATAGAAAAGCTATGAAGCCAGAAAACAGCGTGATCCATAGCACGCATGTTAAGTTACAATCCCGTGGTTGAGATTATCACCACAGTTGAAAATAAAATTAGCCAGGTTATTACAGATATGCACACACGACAGGCATCATCGACTAATCTTCGAGATATATGGGAGCCTCGGTTTTGTGACAATCACAAATACATCCCTAATTAAGTCGAACTCCACCAAAAAAAATCTGAAATAAAAGCTAGAGCCAGACTGCGCCTTACCATGTAACTCCCTTCACTGTCGCTTATCTTCATTGTCACTTCGTTGCTGGAATGGATTTGATGTTTGTATTACTGATCAGGATCCTGTGCTTAGTATAGTGGAATAAATACAGTTGCGGCACAAAGGGACGGCAAAACGCGCTTTCGATGACTATTCACTAGGAAGTAGATGACGGGAACCGATTCAAGGATCAGAATGGCTTAAAAGATAGTAGAAATCGGTTCAAGACTCCTTAGATGTTGTTCAATGCGAGCGATCATTGTGCTCGAGAACGCCTAAATGCAGAAGGAGAACGCGTCTCCAATAGAGGGAGGAACTGTTCACAGTTGAGAGCCGAGCTCATGCAAGAGACCTAATGAACTGACACGCGCCACAGTCTCCACTCAACCGCCGCAAGCAACACTTCTTAAGATTGCTACTGCAAAGGCCAGAGGAAACCCGAAGCGAATGATTCCATGCGAACCTCACAGAATGCGGCACTCACACGAACCACTAAGGCTCGAGATAACTTCAGTCCAGCAAGCAGCTCCTAAAAGTCTTCACCAGAATTACATTCTCCAGCAGAAACGAATCCGATGAAACGCGAGATATTAATCACAGCACCACGCCACTACAATCACCAGTTCCACCGATTGCCTCCCGCTTCCAGCATCACTCCACTGTGAGCCTCCTCAAAACCTGCTGTCTAGCACCCTCTAAAAATCCTCCGCAACCTCACAGACACATAACAAATAGCACGCCCGCTCTAAGCCACAACATTACGACGATCGCTAACTCCTCCAACCAACCACACTAGGATTTCAGAAACCTGCACCAGACCTCCTCCAAACCACCTCCAAATGCGTTCCCCGCATCTCACAACCCCCCACCCGCTCAAAAACGCTGCCGCCACCTCCAAAAACTCCAACACAGTCACGCTCAACCTCTAGGGGGAAAAGGAGGGAAGAAAACTCGCCATAACTCCGGCTGGCAAGGCTTCCAGAGACGCGCCATAACACCAACGCTAGCTCCTCCGATCCCCGTCCAACAGCCTTCTAAAACGCAATACCGTCGACAGCATTCACTCAGAATCCCACGCTCCGGCCGTAACCGCAATGCGATTCAGAACTACTCGCACCAGGACGCGCCGCCGACAAGCGGTTGGAGAGCAATCGGAAACGACCCCACATTGAGCCACATTGCCATGCCGCGCTCCAGAAACGACAGGCCCCTCCGATCCCCCAGCACCGGTTTCCGGAAACCAATCGCACGCACGCCCGCAATGCGAGTCCCCACGAGTTCCTTCCTCTGTCTGTCTGTCTGTCTGTCTGTGTCTGTGTTCGTCTCTCTCGCTCCAACACCCGCAGCCGCAATGCATCTCTTCGACGGGGTATGGATGTAGAGGAATGGATGTTGGATGGGGTGGGAACGGGGCGAACAGAGCGGGGATGGAGGGGGCGGAGCACGGGTGCGCGGGAGCCGTGGGGGGTGGAGGGTCCGCGGGCATGGGGGAGAGAGGGGGTTCACGCGCATCTCGCCGGATCGGGTCCCATGTGCATTCCGACCCACGTCTGCAGCGGCTCTGCTCTCTGCTCTGCTCTCTGCTCTGCTCTTGGCACTTGGTCTTCATGGCACTTGGGGCCGGTTTACACCTAGGGGCCGGGCCAATTCAGCCCCTTTGAGGGCTGAAATCCTCAATCGTGATTGGCCGAGAGGAAAAAATTGGCCCCAACCCCTTTACACCTAGTCCTCGGGTCAAGTTGGTGGCAGAAGTTTTTTAATCAAGAAATGCAAGGTCTGACATGGCCCGAGCTTGGTGAATTGGGTACACCGAGAATGGAAGGCCAACTCTTGGCCTCAGGGCCAATGTCAGAGTTTAATTAAAAAAATATTTCATAGAAAATAATGCTTTCTCCTTAACCAATCACAAAAATTCGCGCAGCTACAAGGTACCGTACCTTACTAGCAGATTCGGCACAAATTAATTCTAAAAATTAATGCCTAAAATTTTTGGAAATTATGGACATCTTTTGCCTAATAGTATGAAATTTAAAATTCATCATTGCCTAAAATTGAGATTATATTCAACTATGAAGCTTCGAATGATTGGAATGAGGGAGAAGGTGCTCCTTTTGTAATCAAGCCCACTTACACTACTCCACAAAGAATATGGGTTAAGAAGTAGCAAGACTCTAGGTGGGGTTTTCGAAATGTGTTGTACACAGATTTTTGGACTGTGATTGAGCATAGAAGATGAAGTTATATGAAAATGTGATGAACTAAGAAAAGTTGAGTAACCAAGCCTTCTTCCATCTCCAACAAGATTTATGTCAAAAAACGTTTTCATGCAAAAGATATGGACAAAACAGCACGTAAAGGTCCATGTATCAAAATGTGTTCCAAACAGTTTTTTTAAAGCTCAATTGTGCATAGAAAATCAACTTTTTTGAAAATATTTTGGTCTAAGAAAATCTTTAAAATCATGCTATCTTTCACCTCCAACAAATTTTGTGTCATTTGGAGACTTTTTGCAAAAGCTATGCTTGTTATTAAAATGAAGACTAACTAGTTGTTTCAACTCAAAGTTCACATATCCCACATGCATTGTTGAATATAACTCCATTCCTCGTGTATAAGTAACTGAGCATTCTATGCCTTAGATGTCGGATGAGTGCCTAATTCATATTTAATTATGATTCACAAGTGCCTAACCTTTTGGATATCATTTTTTGAGGTGCCTAACCTCATTTTCCCACTTTAATTAATTATTAGGCAGTGAGGTGCCGAACCTGCTAGGAAACTACGGTATTGAACCTACCACCTCATAGCTGCAAGAAAGGAGCCTATGGCAATCTCATCCACCATATCCTTCTTTCCTACTTCATGTTTGCCATCAATAATTGATTGCTTATCTAGATTTATTAGATTGGCCCGGCTTCTTGGCCCGAAGGCCATTACATAAGGGAAAATTGGCCCTTGTTCTAATCTTGACTTGAGGCCGGCCCCAACCCAAAAATGGGCTGAAATTTCAAGCAATTGGCCTCAAGAAAAATTGGCCCGGCCCCTAGATGTAAATCGGCCCTTAAGAGCATCCCCAGTAAGCCTGTAAGCCTCTAAACCTATAAGCCTGAGAACGTCATTCTCCCAAACTTGAGTGTCTTTCCAAAGCAAAACATTCCAAATCCGTGTACAGGTTTACAGGTTTGTTCCAAAAAACTTTCCAAAACCAGGTTTCAACCTGTAAATTACATGCTTACAAGCTTGAATACAAGCTTGGCCTGAATCGCAATTCACGTCTTTCCACATCTTTCCAGTTACAGGTTTACGGTTCAGGCCTTACTAGGGATCCTCTGAGGTAGTAGTACCATAAACCGAGACCCCCCTATAACATGTGCGGTAGATTTGTGCTGAAACTGCACCAATAGGAATCAAGATCCTTGATTTTTGCTACAGCATTGATTTTCTGAGATTTTTTTAGAACCGTTGATATACCTGACAAGCGTTGAGATCTTATATCGGTTTTGGGTAGAGTTGCTTTTGGAATTGTGCCTATGCCAGTAGCAGACTTTATGAAGTCTACAACACAAGAAATGGGGTGGACAAACTTTTCACCTAAAATATTTATAGGAAATTGTATTTTCATCAGAAAATTATGAAAACAACTTCTATCATTATGTTTTCAATTTGTCTATGTATTTGCAATAATCCCTTGAGAAAATGATAATTCAAATTGCTCAAAACTCCTTATTCTATCAGTTTATGGCATTACTACTTTAGCGTTGGGAGCTTGCGTCCCTGCATTCTGGGAGTGTTCATGAAGAAATTCTATAATATTTTTAATTTTGGAAGGGTGAATAAAGAAATTAAATGATGTTTTTGGACTTGTCTTCTGTTGCTGTAAATATTGCACAGGCATTATGAGACATCAATGGCACGTTTGTTCATAGATAATTCTAGAAAAAAAAAATTAATTAATTAATTAATTAATGGATGAATAAAAGAAAATATGAGAAATTATTTTATGTGATGTTTTTTCTATTTTTAATCCATTTAAGTATATTTTTAGTATTATTTGAAAAAACAATAATTGCAAAATTAAATTTTTGGAAGACGAACCTTATTTTTAAATAAAAAATTAAGATTTGTTCAAGGGTGAATGAACATGCTATCGACGTATGGTATTGAATTGTATTCTATTGCTAAAAGTTCATTGTTGTATCTTTTTGTGGTTATAAAAAAATTTATTTGCATCTTAGTCATCCCTTGCCATTGTAGTTTTTGTGAATATGATTTTTTTATTTTCACCACTATTTGAGTGTAATTTAGGCACACGGTGTAGATTTGGAAAGTTTCAATCCTAAATTGTTTTTTGTAGTCGTGCAATTACTTTATAGCGGCTTTTGTCGTCCTCACCATTGTGTTTAAGCTCTACAAGCCTCTTTACGCCCTCTTTCTAAAGTAACAAGTCTTAGCGATTTAGAGTTTAGTTAGTTTTGAATGATGATGATCATTCAATATAGAATATATGACAATAAATGTTGGATACATTTTCCAATGATTGTTGGATTAGACCACATCAAAGATTGTTGGCCTCTACCCATCTATTAATCCTTCATGCTTAGACATCTCCCATCTTTCCTTCCTTCTTGTTTTGAAATTCATTCTACCTTAATTTCACACCTTTCTTGTAGAACTTCCTTGTCTTTTTTTCAATTTTGCATTTCTTTTTTTCTTGATTCTGTTAACTTATTTATACAATGTACATGCCTCCTTTAGATAGCCGCATGAGAGCAAGGATGAGCTCCAAACAATTTGTTTGTGAGCCAATACCATTGAGGTTGCATTCCTTAATTTTTGCCTTCATATCCATTCGTATTTGATTTAATCTAGCTATAAAAACTCTTGGTGGGCGCCTTGGTGCATATTTAGAAGAAGTTCAAAGCTTGTTACAGTCAACGCCCTTTACGTCGCTTGCTGGAGTCAAAGACATTCAAGTGTTGTTGGAGTATTTTTTTTTATTGAAGACCTTTAATTTAATAGTTTTTTAATCTTCACCTCAACAACTTGCTTCGACAATAGACTTAGGGACGTCTTAAATGGATGTAGTTAATTTGTATTCAATTGAACACAATTGCCAATGTCACTCTAATTTTTACAATTGTTCTCGGAACTTGACCTCAATCCAATCAACAAGCATGACATTTGCGGACTATCTCCATGCTTTGTCTTTCCCCTTCTCTCCTCCCCACAAATTTGCCCCTATAAATTGTATAGTGTTGCCATGTTTTGGAAGAGAAGGCTACTATAGCAAGGCATTCTTCAACTTCAACCTTCCAAAGTTGGTTTTCAAGGTTGGTTTTCAAGGTTTCAACATTCTTTTACATAGTGTATAGTTATTCAAGGTTGTGGTATGATTTTTGAAGTATGGCTATTCAACTTTCAATTTGTTGTACATTCTTAGCCAAGAATAAAGCCTTTATATATTTGAAGCATGTTGGTAATTAAATTCACATGGTTACTGCATAAAAATAAAGCGCTTTTCATATCATTGTACCTAAGCGGTCATCTTGTTTTTACTCATATAAACTTTAAATCCATACGGATGTCAATTTATTATCAGCTATATTGGAGATTTTAACTTGCAGTTAAAATTTTAAATTTCAGTTTGTTTTTTAGGAGCATTTGGCAACTTGACCAAAACAATCGTGGTTCATTTGTAAAATTTACATTAATTTTATTAAAAAATATATTACGATACTCCATTGAAAATGATTGTCAATTTTATCAATCATAGATGTCTTAGTTAATGGTATTTTAAAACCAAAATTAAAATAGTGATAATAATACCAACTATCGAAAATATTAATTGTTCAAACAATACACTTTACAAAAGATATTGATAACTTCATTAGTAAAAACAATTGTGAAGAAATCAATTCTTTGCCACACCAATTATAATTCTTACTATACAATAATAATTCTGAAAAAATGTAGATATATAAAAATTATAGATAGTTAGAAGGATTTTATATATTATCACACAATTATAAAGGGCCTTGAAACGTAAGTATTAAGGACTATGAACAACAAAATTTATAACAAGGTAGAATGTAGTACTTACTAAAAAAAACACTAAACTCATTATTATTTTTAAAGAATTAATCATCCTTACTATGTTCATTATTTCTACATTGATAAAATGAAAATGAAAATCTTTCTTCAAAAAATCTTTGGATAAAACCTCCAGTTTAATTATGTTATGGAGGCAAACAAATTTGTTTTTGTGGCAATGAAACAAAACTATAGAAGCTCTATTATACACTTACAACCTTTGAAAATTTCAAAAATATGTAACATGTAGACTATTCAAAAGATGAATTATTCATGGTCAAGGTAGCCTTTAATTTGCCAATGTTCCTTCTCTTTCCATTAAAAAATATATTTAATTGAAGATTGTGCATATATTGTTTCAATGGTGATGGATTTTTCAAAAAAATCTAACAAATTATTTTTTTATGAAAAAAATACTATATGTAGAGATATAAATTTTATGATTATAAGTAAAAATAAGGCTTATGGTTTTAATATTTTTTTAAATTATGAAAATAATAATTTAAAAGTTTAAATTAACTTTAAAATCTTCATTGATAGTGCATTAAGAACCACATTGTACATGGTTTGCTAATTTGAAATCCATACTCTAGTCACTTTATGTGATGTCCATTATTTAAGTATAACTTTTGCATAACTTGAATAAATCTTGTAAGTTTCTATAATCATTATATCACACTATTTTGAAGTATTTATGTTTTCTTTCAACTTCTAAAATTTCATAATAATTATATATTCTCCAAATAAATAGATCTATTTAGAAGATTTTTTTAAGATTTTTTTTTAAAATTGATTTTATTTTCTAAAAAGGTTTAGGTTATTATCAAATATTCTATTATAACAAATAATTTTTATTTGAAATATCTTGTTTTATGCACAATTCATTAGATAATTTTGAAGAAAAAAATCCTTTATGTATTAATAAATTATTTTAATTATCTTGAAATATGTTTTGTTTTACTATATTTTTTTATTTTACTTTAAAATTGATGATAGAAAAAGATATTTTGTATTCAACTACATTTTTTTACGTTGGATATTGATATACTCAAATCATTGTATTTATATGGAATTTATTAGTATTTAAATGCCTTGATACCTTGATTTCAAACATCCAACATCATTTAACATCATAAATTCTCCAATTCAATTTTTTTACCATGATACAATCATTTCAATGAGAGACATGCAATACATAATTATTTAATTTAGATGTTTTAAGTACTTATCTTTTGTAGAACTAATTATTTTCTTAAAATATATCCATGGACTAAAAATAAAGATGGTTTAAAGATTTGATTGTATATTTTTAAACAACAAATTTCTATACATTTGAAAGTATTGAATCATACTATCCGTGTTCAATTCAATCCTTTGAAAAGGTGTCAGATTACGTTAATAATTGTTTTACATATTATATAATCAAGAATGGATGTTTAAAAAAATCACTTTTGCACAAGTTTCAATGTTAATAATCTACATATATTTGAAGTTGTTACAAAACTATTTTTAGTTTTTTAATCAATACATTTCATGATACAAAATATATTTAATATAGTGAATCAATATGTTAGATGTAGTAATAAAATGTAAATCCATTAAATCAACACATATCATAATTTAAAAATAGACCTTATTTTGTGAAATAAATGATGCAGACTTATGTTATAATATCAATTTAATTTATCATTTTTAAATGTTGATCTTTGCTGTTAATTATTAAAAAAAATATAATCATGTATTATTTTAATTCGTATTTATTATATGTAGATATGTTAATGGTTTAATGAGAAAGGACACGTGCATACTTAATACCACTTTAACTATAGACCATTTTAGTTGAACCAAAAGTATAAAAATTTACAATGTCAAGTATTTGAATATCAATTCAATTTTCTACTTTGTGCTTACTATTGTTATAGTTTTTAATATGCCAATTACCATTTCTACTAGGCAATTGATCGCTTTTTAAAATAGGTGCAATCCACACTCCTGCTTGCATTCGATTCAAGATGTCAAAATCGTGAGTATATTCACTATTATGAAATTCAGGAGTAGCCTTTGTACGGTCGTGTGGGTCATTCATATGTAATACATCACATATATCTCGAGGTTCATTTCCTTCACGAATTGACACAATAGGACCAGAAACGTGTTCATAGCGAATAAACTGGAATGAAGCCCTATCAGCTGCAACCATTAAAATATTAGGACATGTTTTTCCACGCCAAATAAAAATACCTTGTTGAAGTAATAAAACAAAAGCACCTCGACTATCAAGCGATGAACCGCTAGGGTTTAAGACTAATTTTGGAACAAGATGCAAAGGATCAAAATCTGAGTGGGGTGCTATACGATACAATCGCATAATGAAACCCATGTTTTCAGAATTACTTGAGATATTTGGCAAGATACGACTTTGCCATTGAAGAAGTTGAAAAGCAAAACCCATGTTAGGGCTAACCACACTACGTATTGCCTTAACTTTCTCAAGGGTTTCTTCATACGATCGACGTTCACACCAAATAAGATATGCAATGACCAATGATGCAGAGCGAGATACACCTTGAATACAATGTACAAAGATGCGTCCATTTTGTTCACGGACATCTTCAAAATAGTCAAAAACATTGTATAACAAGGAAGTGATGTCTTCACTAGGATGATCTTGAAGCCACAATGTTTTATAATGAAAACTTTTAGCAAAATACTCGGGGCATTCAAAACCAACACAATTTAAAACATGAGTTATTTTACATTCATACAATATGTCATAATTTTGTGCTACCATGTTTCCTCCAAAATAAATATGAGGTGAGACACGAGAACATTCCTTATCGCATTGTGTTAGTTTGTCTCTTTTTTGTATGATTTCATTATCACCATTATCATCTCCATCATAAGATTGCTCGGGCATTGATCCTAAGTCCAACTTGATATTTAATGTACCACTTCGCATTAATTTTTGGGGTTTATTGCTTGTACCTAATAATTTACCAATATTTGGCGCTTCATCTTGTCTTGGTGAAACTGATAATGATTGCAAAGGAGGGCATAATGCTACTTGAGGTGTAGCTACATTATAATTGGATCCTCCTGCAGTATCTTTTTCAATGATAGAATTACTATATGATTTTTTTTCAACATAATTGGTTTTATTTGCAATTTTTTCCAAATTATCTGCTTCATGGTCAGAAGAGAAATTAGAGTCATCAAAAGAACTAGCGCGCCCTCCTGTCCATGACATGGACCTCCAATGGTGTCGAGATCGCGCTTTTCTACGATGGCTTTTCTCTCCTTCCACATCCATGCTCCTCTAACACCACCTACCCATTTGTGGGTTTTTTTTACACTACATGTTTCTTCCATTATTATTTTTATATGTCTCCATCAATAATTTCTTAAACCTTTCCAACGTACAATATTGAAATACAATAATTCACTCATAGAAAATTTATATATAAAAAACTTAGTCATGAATTATAAATATTGATATACATAATTTGTGTTATCGTAATTGAATCAACAAATGAATTGTTCATAATTTGAATTGTATGTCTATGTCCTTGTATAATATTGATGTTATTATCATACTTCAAATTTTGATTTTATAAACATATGAAAACTTTGATATTTATCTTAACATGGAGGTTTTATAAACAAAACCATGAACTATAATATAAAATAAACCAGTTCATAAAATGCACACCTAGATTTTACACACAAGATTTTATTTAAATTAAAATTTGTTTAAAATTAAACTACCAATTTGTATGAAAATAAATACCATTTGATTATCTATTTTTCTCTACTACAATGAAAATGATATTTAGCCTATTACAAAACTTAATGTCATGGCAAATCACTCAATGAATGATATTTCCATATTGTTCGATGAAGGATTATGATTAACCAATCAACACTTAATTGACAATTGGTATTAAATTAATAATGAAGACACTATTATAATAGTAGTTTGTAGCAACGTTGAAGAAGACAATTTGAATTAATGATAATGGAAAAATATTTCAAAAGTATATCTATAAATAGAATTAATGTTTGAAATGTATTTAATTTTCAAGATTTACAATATTTGGAAGTAATATACATATTATAATTATTTAGCATTTATTATTCATAACTTAATTTTAAAAAATAACTATTGGTTTTTAAATAGAAATAAACAATCTTTCATGTAATAAAAAATGTTGCATGTTATGAATTAGGTTTAGTGGAAGCTTTCTTGTGGATTTGGCTAATGAGAAATACACATGGATGGACAAATACTATGTATTTAGAATAATAGATGTATTAATGTATTTTTGCATTGACTATGTTTTTTGTTAGCTTCAAATTTATATAACAAAAAGTATAAAATATAAAATCAATTTTATTCTTAAAAAAAATTCAAGACATTTAAAAAGAAATTATTCATACATTTATAGCATGCATTTTATGAAAATATACATAATGTATATAATATAGAACATTTCAAAAGATACATGGAAAATTTCTTACGAATTTCTTAATATACAAATAAAAATCTTTGATTTAGTAAAGAGGTTGCACTTTTTGATAAGACACATAACTAGGTTTTCTTATAGATTTATTGTAGATTTGTCATGTGATGACATGTAGATAAACAAACAAATAGATGGTTATGGTTTTGAATGATGTAGATGTGGATACATTCAAAAATGGTTTGGAATGTATGAATATGTTTTGATTTAATTTTGAAGAATGAAAATAAATCTAAATTTAACTCTTTACTTAAAACGCTCACCAATATTTAAACCACAAAAGTTAGGTTCAACTAAAACAATCTATAATAGCTTGACATTGAATGAGAGATAAATGGCTTGTTGGTGTTGTAGTCAACCGACGTATTGGCACTATGAAGTGATAATTCAAAAAATATTTAGTATGTTGATTGGAATAAAATTCAAAGGTTAGATAAAATATCCCTTCTAAAAGTTAAACATTGTATAAGATATAAGATTATATTTTATATTTTATAAAGAAATATACATAAATTTTAATTGATTTTGAGATAATTGTAAAGTAAACATAAAAGACACATTTGAAAATGTGGATGATTTAAATGGTAACAGTACTTTATGTTTTTATGACCTCTGTATTTCTTTTGAATTTTAGTGAAATTTGATTTGCTTAATACAACCCCAATGAGTTTAAGAAGTCAATCACTTTACATAGTCTGGTGCTTTAATAATTTATCATCAAAAAATAAGTACCAACAATTAATAGGTGATCACTTCAATAAGTGGATGGTTTAATAACACTTGAGTTTTATTTTATTCTATTGATTTATCGTTTTGAACAATAATTAATATTCAAGTTCTATTTCGTCGGGAAGAAGATTAAAAAAATGGTATTAAGTTTTGATTGATTATTATTGTTGCATAATAGTGTCAAGAACATGGATTTGAACTAATATATACATTGAACTTTCATTGCATATGGACATATTAGTGAATTATATAATCTATTTATTAGAATTAAAGGTTTAAAGGTAAGATCAATATTGGAGAGCTACATCAAATTTAGACTTCAAATTCTAAACCTAATTCACAACAAAAGTTTATAAAAATGTTCTTAATAATAAATACCTAATATCATTATAAGATGCAATTTGATATTTTACATGGAGTGATGTGTATTTGATTTGCAACAAACTTTTAGATTAAACTTGTTTTGATATTGAATATTTGATGATGTAATATGAAGAAATTATAAGATTTTATATGATAAATGTCAGATTTTAATTTATATAAACTTCAAAAGAATGAAAATAAAATTTAAATAAGTATCATATAACTCAATACATGGTACTATTGAATAGCCTATCAATACATGTACTAATATACTTAAATACAAAAATGATTAGGTGATATATATGGAGGTTATAGAATATCTATTAGAAAATAATTCATAAAAAACATATATTTTCTTATTTTTTTGTATCAAGATGATTCAACTTGATTTAATGAATTTAATGGCGGTTTTTGAATTATTTCTATTAGGTGTTTTGGATGTTTTACATCAAATGAATGATAATAATTTGTATAATATAATATAATAATATGGCTGGATTCACTCAAAATATATTTGGTAGAGGCAAAGTTCAATTTGTTGCTTCTGAATCTGTAAGTTTTAAAAAATATTTTAAAACTTTTCCAATTTTTGATAACATTAAATTTTTTTTTGCACCTAGATTTCCACACGATCCTTTAAAGCAATATCGAGTTGAAATCAAATATCATCTTTCCAGCGAGTTTATGACAAATAATGATAAAGTTTTACAAGACCTTATAGAAGACCATAAGCATCTTGTTGACTATGAAAATTATCTTGAAGGATTGCTTTCAAATTCTTCAAAAATAAGTTCGTTGACTACATCAAATCTTTCGCCACCTATAATTTGTAAAATTCCATCTTCTAAAAAGTTACTTAGTAGACCATGGCTGATCAAAGTACAAACAAATACTGAAGGTAAACCTCCAATCTTAAAATGTTACGGCATTGACGAAGAAGGAGATATTATAGAGGTTGATGGAAAACCTTCTCTTATTCCTCCTATACTTGGTCCTGAAGCAAAACAAGAAGTTTGGAAACCGAAAGGTTGGAAGCCTATTCGTCAAACACTTAAACTTCATGAAATTACTCCTAGCCCCAAATGCCCTAAACATCAGCATTTGCAAAAGTCTAAGAGGTATGAACTTATACGAGAAACTCTATTACAAGCTACAATAGTAACTAGAAACAAAGAAGAAGAACATCCACAACTCATTAAGGAATTTGAACAAGATCAAATCAACCATAGGCTTAAAAAGATTTCCGTACTTGCAAGTCCAAATTGGATACCACCAAAATGGACTTTGCCAAAAGAAGACGAAAATGGTGAAAAAGATGATAATGCCAAAGAAAACGAAAGCAGTAGCACAAGTGAAAGTAGTACAAATAGTGATAGTAGTTCAAGCACCGAAAAAGGTGTTGTTTCTAGCACATCTCTAGATAAACAAAAACTAGAAGAAGAGAATCAAAAAAAGCGGGTTGAAGAGAAAAAGAAAAAGAAAGAAAAAAAGAAAAAACAACAAGATGAAAAGCGGCGACTATGGAGACTTGCTCTCCGAGAAGCTGCTGGCCAAGCTGGATTTATGGGTACTTATGCAACTAGAGTAGGAGGTTTAGGTCGTCCTTTTTAAAAAAAATACATTTGATTTGTTACATGTTCTAAAAATACTTCTTAATTAATATTACAAAGAATATACCAAATTATATTCATTTTTTTTTAATGAAATGAACACAATGGAGTACTTGAGAAACTGTTAAATTACAATAACAATTGAATAGTTTGTTTTTATTAAAAACATTTGTTTTGAATGAATTTTTTGTATTTTGACATTGGTGGAATATATATTATGAATTTATGTAATATTTAAAATTTTCTTAAATCTTAATGAATGATATCATGATTCAAATAGTATATTGATAATATACTAATTGAATCAGTAGTTATACATTATTTTCAAACAAACATTTATAGTATGTATGATACTATATAGAGACACTTGCATCAATTATCTAAATGATATTTTTTATTTAAAAAGACGGAATTATATATATCATTATATTATAATATTTTTGGTAATATTTTATTTATAAATTGATAATATTTAAATGAAAGAGCCAGACCACATATTATTGTAGGTTGAAAATTTTATTATAAAAATAATATCATGTTATATTACTGTAAACTATTATCCATGCTGACAAACTTTTTGCACAAAAATATTTACATGAAATACTTGAATATAAAAGCAAAACATTTGTCCATCTTAATGTTCATGTATCATATTCAAACTTATCTTTATCATAAAAGAAATAAATAAGTAATGCATACTTATGTTTATTGTATCTAATTCGATGATGTAAAATATTCTTTTGATCTATAATTTATTGCCGATTTTTTCAAGTTTGATTTTTGAAACGATACACCAAAATAATTCTCAATATACAAAATTTTGGACATATATTAAAATTTCAATATATTGAGATTTGATATTCAAATTTCAATATTACACAATGTTGGATTCTTTTTTTTTCATGGTGTCATTGGTGGAAGTAT
The DNA here is from genome assembly GCA_014871385.1 of Ceratodon purpureus. NCBI lineage: Eukaryota > Viridiplantae > Streptophyta > Bryopsida > Pseudoditrichales > Ditrichaceae > Ceratodon > Ceratodon purpureus. Next base: position 16,050,335 of record CM026425.1, read on the forward strand.
GATAGGTGATCATGAATGAAAAAACTCAAAAAAATGATATTTTAATCCTTTACAATACTTTATTCATCCTTTGGTGTTAAGTATAAAAAATGTTCATTCTTTAGTAATAATTACAATACTTTATTCAAAGACAAGAAAATTAACTACAAAGTAATATTAGACTTTTGCAAACTGCATCAAATCTCCAAATACAGTATTGTCAATCTTTAGAGTAGAACTCTCATCTCACTCCACTACATATATTCAAGGAATTAACAATGCAAGCCTTTGAATTTCTACAATAAAATTAATTAAAGGACAAGATAATAGAATTATTTTTAGATTTATATTATAAAAAGCTATTAGTATATTTAAATGACTCAAAGTGTTGTATTGGCTTTTGAAGGTTAAATCTAAATTTCATTTTGATTTCTATCAACGCTATTTGTAAATTTTTATTGGTATACCATAGTACATGTATTCTACATACTAATTGAAAGTGGATTGGATATTTTCAAAGAGAATGTAGAGTTTTGAAGCTACTACTCTTCAACGTACTAGAATTAAAAAAATTAAAACAGACTTATTGAAAAAGAAAGCTATAAATTAAATTACATTAGATTTTATTTGACCTTCAAAGATTGCTAAGAAAGGAGTTCACCAGAAATGAGATAAAACTCCATCCAATTACTATGCAGAATGTGAAGTAGCTAAATTTAATAAAAAAAACCAAATTCAAAAACTGTACTTGAAAAAATAGCAAATTAATAAAAGCAATTACATTTATTTTATATCAATGTCATTGACTTAAAAAAAAATGAAACCTATATTTGGTAGTACTTCTAAGCTTCATTTACTTATGTGAAGACACTAGTAGAAACAAACTCTAACTACACCGAGTCGTTACACCAAAAAAATTCTTTGGTGTTCATTTATTTTAAGAAGTGTTTTCTGATTGGTCTCTGTTCGTTTTTGGTGTTCACATGGAAGAAAAGTTGTAAGAATATTGCATATCAGTAGGATAGACCATGGGTGTAGACGAAACGTGTGGATGTACAACCAGATAGTATGGGTCCGCAACCAAACAATCTGTGTGGGTCCGCAATCAATGATGACCATGGTGATGGCCATGGCGATGGCACCTTCAGCTTACCCCATCCCTACCCTCTGCCTTGCCCTCACCGTCTCGCAGAGACTGTCGTTGATCTCTCTCACTCACTCCCTCCATTCCTCCTAGGTCACTCCGACGCCCCTTCACGCCTCCATCTCCTCATCCCAGTTGGAGACTTGTGCATTTCGCACGCCTTGCCATGAAATCACTCTCGTGGTGTGCAAGTTCTGGCCCACTCTTGTGGAAGCGCAGCAGCAACAAAACCCTATTTTGTGTAAGATGGGTATTTCAGTGTTTGGGTGGTGCAGATGTTTGGGTGGAATTGTTGCACCACACAAACCAAGGGTGTCTAGATTCACCCTACAGACCGAGGCTAGCTACAAATGGAACACTGTCTGTGTGGGTTTTTCACTGCAAATGGCTACTGATGTTTGCAAATGGCTACTGGCATACTTCCTGAACTGTTTCATGGCAAACATACTTCCAATTTTTAGTCTTTTAAACAAGAACGTGTGGTTGTGACAGCTGAAAGTACATGTGACGACATATCAACCAAGCTATTATAATAAAAACACATCGAAATACAAATCATCCACTATATGTCACTCAATATTATTTTATTCACCCATAAATTCTCTACAACAATTGGTCACCACACCACTTAAATATAGGGTGTGAGTCACATGGATGGGGATGCAATTTATTATGCAAGTGGACCCATGAAAACATTAAATGTTCCTTTTTAGACGCCCTGAAATAGGCCTAAATGGTGCCCAATTACACCAAACAATAATCTCACTACACCATTTCAAAAAATTAAAATTATGCTTCTTTTCGGTGTACATCTTGGTGTAGTTGAGGGGCATTTCCACTAGTGACATGTATTTAAAAATTAATTTATTAAAATCCTTCTTTTACCATCATAAATATTTTAAATTTAAAAGTGAAAACAAAAACTTAAAGTACAATAGATATTCTTTTTCTGATTTATGTGTTTTTTTTTATATTCTGATACCTTACAATATTGAAAGAATAGAAGATAAAGACTTGAATTCTTCATAATGATAATGATTGTTACGTTGATATTCTTGTACAGTAGGGTAGGGTCCAACATGGAATGTCGTTTTTGCAATTCCTGGGATGGTGTCAGACACTACTACCAACTTTGACACCCTTCACAAGACTAAAAAATTGCTATTTTATCTTGAAAATTAGGGGAAGTCATTATCTCTATGTTGAAAATATGCATACCAAATTTCAAGTCCATGGGACTTATGAAACAAAAGTTATCAAAGATTAACCACCATGGGGTAGTTGTGGGAGAAGTTTCACAACTGCCAAATTTGACACCCTCCCAAGGATTGAGGAATTTTTTTTTACCTATGGGAATTTCGGAGTGGAAACACCTTCATGTTGATTACATTTGAGGAAAAATCCAAGTCCAAAAGACCCACATAAAAAATGATATTCCAAATCTACCAATAGGTGTAGTGTGAGAAACAAAGAGGAAAATCGTCTCACAACATTGGCACCCTCCCTATGTTTGAGTATTTGTTATTTCAACATGAAATTTTTCACACGTGTTATCAAATTAAAAATAATTTTGTTTCATAAGTCCCCTGGACTTGAAATTTGGTATGCATATTTTCAACATAGAGATCATGTCTTTCCCAAATTTTCAAGATAAAATAGCAATTGTTTAGTCCTGTAGAAGGTTTCAAAGTTGGCAGCAGTATCGGACACCATCCCAGGAATTGCAAATACGACATTCCATGTTGGACCCTATTGTACTACTCTTGATGCATTGATTTATAAATTTTTCAAGTACATGTGATTTTCACCATATTTAAAGAAATCTCATGTAATTTTTTTTTTATTTATTATTATTATTATTATTATTATTATTATTTTTAGATTGTTCAAAGATCTTTTGGAAGTGGTACTTCAACATAAAAAAAATTCAATTGTGGTGTAGGGATTTATGATTTTATTATGTATAAGGAGAACACTACATAGTGTGATTACATTCTTTGTGTATATGATTGATTCTTTTTTTCATAAATAATTATTATGAAATTATAAAGCATTATCTATTCTATTGAAAAATATTGGATTTTACGGTGGTTATAGGCCACTACAAATCATTCACACCTACATTGCCAATTCATAATCATTGTTTTCAGCCATTATAAATCTATACAATAAAATAAACTTATACATCAATTTTTCAAGGTATTTTTGCATAGAAAAAAATAGCTAAAGATACCAATTAGTTAAGAACACATTAGGTTCATAAAATTAATTTTAAATTTTATATAATATAAAAATTTGTGTTTTTTCAAAACATGCAACCTTTTATATTATTTGAAGGGGTATTTATATGCTTTTGAAATTCTTCAATTTACTATTTTAAAGACAATCCTCAAATTACATGCTTTTTTATAACTTTACACAATGCATGTTATTAATGTGTTTGTAATCTTTTTAAACTCACATAAATCTAAAAATTAAAAGAATACCAAACATTCATGTTTTTTAAATGCAAAGTTTGAACTTAAAATTATTGATTGATGAAAATAAAATTTAGCACACACTCAAAATTTAGATGTCAATATGTATATTTTAACAAAATGAAGATTTTAGCATGCACTTATGTTTTTTTTAATCATAAATTATTTAAATTATATAGTAAAATACAAGGGTTTATTGCTTTCTAATAATGCAGGTTATTTGGAATATATAAGAACTTTAACAATGCATAAATACTTCAATAAAGTAGATGAGAAAGTCTTTTTTAGTATGTTATTTTATAACGGTCTATAGAAATTAATTTGCATTGGCATCGTAGGCGACAATGATTTGCAATGGGAGATAGGCCACTAACAGAACTAGAGCAAAAAAATTAACCTTTGACACATTCTAAAAAATCTTGTATATGCTTTGATTTTTTGTGTTGTCAAAGTATATACATGAACTTTGATTTTTCCTTAATTATATATATTTTAATTTATTTTTGAATAAAACCAAGAATCAAATAAAAATATATTTAAAATAAAATACTTAGAAGTTATTGTTATGATTTGTTGCAAAAATACTTTGATGAAGTGGACGTATAAAATTTATTTTTTATTGTAGGGAATTATACTTGCTTACAAAATCATCTATATCTTGAACCCAAAGGTGCCAATGATTTGTGGTGGCTAGTTATATACGCCACTGCATAATCTATTATAAAACAAAGTTTTTTGAAAAATGTTGGACGACATACACATGATCTACAAAATATATATATATATATATATTGATAAGTAGCAAAATCAAATATAAAGGGTCCCTAAAGCAAAAGACACAGAATCCAAATTGAATGTAATCATTTTATTCAACTTTAAAATTAATCTAATATTTAAATTAAATGCAATATAGGAAACATGATCAATCTATATTACGGTGTGAATTAAAGCAAAAGGTAAAAAATATTATGTTTTGATTTATTGTGCAAATATTTTCCAATTGACTACTGTAATCATCTTTTTATAGAATTATGATCAAATTTCAATTATTAAATCAGAAACATATCTTTGTTTGATTCCAGGGAAGTGAATATGCAATATTGAAGTTATGTATATTAAGAGGTGCATAATAAAGAAGTATGTTTCAAAAAAATTGAGCATGGAAATGCATTAGATATGGATAAAAAACATCACCATCCTTCAAATTTTAAAAGTAATAATTTTATTCAAATATTTATTTCAATTTAATTAATTTATTATTCAAATAAAATATATTCAAATCAGATAATTCATATATAATATTTTTTTTCCTATTTTAATTGGAATAACATCAATAAAAGTTTTGAACATCAATAAAATTTTCTTATTTGGTGATACTGAAGTTTGAGCACAAGAAGTCAATATTTATCAAGTTGAATATTTTACTTCAATTTTTTATTTTTTTTATTTTAAAAATAAAAACCACAATAGAATGATGAGTCTGATTGTGAATTTTTAATACCGTAATCACAATAAACTAATTTGATCATGTCATCCAAGTATGTAAATTTTATTGTTGGATTAGGTGATTGCATTTTTTTTAATACACTTAAGTGCATTAGGTGATTGCATTTTATTTTTTAAAGCCATATGAGATAACTCATGGTACAGATATATTAACATTCTTAAATTTATGCCAAAATAGATTAATTTATTAATAAATGTATTAATTTTAATAGATTTTTTTTTAAAAGTATGAATTCATTCGCCTTAAAATGTAGTATATTTTTGCAAAATTCTTTTTCTTCACGGTTAGTGATTTTTAATTTTTATTGATGCAATTTTCTTTTCCCAAAAAAAAAAATGATTCAAAATTCTAGGTGCTTTTATCACACAATTAAGACTTTGATTATTTATATGAAAACAACCTTGTAAAATTATAGATAGTTTAGTTTTTATTTAATAACTTATGTGATGATAATCAATCATTATATTTTTATTCAAAAATATACATACATGATTTTTAGATATCATAATAGATGATGGAAGAAAATTCTATGAACAATGAAGATTCCAATATGATTGATAATTCCAATGAGAAAGATGTCGTCGATTGCGATGCCATGGATATTGATGGGGGAGAAGGTATGTTACAATGAAATCTATGATTTATTTCATTTCAACAATTTTTCAATGTTTATATAGTATATACTCACAAACATTATATTATGGATTCAAATATTATTAAAAATATTGATTATAATTTTTGTTATAATAAAAAAATTATGATAAAGTTTGTATTTGAAAAATTGGAATTTAAAAAATTATTGAAAATTTTAAAATTTTAAAATCAATTATTTGTAGGAAAAAAAATAGAGACTTCTATTGTCATTGATGGAAAATGCCAAAAGTCTGGAAAACGAGTAAGATTTGAAGTTGATGACAATATAGAGCATACCAATAGAATTGAAAAAATCAACGAATCAAGTTCAAAGCAAGTTGATTGTAAATTGAATAGTGCAAACTTAAGTGGAATTGAAAAAATGGAAATTGTTAATTTTCAATCTAAAATATCATATTCTAATAGATATAATGATAGTTATTTAGACCATATGGGATATCCATCTAAACTTAGGCAGTGTAGTTTCAATAGGTTAAATACCAATGAGAATCCATATAATACACTTGGATGTAATTCTATTACACAATATTTAATTTTGAAAAATTCAAAAAACATACCAATAGAGAGAAAAGGTGGTATAAATATTGAAGGTGAATCACTCAAAGCTACTTTGAGTCATGAACATTCAATACATGAAACCGGATCTAAATTAATTGAAGAAAAGAATAATGAAGACTTTCAAGATACAAACAATGTGACTACAGTAATTCAAAATAATAATTCAAACAATATAAATACTATTACAACTTGTGGTTCTACCATTTCACGACCAACAAATTTTGAATTCAATGGCTCATCAGGATCAAAAGCATTTGAAGACACTTCTACAACAAACATCTTAAATATAACTAATTTGAAATCAAACTTTGACCGAGTTGTTCGACGTTATCGGATGAAACAAAAAAAATTAGAAGATGATAAATTATCATGAAAAATAAATGTTCTTTATAATTTTAATAATTTAATGATTGAATAGTATTGCAAAGAAGTAAAATAATTTTGAATCAGAAAGCGGAGAATCCATGTTTCTACAATATTATTGCAATAAATCCTATGGATTCTAAATATTAAGAGGTTATATAGTTTTTAGAAAAAGTGTTAGAATAGTTTATTGATTTTTTTTTAATGGTATGCAATGAGTGTGTATTAGTTTTGAAGCGTGAAGATTGAAAAAATAATAAAAATCAAGATTCAAATTTATTATTATATTCGAGGTTTTTTTCTTATTTTTTTCTTGTTATAATTTTTCTTAACTGTATAATAAAATATTAATAACTTTTGTTGAATAGCCATTGCAATGAATTTTATTCTTTTTACTTTTTTGAATTTATTTTCAAAGCATATTATGTGAATTTATTCAAACATTGTTCCTTTACGTACTCTTGTATATATTTTTGCACATTTAGAAAATATCCCATGAAAAATCACTTCATTAAAGTATCAAAATTTTATTGCATAGATTTGTAATGATTTATACAGATATATTTGCATTGGCGCCATAGGTGGGTTTCAAATTGAATTTATAATTTTTTTTATAATATTTTATATTGAAGAAGAAATTAGTTTTAATATCAATATTCTCATAATATATTAAGTCGACTAATTGATTTTTCCATTTTCATTGAGTTGTAAAAGTTTTTGTAGGCACCATCTCATAAAGCCATTGAGACCTCTATATTTGTACCCATGTTAGATATAAGGTGCAAGCTTCATAGAACCCAATCTCAAGCTTCTAAAATTCATTTTTTTCATAGCATTGTCAAGTTTGTAGACAATCAAGCTTTCTTTCATGCACATTAATGTTGATACTAGTACAAATTATAGCTTGCATATACGTTTTTTACGAGGATAACCTTCAATCTTGAGTATTAAAGGTGCAGCCAACAAATTTTTGGCTACAAGGTTCCTTGCAATGTATAAGGAATTGTTCAATGATTTCTTGGTTAAATCATGTTTGATGGTTGGAATGTCAATCTTGCTTCTCAATGTTTTAGTTGTTTATGGCTAAAATGTTGATATGATAATTTATAGATACATTGTGTATTTCTTTTTGTCTGATGTGTGTTGTTGGTTTTGTTTTGAATATGTGGAATTTTCAAGTTTTGTACTTTATAAAACTTGAGTTTTTGTACTTATAAAATAGTGTAAAAATTGAAGGACAAGCTTAACAAAAAATACTCTCAATATTACATCATATGATGGTTGCATTATAAAAAGGGCCTTAGAAGTAAACGCAAGCTAAATTTGTAAAAGACAAAAAAAGACATAGAAAGAATTTTGTTGCCATGCCAAAGGTCATTGATTGCAATTTTATGATATAAATTGGACTTTGTAATGTTTCCACCAACATCACGAATAAGCTTGAACTTTTCCATCATAACAAATGCACATTAGGTTTGTGCTTGTTTTAACAATGGGGTACCTACTTTTGTCTCTACTTTTAGTGTATAAGCTCTAGTGAGCATGGCTCATTTTATGAACATTTTGTTTAGAAATATACAAGATGGAATGATTCTATATACTTCTAAGGGCATCCCCTAAAGGAATCTCGAGGTCGATCCATAGTGGACCCCTGTAAAGAGATCTCGGGGTTCGATCCCTAATGCACTCGTGGCACCTCCAAAGTAGGCCACGCAACTATACTAAAATTTTAGTGGAACCTGAATCCAGAAAAATGGTTGTCTAATTTTATTGAGCCATCCACTCGCTATAACGTGAAGGCTACATCTCCCGGCACAGGTGCAATTTTTACAAAGACCGGGAGCTCAATGGCACGTCCCGGTAGTTTGACGAGAGCTTTCCAAGGTGCATTAGGGCCTGATTTTCCCGCCGGGCCAACCATTCAGCGTTGGGGACTGTGGTGGAGGGGACCGCTCCCCCAGCGGGCAGCGGGCAGCCCGGCCTGCCCCTTGCCCGGCCTCCCAGCCCGGCCCGCGATTGCAGTCGCAGCTGGCTCGTCGTGGTTGCAAGCTCGTCCTCGTTGGTTCGTTCGTCCCGCATATTGTGAAGCCTCGTTTTGAAATTGAGTTTCCTCCCTCCCTCCCGCGCAAAACTGCTTCGTCTCGCCCGGGACTAAGTTACCGTACGATCATGCCAGGTGCTCGTTGGATCTGGATGAACTTGCGGGCGATGATGAAACTGAGAAGTCTGCTTCTACTCGAATGATTCTCTATTTGTGTGTATATGGTTCTGTAAGTGAAGCTGCTGATGTCGTCAACTACAGACATTCACAGGACTCATATCGTACGGTAATGGCTGCTTGGGTTCTTGAACTTACTGCGTGGAATTGGGTTTCAATTCTCAGTTTCTGCTCTGATATCCAATTCACTGTAATTGCTTTACTGTAATTGGTATATGATCTCTTGTACCCTAAAACTTATAAAATTTCAAGTCGGGAAGATTGTGATCTGATTCGATAGTACCTGCACCATCCTTAGACAGCACTTCGTGCTTGTGTCGGCCGCCACTATGGTCATTGGGGTTATGTAGAGCACCCTTCCACGAATCTGGAACTTGTGGGTGCTACTCAGTTTCATCATCGCAACCACTTAAAATTGTCCAGGCAGTACTGTACACTAGTCAAGCTCAACAAAGGCAAGCTCTGAATCGAATCCAAGTTTTTAAAAATAGGCAATGAATCCACGATCAACACATAAAAACTATCATGCATGAACATTCCAGTGTGTCTTTCCACCAGAGATAAAAAGAAAAGGTTCTAAGATAAGAGAACATCAACAGTGCAGATCTCTCCATTCTAATTTCCTGAATCATCAGTACGAATCACAACCACCAGCAAAACGAAATTCGTAACCACAAATCTTTCTACTAAAGATGAAAGAAAGCCTCTGCCTTCGACAAATTGATAATAATATTCACAAAACACACTGAACGCTGATCAATTCAGAGCACAAGATGGTCACATTCCAGATTCACAGCAAGCCAAGCAGACTACGTTGTTGCACATTCACTAAAGAGCAACAAAAGATTCATTAACGCTATCTGAAGGTCTGCAATCATCAACAGCGGTGGTCTTTTCTATGACGTTCAGCCGGTGAAAAAATCTATCTGAAATAACCAAAATTGCTGTACACACATTGTTCTACTCGATCTATCCGATTCTCAGCATGAAGTTATGTCAAGAGTGTCACATGCTTTACATCATTGAAAATGAATCTGCAGGTATTAAGTTTGTGGTGTTTCATCCAAACCTATGGACAAGCCTTGTCCGATGCTCTTGCAACGATGGTCACGAGAAACTTTTAGTGTCCAACGAGAGCCATGGCTATGTCAGATATTAAGTTTGTGGTGTTTGATCCAAACCTATGAACAAGCCTTGTCCGATATTGCTCTTGCAACGATGGTCACGAGAAACTTTGAGTGTCCAACGAGAGCGATGGCTATGTCATCACCTCGTTGAAGCCCATTGTCCTCCAAAAACTGCTCCCACCCAGTCGACAGAAAAACCCTCGAACCATTCGAAGCAGCGAATGTCTCGATTGGCCACATGACTTGCCTGCTGCTAGAGACCGCGAGCTGACTGTGTCGCGACTTCAGCGGCGTGCAATCGCGGGAATGCCCGGGCGCGACGAAGCAGTTTTGCGCGGGAGGAAACTCAATTTGAAATCCAGGCTTGACATGGCGCGGGACGACCGAGGACGAGCTACGAGCCTGCGACTGCAATCGCGGGCCGGGTCTGGGAGGCCGGGTGACCGGTCCCCGTCCACGGTCCCGCCCTTAGTGACGAGGGTTGGCGGGAGGGGGTGCGCATAAGAGCCCAAGCTGAGACTCCATCTTCACAGTTTCATTCTTAGTGTTCGCGTGTTTTGATTGCCTTCTGTCTTCTGTTTTGTGCGCTCTCGCTTCTCGCTTGCTAGTATCTGAGGTTAGGGTTACAGAGTTCGTCGCTATGTCTGGGAGAGGCAAGTCCAACGCGGCTCGCAAGAAGTCCGTCACCAAGTCGGCCAAGGCTGGGCTGCAGTTCCCCGTCGGGAGGCTCGGTCGCTACTTGAAGAAGGGGCGCTATGCGCAGCGTGTTGGGTCTGGAGCTCCGGTGTACCTTGCTGCTGTGCTCGAGTATCTTGCTGCTGAGGTGAGTTTACTGTGCTGTTGTGTGACTAGCTTAATGGTTCGGTGCGTTTCTGTAGTTCTGGTTGAGGTGTTTGAGATCTAACGGGCGTGGTGGGTGGCAGGTTTTGGAGTTGGCTGGGAACGCTAGCCGGGACAACAAGAAGAGCAGGATCATTCCCCGGCACATTCAGCTGGCCATCCGGAACGATGAGGAGTTGGGGAAGCTGTTGCAGGGTGTGACGATCGCATACGGAGGTGTGCTGCCGAACATCCACAGCGTGTTGTTGCCAAAGAAGTCGGCTGCCGGAACCGGCGAGAAGGCTGAGAAGTCCGAGAAGAAGGAGAAGAAGGCTAAGGGAGAGAAGGCTGCGAAAGAGTGAGCTCAGGGTTGTTTTGCTGGGCGTACTTTGTACTAAATCACAAACGGTGTTTCATAACACCACCTATGTTTCAGAGATGTGGTCACCCCAGTTGTGATGTGGGTAGGATGAGTAAATCTTGGCGAATGGCTGTTGTATTGGTCAGGATGACTGCAGTTGACGGAGATTTATGTTCGCAGTAATATGTGTGTGTAGGCGCTGTATAGGGTTTGGCCTTGCTACATACATTTACTGGGTTTGGGTCGTGCGCAGTGAGCCCTTCATTGTGGTCATTGTTGAGATGCAGTGATCGATCGTGATACAAGTAATTACTTCTAAATGAAGTTTAAATCGGGAGAACAATTGGAAGCGGACATAGCTCTTCGTTTCTAACTCTGAGACGCCTGTCTCCTCTCTGTCTAATCGCTTTGTACCATCGCTCTGAGAGTCATTCTTTCTGAAAATGTTATGCCTAAATCGTTGTCTAACTGTTGTCAACATTTTCTCGATGTCCAGAACTGCATTCTAGTAACTTAGACTGATTGAATCGTTTAGATTTGTCTAAAATTTGAGCTTCACTTTTGATCCTCTTGACGCCTTTGTCAACAATACACACAACCCTTGTCAATGTGCGGGTTCAATCTTCTCCAAAGAATTTGTTGCTACAGCTATATTTCCATAGAATCTCCTTATTTCTACGGCTATATTTCCATACCTTTTTCTACTTCACCCTGAAACGCCGGGCTTATGGCTAGGGATTGAGAATGGGTATTTAACCCATAAACGCCGGGCCTACAGCTATCGATTTAGAATGGACACTGAACCCTTAAACGCCAGGCCTATTGCCATGGATTAACAATGGCACAGAAAATTGTAAATCTCCACCGAGTAGGTTGGGGGCAGAAAAACAGGCGTAAGCCAGAATTCCGCATAAGACATCCTAGAAAACGGACATCAACGGATGAAAAATATCCGGGGGAGCAAAAGCTCGAGAGTAACAAGAAAAACCTAGGAGACTATCAGGGAAGCTAAAAATTACAAAGTCATTCCGTAAACAGACCCTATGAGCAAGACTTTCCAGAAATTGTGAAACGAAACAGCCATACTGAACGAGAGTAACTAAGTCGTAGCCGAATACAAAGCCAGCTTCACGAGAGAGATTGTTTGAGCCTGATCAAAACCCAGAGTATCGAGAATTAGCAGCTGTTGCTGCATTGACTTCTCGGAGCAATTCTTCAAACTCATCAATTTCGTTAGGTAGCTGAAAATCCCCGGTGTCTTGTGTATATTCGTCAGTGAAATCCGAGAGTTCATTGGGGTCTTGTGGGTAAAGAAAATAAGGGTCCATAAGCGTGTTGAGAAGAAGTAGAATGTTGCGAATCATATTCTTCTTCTTCCGTAATGTAGCCCTGGGGTTGCGTGCCTTCAAAACAAGGTGGATCAAAATTGTTGAAGTCGCTGTAGAAAACTCCTTTCAATTCCATGAAAAGTCTGACTTCTTCTTCTTCAGCCTTGGTTGCAGGTGCTAGTACCAGTATCTGGATGAGAGCCTTTGCGCCTATGTTTGTAGAAGTGCAGCGGGCTTAATGGTCAAGACGGAGTTACTTGAGAAGCATCCTCTACCATATCAGAAGGTGGATCTTTTGGAGGGATTCCGAAATCTCGTATCACTTGGTGTGTTGATGATGAAGAGTTAGGGTTTTGCGGTGAGGTCGGTGCAGCTTCTGATGCCAGAGAATGCGAAGCAGACACATCTTGTTGTCGTCGGTGAGGGTACGGTTCATAGTAGTCATCATGATCACTAGAGTCTGAGTAAACCGGCTGATCCGCCCAATTCGATGGGCCTGCTTCATCATCGTGGGTGCCCCTGAACAGGTCGAAAGGCGCATTCTGATCAGGGGGACACATGTAGCAAGTGACCTCCGGATATGGGGAATTGAAGGGTGGGGGCAGGGGACCCGGCGCTCACTGGGCGGGCAGCCCCATAGAATTTGAATTTTTTTATTTTTTTATTTTTTTATTTAAAAAAAAAATTATTTGGGAAAAAAATAGAGGCAATAAAAACCAAAATTCAATGAGATCAACCCTAGCTACCCCGTGATCGTTGTTTTGAGTGAACCCTAAAATTACTTAACGGGCAATGGGTCCTACCGGACCTGTCGCCCTTATTCAAACCCTTTTTGCTCCGCTCGATGGGTTTGAAAAACCTTATATTATTCATATAAATTTCTGAGACAATTTGTCTCCAAAAAAAAAAGTTTATAAAAAAAATAAAAATAAAAAAAATAAAAAATAAAAAATAAAAAATATGAAAGTTAGGGCTGCCCGTTGAGAGCTGCCCCTGCTGGATGTCGAGTCCTCCTGCCCCCGACCCTCCACTCCGCCGGGTCGAGGAGAGAAGGTCACCTCTGCTACATTGATGCCCTGATCAGGTGCCTCCGAATCAGGCTTCCTTTTGGAGGCTGCGGAGCGATACTTGGCTTTTGATTTGCGGACAACAGCAAAAAGCGCATCAACATCCGCTTGAATATCAGCTTGTGCTTGAGGTACCTGCTGGTTGTAGGAGCTGTCATCTTCATCTCTGTCCAAGTCATCTTGTGAAGTTTGGGAGTTGTGTGGCCATTGCTTGAGGGAGCAATTGTGCCGGAGGTACAAAATTCCAGATAAGTTTAACTACTGTAAGCTTCGCAAAAATGCTCCCATACACTACTAGAAAAAACGGGATGGATCAACTAGAAATCAGCTAAAATCTGTTGGGCGCAACAGCGGAACCGCTCTTGAGTTGCTTCCGGGGCACGATCAACTAGACATTGCCTCGTCCAACACTACCAACAACAACTTGTTTAGATGAAGAGAAACAAACAGCAAGGCCTGGTGGTTGTCGAAGGAGATGGATGACGTGGCGCACAGAGTTGCGGATGAAAAAATGTACAACGAATGTATAGACGACACTTAACGAAAACAGAGTATCATCCAGTGATAGGATTGTGAAGAGCTCAACATGGAACTTTCAGATCAGTCTGCGTAAACATGTTGTATATATGAAAGAACTTTATTTATTTACATGGTGGGACTGTACAAAGGGAACCATGAATACCGACACTATTGAGCGAAGTTGGAGAAGCTTTCCCCCTAACAGACAGTCTATCATGTAATATCCTGAAACAATTCACTGCATATGAATTGCGTCTAGCTGGGGGTGACACTATAGATTACCATGGACGGATTAGCTCCAAAAAATGATTCTGAATGTGTCTAGAGAATACTACCTGCACAGCTTCGAAGCCGCACATATGCACTAATCTAAACACCATAGGATTTCCGCTACGTATGTACAAAATTGGATTATAGGTCTGACGAGGACACTGAAGATGCGCATGTCTGTTGTGTTTTCTCACTGCCTGTGTGCGACGAAAATGGCAGTAGACCATGAGTTTGTAAGGAAGGGTCAACGCAGCTCGATCAAAATTATTGAACACACCTACACAGATTCACCAAACATCAATTATAAAATAATTGAATCAAGGCTAACCACCATCTCACTGATCTCACTTCGTCCAATACAACACAGCGAACTGCCTTACATTAAGAAAATTAAATCCTCTAGTGCACAATAAAATGGAAGAGAGCTCTAACCCTAGGCAGTGCGTGGATAGCAAATTTGAATATAAACAAACCAAATGTAAGGAAACAAATTAATATTTCGGAGGTTTAAAGAGCAGAAAAACAAACACTGCCACCAAATATTACAAAAACATGCAGAGTGTATGGAGACTGAGAGGAGATCAAAGCAATTAAATGATGAGCTTCAATTACGGCAAAACAAAACTCGAGGAAGCAGGAATTCACCGACCAAACTAACAGTGCAGGAGAATGCCCATTTACCTCAGGCTCGGTGATGGTTTGCAATCCACATATCTGGATCGGGCTCCATAACGCACCCGTCCTCCACGTACACGGTATAGTTATCGGGGTCCCACAGGAGAGTGCGCAGCTAGTCCAGCTCTGAATTGGAAAGAGATCCCACAGGAGCAAGACGGAGGCGACGTGAGGCAATTGGAGTCGCCATGTGCCAAGTCGTGCCGAAGATCTCCCAGTTCTGCTGCATGTGTGAGACCTCGTAGACTTCGAAAGGCTCCTACGGAACACCAACCTCGTTGGCATAATCCCAGCGCGCGAGACGTAACGCAGCCCACTCCGGACTACTGTCAACGACTTGGCGCCACATGGGGCTTGCGAGGCGCACGTTCTCAATGTCTGCAATAGTGCAGACAACATAATCCCCCCGGTTCCACTCATGCGCGGGGTCTAGCATCCATGGGGTGTGGCTGTTTACCATCTGCCGTAGCAGATTCCCCAAAACCCCGTCCCTGATCACGATCTCCCAAGATGCCATGGTGCAGATGAGAGAGACGGCAAACACAATGTAGAATCCAGAGAAGAAGGAGCAAGAGAGACAATGGGTAAGCAAGTCCTGATGACATGCAGACTGCAGACTACAGGGAAGTAGAGGGAAGAAGCAATGCAAGACCCCGAAGAGTAGCCAGAGAGAACCACAGATGGTGCTGAAACGTGAGGAGAACTCACATTATGTAGTGAATCCCAGAGTTGCAGTACACCTAAGGCTGCACAGATTGGAGTGACAAGTAGCCTCATCGGATCCCTACGAAGCTCCATCCTAGGTCTAGCATCGCCAGGAGTACCTCATATGATCAGCAATCACAGAACATCATTAATCACACAATTGAAAATTTGATTCAGGTTATTAGTGCCACATGTAGGAGATTTTTTGTAGGTGTAGTCTTTCTAATCAGGTTGTGAGGACTTTGAGAGGCATGATTTCAGGGGAAGTATGATGATCACATACTCGTTAATTACAATTATGTGGCGTGACGTAATGCTCCTGGGATCAGAATCTCATGATTCACAACATACAAATATCTGCGGTACATACATTATGAGATTCCATTCATTCACAAATGATATTTATGTCTTTCAAAAGGTGTACCTGTCTTTTTGTAAACGATAGTAATTGCCAGAAAACACTAAATTATAGGGACTAGGATGAAGCACACTGATCTAACGTATTTAATTTGAACTGTCTCGAGGGCTCTTTACGGAGGGGGGGGGGTATGGCTCTGATCAGGGATTACTGAGCAGCTGGTTACAGAGAATGGGTCTTCTGAGCTAGTGGGAAACGTACCTATGGAGATTGGCCACTGATGGATTTTTAAAATTTAGAGAAAAGTGCTCTCCGAATTAAAATCTGCATTGTTTCAAAAATCATATACACCCGTGTATCAATTGAAATAAAATAAACCTCAAATCGGAGTACATCCCTCGGGTTTAATTAAAGAATAACACTCACTTGTGGAAATAATTTTATGCAATCGACAGTCTAAGCCAGTCAATATAAGAATGCATGCATACCTCTTTCAGAAGTAGTGAACAAGGAAGTATGGAAAAAAGGAACGGCAAATGGCATGAAATAAATACAGACGGACTCATATAAAACTAGCAACATTGAACTGATGTGTTTTAGCAATTACAAGATACTTCAATTTACATGGAGTAGGGAGATGCTCAGTACGTACCTCTGTAGACATTGGTCGTCAATGAGGTAATTAGAGAACACGCGATATCAACAAGCAATTTACCAATACTCGAATTATGCAGAGTAGGGGCCATGGTGAGAGAGAAAAAATCAACAGAGGATCCAACATCGACGTAAGAAGACATATGAATTCCAAAGTATTTCTTGAAATATTCAAAGGTTAACATGGGAGTCTAAAACATAGTAAGATGACCATCTGCTCCTGTTTCAGTTAGAGCGTAGATAAGACGCTGAACGACACTTACAAGTGTCAGTAAATGGTCCGAGCAAAACGAAGTCATTAAACCACAATATGCAAGTTCAGAAATTAATCCAGGAATAAACAACGGGTTGTAATTTCGTGAATAGCCACGTATTTACTGGAAGCTGAAGTGAGGAATACAGGACAATTGACAGAGGAAAATTGACAGAAAACCGGAGAGAAGAGTTACATGCCTACCAGACCGAGTCCAATTTGAGAACAAGTGTGACGACATGCTATCGCTGAGATATATCCGGGTTACTGAGAGGTCATACGAATAACTACATAAATAAACCGCCGGAGAATGAGCATGGCTGTCGAGATGGTAAACCGCGAAACATCCGTAGTCTGGACACCGCATGACAGAGAGTCAGTCTGGAGTTCCATACTCCGGTGCTCGGCAAAAAATAGGATCTTTTTTTTTTTTTTGGGCAAAGCAACACTCAGAGTTCATGAGACTCAATAGGAACTCTGTATACGAACACCTAAATACTGTTGCATTAAGCGAATTCTGCAAGAAAGTCAGCATGGGCTACGGAAAGTGGAAAACGGACCTCGGATTGTCCTTTGCATCACTCCTCCTCCGAAGACAGGCCTAAGTCCGCGTCAAAAGTTTCGTTGATGTCAGGTGTATCCTGCTGCAATATATCATTCGGTCTTATGACTCGTCCTTCTCGTGTACGAGTCTGCGGTGCCTCGCTTAGGACGGCAGGTGCTTGGGCCCAGGTTACTCGTTGTCACGTCCATCAGCAAAAAGTTGACCATCAACAGCTTCGTCGTTAGTGGCGACCACTCTTTTACCACGAGGATCTGTCCTAATTACTATTTTCCATCCTGGAACATCCAAACAATCTGCATAAAAAACCTGCTGTACCTGAGAAGGCATTGCAAACGAGTCACGGCCGAAGGGTATCATTCGAGAGAAGTTGGCAATGGTAAACCCCTACTCATCCCGTTTAACTGTCGCAGACGCACCCCTGTAGTTTGCCTTAACCCATGTGCCGATAAGGACCACTTGCTTGACAACACCGTAATTTAGTTCAATAATCTCCTCGAGATGACCTACGTACTCAACAGTAGCCACTACCGGGTTGGGATCCCTAAGTCCAAAAATGCTCCCATATACATCCAAATGTTGATAAACTGTTGCCTCTTCTCCAAGCAAATGTGTGTTGGACGGTTGTGTCTGTATATGTCTGCAAAAGCCTCCATCCCACACAGAATTGTGGTTCTCCATGCGTGATATAATGTAGCACCAACATGAAACGCCCTGTATGCTAACTCATATCCACATCTCTGGCACCAAAGGTGCTAGAGAAGATTGGATTGAAGCAAATCCCAAGGAGTATTCCTGTCAATCTGTGTGCATCCTGTCGCAGCCCACTAAATGGGGGGAAATCTGGGCTTGTCAAGTGGGCCTTCCATAAGCCCGGTTAAATGTTCCGGCCAGTGGGAACAATATTCCCCAAGTCCCGAGGATTCCCGTAAGAGCTCGAACCACGTCCATGCCATGGAGAGATGTTGACAATCAACTAGTGAGTGCCTGATTGTGTCTAAAATGTTTAAATTGCATAATTTACACATGCCATCACCTCCTATACGCATTCTCCATTCTCCTGTAGGTGTCCCCCGACTAGAGCTGGCCAGTTCATTGAAGAAACCTTCTTCTGTTTCCAATCATGCCATATCCATTTGAAGAATTTGGCACAATGATCTTTGGTGAAACCTCTGGCTAGTAATTCCGATGTAATCCATACCTCTTCTTGTCGAATGTGGAGTCCTAGTCTGTATCATTTCCTTACAGTGTAGTTAAAGAATGGAATGGAGGAACTTTTGAAAATTGCTTTCCACATCCATTGTTTGGGATTCCATTGTAAATCTGCTAAGAAATATTTCTCCAGTAACCATATTGAGTGACCAGGGGGAGGCTGTTGAGTAGGGTTGAATCGAGTGAATGTACCGGACAGCAACTCGGACTTCTTGGTAAGCTTGACGAGGTAAGTCAATCAGTTCCTGAGTTTGCAACATCGATGCATGATTATCCTGGACTTTATACTAATGCGCATATAGATGCCCCTGCTCTTCATATTGAATATGATAAACGAAGACAATGTCACCATCAACTTTGACTGATACCCATGCTTGAGTGGTGGCAATATGTCGAGAGGTTGGTCTCCACGGTATATTGTGAATTAAGAGTTGTAGTTGTCGTTGTACCACGCGAGTTCAGGAGTTCAAACTACGTCTCAGGTCTTCAACTGTTCTCCAATCTTGGTTATCTTCATTCCAAAAATCGCCAATAGTAGTAATTCCTTTCTTGGCCTAGTTGTGGAAATTAGAACCTGGATCAATACCCCAAGGCAGCCCAGTATTGGAGACTATAAATCTATTACCAAAGAGTGGTTCTCGAAGTATCTCCGGTGGAGTGAAAGGTGGTATCTGCTCCAAGCCTGATTGGAGTTCACTCGAGTTATTTACGATCCCTCTCCAGAGAATTGAGCCTGTGAGCTTCAATTTATTAACTGGCTGAAGAATCCACTTAATGTGAGCAGGCCACTGGCCTGAACGCTTGTATGAAACTTGATGTATTCTATACTGAATAAACACCTTCCAGGGTTCAGTCCCGGGCTGCATTCCTCGAACTAAATATTTTGTGAGCAATGCCTGTATCTGCGTTGTTGGGTCAAGCACCTGCATTCCCCCTTGAGTTATGGGAAGTATTGCTGATGCCCAGCGGATTCGAGCCCTTGTCTTGTGGTCAAACTTTCCACTCCATACATAATCCCTTACAAGAGCAGTGATTTTGGCGATGGCTGTGCTTGAAGTAGTGGCACAGGTAGCTATGTACCATATAGAACCTAAAATTACCTGGTTGACGACTAAAATTCGACCTGCAAGTGATAACCGGTGCTTGTTCCAACGCTGAATTCCGTCACGGATTTTTTGAACCATGAGGCTGTAGATATCTTCCCGTAGTGCCTTGAAACCAATGAGACAACGTAAATGCTTGGTTGTCTGTCCTTCTTGTAACCAAACCAAGCCAAGGTCGTCTCTCCAGGTCGAATTGCGAGGAATGTCACTGGCCCATATGGCTCGAGTTTTTGTCCAGTTAAGCTTCGAACCTGAAGCCTCACAGTATAAGTCGAGTACCACCATGGTACGATCAAGATTGGAAGGAGTCCCTAGCAGTAGTAAATTCGTATCATCCGCAAACTGGCTGGATCGGGAAGTAGTACCATTGGGAAGTAACAGACCTTCTATTTGGTACACCGGGTCATTTAGCATTAACGGTAGGACATTGGCTGCTATCAAAAATAAATATGGAGCTAATGGACACCCTTGACAAACCGATCGATGCAATTGAAAGGAATGACCACTGTGTCCATTAACTAAGACTTTGGATTCTGCTGAGGAGTAGAGACATCGTACCCATGCTATCCATGTAAGACTGCAACCCATAGCTTCCATAGTCTGTTCCAAGAAACGCCAACTTAACGGCAAAGAGGCTGTTCTATTTTCTCTATTTTCACTCTAATTAACTGATTAGTTACAAAAAAATTCCTAAATGAAACCATACATTTCTTATGTGTAGTAATTTCTTTTGATTCTTGTTCAAAAAAATTAAAATTACTATGAATTTTTATGCAAACTCCTTATGCAACTTCATATAAATTAGAAAATACCCTTAGAAATTCCAATTGTTTTCCATAGGTTTGACACACATTGGAGTACATAATAGTAAATGAAAATCATCTACATATCTAAAATTACTGTAGTCAAAAGTGCCTTCAATTGTTGAACTTGCAATTGTTATAGAATAGTTAATTTTAGTAATTTTCCAAAAATTTGAGATAGAGTTAGAAGTGGACTTGATAAACTTCATTCTATTGAGTAAGCTCATATACAACAAATTCTATCTTCATGGTTTGAATTGAATTTTTGTAGGAAAGGTCAAATGATTCAAAATACATTACATAGAGATCCATTTTTACTACTTATTTTCCAATGGAGGCACCAAATTAAGTCCCATGGTTGATATCTCTCATGCATGTGGTGTATAGAAGAATAGTAAAGAGGTGCATAGATAGAAATGGATGGAAAATCCTATTTTTATATTGAGAAACAAGCCTTTTCAGTCATGAAAAGGCCACAAAATGGCTCTACTAGCATTTAAGCGTAAGGTCAAAGCTTGTGTTGCATTCGTGTCTCCATTTATCCTCAATTGATTTCTAAAGGGATCTATTTATCAATGTATAGATCTTTACCCTTTTCTAAATTGTACATCGTTAATGAAGTTCCGCATTTTTCTTGTTTAATTTAATAGCCTGCTTAGGCAAAAAATGGTCAATGATGTGGTAGTTTTTGAAATCTTTATTTAAAAAGGTTCAGCCCATTCCAAATTTGTAGACGAAAGAATTGTAAGTAATTAATAACTTTATAATTTTTTTATTAGAATCTTGGTTGTAAAAGTCTCGTACAGAAAAGTATCTAAAGGAGAATGATAATCTAACAAACCAGACGTAGATCAATTACGTTGCTAAAGATAAAAGGTTTCTCTAATATTATTTATTATTCTCATGTTTTTTTCCATTATGTTTTAATTATGACTTCATTTATTAAATTTTTTAATTAATATGTTTTGGACATTTTGGCTTCTGATTCCTTAGGCTTAGAGTAGTGTACTTTCATTCTATGAAAATAAATTAATTCTAAATTTAACACACGGTATCCCTACCTACATGTTTATTAAAAAAACAAGTTGAAGAATATATTTTCATGGAAGTTATAACCACCGAATTCAAACATTCGACCCAAAAAAAAACATGCATTTACAAATGTTGAACCATCACTCTCAAATACACTTTAAAAGAAACAATTCTCAGTCCAAAAATAGAGAATGGAAAATAAAATAAAACATCCAACATACAAGATACGACATTCATCATCCTTTCATCTACTCAATGCAATTTCATCGACCACGTTTCCACAGCAAGACCAACTTAGACCAAACAGACACAAAAGAACGCTTCCAGAGCAAACTGTAAAACTATCTATCCCAAGTCAGGGAATGGTGATATCACGACAATGCTCATAGCAATTTCTGTTCCAGAGGACATTTGGATTCCACTTCACCGTCATCATTGTCATTCCATGCCCAAATTCACCTCAAATATGTAATGTCCACCATAGATATGCCAATAGCACAATGCCACACATAGATTTTCCCTGACTCTTTGGATTCAAGCTGCTTTGTTGGGAAAACCAAAGCTTCGAATGTGCACACAACATCATGTCATTTCGTTGCGAGCATTCATGGAAACGGACTGTTTGAATCTAGGTGACGCTTGAGTTTTGTTGGCCATGTTATGTGGAGATAGGATTATGACGAGGATGGGTTTTTGTGACGTGGGTTACTTTTGCTCATGAAGATTTGGCCATGGTGATACTGGTTTCTGAGGGTTTGAAGGAGGGGATTTGCAGGGGACTGTGTTTGAATCTAGCGCTGCAGGAAAAGGGGTTTGATTTTTGTCTGAATTTTCTTCGTTTTTGAGGTGGGGAGTTTTTTTAGGGTTTAGTGATTGGAACCCTGTTTTAGGGTTTATTGGGTGGAAGAAGCGATGGCGAATTCTCAGGAAGGAGGTCCGCCTCTGAATTCTCATGCTGAATCGACGTTGCAGCTGCTGCTGGATCGCCAGCTTTCCACCACAGGCAGGTACGATGTGATGTGATGAGATGAGATGTGTGCTGTTTGTCATTTAACTTTTATTTTGTTTTCTGTCTTGAGAGCACATGATGGATGTGGGTGATGTTGTCCGAAGTCATATGGCTTTGCCCTGTTGCAATCTTGCAAGTGAATGGCCCTTTCATATCGATGAGCAGAAATTTTACCGTTCATAATGTGATGGTATCATTTTCAAAGTACTCTGCCATGATCTATTTTGAAGTTGGCAACGATCATTTCGTATTCTCTTAGCATTGTAGTGCAGGAATTCCAGTGCTGTGAGTATCATATTCTGATTCTTGCACAAATAGGTTGGAGCTCGTGGATTTCAAAGAGGCTACCGAAAGTATGCGTTGCATTGGGCATGCTTCAGGTGGCGTGGCGAGCCTGGCTGAGTTTCAGGAGTATGCGGAGAAGCAACGGCAAGCTGATGAGAAGGCTTGGGTCTTGCGTGATCTTTTGCAGTCGAAAGGCTTGTCTGACTCTGAGATCAAGTATGAGCTTTTTCTTACACTACCGTTGCAGTTGTGGGTGACTTCTAATATTGTGTTTGATCAAATATTATCTTGAGCTATGAACATCGCTCATCAGCAGTTGAAGACTCGTTGGTGGTTGGAGCTTCTATTTTAATTAGCATAAAAGTCTATCTATCTTGCTGTATATCGTCTAATACAATCATAGGAATTTGTTTTGACGCAGCATGGTATATGTTATTCAGGGATCATATTCAGAAGATAGGAGGAGAAGAGTCTACTTCGCCATTAGGTACTGTGGATAAGGTTTGGGCTTTGCCTATATTTGAACAACGTGAGTCCAAGTTTCAAGCTCGGCATAAATACTGTAGACGCCTCGTTTCAGTGTGATAGTTTTCTTCCACGAGCTTGTGGTATGCAATGGCAATTTGTAAAGTCAATCAAAGTATGGTGCGATCGAGTTTGAGGATCCGATTTCCATATTGTAGGGTGTCTTGAAGCGCAAGAGGTATGGTGCACACCCACGTTTTATGCAAGGGGAAGAAGCTGAGCAACAGCAGCTCATGGATCTACACCAAGTATCAGACATAGGCATGGAAAAGGAACATCAAAAGCGTGGACAAGGTCCTAGTTCTTCAGTATCAAGGAGAAATGACGCTATCCCTGCAGGTAAACCTTCTGTTAGTCATGAGCATCTTGGAATCTCATCACTCTAATCAAGGAAGTCTTAGATCATGTTGGATTGATAACGCTAACCTTGTCAAAACATGGGGTTGACGAGGTTTGTGGTTGTGTCTGCCAGCTTCGAGTTTGATAATTTAAGATTGTTTTTCTTTGCTTTGGTTGAAAAGTTTGTGTGCTTTGGGAATGGGTCTTAGAGTTGATGATCATGGGCGGTCGCAAGACTCTGCTGAATCTTGACCGGGGCGAACTGTTCAAAGGGACTACACCGCAGGTATTGTATTTGTTTGCCGAAAACTTTCTTCCAGTCTCAGAATTTCGTGGTTACAGTTTGGATTCTATTTCTGTGAAGGTTCTACGAAAATTCTGATCTGAAGAATTGAAATGGCGTGATGTCTTTATCCAGTGAAGTGTGCTCATTACTCGTTCCCGAAATCAAATATCTTTAGTTGCTAGAACACTCATTTTAAGCTTTTGATTTTGAAGGAACGGGCTCGTTTGACAGAAGAGGATGTTCCTAGAAGCGTTAGCGACGTCTTTGCAAGCCCTGCCCCACCTGTCCTTGACATGTACACGTACCTTGAGCAAAGACGAGTCGGCCCTTGCACGTCGAGTCTAGGACCTTCACGTTTGGAGGACCCTAATCGTTCAGGTAGTGATTGCTCGGCAACCAATGATTTGCGGGGAGAAAACGGGGAAGGTAGGGCAGCTGCTGTTACCGTTCCCAATATTTCAGAAGAAGTCATTGAAGCCAATCGTATGTCTGAAGAGGAAATCCGTGAACTTCCAGGAGGAAAGTTTGTGAATTATACTCCTGGCTCTCCCTCAAGTGTGAGTTTACGATTCAAACCTGATTACCATCTTCCTTCTCACGAATTTTCAACTTTCACTGCATTCTTAAAAGATGGTCTACATCTGGGAATCAGAGCGGATTGGAAAAATTTAGCTAGGCTTGACAGGCGGGTTTCACTGTTTGTTTATGCAGACTCTATACATTAAAAACCTAGCACCAGATGTAGCAGAGCCAGATTTAGTTGGCATCTTTGGCAGATTTGAAATCAGCAGGGAACCAAAGCTGATATATCGTTTGATGCAACGTGGACGAATGAAAGATCAGGCGTTTGTAACTTTCGCTGGTATTTATGCATTAGCCACCTTTCGATTGACATTTCCTCTTAAAGCGTCAATTCCTGATAGTGTTATTGTTCGAAAACTTACGAGGGATGTGCAATTGCAGATGTGGAAACTGCAACAAATGCTTTGAAGTTAGCAAATGGATATATCCTCAAGGAGAAGCCCCTGGTGATTGAGTTTGCTAGGGGTGCCAAACCACCCACTTCCGTTCCTGCCGAGAGCAGTGACTCTGCTGCAGCCCGGCCCAGAAGAAGGAAAGGCACGAAAAACCCGTGTTCTTCTTGAGTTGATATTGCATTTGCCAGAGTTCCAAACTCTTGTATTTTTGTTACTGAATTTTACCAATGCAAGTGTGTCTCCAACGCACATTTTCGATGAGTTGTATTCCGATTTATCATTCGTGTTAATATAATATTTTCAGCTTTTCAATCTAGTTTCATCACTGATAACATCTCAGGAAAACTTTAATGATCCTACTTCCACCCTCGCATGATTGAACACTAAATAAATTTTAGCCCTAAATCCGAACCTAAAAAAACTTAAGAAATTGATAACAGGATGCATACTGGCAACTCCTGTTCAATCAAAATATATGGATAGTTTCAGAACTCCTCAAAAACTGTAATCTCGAACATTTCAAAACGTCCAACTAATTATGTCCAAATTTGTATGCTTGCTGCTTCCTACAGGACATAATAACAACACCCTGTAGCACCGTAACTGTGAAAACACATTCCGGGTAAAACAACAGGTAAGAGGAATAGATGAATCACCTCAAATAGAAATCTGGTAATTGGCAATGCCATGTCACTGTGACTGGTCATATGATGCAAGTCTTTTGACTCACAGTCACTCCTGTCAACTCCCCTCAGTCGTTGCCATATGTCCATTGCAGCAAGCCAGAAACTTTCCTTTACACGCCCCACGCCCACTCAAACTCCGGGCTTTCCCTCCGACGCAGCATGCCGCCCCCTCCTCCGTACAACCCCCTCCTTCCCTCCCTCCCACACACCTTCCGTGTCCCCCTCCCATTTTTTAATAAAAAAAAAACACTCCTCCCAAAACTAGGCTCAGAAAACTCTTGAAGACGTAAGTTGAATCACCTTCTTTTACGTTGAATTCAGCGGATCACAACAGCAACTATATCAGATTAAAAAATAAAAATCCTACCAATTTCCAACAGAAAATGCAAGAACCCTCTCTTGTAACGAACCCAGTTTCCAAAGCTACCACTGCAACCAAAACAACCAACTGATCTCTTTCATGTTATGAAACTTCAAAGCCTGGAAAAGAACTTTAATCTGGTTGCAAATGAGGTTGAAGTTGAGAGGTAATTGAGCACTTGCAGTACTTTAAACAGCCTCCAGACAGATTCCATCCAGCCCGGAATCCATCACTGCAGGCAGAGACGGAGAGACGGCGTCTGTCTGCGGCAGGCGGCGGCATTGCCCAAGGCAGAGAGAGAGAGAGAGAGAGAGCAGGACTTCAGCGATTGATTGCTGCATCAGTTGGACAACTTCTCTCTTTCACTCACTCGGTTGGAACTTGGAGGTGTTTCGGTGATGTATGGAGTGGGCCGCATTTTCTCACTTCACGACTCTCTCCATTGCCATTCCCACATGGCCCACATGCACATCACTTGATGCCGCTGATATTTTCTAGTCCAATTTCGAATCCACATGCATTTTCACATCATTTTTGCAAGGTAGGTTAGTAGTGTAGTGTGGGAGTTGCAGGGTTTATGTTTTGTGAGGATGGGATGATGGAATGGAGTGGGTTGCGGTGAAGGTGATTTTTGGTGCGTTTTGAGGGTGAGGGGATGGGATTGTTAGGGTTTTGGGGGAGGATGGGAGGGGGAGTGGGAGGGGGAGTGGGAGGGATGCTGATGGGCGTGTGGGGTTTCTGAGTGCTAGGGGCGGCGTGGTGGAAGTGAGCGAGGAGCGCAAGAGTTTTCTGGAGGGGTGATCTTTTTGGGTTTGGAGCGTTTTGAGCGTTTTGGGTTTTTGGTGGTGAGGACGTCAGGATGAAGGGAGCGCCGCCGTCGCCCACGGGCAGCGGCAGCTTGATGGCGAGCGGGAGTGGGAGCGGGAGCGGAGTGCACAGGCCCCGGCACCGGAAGCGCAGCAGCACTGATGAATCCAGGGTTAGTTGGCTGTTTTCTTCTGGGTTTGGGTTTGGGTTGTTTGGCCATTTCGGGTAAATGGACATTCGGAGATTTTTATTTGGGTGGCATCTGCTCGGGTGTTGGAGAGATTAAGAGAGAGCAGTTACGAAATGCTATGGGTTTGAGAAGGATTTGTTGCTGGATTAATTGCAGCGTAGTTTTGACCAACTTAGGGTTAAGGCTTAGATTTAGGCTTGTGCATCAGATCTCTTTTTCTCGTCTCGGTAGAATTTTTTTCCAGATGCGCACAGAAGGAACGTGCACTATAGTTGTCTCCTGATTTTGTCATCTTATGCTCTGTTGTGAAGGCCCATGGCTGGTTTCGCATTCCAAGACCCGCATTGTCCATTCCTCTGATGATGAAGAAGGTAGCACTATTTCTTTTAATCTGCATTTTAATTCTGTTAAAATACTTACAATTTGGTTTGGGTAATCTTGGTCCGTTCGTCATTGTGATTAGATGGTGGAGTTATAAAAAAATAAAATTTAAATGTATTTCTCTAGGGTCTTTCGTCTTGTTTTGGTCATGGCATCCTTGGTGTGATGCATTGTGTTTGACAACTGGAACTTAGTGTGTGTTTGTGCGTGTGCACGTGTTTGTAATTTATCAAGCAGAACTCTCGCGACGATGGCAAGTCTAGTGTAACAACTGAGGAAGATGAGACTGCGAAAAAATATAGGAGCATGTGGATAAGGACACTCTCGTCAATATGGATGATAGGTGGATTCATCTTGATAGTGTACATGGGTCATTTATATATATGGGCCATGATTGTAGTTATCCAACTTTACATGGCTCAGGAGCTTTTCGCTCTTGCAAGGGCAGCGCAACGGGAAAAACAGATCCCTGGCTTCCGCTTACTTAATTGGTACGTATTCTTGTGTTGATGGTATTCTTGTCGTGAGATATCTCAGTCTCTTCCGTTATTAATTTTGTTGTCACTATCATAGCATAAATACTTGTGACCTTTTCCTCTAGTTTTATTATTGTACCTAAACTTTAGTTAGCCCTCATTTTGACTACATGGGACTTTGGTCGATCCTTATTGCCTGTTGATGGATGTCTGTTCTTGGTCTCGTCGTGCTACTGGAGCTATTATTGTTCATTTGTTATGTCCTAAATATGTCAATATGTTTGTGCTCGTTGTCGTGTATGAGTCGATGCTTATCTATAGGGTTCTCACATTTCAATTGGAAAGAGCTCGAGGAATCATTAAGTTGGTCTGTTGCCAGGCATTTTTTTCTCACAGCAATGCTATACGTTTATGGACGTTTTTTGAATAAGCATTTGGTAAAGACTATTCATAGCGACCATCTGATCCCTTATCTTTTCAAGTATGGCCTCATCAAATATCACATGCTTATCTGCTACTCACTGTATATTGCAGGTAATAATATTTTCTTGCACATCTTCTCGTCCTAGTTCTTCTCGGTAGTGTGGATTTAATCCTCTTGTATTTGTTTATATTCTAGTATTTAATTAAAGCACTGAACCAAATCATATGACATGTATTTTTTATATTTCATCCGTATGTAGTTTTTGGATTAACAATTTAAAGGATATTCCGATGATTTTGTGTCTTCGTTTTTCGAATATGCTTAGATACTACTGCAAGGATCAGTCATATTCGTCAATTTATTTTTGACTGATAACATCAAGGTGACACTCTCGTTTGTCCACGTTTGAATGACAAATATTCTTGCACTGTGTACAGGGTTTGTGTGGTTTATTTTGACACTAAAAAAGGGCATGTACAAGTACCAATTTGGCCAGTTTGCCTGGACTCATATGATTTTATTTGTGGTATTTGCACAATCCTCTTTCACTGTGGCCAACATCTTCGAGGGCATCATATGGTACATCTCTTGAGCAATTCGTCTTGTCGGTCCTTGTTACTTAGTGACTTGATCACACTTAGACTCTTTTAAATGGTCACTGAGTTTTCTTTAATTGCTATTACTAAATCAGGTTTATGGATTCTGCATCTATAATTAAGATTATGGATTATCTGGTTGTCTCTGAACAAATTCTCCCGATTATTTCTCACATCTTTTGCGATACACATAACTTTCTGAAGATTACTCCAATTGAAACTTTGTAATTTTCAGTTTGATAGCAAATTGTGGAAGATTAACATAGCCTTTGTTGTCTTTGTGCAGGTTTCTGTTACCTGCCTCCTTAATCGTGATTAATGATATTATGGCATATTTCTTTGGCATTTTTTTTGGAAAAACCCCTCTAATAAAACTCTCTCCCAAAAAGACCTGGGAGGGGTTTATTGGAGCATGTTTCTCGACTGTTATTTCTGCTTTTTTGGTGAGTATTATGTACTCGTCTTGTGTTTGCTCTATTCTATATTGATCTATTATTCTAGACGCAGCAAAATGGCTGGTAGAGATGTGTTTTTGCGTAGACCTGTGCAATTTGAGTGCTCACGTTTGGATCAGTACCAAGTACTTCAAGGTTCTCTGATAGGGTGGTTAAATCAGAAAATAATCCTTTATTTCCTTTTCCTGCAGCTTGCGTATGTCATGGGCCAATCGGAGTGGCTTACATGTCCCCGAAAAGTACGTATTATGCATCCTTTCTGGATTATATTCCTGTCTATTTGATGTTTTGATGTTTAGGTTACGTTGGGCCAGGACACTCTAACCATTTTAGTTGTTAAAAAGTTTGTTCGGTTTCTTCTATCTCATTGTCTAGGATTCCTTTTAAGAAGTTTCACACTTTTGTACCCAGCTAACAACAATGTCAGTTGGATTGTGTCTGGTTGGCCTGAGTTTTTTGGGTGTTTCAATTTCCAGGATTTATCAACTGGATGGCTTCATTGTGATCCTGGGCCTCTTTTCAGGCCCATGTACCATCCTCTTCCAGCGTGGACTCCACAATGGGTATTTCTGAACTTTTCCACTTTGTCACTGCTGATTTTTGATGTAATCCACTTCTAATAAGCGCATTGACAGTTTTGTGGCTTCTTTGAAAATGCTATAGATAATGCCCACTTTCGACTTTCGTCATATGTGCGAATGTTAAGTCGAAAGTGGGCATTATCTATAGCATTTTCATGGGACTGTATTCTGTTAGATGAGGATGTAGATGCTTATCGAGCGCTCATTTTTACGTTTGATATTTTCAATTTATTTTGCTGAGTAACACTGGAAAGAAGAACAGCTATGTATTTCTTCCGTTTCGGAAAGCACCATTTTCTCTTTCAACTAGGGTCTACAAATTATAGTCCGGTTAGGTTGTACAATCTCATAACCGTTTCAATTTTGTGGTGTTTTCCAGTTTCCTTGGAGAGAGTATGGGGTCATGCCAGTGCAAACGCATGCTATGGCTTTTGGTTTATTTGCATCTCTTGTTGCCCCATTTGGAGGTTTCTTTGCAAGTGGGTTCAAGCGAGCCTTTAATATTAAGGTGCTATTCTTGCTGCTATTTCTCATAGTTTCTGTGCTCCACTTTCTCAGATTTTCTTCTCAGTTCAGTATTCTGACATGTACTGGGCATCTGTTTTAGACTAGTTGATGCGTAAGTTTCGTCTATTGACCTTCGGATGTAAACTCTGCTTGGTGTTTAAAAATTGTGACGTTTACGTGACAGGACTTTGGAGACAGTATTCCAGGCCATGGCGGTATTACTGATCGCATGGATTGCCAGGTATGTTAAGTGGGGCCTTCAGCAGACTGGCACCTTTCAGTTTCTATAAACCCGTAGCTGCAATCATTCGAAGATCGGATGTAATATTGCCTTGTCTTGGTGTCCTTTTGAGCTTTTTCCTGTGATAGGAAATTGGAATCAGAGCCGAATTATGCATATCTATTCCAGTTGACTTGAAAGAGCTGATGAGAAGCAAGCGTTCACTATTTTATTAATTTCTTATGTGACCTGACTATTTATCAATGTAACCTTCTCTTGATGGTTTTTTTGTCACAGATGGTGATGGCAGTTTTCTCATACATCTATTATCAGTCCTTCATTGCCCCCCACCACTACTCAGTAGAGTCTTTCCTTGATCAGGTTTGAAAATCCTTTTTAACTTTGAATCGTTTTCGAAGAGCTTACCCCAATTTCTGGTCTCCGAATTATATGCTTTTTGAATGATCTTTTGTTTTGAGGTATTTTATAGCCTCCTGAGACGTCATTAGGCTCCGCACACGCGAAAAATTGTCTTTCACATCGTGGATGTCGCGGTTTTGTTTTTAATTAACTCAGGAATTACACAATGGGTGTTCAACAGATATTGGTGAACTTGAGTCTGGACGAGCAAATGGGTCTGTATAAGCAGCTTGGCGAGACCTTGAGCAAGCTTGCTCAAAAATGACTTACGTTGTCAAGCGCTTGGCAAGTTTCGAAGGTTGAAGAGAAGTTGCTAGTGGGGAATTTACCCCTGTATGCACATTGGATGCCATCCTCTATCTTCATTGTAGGTTGCCTTAGCTGAACTTGTTGAAATTTTGTTCTGCCAACTTGCCTAAGCTGAACACCATAATCTATAAGGTATGTTCGTTGTGTATATTATTAGGTGAGGCAGCCTGTGAAATAGCCAGTGAGAGGGAAAAGTGCATTGTATTTACCAACATTTCTATTCAGTATTTAGCAGGCTAGGTTGTAATTTTGTCAATTTGCATACGTGAATTTCAAATCTCCTTCTGAACCTGGGTTTGAAGTGTACCTTTGGTGCATTCTCACTTTGTCCTTTTGTTGTTCTGGGGTTGAGGCAGTATCCTTTTTGCTAATGAATGATACATGAAGCTCCAGAGTTTATGTATCATCTCAATTTCTATTGAGAGACATTAATGGACATTGTTCGTTGGTCTTGTATTAACCCCTGCATGACGGGACCTATAACCATGTTGAATCGTTCCTGTTACAATTTTTGATACTTATGTCCTCACATAAAATGAAAAAAAAAAAAAAAACCTTACTAACCTCTATTGAACATGAAAAGGTGGCACCCTATCCCTAAAAACCACCAATAACAATGACCACATGAATTTTTTATCAGGATAGCTATTTCACTTGTTTAGAATCCATAGCAATAATAGGCATCCTATGGAAGATGTCAAGGATTGGAGGAAAAGTTGTGTATACAATGGTTATAGTTCACATAGAATTCCTATGTTTGCCTATATGCTTCATCTATTTATACATGTCCTTGTGTCAATTCCAAGTTGCATGCAATCTTTAAGGTTTATTCTTACTATACTACAACAATTAATACTCGGTTTGAAAAATCACTTGATATCTAAATAATTTTGAAAGTTAGAAGTTGGTTATAGTCTCATCAAATTTGGCATCTTCATGCTATAATTTTGATATCAATTTTAAGACCTGAGATTGTATACAAATTTGTTGAAAGCAATAAATATGAAGTGAATAACTGATTGAAGATAGAAGATGGGTTTAGGCTATTGAGATCCAATATGAGTTTTAGTAAATAAGTAACTATACATTAATCATTGTGATGGCTAATATAGATACAATCAATTTTATAGATGAACAAGCATAAACTAGATTATTCTTTATATTTATAAATTTTATAATGAACTTGATTTATTATATAATTTATAATTAATTAGTTCTTTTATAACAAACATGATTCATGATATTCAATTAAATTGAAAACTTTTTCTTCTTTTTTTGGTGTACTGTAAATTTTCATTCCTTAAAATTAATCTTATATAACTCCATTTCCTATACCTTTATTTTCTTAAAGACCAATTTTGGATATTCTATGAATTTTTAAATCAAATATTTTTAAAACAAAAAGATTTTGATGCCCAAGATATTAAAAGTTATAAATACAAAAAGCTAATTTAGATTCTTGATAACGCATATCTATTAACCCCTAAAATTCCAGACCTGTTTTTGCCAATTTTCACTTCTAAAATGCTGAAAATTTCAGAAAAAGCCCTATTTTTTATTTTTTTTTAAATGCTGAAATTTCAACCCCATAAAAATTATGATTTATCATGTTCACTAAAAATATCTTGTCAAAAAATATTAAAACTCCTAATTGTGGTAACTTGCCGAAGGTTCTGCAACCCACTTTGGGTTTTGTGGAATTTTAGGGGTTAAGCAATGCATGGTTTGAGTTGTAAAAAACATACTGTATAGAATCAATAAAATTTCAAACAAGTGTACATGAGAAATTCTTCTTGACTTGTTTTAAGTTCCTAGCTTGCATAATTTATCATTCTTTTGGATTTTAATCAGCAAGGCCTTCAAAAATTGAAGTTAATGATTTGGAATAATATAAAACCTACATCGATGTAGTGGAAGTTGTTTGTGATGCAAGGAATATTCAAGTTTATAGCCTACACGATACGATGGTCCATCCATACTTAATCCTTAAAGTTCTTTGAGACCACAATATGGTTACACTACTATGCATGCTATTTTGAGCTCTTAGATTTTTGGATTTTAAAAATATTTTTACTATATATAGCTTTCATTGGTACCTTTTCGATGGCATAGTTTCAATACATTTGAAATTACGATGCAAAATTTATAAATTTTAGAAGAATTTGTTTTATATCTAGGTAGCTAGTGGACATTTTTCATCTAACTAACGGATTCCATCTAGAAGTGTTGTCTTCATTCCTATATAGTTTTCATTCAACTGTTAGTTATCATTATAATTCAGTTTGCATCAAAAATATATTTACCAACCACACAAAATACTACATCCAATCTTCAGCTTTTATTTAAATTTAACTAATCTCACCTAGTTTAAGTGACTTAGCACCGCGTCCACCTACAGGACCCACTATTACCAAAACCACCCTTAGAATTATAGGGAACTATTCCATTTGTACTTCAAAAATTCCTACAAATTCAAGTTTTATTCTGATTTCATTGAAAAATTTTAAGGTTCTTTTTCTCATTGATAAAAACATATATATTGTTTGAATTTCCAATTGGACTTGTTTAGTTTACCCTTTTGTAGAACGGAAGGCATTTTGAATACACTCTCATTGACAAAAACAAGGATTTGTCCCTTTCCCAAGCAATATAATGCTCAAACTTGATGAGCGTATACTTCACTTCCACAACTACAAGAATTGATGACCCTTCATAAACCTAATGTATTTGCAAAGTATAATTTTTAGGCATTAAAACTTAAATATACTGCTCAAGTAGTGTCAAAAAAACTTTTACATTGACGTTGTACCTTATAATCTCCCAATCTATACGGTGGATTATGCTTTAATTTTATATACACCTTTTTAGACAAGGTAGATACAAGATCCTATGGTTACGTATTCCATTTTATGTGTAAATTTAGAAATTGATAAGTTGCTATTAAAAAAGCCATGTTTAACCAAAACACACCAAAAACACCAAGAAACTTTACTGGTTAACCTCCAAGGCACCTAATATCTATAATTTAGCACTAAATCCCAAATAACGTGGATAAAGTTTTGCAATGTCGAAAACAACACTAAACATGCAACCTAAAGTTCATTTTGAGTATCCCAATCACTACTACTTCAAATTCCTTCTAATTCCAGAATCTTACCAAGTTCTTGTCACTGGTCCAAATCTGGTAAATAGGATTTGTGCAACTGGTCAGCAAAGAGTTGAAACTGAGGTTTTTTCTGGAGAAAAGTATGTCGGTATGCTATTACAACAACAGTTACATGATTCTCAAATTCTCACCAACCCTTCTTCTCCTTCAACAACAGCATGCTCTAAGTCATGTCTGGGTTTTGTAATAATTAACTGTGTAGCCCACATGTGACGTCTGCCTCCAAGTTGACATTGCTTGGGTTGAAAGTGGACGTTTGCTTGCTGCCATCGCCCACTAATTGTCATGACATTTCTAATAAGTTGAAGGGTGGTGGCCTTGCCTTTGAAGGTGAAACGTACTGTACTGTACTGTACTGTACAATTACTCTGGTCTCCAGAAGCTTTTGTGTTTGTCACAACGGGCTGGAACTTCTTGTACTCCTTCAAACATTAGTTTTTTTTTATATTTTTTTAATGATAGTAGCATACTAAATTAAATTTAGGTTCAAAGGACCATCAATATGAAGGGTATGCAATATTGTTATAGAGGCAGCTAATGTATGTTCTGCTCACTAGCAGAGAGATGGTCTTAGGGTGATTACCGAGTATACCTGTGAGTTAATAGATTAGCACTTTATACCAATTACTTATTAGTATACTTGTTGGTAGCGACAGACCATCTTTCCACTACGGTCCAAAAATAGCTTTCTTCTTGAGGACTCAAACATCTAAACATCCTAAACATCTTCAAGATGAAGTGTTCGGATTGACTACAACATACTTGTAGAGGCTATGAGTCCTTGACTATCCTAACAAATCTCAAATAGCTATTGTAGCAAATCAGATAAGGGCACTCCAAAGACATCCAATGGTGGGGTTCTCACGTCCGCTCCTCTTAAAAGTAAGTTCCGGTGGTAATGAAAAAATAAGTCAAGGGTCCAAGGTTTTGGAAGAAAACATGTGATGGTAATAGATCTAGTACATGGTGATTTTTGAATGAAATTAACCCCTGAACGCCTAAACGACCAAAAACTGGTTGATCTCATTTTTCCAAGTTCCATAACTGTCATCCAAATGATAAATTTTCATCCATTTTATTTTCATGTTGTAAAGTTGTGAGAAATCTATCGAATTTCATTAATGAATTCTCAAGATAATAATTATATGAATTTTGGTGTCTCCTTAAAGTCCAAAACATCAATAGCGTGTGTATTCAAAAATTCCTTAATACGAACAGCTAAAACACAATTTTGACTATCGAGATCATCTTTTTTACAGTTGAGGTAAACAAATGAAATGTAGTTTGACAAATCTATTTCTAGCCCAATTTAAAATTTTGAAAAATACCTACAATTGAATGATTTATAACTGTTATAAGATGAAGGGGTATAACCGTGTTTACTACTTGGTTTTCCACGGTTTTAGGTTTTTTCATCATATTTTTTAATAAAAAACATAATTTTGGAGCACTGTAACTAGTATAAGGATCTTGGTTGTCATATACATCTATGGTAAATATTTTGTAATTTTTTTTATACAATCAATATTTCATATGAATTTTCTTTGTTTTTTTAATTAGAAAATTTACATTAATTACATAATGAAACCATTAATTTTGATAATTTTTTTCTTGTAGATAACATGTGTATCTAGCTAAGAAAAATTAAAAACTCATATTTTACATTATTTATAGTAGAAAAATAGAGCATCCAAAGTCAAAGTCTATTTCCGTGGTCATAGACTCAGGCATTTGGGGGTTAAGTTGATTTTGCACATAATAGTTGATATTAAAAGTTGATTGGATTCATGATGTGTGGGTCTAGTGGTATTTACAAATGTTTTGTTCGACCACCCCTTTTAACCCCCAAAGCATCTAGTCAACAGTTTTGGTATGATTTAGGGTCTGGCCAGGCTCCCTATGAGTCAAATTTTACTGGATGTGGTTGTAACTTTGGCACAACATGGGAAATTGTCATATCTTTCTAACAAGACCAAATTTTACTTTCATCAGGCCCATATTTAAGAAATAATTCCTGTTTAAAGATCAAAATTCAATTCAGGCAGCTATGGGGCAGGTTTGTGGCCAATGGGAGTGGTGTACCAAATTTGTGACGGTCTACAGTGACTTCCAAATGATCCTTTCTGAAATCGTTTTAGAAGTTTTTTTAAAACTTGATTTTGATAAATCCTACCGTAGGATCTTATTCAAATCCATCTAATTACTTTACGTACCAAGTTTTGTAAATTTTGACCATACGGATCTTGAGATAAATTCAGTCAAAGTTCCAAGTTTTATGTCAGGCAGATCAATAGTGATTGGGTCACCTTCGTCACCCATTTTTCCTTCACCATTTTCTCCTCCTAAACCACAGTATATGCTGTAAAACTCATATTTTTTTTTTTTGATTTCTTTCCTCTACAATTTCTTTTCCATACAAAGGCATGTGTACACCGTTCAGATTTCAAAAAATAGATGATCTTCTAAAGCATTTGTAGTGTGGAAAAAGAGCCAGTGTATATGCATTTCATTTGACTCCCGTCACTGGAAATGTGGTTTTCCAATGCTTCTTTGTGTTGTATTGTGTTCAATGTTTTTGAGCATACTCCAAACTCACTTTAGAATCCAAAAGTGAAGAGCCTCCAACCACACAATCTCGAAAAATTGGTTGTTTCACTCTCCGAAGGGTGGCTGTCCATGCCGGGCAGTAACAAAAAAAACTTTTCTCTAAAGTTTAGACCTTATGATCTTCCAAACAGTGAAGATTTACAATCTAAAATTTTATGTACACATACATGTACAAGTTAGGTAGTATATCCTACAGTTGGATTCTTTACATACGTTTGAATTTGCATAATTTTACCTTGAACTAAAACAGGGCAGAATTGAGGCAGAATTTGGAATTTTATGGCCAAAAACTTTAGGGGTTGAAACTCATAATTGATCCATTTTTTACCAAAAATTATGGCGTTAGTTAAATTAATCTTCAAACCTAATTTTCTTTGAATAAAAAAATACATCATATTTCATAGAATACTTGCAAAAAGACTCACATTCAATATTATGATCATCATGGGCTGGTTCACCTTCCCATCAAGGATCCCAAACAGCAGGAGACTCCTGCTATTAGCATTTAGACGCTTCTTGAAGATACCTTCTGAAACACTAAGTAGTTTAGTCTACCAATTAGATCTCTGCCACGTGGCAGCATCGCACCAGTTGAACATACTCAGTGTGTACCGTATTAAAAACTTACTGTTTTCTCATTTTATTATTCAAACTGTTTATTGTTCATCTCGAGACTGTTTACAATACCTGCTCCTTCCAATGGCCGGCTTGCCAGCTGTGAACACCCGTATTGAAACGACTGACCAAGTTCTGTACCCATGATGATGGGACACGGTATTCGGAGTAAGTATTGACGTATTGACCATCACAAAACTCAAACTCACACCAAAATTCAAATGGAACGAAATGGAACATCCACCGGTCTCCACCTCCATCCCTTCAGGCTCAATCATACCACAACGTGGCGGTATTGTTGAACACTGTACTCACTGACTCGGTAACGCCTCGATCGGAGCTCTTGATCGACCGGTACGACCGGATCGACTCCACACAACGCGCCCATGTCTCGGCAAATTCCACCTCCTGTACAGTGTACAGCACTCGTGCCCAATTGGCCTCAACTTTAATTCAAAGTTCAATGATTCCACAGCGTTTCGCACAACTGAAACATCTAGATTCTAATTTCGGATAATTTTGGAACGTTCTGTACTGTGCAGGGATGAGTTGAGAGGCGACCCATGTTTGGATAAGAAACATGCATGGGTAACGGATTACTGCTAATGAACTTGGAGCACATGGGCATATCTGAGTCGTTGAGCTCGAGTGCACTGGTTCCTAGAGAATCTAGATCAGTGATCACTGTTGTCCGGCATCTCGTTGTGAACAGTAGATCCGTCAGCGCCCGCCTTGAGCAACAGTAGTCCGCGTGTGTCTAGATGCGTAGAAGCGTAGGTGTAGGTTCTGCGACAGAACTGAGTGAGGAGGAGATTATCAGTGGTCATGAGTCAAGGTCGTTGTTTCTTCCTCTTCTTCCCATCCCAGTGATCTTGGTGTCCTTTCTGCTATCTGTTCCGGCTAAGACCCATATATCTGCACTCACCAGTCGGCGCAATCTCACCAGCTCACTACTTATCTCGTTTTGAATCAAATATCTAGCTACCGTCTTCACGTGGCTGTCGCTGAGAGTTCAGTTCGATTCTCCAAATTGAGTAATACGCTGCCTGCTGCTGAGTGATAGATGCTTTCAGTATACGTAGTTGGGAGCAGCATCGATTGGCAAAGTTACAGACTCTTTTTTGAATCTATTGTGGTTGCATCGATAGATCAACGAGGAGGGCAATCTAGGTTTGGTAGCTATTTCTCTAGGATCTGTTGAATGGGAATGGCCAAACTTAGTAGCTCAGCTCGAAGGCCACCAGGTTTACAGGTTCTCAGAAGTGGAGCTGGGGGATCGACGCTGGTAAAGCCGCGCATCATTCACACGCATTCCCCTACAGTGTATAAGATCAAACCCGAAGAGTTTCTGGATCTCGTCCAGAAGCTAACTGGACGAACCGATATCGGGACATCTCGAGTCGACTCCTCTACTTCGACATCTCCTTTCTTGTCCCAGTTACAGGACAATGTCGATATCTCTAGCTCTTCTCACCTGGCTTCGGAAGATTATGAAGCTGATTCCGCACTTGGAGATGATTTGGCACTTGGAGGAATTCCAGTGAGCACTCAGCTGCTCGCGTCCCTTCCTTCACCGCGGTTGGTAACCCTGAATTTCCTGCCATGAGATCCAAGAGATTGCAGAATTGAGTAAGAACAGAGTAGGGCAAATGTGAAAGGCGATGGCCTAACTATCCTCTGACATCGATACTTGTTTATTGATAGCTTTGGATGTGATCTACAGCTAGAATTGCAGTCAACAGATTTATATTACACGGAAGAAATGACATACTCCGGTGATATGTAGCCAAACGTTCCGACGATACCAGTACCGGTTTCGTCTACTGCCTGCTTCGCCAAACCAAAGTCTGCAACCTGCAATGGTAGAAAACCACTCGGTTATCTTAAACGTTCGGCTCTTGGATCTGGAAATATGTAGCATATTCCAAAAGGATGCCCGATTCAACCTTAGCACGGAAATCACTGTACTCAATAAGGATGTTTATAGCGGACTTGATATCCACGATGTATGTATGTTGGTTTGGTGTGCTCATGAATGTATTCCAACCCCCGAGCCACGTCTAGAGAGATTTGAACTCTTTGTTTCCATGAAAGCGGAGGCACACATGTCAGCAGATGAGACAATCACAAAAAAATGAGGTGTACCGAATGCACAAAGTAAAACAAACTGATTTTAATGTGGAGTTTATTCCTCCATTCTTAAAGTGTCTGAATATACGATAATCGGATGTTAGCTTTCCACTTGGGCTTGAGCACTAAGGAGTAAAAAATTAGCCATCAGCAACAATTCCAATTCTCAATGTATCCATACACAAGAAACAAACTATTTGTGGTGCAGTACCCTATTAATTGTACCTGCATGTATACCACCAAATTTTCCTCCATAAGAATTCCCACCATGAGAAGATATACGAAATGACATGGCCAGGAGTATCTTACACTTGTTGGCACAAATGAAGGTACTCAACTGAAGTGTATGAAGGTGCAGTGCAGGCATGAGTACCAGCTCATACAGGCAGCTGTATGGCAAGATTTTGGGCCCAGTAGTCATCCTAGAGCTTAGCACATTAAGTGATTTTTCCACTTCTCTTTGCGACGGGTAGTAACCAGCGAAATTAAAACTGGCTAAAATTAGCTGAAATACTACAAAAAATCATTGTGTGCCACAAGTACAGTGTGAAAAGGGGGTTCAATTTTTGGACATTTCGCAAATCTATTGCTGAGAATTCGAGATGTAATAATTGCGATTAGCCAGCATGGTGATGAGCATCTGTGTATTCATCCGAAATCTCATGAGTAGCGTGGATACGACGGCAGCCGTTGAGAAGTAGCAAGGTGGCTGCATCTCAACCGTCCATTTAGCTAACCCTAATCATTAGATTTTCGGGCGCCACCACCTCGGCCTCGGGTATTTAGCAAGGGGTTTAGGAATCTGTGCACACCTTCAATCTGTCGTGTAGCAACCCTCCTCCCCCTTGAGATTTGAGCACTGTCCGGCCTTGCATTTGTGTGCCTCTGTCTGCTGTAATTGCTTGAACAACCTCGGAGCGCCATTTTCAGAGTTGTTTCCCTGCTCTTCCCTTTTGCTGTGAATTTTGAGAGATTTGAGATTCTCCCGCATTCACGGCGATGGCGAAGTGGAGGCTGGCATTCATTTCCGAATCCCTGTTGGTTCCGAGCGCAAACGTCCTGGCCCGCAAGATCCCTTTGATTTGCTATGTTTGAATAAATTGAACTGGGGGTTGTGGGTTCTTGCATCCGAAATCGTTGAAGTTTATGTGATCTTTGCTGCTCAGTGCTCTTGTGCGCTTGCTTTTGCTTTTGGGCAATCTCCTTTAGTTCGATCTTGGTGTCTTGAGGGGCGCAGGGTAGTTGGGATTCGGGAATGGCGCCGCGGTTGAAGTTGCCGGAGAACTTCCGGATGCGATACTTTGGTTCAAGCCGAAATGTGAATGGTCTCGGCAAGTACTTGCCCCCTGCTCCAGAGTTTGGCCCTCCACTTGCTACAATTGTGCCCGGCAATGAGAAGTCGCTCACGCATGTCTCTAAGACTTGGCTAGAGGACTCCGTGTACCCTGCAATTTGGCCGGTTGAGTGCAGCCGGTCTGAGGTTTCTGTGGCCAGCGAGGAGAGATCCAATCATGAGGTTGGCGAAGGCAGCCATTGTGGCTCCGATCAAGTCGTCCTTGAGGTTGGAGGGAAGGAGAGGAAGATGAGGGGCTTGGTGAAGGGAGGCGAATCGGCAAAGAAGAGAAAGACCCCTGATGTTACCAGAATGTGGCAAGAGTCATGTCGTGCAAGTACACTTGGGGTGAGGGCGAGTTTGTCAATTGGATCTTGGTGGCTGTGATCCGTAAGATTTGTACTAGTGTAGAGGGCCGCAAGAAGAGCATAGTGCCAAAAAATGATAACCTTGCCAAGCACCAGGGCAAGCGGATGTGCATTGCTGATGGCCACCCCTACGCTCATCTCAAGGTCGGCGACACCTACATTGCCCACAAATGCCACCACTTACAGCATTGTAAGACTTGGGCCGGCCGAAAGCTTGGGACTGTTGCTGATGAAGTGCTGGCGGGTTTGGAGCCGAACCTCAAGGAAAAGGAAGTTCAATTCTCAACCTTGTATGAAATCCTTAGTCATGGTCGTCCGATGATTGATTATGAAAGATCTGAAAATTTGTTCAAATACCTTAAGGTTAAGAATTTGCCTCAAAAACACTGGTCTGAGAGTACTGGTTGGGAGATGAGCGAGCACTTGCATTTGTCAATCATGAAGTCTCTGAAGTTGATTGTCAAGTCTGCTCGAGTCATTTCGATTAGTGCAGATGAGGTAACAGCGATTGATCACACGTCGTGGATTGGAGTTCATGTCTATACGATAGACAATTGAGACAGAATATCCCACTTGCTGCACTTGTCTCATGTCACCGAGCCATGCAGGGCTGATCACCGCACGAGTATGATAATGCACTCATTGATGTGTGAAGGCGGCATGTCTTAGGTAGAGCTTGCAGGAAAGCTTCTAGCTTACGGTTCAGATAGTGTTGCGGCCCTTCAAGGATCAAAAACTGGGATCTCAGCCCAAATTCGGGAGAAGTGGGCGCCTTTTTCTTTGGGAATGAAGTGCTGTGGACATAGGGTTAATTTGTGCGTTCAGACTTTGTCTAACTTTCCTATGGTGTCTCAGCTTGAAGCTTTCATGTAGTCCTTGTACGGATACTTTTGCAGAAGCAACAAAAAAATTGTTGAGCTTCAGAAGTTAGCTAGCCTCATGGAAACTAAGGGGAACAAGATTTTCCAAAATAACACTACTCGCTGGATATCCATGAGGAGTCCAAGAAGAAGAGTTCTTGAAGAATACAAGATTCTTATTGTTAAGATGGGCACGGATATGACTCTTCGTTCTGGTGAGAAAAACAAGGATATTACTGCGGCCTGTGACAACTTTGATTATCTTGTAGATATTGAGTTGTTGCTGTCCATAGCATGCTTTCATCCCTTGCTCACCACTATCCATTGCTTAATCAAATTCGCCCAGGCTCAAAATGTTTTCATCTGTGACTTTTTACAGCCCGTGAAGTGTGTTTAGGAAGAGCTGGCCCCACTAGAGCAGAACAGCATTCTGTCTTGCGTTAAACTGCGTCATGAATGACGTAAACCTGGACTTATGGAAATTAGTGTGGAAATGTGATCCAAATAAACATACTACAGGTTAAATGTTTTAACGTGCATGCGTCACTTTTGACATTGCTTTAACGGCTTCTGTCAGAGAGTGTCAACTTGAATTTTGAAGTGACAGTTTAGTGTTAAAAATAACAACATGAGTGACATCACGTCAACTAAAACATAAATTTGCATTGTAGAAAGTAACTTTTTTGGATTGTTTTTTACCTCACAGTAGTTTTTTAATGGT
The DNA here is from genome assembly GCA_014871385.1 of Ceratodon purpureus. NCBI lineage: Eukaryota > Viridiplantae > Streptophyta > Bryopsida > Pseudoditrichales > Ditrichaceae > Ceratodon > Ceratodon purpureus. Next base: position 16,093,717 of record CM026425.1, read on the forward strand.
TAAACTTAGTCACATCCCACGTCAGCACGTTTCTTTTAACATAGAGGGCGTTTAGGGTGACATAGGAAACGTTCAACTGTGTTACTAAAAACATATTAACAGAGCCTACGTGGAATACCCTGCTGACTTGGAACAAAGGCGTAGAGGATACGGCTGACCTCGAACGTAGGTTTTGGATCCTAGAGGGTGTCAATAGTGACGTCTGCGTTCTGGGTGACATAAAAATGCGTCACACTACGTTTCAAGAAACATATTGATATAGCTGACATGTCCCCTATGCGTATAAGCTAGAGCTGACGTGGCGGCTAGGTTATGACCTAGTCTACATCCTAGGGGGTGTCAATAGTGACGCGCGCGATTTGGGTGACATAAAAACGCGTCACACTGCGTTTCAAGAAACATATTGACATAGTTGACGTGTCACATGTGCATGGAGGCCGTGACTGACGTGGTGGCCATGGTTTGACTTGGTCAACATCCTAGGGGGTGTCAATAGTGACACACACGTTTAAAGTGACATAAATTGCGTTAAATTGTGTTTCAAGAAACGTAGTCACATAGCTGACGTGTCAGATGTGCGTGGAGGCTATGGCTGACGTGGTAGCTAGGATTTTGGTGATGTAGACGTTAACTCATGTTTCCATTGTTCATCCTTTGGTGGAAACATTCATCCATGAAGGTCTTAGATAAGGGCTTTGAGCCTAGGTTTAGGGTTAGGGTGAGCCGCCACTTCGGCGGCTTCTTATCTTGTATTTGAGAGCTTGTTTCCAAGCTTTTTGTGTTTTCTTCTTACTCCATAGAGTGTCTCCCATTGTTTTCCATATCAGTCCCTCGTTTCTTGTTCAAGTAGATTGAGATTTGAAAGAGTTGTTGATCTCTTGTAGGGCTTTCCAATGGTAGTAAGCACGTCCAATTCTGGGTTACAAGGAGTGAGATATCGCCTCCCGAAGTTGGGGTTGTCAAAGGAGTGCGGCTGGAGGAAGGGTCTCGGATTTTTAGCAATCAGTCTTTGAATTTTGATCCTATGATCTTGAGATTTTGAGGGTAGATGCAAAATCAACTTAGCTTTCCAAAAAGCTAAGGCACGCCTTAATCCAAGCAAGGATGGAGTAATGGCAACCTATAAATTGAAAGGTACTTCAATAAAATCCGGGGGGGGGTTGGGGTTTCTCCTAACTTTATTTTTGTTCTCCATCTTCTTCTTGTCTCCATTCTTCCCTTGTTCCTTGAATGATGTGTTGCTATGAACTCACCGTGAGCACAGTGATGTGGGGTGTGTAGATTAAGGAGGATCCAGCATGAGCAGCCCCTTACGTTATGTCATCCTACGTCTAAAGACGTTTTTCGAAACGCGTTAAAATATGTGACATATGTGTTTATCAGCGTCAAGTTGAACACTACATTGTGTTTCTTTTGACACAAAATTCAAATTGAATGCGTCACTATTGACGTGGCAAACATCATCCTACGTCTAAAGACGTTTCCGTAAACGCGTTGAATTAAGTGGCACATGTGTTTATGAGCGTCAAACAGCGTCAAAGTTAACGTCCGAGACGCACTTCCAAAACACGTCACACGGCGTTTACATAAACACAAAATAACACAAATCCCAAATTTGATGCAAAAATATATCCTCAATCCACGATCACTCCACTTGTCACAATCTTCGCCATTGAAAACCTAAATGACACGTCAGATTTCCATGCCACATCAGCAAATTTTGCATCCATCAGAACGACGGAGCCTTGCCCACGTCATAGCTGACCTGGAATTAATTAAAATTGGGAAATGTCCATGTCACATGCAACGTGGAATGCAAAAAGGAAGGAACTGCTCACGTGGCAAAAAACTTACTCTCGAAGTTACTCACCCTTCGTAACTTCCATAATTTCAATTTGCGTCACTTTTGACGCAGCACGTTAACTCCTGTTAATTGGTTTAACATAAGGTTGACGCAGCACGTCAAACCAAAGTGACGTCCGTGACCTTTTTGCAATCTTTGCGTCAAAAAAAATGTCCACGTTAAAGTGCGTTAAACCGCGTTAAAAACCGCGATAAACGACGTCACTTTGGACACTGTTCTGCTCTAGTGCCCGCAAGTATATTGACCTAGCCACTGCCTTCTGCAAAGAGGACTTTAAAGAGTACCACGATCGGTTGAAACTGAGGCATTACGTGCAAAAACAGGTCTAGAAAAGGCCGTGTACGCGGTACGTGAGAGAAAAAAATGGGGCTTGCCCGCGTACTTTTTGACATGGCACAAGACGTGCCACCGTGGTGCCAGCAAACCACCAAGGGGGGTCGAACCAATGACCTTTCCGTAAGGCGTGTGAAGGGCTTAGCTACAGTGGCGCGCTGACAGCAATCTGCCAACTTGGGACCAAACCCCGAGCCGACCAACTCATGTCAGTTGGTATATTCCAAGGACCCTTGTTCACTGTGCGCCACCGAGGACCCTTGTTAAGTGTGCGGGCAACGATTCTGGCATCCGCTGCCAGCGGCAGAGGGGCTTTGGGCAGGGGGTTCACCTAACTTGGGCAGGCTTACACGGCCTTTTGGAGACCCGGTTTTGCACGTAATGCATCCTTCTCTTTGCATGAAGTGGAAGGAGTTGCCTGGCGGCAGTGGCGTGTCTCATTTGTACTTTGATTTTAAGAGCAGATACATCTATCTTCGCTGCCATGATAAATCTAGCGGCCAATGCCTCTTCGTAACCCACGAAGATTTTAATCGTTGCATTGACAACGTTGAGCGTCAAATCCGCAGGTAACAGGCTCTTGCTTCCCCCTGAACGTCGACGTCCTTGCATTCTTTTTTTATTTTTGATTTTTGATTTTTTCTTTTTTCTTTTTTTCTTTTCCTTCTCTGTTTCTCAGCTGGTTTCTTGCTGGATCTCTGTGTTTCTTTGGAATTCTCGCTGGTTTTGACTGAATTTGGGTTGTGTGCAGAGGCGGCCCAAGCCTTATGAAATGAGCTCGATCGCCGTTTTCCTCAAGTTGAGGTACTTGATGCCTTCGGGATCATTTACCCTCAATATTAGAGGCAAGATGGGGCCGATGAGAGCTTTCAGCAGCATTTGTCACTGCTGCAGGACTTCTATTGCAAGTCAAAAACCGTCACACTTGATGATGTGGCTTTGGCTGTCCTTGAAATGCTTTCGGCGTGGAAGTTGGAAATATAGCAGTCTCTGTTCAAACTCACCATGAAGGCGAATGCCGAAGCCGCATGTGCCCCTCCGTTTAATGTGAATGCGGTTGTGAAGCTGTGGAGGACCCTCTCGGCATCAAGGCCCATGTGCAAGCTCATTCCTGAATATTTGAAACTTGCTGAAATGGGTAGTGTGCTTGTATTAGGCTCCACTGAGGACGAGAGATGTTTCTCCACCTTTAAGTTTCTGAAATTGTTCCAGAGGAATAGGTTGGGGAAGCATCTTCCTCTAGTTGTTCGGATGTTTGGCCAGATGTACTTCACGCTTGAAAACTTCCCATTTCAGGAAGCACTAGATTCGTGGTGAAGTGCTGTGAAAGTTGGCCGGCAAGGAGATGCTTGAAACTCTTTGGCAGTATCCTCCTTTGAGGTATTGTGAACTTGTGATTTGGATCTCTTAGTTTCCATGACGTTAGGCCGACTTTGAAGATCATTCTTCATCAAAACTGGAGGTTGGACTTAACTTTGAAGACTTGGCAATGGCGAAAGTTGAACTGTCGAAGGCAGCTGGACAGTTGAGGAGCTCCACTGAGCAGCCTTGGATTTGTACTAACACTACATTTTAACGTGGCTTGTTTGTGTTGTGTGCAGAACATTGATGCTGCAATGGGCAGTTTGAAGGGTTCATTTCCCTCATCAATGACAGGGTTTTCCAGTTAGAATTCCAAGTATTAGATTGCACTTGATTTTGGAATTGTAATCTTGCCCCATGAATTTGTTACAAAGAAATAAACAAGTTCTTTTGACTTATCTTTTCTGAACATAACCAAAAATAAAAACTAAAAACAATTTGAAAAAATTTGCAACATTCCATCATTTCAGTGGTCATGTTGTATTCTGAATGTAAAAAAAATAAAAAATCATGAGTAGCATTGTTGAGTTCAGTTGCTTCCATGCTGAGTAGCAAATGTTGTTCTACTCGGAAAAAAAAATCGCAAAATTACTACATTTTAAAACTTAAGGAAAATAAATAAATTACAATTACCCCAAGGTTTTGCAAATTTTGCTGCCATGCCAAATAGACATAGCCATCAGCGCTCAAACCCAAAAATCATTCTAGGGTCGCTGGTTGTAACCTAGGTAGCGTGCTCATAATTTAAATGGTACCATGAACCGTTTGCAAGCTTCATCCAAGCATGAGATACATTATAGCTTCTACTTTCACTTTTCGATGTACTCAATGTGTACGGTTTTGGGTACTCCTGTTAGTTCCGCTTCCTAGATTCATAACTAATTTAAGATAAACTCAAGATTTATTATTCCAATTAATCAAATTCTTACATACTTTCCACATCTTCCAAAATTGATTTCGATAGCCGCTCCACAATGAGCTTGCCATTGAAATTCTGAAATCTGAAATTCGTATGATTTATGATCACACTACCGAATGGTGCACAATCTGAAACTGTATTTTTCATTCAAGCCTGCACAAATGTCCGTCTTCATTCCGTTTCAATTCTTGACCAGTGTCTTTTTAGAATTCAAACTTGTCAGTTGATAGGCCTAGGTGCACTATGAGTGACGCACTCTCAAAAGTTGTCCTCACACTACCTTATTCATATTTTCACATCTGCCAATTTGTCATCAAAATTTGGATGATTTTCTAGGTTTAGGGTATGATATGGGCCCATACACATGCCAAATGATGTAAGTTACTTTAAGTAACAATCTCATCAGCCAAATACAACACCAAAGACATTGAAGAGATTTAATTTTAATTTTCCTTTTAACCCCTAACTGCCAAAGCAGGCCATTTTGGCTTGATGAACAGATTCCATCCCCATTTTCTCATCTGTCATGCACTTTTAGTGATGTGATTTTTTTATTGAATTTTCTATGGGGAGTTAGCTTCTTGTATGTGTCATCCGATTGAAAAGGAAACAATTTTTGAAGAAATTATGCTTCATTTTGTGTTGCAGTGTTTCATCCAAAATTTTAAAGATTTTAGTCTAAAAGTGTTCTTGAAAAAATAAACTCATAAAATCAAGCATCCAAAAAATCTCCAAAAATCACTACACCTAAAGTACTACATTATAACCCATCACAACAAATTTCATCCACTTCTTGTCAATATCTTATTCGTAATTGAATTACAAATTTTTATTTTTTTTATGGGACCTTAAGGAAGCACCTACGCTCCCAACATTGGGAACGTAGACGCTCCCTGAGATCCCATGAGGTGGGAGCGCCCTGATAACATATTGCGATAAGATGTCACTTGCTGGGACTGCTCACCGGTCCTACAATGGGCTTCCATGAGGTGCGGGGTTCGAAACCCGCTATCGGATTGTGAATGGATTTGTGTGACATTGCAGTGTTTCAAATACGAGGAAAACATTTTTTAATATTATGTCATGTGGGATCGACATGTCTTTGATTCCTGGTGGACCGTGATTTTTGAATTAGCAGGTTTGAATTTGGTTGAAAATCTGAGAGAAGACCATATTCATAATTACTGTAACACATTAGCAGGTTCATCCAACTCTAAACAAATATGTTTTATTAAAATAAAAAATGTATGCAATGCATGGAATTCTACATATTCTATTCAATTTCGGACTCTTCTATGTTGATCTAAAAGCCCACTACAGTCTTGTGTTTGGATTTATTTCAAAGTGATGAAAAAGATTCTATTATTTTATCAACTATGAATAATTTAAGTGGCGGGATTTAATTTAGAGTGAATATTAATGTTCAAAAATATGTGAGTAAAAGTAAGAACAAATCTAAGAAAATCAAAAAACTATGTATGATCTACTAATTAGTGTTCATTTGTCTGATGTGGACTTCCACCTTAAAATCCATATGTCATTGTATCATTTCTAGCTATGGAACTAGCTCTCTAGCTTGGTCCATAACTTTTACATTATTTTCTAGTTTGGTCTCTAATCTTTAGATTTATTTCTAATTATGATAATTATGAAGGTCCAAGGTAGGAGTATGAGCATAAACAAGAAGAGGAAAAATGCACCAAGTCAACATCAAATAGGAGCAAAATCTTGTAGTATGGTCAATTGAAACGAAGTAATAAATTTGTGTTTAAAGAATTAGAAGTAGAACATCACAAGATAGAAATTACACAAGTCAAATTACAAATATAAAATTGTTTATAAAATCAATTAAGAGAAATCTGTAGTCTCAGAAGATCCTTTGAGTTTGACAAATGCTAAATTTTTTTATGAAAACCGTGTACTTTTGATGGTGGCACCAATGGTGCCATTTGGCTGACAGCACTGCAGTTCCATAGGTCCAGCGAGGGGTCCAGCCGATCGATGCTGCTATCACTACTGTATCAAAAAGCAAATATGTTATCTTTCCTAGAAAACGTACCGTTGATGATTTCAATCTAGTGAAGCGTAAGATTGTACGTGAAATTGTACAAACATATTGTTGATGATTTCAATCTAGTTCAATCACGTACAATTTACGACTTATCTATCCTATACGTGATCAAAGACAAGAAAAAACTTCATAGATTAGATTATTTTAGCATCTATTTCAAGAATATTTAGGAATTAGAATCAATTTGTGATGGAAACGTAAGCAATCAACTTTGTCTTCAAACCTCTAGAAAGCATCGCCGACTCTAGGTGATTGAAGAGTCGAGTATATGTGCATTTTGATGTTTGTGGTGCTCTTGTTGTCATGGTGTTTGTAAATGCAATGTCTCCATGTGGATGTGTGTGTAGTGGTCATGAAAAGTAAGGATTGTTGTGTATTGTTTCATTGCAGTGAAAATTGCTAGATTTTTAAATATAATTCAAACAAGTTGGAATTTGACACATGTACTAACCATTATAGGTGAATTGGATGGCCTTTATAGAGACACTTTTTCTTGATTTTGAGATGGTGTAGAAATTCTTTTGGGTCAATTGGACAACACACACTTCAAAAATTCATTACAAATTCAAACTTTATCTAAAAATAAAATTTCATGTCTACTCCCAATTTTTGACATTTGTCTTTATGTGAAATTTTAGAAAAATTTCAACAATGGCGATAAGGCACATCAATAGGTTGTTTTATCATAGGTTGTTTTATCTTGTCTATCATAGGTTGTTTTATCTTGCGTAGATATGTGATTTTGAGATATCTATATTAGAGTGTGGAGACATCTTCCAGTTTAGAAGTCAAAACTGTTGAGACATATCAAATCATTATTATTTTGCGAGACCCGGATGCATTTCTCTTCTGCGAGGTTGTAGAACAATGTGATTGAAAATACCAAATCTATTCAAAGATACGGAGAAAGTATTCATTTAACATTTAGTGTGGTCATGCATCAGATATACCACTTGAAAAATTCAAATGAATACACAGCTAGTAAAGTTTTATTTTTATTTTTTATCACAATACATAACTTTCTAGTTTATAAAAATAGTTGTTTATTATAATAGTTGACAAAAATAATTCATAAAATCTGTACAAGTTTTGAAAGGATAGTTAAGGTAAATGCTTGATAAAAAATGTAGAATATTTAAATGATTTTGTTTCAAAAAGATGAGGATATTGGTCAAGCTTTTGATTTCGATTTAAAGATGGAAGTTGGAGAACCTTCACATGAATAACATACAAAGTAATCACCAATTGCAATTCATATGATGGGAAATTCAACATCAATTTCGTTTTCGATAATTTTGTATTCCTACCTTGAACCCTATACTTTAGTTTCAACTTTCTCCGAGTTTTGTATTTGTAGTTGAACCTTGAGGTCCCTCAAGCCTTGTTTATGTTTCAAAATTTATATAAGAAGACTAATAAAAGCAGTCATAAATCTAACCGTATAGATTGAATCTAAAATTCAAGATGTATAACTTTTATTTATACATCAAGTTCTAAATATTCATATTGATTGCATTTTATAATGCATCTTTACAAAACTGCCTAAACTGGACATGGGTGAGTTTCTTGATCCAAGATGTGAGAAAGATATGGCATTCGTTTTAGTGTAAGGGGTTTTTTTTTCATTTGTGAATTTTGAGGGAATTTTCATCATTGCAAGACTATTATTTTTGCAAAGAAATTTTATTGATGTTTTTTTTTTTACTAAGTTGTTCTTGAGATGATGGTAAAGAACTTTCTATTTAGAGAGTTTTTGATTTCAGCAATTCCACTCTAAAGTGAAAATGATGAAATTTTGTGATCTTTTTTCACTATTAAAATGTTCTAAAAAGATTATCTTCATTTTTATCCATGATACTTTTTATGAAAATGTGTTTTGAGGCTAAGAATAAGGTGAGACGTTTAAAGGTTAAAGACACAAAATCTTTGAATTATTAAAAGGAAAGAATGAGGAAATTTCAATATTCTTTTAGTATAAAGTTTAAAAGTGATTAGCATAAAACCTAGGAGGAGATGCGAAGAACATTATGCAATGATCCACAACAAAATGCTAATCAATGAGAGCATGCTTAGAGTATCAAAATGTCTTGAGGCTTGTCTTGACAAGAGTAAACCAACTCAAAAGGAGCTATGTAAAGTCAACAATTTGACTGCTCAACGTTCTTTAGCCTAATTTTGAACATCTATTCAATTGCTCGTGAACCTAATCTTGGCCTAGGATCCTCTCTAGGTAATTAGCATGATCCACCTCCGCCTTGAAGACTTCATCTGAGACTTTCCTATTGAAAACTAGATAAAAAATATCCTCTCATGTGGCACGTAGGAACCCTGGTTGTATGGCTACAATAATATCCACCACTTCTTTAGGTGGGATATTGAATTGATATGCCCTGTCCACTAGCAGGTCCTTAACAATTTTTTTCACTATATTAACCGTGTCCCATTCGGCGTCGCTCAAACCACCAAAGAAAACATACCATGATTCGTCGTCCTCTTTCATCCTCCTCAACGATTTTTCCACTACGACCCAAGCCAAAGTGAAAGCCACCCGTTTTTTCACTTTGTTCCCAAGCTCAAAGACCTTCTTCATGTAAGTCTTCAATTCCATTCTTGTTCATAAGGGCAAGAACTTGTATGCACAAAATAATGCATCAAAATAATTTATCACTGGAAACAATGTAGAATAAGTTCTTCCTCTAACATTATGGAATAGGTTCTGCTGCATTTTGCATTCACACATGTGATTGACTTATGTCTTGAAGACCATTTAGTAGGGATTGAGACGCTTGTATTATTGCCTTAATGCTATCTTTAAGATACTTATAGTTGTTTGATCCTATAGATTTTGACGAGCTTCATAAATCAATGAGTTGTCTGCATTGCAAGTAATTGACACACCTATGGTGAAAATCCTAGAAGACCCTGACGAAGGGTTAGAAAATATTAGGATTATTGTAGGTTACATGTGTATTGAATTTCTAGACTTATTGGACTTAATTGGAAAGGTGCTTTGTCTCTCTCCGTGCTTCTTGGCCATCTTTTTGTGCCTTTTAGAAGCCTTCGTCAACCTTAGCCTCAATAGTCTATTCCATTGTCTTTATGGCCTTCTTCATCTCCTGAACGACCTCCTCCATGGCCAGCGACTTACTTTGTTCCGTGGCAATCTAGCTCGTTAAACCTTCTCCAGGTGACCTTGCAACCCTATTAAGACAACACCCTTACCAAGCGCCACATAGGGATAAGGTTGCCTCCCCTTGGAATCATCGTCCTCCTAGATCCTCCGGCTTGAATTTAGAAAGATGTTGGCTTCAATCTACAACAAAATCATTTACTCAATCGTTGAGCCAGCTACGGCAAACTGGTCCCAACAGAGAGACACCTTGCCGTCTTTAAAGGAAAGACTCTACAAACATAACCTCAATGTGCGCCATCTACTCCATATGGCAAGGGTTGATGTCGATAATTTTGACATTGTCAACTCCCCTCCCTTCGCCGGTCCTACCAGTGTTGGTACTACCACGGCCTACCCCACCCTTTCGACCACCTCTTCGAGGCATGGTGCCTGCCTCACACTGCAAACTGCATTAGTCAACAAGACAATCATTCAATGGCTTGTCACTCTGCTACTCTATCAATATTCAAACTCCTACATTGATAAAATAATGTCTCAAATTTCAGAAGCAATAGATTTCACAAAGACTGATATTTCACAAGCTAATGAATGTGATAACAAACCGCACTGCATTAGTTGCATGTATTATAGAGAAACATGTGGAATTTATTCTAAGAAATCATACGTCAAATGCATAAGTTAATTCAAAAAAACATAAACATACGTACATAATTAAATAGACATTGCATTATTTCAAAACCTGGTTTCCAGCTCGATATTTGATCCGTGAACTAGAAGATGACGTTAAATGGCCCTTTGATGAGGCTCACAACAAACTCTGCATAGAGCGTTTAGAAGCATATGATGCACGAGCACCAAAACATGAACAACACCACCGTGCACACATATATCATTCCAATCACCCGCATTTAAAATACCAAAAAAAATTCTTGTTGCCAAAAACGAGCCTTAGAATCTAACGAAAGAACTTTAACATTCAACAAAAATCTAGGAGGAGAAGCGAAGAAGATTATGTGATGATCCACAGCAAAATGCCGACCAATGAGAGCAATGACACGGCGATGTTTGTTGTTTTCATATTATATGTGATCTAATGTAATAAATAGAATAAAAAGGTTTTTTTTGAAATATAAACAATCCTTGAGGTGTGACCAGATTAACCATCTAGAATTGAATTTTGAATCTAAAATTTGAACAAACCTATATTGTAGATTGGATGATGCATCTTTAAAATTTATGCAATGAATGATTTATTTACATTCCACATTTGATCGAGGTTGAACCAATGATTTATTGTGGTCAATGATCTTCCACATTATTGTAACATTATTGAGTTACAAACGAACCCTCTACAAAATACCGCTCAAGAAGAAACTAGATTTTGGGCAATATAACAACTAAAATCAAAAATATTTTGAGAACTTACCAAAACCTGAAAATTCACACTCATAATTGCTCATATTCATTGATTGAAATAGATGTAGAAGATTTAAAAATTCAAAAACTCCATATCAATTGTAAATTAGACTTGTGTCCCTTCATTATCTTATGAAAGGCTTTTATTTAATTTGTTTCATAATTTTCAACTTGCCATGCTGGACCTAAGAAACTTATCGTTTCTTAGAATCACAAAAATCATCCATGTGTAAAAACCCCGTCGAAAATCATCCCGCCAGATTGATGACTCGCTCATCCATTCCTTCCACGACTCGCTCAAACTCCCGCCACTGCAACAAACAACGAACCCCAAAACCGTTACTCACCTAAAACCGTCACAATCCACCCTTTCCTAGATCCTAAAATCCCAAATATAAAAACTCATTACACATTATCGGCTTTCAGCTCAGGAACCTTATTGACGACAGACACAGCCCTGCGCCATTGCCCAGTCCACGCCATGCATCGACACCACTCACTCGAGAAGGAAATGTTGCGGGATTTGGATTCAACCTGCATTGGTGATTTCACAGCAGGAATCCTCTCGCGCAGCGGAATCGATCGACACCAAGATGGCCGAATTTGGTGCGGAATCGAGCTAGATATGACCAGAGAGGCCATCATCTGATGCTGTAAAACTCGGCTTGAAATTCGCGGAGAGGGAGTACGGGACGACGGCGATGGCGTTTATTTCAGCGTGAGGAGAATCGAGGTACTGGTTGGAGTGGTTCTTTGTTCATTGATGTGCCAGGTTGAGTGGAGTGGAGTGGTGTGACGTTGGTTTGATGTGGTAGGGTTTGGGAGAGGGCAGGGATGGCGCCGAAGAAGCGGGTGGAGGTCGTGGTGCAGTCGCGGGAGGACAAGGGTTTGGAGAAGGAGAGCAAGCGGCTGCGGGAGCTCGCGGTGGAGCGGGGATTGCTCGGGGAGAAGCGGGATGTTCCGGAGGAGTCATTTGTTCCGCATGCTGGTATTGTGTGGATTGTTTGATGTTGAGTGATTTTCGTTTGTTGATGTTTGGTGGATTTTTTTTTTTTTTAATTGCAGATCTGTTGGTTGAATTGATAGCTTTTTGTGAAGTCGTTCGGTTTGTTTTGGAGATTAGAGGAGTGGGAGCGTTGTTTGTCTTTTAGCATGTTTTTGGCGGGGCTGCAATGTGGTGTTTAGTTGATGAGAATGTGTTTGGTGCGTTTGATTGCAGGCATTTTACGATGTGACGGGAAGGACATTTGTAAGAAAGGGCACCGGAAGAATAAGTACCTGTTTTCTTTTCCGGGGCTTGTAGCTCCCGTGGCTGGTGGAAAATTCGGTGATCTGTCGCAATTGGACTCGAGAAATCCAGTTTTGTATGTTGATTTTCCACAGGTAAGTGGTGATTCGGGGTCACTATGCGTTGTGCAGTATGTTCTACTCTATCGAAATTTTTTATTCAATGAGTTTTCGTTTTGGAGAAGATTACATCTCTGTTTTAACGCGGGTTTGCTACCATGCGTTTGTTGTGATGGCAGGGAAGACTTAAATTGTTCGGCACTATCGTTTATCCTAAGAACAAGTACATCACTTTGAACTTTGTTCGAGGGGCCGGAAGCATACAATGTGAAGATCTTTTTGAGAGTCTGGTACTTGATCAGAATCGATGCTGTGCTTTCCATCTTTGTCAGCGCTATCATGTAGCAAGATTCTACACTGGCACATACAATTTGTCGCCGGTTGTTGATCAGGAAGTGCAGCTGGAATGGTTGTCTTTGATTACGTCACAATTGCTTTATTCACCACTTTGTTTCAGCAAAATATCTGAAGACAGTCACCCTTGTTGGCAGGTGGTGTTCTCGGAGGTCTGGTGGATCGGCACAAAGGTAGACAATCCAGATGAGCTACGCCTTGATATGCCTCTGGACCTTCAGCAGGTATGCCATACATTTCAGCTCAGTTTTCTGATTTTATAAAGAAATCTCATTAGAAGAGGCTGCTCGATTAAAGTTATTGTTTCTGTAATATCTTATAAGACCAAATGGTGCAAAATTTAGTCATCAGGAGTTGGTTAACTAGATTCAATGTTTGTGTGAGAGTCAACAGCTCAATTTTCGTTTACATACAGAGTGCAAGGTCCCTTTCTGTTACGTAACAAGTATGTGAACTTTGATGTAACTGTGAAGTACTTAAATTAATATAGCTTCACATGTTTGATGATTCGGCCATGGAGACTGCCAGTTTAACACCTAGAAGTGTGTAGCTCCTGTCACACTCTTACAAGAGCTTTTGGTTATTCATTTCTACTTCTCCTGCGTGTAGTATGTCACAGTAAAACTGTTATATTGATTTCCGTTTGTGTACGCAGCATTGAGTTCTGACAAATCACTTTGCTGTGTGACAATGTTAAAATAGGAAAAACATTCAGTGTACGACTTCGCAGGTGGAGCTGGTAGGCCAAAAATCAGGCTTGTTGGTGTTGATGTCCCACCTTCACAATTGGAACCAGTGCAGGCATCACAGCTGGAGTCTAGTAAACTGAGTACACCGAAGGCCCAGCTCAAAATGGACCAATGGCTTTCACAGAAAAAGTCAGTAGGAAGAAAAACTTCAGAAAAAACTTCCGAGAGCAATGCGAAAGCAAAGATTAAAATTGCAGATGAATGGGAATCGGATGAAGAGGATGAAGGTTTTGTCAACCTGGGAGATATCCAAACACCATCACGACAATCTGCTCGCACAGTGGGAAAGAAATACTCGTAAGTGTTCAGAAGCTTTCCCGAAAAGTCCAAATTCTCATCCATACGACCTCTTCTTTGTAAGAAGACAAGTTGATATTCGTGATAGGACATGTTGCTCGTAAAATGATTTGAATCACACGTTGCAACCTTTCCAACATCAGGTATGTGGAGTCATCCTCGGAGGAGAACGGGACGGACGACAGCGGTGGAGATAATGATTTAGGTGCTGAAACGAGAGAATTTGAAGGCAAGAATACCAACAATCTTTTTATGAGTAATTATGCAGAAGATGGTGTCTTGGTTCCTGAATCACAAGCATCAAAGATGGATTTGACAGGTGACATATTTCTTTCATGTATCTGCTTATTTTGACGCTACGAGTTACCATGAGCTGCTGCTGCTGAACCTTCGGTTTGGCTTCAACTTGTGAGTGTTAAGAAGTCCTATTTTTGTCAGACAACGTGACATGCAGAAAGTATTTGGAAACAGTCACTGGAGAAAAAAATTGTCGCCTCTATTCATTCTTCTTCAATTTTTTCCAGATCCCTTAAATGGATATATTCCAACTGATTTGCCCATCGCAATCAATGGATTAGATGATAAAGAGACCACTGTCACGGATCACTTAGCCGCTTCACAAAACTCAGCCCCAAAAAGCACAGCAGGAGCAGTGTCCAAGCAATCTAGTCTTTCGGCATTCTTTATAAAGTCAAACGAGGTCAGTTCTTTGCTTCAGTAATATTTTGAATGATCACTTGTGCCAATGCCGACAAATCATTTCAATGATTATATGTCTGATTTCGGATTCATTCTGCTGTACAGAAAAAGGGTGTAAATGTTCAACCGCCCGTTTCAGTGGCAGACACAGGCTAGTACCTTCTCCAGTATTGTGCCCTTGAACTTTCGCTTCCGATTTGTATGTAATTGGTAATGTAAAGTCCTCAGTATAAGAGAGATTCGCTACAAGTTTTAGGGTCAGCAGTTTGCGTGTGATACTGGTTCGTAGTATTCATCGTCATTAAACATTCTTGCTGTCTTACGACTTAATTTTAAAATTGACATTTGGTGCTTCTATACACTGCAGGCACCACGAGAACATACCAAAGGACAAAAGTCACAAAGGTGAAAATGGCACTATGATTGTTTTTTGAAGATTAATTGAGGTTTTTTTTTTAAATTACGCCTGTGAAATTACTTTGTCATGAAGCGCTTCATAAGTGCTGAATATTTAGTTTTGAAATCACACGTTGTGAAAGTTTTATAACATAGAAAATGAAGTTAAGGGATTGTGAGGGCGCTTTCTTTTCCTAACCAACCTGTCTTCTGGCTTAATTCCACGGTCGGAGCAGACAACTTTGGAAGTCGCTGTTCAAGAGGATGCAAGTCCGACGTCAAAGACTGAGGTAAGTCCTAATCGACCAATAAATCCACGAGGCATTCCTTCAGCATCGTGGTATGACAGTCCTTAACAAGATGTTTATTTTAACCTTGTCGCTGGTCTTCACTTTTGTGAGCAGGAAGAGCTAGTCTTACTGAACAGTGTTCAGCGGCTTGTTACAGTCGCCAATGCATTCCTCATCTTCATCGTGCTTCCTTGATGGATATTTACTTTTAGCATTTTGTTTGCAGATGAAATCTGTGTTACCAGAAACACCCTCAGAAAGCAATGGCTCTAAGCGCAAAAGAAAAGCTACTTCCGAAGGGAAACAAACTCCGAAAGGTAGCAACTTGTTGTGTTCACGAATAAGTTTTGTTCTTGCCTGTATGTTCTCGCAAAGTCGAGGACATATTTGGTTAGGTAGATTGAACGGTTGAAAATTTGATGATTTTTTACTGATTTTTTAAAATTTGTTTTTCACTCTGCAGGATCTGGGAGAAAAGGCAAATCTCCTGTCAAAAAAAGGAAAAAGACAATGGAGGTACTTTGAAATGATCAATACATTGTGTTAACATTAAGAAACGTTGGTATTGATTTAAGTATAAATTGCTTGAGTTCCCTCGGCTGCTTATATTATCAATGAAGATGCACAAAATGTATACTCCAGTGAAATGTGAAAAGGGAAAATTGTTGACATTTTGAGGTTTTGTCTGTTTGTCTGCAGGATACTCAGTCAAAAGAGCAGCCAATAATGGTACAACACTAACCACTCAGAATAGACTGTAAATTAGAGTTGGACATTTTCTTGTGGATCATACTGCTTGCGTTTCAATTGAGAATTATGTCTTGTTTGTCCTACCTTTGTAATGCACACTGCTTTTGTGAACTACTGGAGTGCTCACTGCCAATCTTCACTGTTTTGGGATAGTCTAGTCAACAATACGTAGTTACCAACACGGTGTCTTTGAGGTGAAATTGAGGATTGCAGGATCCTGTTCTTTCTAACCCAAGTTCTTTTGCCTTTTTCTTACAGGTTTCTGATGACAGTGATGCGGGTTGAGCACAAAAGCTTATTCTCAGAACCTCAATTTCATGACTTCTGTTAATCAATCCGGTCCTGTTCGATCCAGCTCCTTAACCAAAATACGAAGAAATGCGTAGATGGTATTCCCTTTAGGTGCATTGTAAGACCAGATTTGAACAGCTCAAGGTTCAGTTTTATGGTTGTTCGACATGGAACTGTTTCTGGACAGACGGGGTGCCAAGGTAACAACATCATTAGCGACGAGTTTGTGTACATATATTGCTGTGTATGACACGAATTGAGCTGGTATCCTTCCGAGGATGGACGCCTTGCTCACAAACAAAGAGACCTTCGCTTCATTTAAACATCTCCGACTCGAGATCATTATCATTGCTGAGTTGTTCCTTTCATATTTTATAAAAAATTATGATTTCTTTTCACTACTTATCTTGATTCTTCACCAAGTGATTCTATGTTGTGTACAGTATGCATTGTTGAATTTCTCTTTCAATTTCAAATTCTTGAATCATACCAAAACTTTCAAGATTCTTGAAAGAGGGTCTTACCCGAACTAATTACGGTAATGCAAGCAACTTCAAAGCTCAATTAGCGAGTTTCACGCTTCACTATGCTTTTGGTATGTAGCACTTAATTTGACTAGCATTGCCAGGTAGCATCATGAGACTAATAAGCAAAGCAATTCAGTGCCAAGTGATACTCCATTGTTCCTAGCAAAGTTTTATACCATGCTAAACCAAAATTGTACCATTTCAGCCTCCAATTATAGTAACGATAATCATTGTTCAACATGTTTAAGGATGAATACAAGCTGTTACAAAGTTGGGATCCTCAGAATTTTGACAGTGAATCTTTTAATTGGTTGTTAGGTATTTCATTGATAGCATAAGGTAGCAACACCCATAAGCGTCCTTGTGCCCATGAGCACCCTTCTAAAATCTTGGAAAATCTAGGAAAGTGAACAGATATGATTCTAAGGTTGTACCGTATTTGAAAATTAGACCTTATGGTTGGCATTTGGGGTACCTATGGTAAACTCTTCAAAAATTCATAACTTATTTATATAATGTCTATATAATATATTTTGAAGTAGGTTGGAATTATTTTTCTTTTGCTAATGTGGTTCATTAAAAAAATTAAATTACATAAATAGACAAATGCTCAAAACCCTTAAAGTCATGCTTCTAGGTGTTGCCGCTTTACTTCTCTATCCTTCAACCGCGTGTTAAGGAACTCAAATGCACATACTTGTATCATATGAGTTCGCATTTAGGCTCTCTAATTATTGTACTATGAAACATCCTTTGTCCTTGACATACATACATATCATCTATATAATCCTTGAAAAGATTAATCCTTGCCTCTAAAAAGATTAATCAAAATTGAATTCTTTCAACTTCAAAAATGTCCAAAAATATTAAAAAATTCCATTAGATTAAAACATTTTGTGGATGTTCTTGTCATAGTATAGAATATATTAACTATTTGGATTTTCAATTAAAAATGCGAAGATTAACTTTTTTGATGTTTTGAATTGAGGGAGCACAAAGAAATTTTACCAGAAATCAAACAACCAAAATGATGATTCCTTACGCATTTTTAAGCATGGATGGGACTCAAATTTGGTAAGCATACGCCTAATTCAAACACGCATATGAATCAATGACCCTTCATACATCAAACGTTTTTGCAAAGTGAAGTATTGGGACATCAAAACTTAGAAAAATTACTTGGGCATCAAAACTTATGTACATCACTTGGGTAGTGAAAAAAAAATTAACACTAAAATTGAACTTTAGAATCTTTTAATTTGATAGTGAATCTCTATTGAAATTGGTATACCCATTTGCATACAATGTAGGCACAAGATTCTATAGTTACAAATCTCATGTAGTTACTAAATTTAAAAATCATGAAATAAGGTATTTTGCATGTTTTTCAGAATAATTCGACAAGACTTCTAAATGACTTGTTTTTTAAAGGTTGAAAGCTCCAAATGCAAAATACATTTGGAATCCTAAAAGATGATTATTACTTAAAGTTCTAAATCAAATAGTTTGGAAAAAGAAATAAATATTTTTTTTAAAAAAAATTAAAAAACTTAATTATTCATAAAGGTGGGTGGACGGGACATCTTTTCATAGGACAGATTAAGTCACCCTTATCACCAAAATTTAGTCCATTTAAATCTAAATCATATCAAATTAGTGCAAGTCTTTCTTGTAGTATTAAATAACTAAGATTTAGCTATAAAGTACTTGTCAACAAAGAATCTTCAATCAACACAATGTTCATAGCATAGCAATGTAGGACAAAAAAAATCTTTTTCAATTCCAAATTACAAATTTAGCGACACAATGTTCTTCTCTAGAGAAATCTCAAGTGAGACACTACTTACACAACAATGGAAATAATTCAAAATCATGGAAATATTTTATTTGAGTATAAAATATTAAATACAAAATAGTTTGAGTTTCCAGAAATATTCTCATCTCTTAAACGTTAATATAGTAAAGTAAGAAAAATCAAGAGGTAAAGTAGTTCCTATAAATATAATTAAAACCACAATTAGGATTAAGTTTGTGGTTAAGGTGTCAACAATCTTTTATAGCTTGTTATTGCAGTCACAACTGATAGTTTCACTTGACTCAGCCTTGTTGCACTTTGTCTTATCTCTGCACCACCATATACTTTAGAGACTCTAAAAGTATGTTATACATATGTACCAAGCTGAAGTTACGTTTAAAGCAAACAAGTGACCTCATAAGCTCTAAAAATCTCAGACATATGTAGCAAGCTAGAGTTATTCTCAAGTAAACAAATAACCACTAGCATATAAGAAAGAAACTCCCATGATTTTATATCCTCATCCAAGTTTGTACACATTCACATATTAATTATATGGAAAGTCTTTGTAAATGAAGTCTAGTCCATTCATTCCCTTGGATGTAGATGAACCTAGATCGAATGGTCATGAATCTTGTATTAAGCCCCAAGTAAGTAAGCTTTTAGTTTGGAGAAACTACTTATCAGCCACGTGTAAGGGAGGTGGGTGGGCTTCACTAATTTATAGTATATCATACCTGATAAATCCTTTATGTTATAGCTTGCAAAAACACAATATACTATATAGTCAAACACCAGGGATTTTAGTCAAATTTAATCTCTCCTTCACTGATTGTGGTGGAGCAAAGGTTTCTGTAGAAATTATAAATTTATGATATGGGGGAGGATTTCAACTTTTTAATATATACTGGTTCATTCACATTCATGTCTTGCATTGAATGTAACAATTCAATCAGACCTTACCCTGTTTTGGCATGGCTATATTCATTGTTATCAAAAACCGATACTACTGTATGCTATTGTGTTAGACTCTATATAACTCTATATATTGTAATTAAAAACTGATACTAGAATATATGTCCTAAAGTGATACATCAGACATCACACATCTCACACAGGTGTTGCTGTTGGGTTTTACACTTCTCAGTTCCTTTGTTTTAATTGATGTCTTGATGCCATGTCGCTAAAGGTATGGACGACCAAATGCAAGCTTATGGACATACAGAAAATTCAATTCACAGCAGAATCACAGTTACCATGGACAGAAAATAAAGTTAGAAGAGAGAGAATTCAGGCAAGTTGGGAAGAACAATTTGGAGCTTTCATTCTGTCAACAATTGAAACTGCTCGCAGAGACGGAGAGATGGAATTACAACATACAGTTACGGAGCAGATGAAAAGGAGACACATCTAACCCTGCTGTCTCACAACTGAGGCATGGAAAGCTTTCATGTATACTATTAGTGTGGTCTTGATTATTCACCACTTGGTAAGTTGTTTCCAGGCTGTTCGGTCACCATTAAATGTACCGTGTCGTCCAAGACTCCGTTAGTAACATGCTGGTTCCGTAGTTAAAAAATAGTATTTAATTGTCTGTACACAACATGTACAGTTCCACTTCACAATGACTTGTCCACACTGGGCGAAGGGGGGCATTTTCCGGACTCCTGACCACAAAAGGAACAACATACCAATGGAAAGTATGCAGACAGGTCTCATCAGACAGACCGACCTACCTAACAAGGATCGTGCATTTCAACAGACAAAAGCGACAATTAGGGAAGAGGGCGAGAAGTTCAAGGGTAGTCCAGTACGAATGAACTGGAACCCTGGCAAGCTTCATGAATGTAAAACAAGCCCATGAACCCAAGCTATAGAGTCACGCATTCTCTACCTGTTCCGTTCCTTTTCAGCCACGACTGGTTCAGGAGACAAGGAACCCTGTGCCATCAAAAATTGCCTAGGTTGTTGGATACCTCTTGTCTGAAATGCACTACGTCCCTACTTAGCCCTGAAGTCATGCCTGAATATAGTCAAATTTTGAGTGAACTTATCCCTGTTCTTCGGCTCCAGAGTGCGAGTCACATCAGCCATGAGTTTATCGAAGCATGCAGCAAGTCGACGCTGTTGATCTTGGGGTTGGGTGGAGAGAATCTGAGTTTTCAAGCCGGTGAAGATCTGCTCATTAATAAGAATGAGAGATAGCATAGGCCTGCTCAAGCTCCATTGGTTAGAACAATCCTCGAACAAAACTATCTCGAACAGGGACTTTAGGATCTCTGGGAAGAGAGTCGGACATTCAGCAATGTGTCTGGCCAAATTCACAGCTGCCGCTGACGTCGGGGTCTCCTCCATTGTAATATTGTTGAAGTAGAAAGCAGCCAGATTATCCACAGCCGAAGCGCACTGGGTTGATATACTCACGTCCAGGCATTTTACTCCCGTCTCCAGGGACCCAACTAGATGAGCGAAGGTAGCTGTATCGAGGTTGACAATGACTGAAGTATGATTATGGCAGAGTACCTCTAGCAGTGCAAAATATGCTCTCGCCAGCTTCCGAAAGGCCATAATACTTGCAAGGGGAATGGCAAGTGACATCTTCAAAGCCATGTCTAAAGCATCAGCTAGGGCTCGGTCACCATACAGCTCAAATACTCCAAAATTGACGTAGTTCCCAGCAAGAGCCCGTGTGAGAATCGTTAGAGCCACCCAGATACCTTTGTACTTGTATGTATAGGGGTCGGAGGGAGTCGGAAGCGCCAGAATACGAGAGCCGTACGCAACGATCAGTTTACTGATTTCGCGGAAAAGGAGAATTCCATTTGGTGATGAAGAATCAAATGTCAGTCGTTGCGTCTTGTTGACAACAAATTCAGCTACAAACTTCAACAAGGGTGTCGTGACTTCTGGGGTATCTGTCCACTGCTCCATGGCTCGTAGTAGCAAGGGTGTGTGAGCAGGATAAAGCCAATCAAATAGAAGTCCGTAAGTCCTCCGACTGTTGGTGGCCATAGCTATGCCTCTAAGATCTCGCATCAATCCAATAAGCGCAAATTTGACCCCATCCGATCGGAATGCTTGCTCAGGTGTAATCTCTAAACTCACAAATACTTGCTGTAGAGAGGATATGAACGCCTTGAATTTCGCAGAGCTGTCCTCCATAAAAAGCAGCCTCCCAAGAGTGAAATAAAAGATTGTCCGGTTTCTTGAGTTGTTATATTCATCCAGAAACGGAAAATACTCCCTGGTATGGTGTTCTAAGATGTAATTCACTGCGTCCAGCTTCAACAATAATTTACCGCTCATGTAGCCAGCCGCTAGCTCTTGAAACAGATTGAGCGTTTGCTCGATCACTTCCTCGCTTTGGGCATAGCACTTGAGATTAGTAGCAATTTTCCCCACAATAACATTCAGCACCATCAGATGGTCTTGCAAACCCAAAAGCTCGTTCAACCTGGCATAGAGCTGTTTACTAGAGTGCATAGCCTGGTCACCCACGTAGACCCGCCGGAAATTCTGAAAGAACGAAAGAATAGCCAGGTCCAGTCGTTGCTTACTACTCTGTGAATACCGTTGTACATGAGAACCTGTGTCCGTCACTTGAATGAGCTGGAATACACGGGCTGCCAACTCTCCATCGATCACTTCTTGAGGTTCTGCACTGCTGCTGGAGCTCTGACGACCCTTTATAATGGCCCCAATTATATGGACCAGCCATGTAAGCTGACCCTCCATTGCCTGCAACTGCTGACTCTCCACTGGTGCTTGTACTCTAGCAGCTTCTGTATAAGTCTGCAGTGGATAACAGACGTTACAATGAAATAAGTACCGAGAGTTATGGGTATAGACACTCAACCAAATAGAGAGGTAAAAATGCTTGGACCCCATAGTCCACAAGGTCAGTTTCTTATGTACACAGAGCTCTCGAGCATCATGGGTCTTCACGACGGAAACTGGAGAGTAAGCTACAAAGGAGGAGATGCCTCGATGGAGACTACTCGAGCTGATAGGAACTCTTTTACTAAGCACTGCCCTTTCACACTGACTACCGACTATTCTAAATGTATGCATGCTCCGTCGCCGCAACCACTCAAAGGCTCAATGAGAAATCCCCTTTAAAGACAAATCATCGACCCTCAGAAAACCCTAATTTTACTTGTTTACATTTGGTCACCATCGCCAAATGAAACAGGCTACGTTCAAATCCATTTCCTCACTCACTACCCTCTGGTTATCAAAACGTATCTAAATCCCAATCTTGTAGACTCAATTCCACGAGGTCAAAACATAGGGACGAAACATCCGCAAGCTGTCACAACAATCGAGGGTGACGCACAGTTACCCGCAAAATGTGAACTACACCTGCAAGGTGACATCCACACATATAGTGAGTACAAATGTTACGGTTTAGAGCATGACTTCTACCGCTTGAGATGGGATCACTGTACCTGTAAAATTGGCTCAAGCAGTGTAATGATATAGCTGCTGGTCTTATCGTATTGGAACCGACATAAATATGGCAAACTATCCAGCTGATCTTGCAAATGCTCCTCATTATCAAGCGGATCCTCTGCGATATTGTTCTGTAACACTGCTTGTACAGAGTCCAGCCTTGAAGTAATGTAAGCCTCCGTAATTTTAGGAACAAAGCTGTCGAGAAGACTGGGGGAGTCGCTCTTCAAGTAGGGCACAGAAGAGACCAGCCGCGACCAGAGACCAAGCAAGTAATACACGCTCCCACTCGCCCACTGCCAGGATTGGAGCGACTGGATGGTAAATTCCGCCACAAGCCGGATCCAATCACCGTAATTCTCGACACTGACCAATTCAGACAACTGGTAATTCGTCTTCAAACGGCCCAGCAGACGGCAATACTCGTGGTAATTCTCATGTTCCGAAAGCCCTTGCTGCGTCCGAAGGATCTCCCGTGTGCCGCTCATCAAATGCGACAAGAACTTCGACCTTTCAGTCTCCCCCGAGAACAGAGACCTCCGAACAGAGGCCAATCTCACCAAGCATTCCAGCGCCTCGTTCGAGAGCGGCGGCTTCGTGGACGCGTAATAGTCGAAGAAGAGCTGCATTGTGGACGTATCCTCCAGAACCGACCTCCACGAAGACGGTATCTGAATGGTGCCCAGATCCTCCGAGCTCTCATCAAGCGATGTCCCAATAAAATCAAACGACAAACACTTCAACGACAACGCGATTGCCTGCTCCCGCAGCCGCTCATCCGCCGTATCAATTTGCAGCTGCTGCAAACTCGTCAGCGAAATCTGGAAAATCTGAAACAGCGACAAATCCCGGAAACTGCACGCCGTCTTGCGGTGGTGCGTGAGCGACAACCCCGGATTCGACTGATTCATCTCCGCCACCAGCTGGTTGAAGATCTTCAACCCTATCAGAAAATGCTCCACCATCCCCTGGGTCAAAAACTTCATCGCCTCCTTCACCACATCCCGAAACCGGTCGTCATCATACCACCCGAGCTTCGTGATCCGGCACAGCAGCTGGATCAAACTCGTCGTCACGAACCCCTGCAACCCCTGCCCCTTACTCGCCAGAAACGTCACCACATAGTTCCGAATATCCAACCGCAGCTGCAAACTCAGCGTCTGGTCCGTCACCTGCTTCACCAAACTCGAGCTCGCCAGCAGCTGCGCATACGGACTCCCACTGTTATCCAATATATACTGGCACTGCTGTATGTACTCCGAGTTCAACGAGAAGCACGCCAACGTACTCTCCGCGTGCGCCCTCTCCGCCGGATCCTGGCTCGTGTACAGCCGCTCGCACAGCACGCTCAGTTGCGCCAGGCTCTCCATCTCTCCTCCCCTCTCCTCTCCTCTCCTCCCCGTCCTACTCTCATCTCCCCTCCGTCCATTCCATCGCCATAACCCTCACCCCCCCCTCATCGCCCCAAACCCTAATATCTCCTCTCCTCCTCCCTCCTCCTCCTCCTCTCTCTCTCTCTCCCCCTCTCCGTCTCTCCGTCTCTCTCTTTTTATGAAGGTTCTAGAGAGAGCAGGATGTTGTGAAGAGCATGGTGGTAGTGAGCTAAGTAGTAGCGGAGCCTGGCAAGCGAGGCGTGCGAGGTGGGGGATGGGATAAAATGGGGGAGCACAGCGCAGTTGGCTATGGAGGAGGAGGGTTGTCATGTAAGTTACCTTTGCTGCTACTCTTCAACGTTCAATAGCGCCTTCCCTCTTCTGCGCCGGACTCCTACCATTACACTCTCCGTCGTGCTTCATCCGTTTCACTTCTTGGGGAACGACTTCTCTATAACTGGTGTACATCTCGTGGCGGTTCTTACATAATCTTTAGATTTTGGGTTAGGTTTCAGAATATTGGTAGATCTTGTGCTGGTCTTTAGGGAGGATGTACGTCTTGGTGTGGTTATGGGGATGTTTTGTAGATTTTGGATTTGCTTCGAGATGTTGTATAGGTGTTTCTGGTGGTTTTTAGGGGTTTTGTAGATGTGGGAAGGTTCTTGGACGATTTGTGGATCTTGGGGTTGTGTTTGTTGAATTATCGGATGTGTACATTTGGGATTCGTGATCTGACAGGGTGGGAGATGCTGGGATGTTAGTGAGGAGAAACGTAAATGTCGCTGTTGTTGTGATGTGATATGGTTTAATGTTTAATTGCAGCCCTTCTCTAGTTGATTAGGTTGTTATATTACTCGTGTAGTAATTTGAACGTGGATTTCTCCTTTAAAAAGAAAAAGAACGATAATATAATATAATAAACAAAAATACTCCCTTTGTTTTACAAAAAATCCATGGTTTCCACAAATACTTTGTTTCACAAAGAAACCATGGTTTCATTAGTACTAGGTAAGTCATCTGTCAGGAATTCAAACGAAGAGGTGACACCAGTCCTAGGATTTTCTGAGCTTTATCTTTATGGCAGCTTCTGCATTTTGACTTGATGAAACTAAATGGCAGCTGCTGCATTCTGACTGTAGTCACTGTACTTACTTTTGCCCCAAAAAAAAACCACGGTTTCTTTTCAAAAGAGAGCGAGTATCTGAGATGAATGTAGAAAAAAATAATGTAATTAATTACCGCTTGCAATACAAAGTTCTTTATATTCCTATTTGCAGTTGAGATGTCAAATGTCTAATAATAACAAACTATAATACCTCCTACTTAACCCCTAAATGTCTCCACTTTAGGCAATTTTGCAAAGATGTATTACAAAATGCAATTAATATGAATATTTAGAACTTGATGTATAAATAAAAGTTATACATTTTGAATTTTAGATTCTATCTATACGGCTAGATCTATGACTTCTATCATTAATCTTTTTATATAAATTTTGAAACATAAAATAAAAAATTATTTTGGAATTCAATTACAAATAAGATATTGACAATAAGTGGATGTTACAATGTAGTACTTTAGATGTAGTGATTTTTGGAGATTTTTTGGATGCTTGATTTTAAAAGTTTTTTTCTTCAAGAGCACTTTGGGACCAAAATCTTCAAGATTTTTGGTGAAACACTACAACACAAAATGAAGCATAGTTTTTTCAAAAATTATTTTCCTTTTGATCGAATCACACATACATAAAGCTAACTTCCTACAGAAAATTCAATAAAAAAAATCACACCACAAAAAGTGCATGACAAATGAGAAAATATGGATGAAATTTTTACTTCAGGCCAAAAAGGCTTACTTGGGCAGTTAGGAGTTAATGCATAAGTTTCAAAGCAACCATTTTTTAAACTTTACCCTTTTTTATAGACATCCTAAAATTCAAAGTTTTTATTTTTAAAATTTGAAAATTTAAATGCCATTTGAAATCAAGTTTGTTTTCCAACCAAACTTGAATTTTGTCAATTGCAGTATAATTCAACCAAAGATAATTATTCAAGGTAGAACACCTTAAAATTGTTTTAGTTCTAAGATATTTTCTATTTAAATAAATAATGACATTATTGTCATCAAATCTTTTTTGTAATCTTAATATGGTGACTATTTTTTGTCAATTATATCCAATTTAATATAAAAAATTAAAATTAAAATTTTGATGAATTAAAGTTAAATACTTCTAAATTCATACAATAAAGACATTATTTTATTTTGAGAAATTTAATTATATGAATAAGGTCTAAACATCATGCTTTTATTATATTCTCTGAACAAATCTTGATCAAAATTGCATAACTTACAAATTATGATGCATTTTGATATGCATCATTGATGCATGTAGGAGTTTATTATATCACTTTCAAAAAAACATTTGCACCTATGAAATTTTCTTGGCTTGAGGTACTCTTTCCAACATAGACACAAAACAATGGACAAAAACTTTACTTACATGGTAATAGATTCTCAAAAAGCTTCAAATATTTCTACTTAGCTTCAATAGAGCATAAGAATGATAATTAAATATACAAAAGGTCTAAAACCTTTTAAATTTCTCAACCCAAGCTTAAACCATGAGTTTGGATATATAAAGCGGGGACACATTCCGCACCATTTGGAACCCTAATCTTGAGAGGCCTCTCCACCTTTCTCGGAGCTCTTTGAAAATCACAACAATAGTCAAATTTGAATGACTCCAAATATAGAATTACCTAGGTAACATCAGCATTGAGTGCACGGACTACCGGTTTAACCAACCAAGGTGTACTTTCATATGGTTAACCATTATATTTGAAAATACAATTATTGTTTAGAGACAAAAATTTCAAAATATCTTAAATCAATTTCAATTCATACATTTCACTCACATATTAATCAAACATCACAGGCTATAACCTTAGAATGGACCAAGTTTTGAGATTTCAGACAAATTACAATGCTCTCAATTTTGAAATGGGATTGTGTGTTTCGTTGTTTGCTACCGTTGATAACATGTTGGAACAGGGTCCAGCTCAGCTGTGTAACAAGTCCCAGGTGTTCCGTTTCAGGAATGCAGCCAAAGCCGCATTACAAGGTATCCAAAAAAATATTGTTTCAACTTTGCTGATTTTTGAACAGAATTTTTTTGAGAAAAATAAAATAAAGGTTTGACAATCTCGAAGACAACTATATCACTAGTCCGCCTGCCAACATCAATCAAGAGTCATCCACCCAGGGAAGAACAGTAGTACAATTCCTTGGGAAGAGCTGTCAAAATGGCAGTTTCCAAAGCTATTTGCTCTTGTACTTCAGAAACGCCGGGATATGGAGATGTGTGTCCACGTTCAGTGATTTGGATTTGACCTACCTCCAGCGTGTACTGTTATCATTCTGTACAAGTCGTAGTGTTACTGGATCTCAGTTTCTTCGGAGATACAAATGTATAACTTCCCGGTGTTGATGTTGGCAGGTCTCTAAAATGAGTAGGATGAGTTCTTCTCTTGTATTGTGAAAACAATCTTAAAACATGAATCATTCTTACCTTCAACACATGAAATGGCTCCTTAACAAATGGCTCCTTCCAAAGATTGGTCATCAGTTGTAAACATGGATTTCCTTCCAACTTTTGTTCCAGGCAGTTAATGACTAAATTGCGAATTTTTCAGTGGTGACCCTCGAACATTAGTTGATTGGAGTTTGCATTGAAAAGGTATAACGAGGTTTTCTGGTGAGAGAAGGTATTCAATAGCAGGAATTAGATTGATTCTTGCATTATAACACCCGAACATCAAGTAACCTCAAGAAGCGATTCTCAAAAGCTGTAAGCTTACAAAGAGGGATCCTGAATAGTCTTCGCATGTATCTTTGATGCGGTTGAATAAAGAAAACATGGAAACAAAGCGGCGAGTAGTATCTAGAAGTACAGACTTGAACCATACGAGAGCTCCATTCTACGCACACCTACAATTCTCTCAATATGACCCCGACACAGATCTACTCGGATCTTGTAACGAGTACAACCCAGGACAATGCTACGGACAATACTATTCACCTAATTTCGACACCAGTTACAGCATCAGCTGAACTGCGGTGACAAACACCAAGTCGAGTCCAGGACAATGCACAGAACGAGGTCAAGAGAAAGAAATATAAATAGATTCTTTACTTGTTCGAGAGAGATAGGAGACGTGAAACAAAACCACTCTTTTGATGTACAGAATCGTCAAAGTAATGTTCCAAAAATTGCTCAAGATGTAAACTTACAGCTCAAATGTACGGACTGGTTGCAGAAAAGGAAAAGGCGAAAAAGAGTAAGAAACCAAAACTTCGATTTAGAGAAAGTTGAAACGCACTAAGAATCTCTAAGGATTAGCTTGGCTGCACAGAACAACAAAGAAGGAAACCGAAAAACTGAATGGAGTAAACAAACCTGTTCAAGACTGGATTAGGAATCGAGGATAGTGAGATTACATACAGATCCTTGCAGCCCGATAAACAAGATGTGCTCAGAAGTGCATGGGTTGTAGCCCTTCTCTTTATTTCAACCCCAGGTTCAAGAAAAACCAGAGCGAAAGAATTGAATCTCAATAAATGAGGTACCAAAGGGACCGTAACATGTGTTTGAATCACAGCATACTTGAACTTTGTAGTTCTTGCAAGTAGCTCAGCAGAACACAATCACGTCAGTCAAGGAACCAAAAAGATCCAGAATCGTTCCCGACAAAATTTGATGATGAATGGTAATATATATGATATACAGTTGTACTTGGAAGGTAACGTAGCTTCATCTCTTATGTACAATCACCTGCGCAAGCATTTCCAATCATCAGTCTTCTAATCAACTACTAACAAGGAATCGTCAAGAATACCTTAATGCTTAAGAAATCCCAGAAACCGGAATAACAAAAAAAGTCCTGAAAGCTTAAGAGAACCCGGTTGTCAAGACTCGTTTAAGATAGGACAGTACCAAACCACTCAAACATGTACCTAGTCAAGCGCTAGAATAGAGGAAAGGTAAAGAGTTTCTTTGTGTTCGCCTTTGTCAGCATCAACCCAAAAGAGCGAGAACACATAAGCTCTAACCCAGGCTAAACGAAAAGATAAAAAAAACTTCCACTGAAATTGCAACCCTAACCAAACGCCTGCAAATAGAGTAGCTAGTTGTTGTTCATCACTCACACCGGTACGCTAGAGAGTCAATAAACATGCGGACATACAGGCGCAGGTGCTGGCACGCAACAGGGCCAACAGATGCACCCACACAAAATCCTGTTCTGACACGACTTACGGTACAAGACCAAGTAAGCAGGCCTGACGACACAACCAAAAAGTGCTAAATGATACGAAAGACGGGTCCATGCGAGCCCAGCCCTTGGAGCGCCGTGCCCAATGCTTCCACCGTCAATACTATCTCAATCGTGAATAGCTAGACTCCCATGACAGCAGTAACGCGACCGAACGTCGTAAGGTAGGCAAAGTCAGAGGCCGACTGAAAGGTAGAGGCATGTATCCCATCTCATGACGGCACAAGAAAGATTACAGGGACAAGCGCCCAAGTCATGCAAGAAAACATAGAATCGAATAACACCCAACGTGAAGGAGTTGTGTTTATCAAGTCGCGACCAGACATGTACAGCTTTACAAACCAGATTACAAGCAAACCGTTTAAATACAAGATAACATCTTGATAACTCTCAGAAAAAATTACTCTCGATGACAGTGAGCATACTGTCATATCTAAAAGCTTGAATAAAGGCAGAGTATATTGACATATCGCCTACCCTCGTAACAGGAACAGACTCGGTCCAGGCATCGTTTGTTGTAGTGTTGAAACGCACTCTTCTCAGCTGAAACTGGATGGTATACTTGTCGTCACTTTGATGCCTCAGCCGCAATGTAGATATGGACCAGTAGACATTTCTATATACTTAAGCAACCTGGCTGCTTCCAGGTATCCACATACCGTGCCCTCGACTTGTCTGGTCTAACCTGCACGGACAGAAAGATTATCATTAGAAAGCTTTTTAACTTTCGTTAGTGATTATTGAGAAGTGCAGAACAAAAAGTACACGCGACTCTCAAATTTTGTCACACGTAAAAGCAATATAACCAATGATTCAAGAAAAATAATGCACCATTAGTAGGAAAGTCATGAACTCAGTGATTACAAAGCAGGTTAATGTATATGGAAACTGGGAAAAAAGCTCCTCTCACTTACGTTGGCGCAAGAGGACCAAGACCTCGAAGCTCGTATCCAGACACAGCTTCCGTCACGTGTCCCTCGATGTCAACGAAGTACTGCTTGCCCGGTGTGGGGGGCAGACCACGACGTACCAGAAGATCATAGTCGCTCTTGTGCAACTCCCTTCCGTTCACCACCACTCCAGTCTGTCCACCAGAGCAGTGCCTCGACAGCGGTTGTAAACTCAGTTCCTCAATGTGTGGCTGCAACAAAGTCACACAATTGGGTGAGTCGTTATTTCTAAGTCACCTGAACTTACACCCATCAAACCCCTTAATTACGGATAGTTATATCAAGACAATGTAGTGCAAGAACTTACTGGAATGATACCCACGCACGGTCCACCGGAGGTGCCCCAGAAGCCTGCATGAGAATCATACCTGCACCACAACAGTGCCGTAGAATCTCAGCTTTCGAACAGAAGTCACTTGTACAGAGCATTCTTATATGAACAATCTCAGGTGCGGATCACCTTGGCATCACAAAACAACTGAAGATACCCAAAAAGAATGAACCTTACCAGTACGATCCTGGATGAATAGGTCCTGCAAATCCTTCAGCTCGATTCAAGAGCGCATCAGATATAGGTGAACCATTGACCGTCACTTTCCGTCTGTACAAGTTATTGTTCGACGTTTGTTTAGTCTTGGACAGTTCCTTCACACCTTTCTTTATGATACCTTTGAGACTCATTGAAGACGCCGTATTTGCTTCCTGCATGTACCCTTCGTCTTTCGAGTACTGTTGAGCGACATGGCGGTCTAAGGGCATACGTGATGACGCGTGAAACTGCTCACCTTTGAACGAGCTCATTGGTGGACGCATTCTAGGAGAATCATTGTCTGATTCACTACTTGTCTGGAAAAGCTTCCCATCATGCGGGTGATGACCTTCATAATCGCTGCCTGCTGATGATCTCGGACCCAATGAAGACATTATATGTTCCCCATTTGGTCCATAAGCAGAGTGCGAACGGCGATAAGAAGTTCCCTCACCATAGTGAGAAGAGCTACTACTGCGTGCTGGAATAGTCCCTGTTGCTGGATGCAAGTTTGAAACTCCGTTCGATACAGAAGCATGGCCCATCATGCTTGTGCCATTCGTAGCTGAAGTCATAGCCGAGAGTTTTGATCCCGAGGGAATCCGAGGAATGTTTCTCGACATCGGTGGCAGTCGAGGTGATCCACCAGAAGGAAGATGGCCTCTATCTCCAGTTTCAGAATCTGCCCTCGCACCATGATTAACATGCCTGTTAACAAAATCAGGCGCGCTAGAGACGTGTGGTCCATGTGCATTTTGAAAATCGTTTCCCCTCGGAGAGACGGTTGAAGCTGGAACATGCTCCTCCGTTGGTATAAGGAAGACAGAGATCTTCATGCATGCTCCACATCTCAGCTTTTGATAGGATTTCTTAGTTAGAGGCAAATTAGCAGGGACGCCAAGAAGCTGTTCGCAATGCTGGCAGTGCACATACGGTGCCTCATCCGGCCGAGGGAGAC
Source organism: Ceratodon purpureus (assembly GCA_014871385.1). Classification (NCBI taxonomy): domain Eukaryota; kingdom Viridiplantae; phylum Streptophyta; class Bryopsida; order Pseudoditrichales; family Ditrichaceae; genus Ceratodon; species Ceratodon purpureus. The sequence goes on from CM026425.1 coordinate 16,125,902, forward strand.
AAGGATAACCCTTCGTGGCGCTACTCTGCTCATGCGAACCATGATAATTCTGTCCAGCCGGAGGTTTATTGTACGCGTAGTGAGGGGGAGACTGTGCCAAGGATTGGTGAGGTGCATGGGAAGGCTGCTGTACATGATATGAAGCCTGCCTCTGCTGCAATTTCAAAGCTGCATGTGTGTGAGCAGACCTCTCTCCATCAGAATGGTATCTCTCGTGTCCATCAGAGGAAAGGTTGTACGTAGTATTGAGCTGGCCCTGCCTGTTTGATGAAGAGCTTCGTTGATATGACCCAGGCCTTGTCACCCTGTGATCTAAAACCACATAGCTATCGAGTTCTCCAGATAATGGCCTTGATTGATTTTCCGCCACCGTAGCATGGTGAGAATCTCCATCACCAACGGACGATGTACGACTGCTGATGCCATACTCTGCTACATCTGTTGCAGCGTACATGTCCCGCTGAACTTCATATCCTTCAACTTTCGAATAATGTGGTCTTTCGTCATATCGTGCTGAAAGAAAGTCATCCAAGAGATGGTGAATAGAATCTTCTACACCTTCTGTGTCGGACGGAGCCACTCGACTTCCTTGGTGCACATCCTGCGAAAAGGACGGCGACCGATCGAGTTCACCTGAGTGCTTGCCTAGTTCGCCAGAATGCTTGCCTAATTCGCCAGAATGCCTGCCTAGTTCGCCAGGATGCCTGCTTAGTTCACCTGAATGCTTGTTCAGTTCACCTGAGTGCTTTCCTAGTTCGCCAGAATGCCTGCTTAGTTCACCAGAGTGCTTGCTCGCAGCGTCGTTGAAAGATACCGATTTCTGAACTTGGTGGGCTTGGGAATGATGCCCTTCGCCATCGTTTCTGTGCTGCGACTCCTCCGGACGCGATCGCCTCATACTAAGATGATGAGTACCATGACCATTTGCCCACTCAGAGCTTGGAGATCTTGGAGATGTCCTATTTGAATACTGCATTTCGTCATTGTCTTCTACCGCAAGTCGGCGCAGATTGTGACCCAGCGCTTCAACCTTGTCTTGCGGAACGTCTTGCCTAGCTCGGAGACCTCCACCTTGCGAATGATACTGTGGCTTCTCCGACGGCTCTGCCGCTTGCCTTTGTTGCTGTGGCTGCGGCTGCTGCTGTGACGAGTGTCCTGGTTTAGGACCGAAATGAGGCGACTCCCACCTCGATGGCGACCAGGAAGGCGAGCCCTCTCCAGAATGAGCATGCTCTTCCCTGTCGTTGCTCTTTTCACTTGAAGACTCTGAAGTGAACACCTTGTAACCGTCTTCAGATGACACACTTTTCGTGTTTTTTTCATTTTCCATTCGCTTCAGTAGCGTTTTTTGCTGCAAACGCCTCTCAACATCCTCCTGAGTGGCGTGCTTCGCTGTGCATCACAAAAGAAAACACAATCATCAGAGGCTTCACAGAATAGCGGCCATGGTGGCAAAATCGCGCACAGAAAATCAGGGTTCAGAATGGGCGGAGACAGGCGCGGCACCTGCAATCGGAATCATTCGGAAACTTAACTTTACAAGATTCAACATGTCAGCACGAAGATACATTCCAATGAGGAAAACACTTCCTTCAAATCTCACACTAACAGCCACAAATCTGAAATGAAATCCTGATTCTAATTTCTCACCCCGCAAGTAATGGCCAGCAACAGCACCAACACGAAATTGCATGATTTAACACAAACCTTGAAGGGTAGTAAAGCAGCTGCCACATTCGTAAAACGGATTGCCAGGAGGCGGTTCTTGCAGGTACGCCCGGCACTTCGGGCACTGAACGATCCGAAGCTTAGTATCCATAGTCTTATCCTTGGCGAGAGATCTTATGTTGAAGCTCTGAAACACGGACAAAAGAGTCACAATCGTGTCAAATTCCAACCCCAAAACCGACCAATTCCGCTTCACCAAACGCCAGTCTCCTCCCTCCACGAAACACTCCCAATCAAACGCAACCAAGGAACAGGAACACTAACACGACCGCACGCACAACACCAAAGCACGCGGCCTCCTCACCTGCTTCACCGGGTCGCCACCAGTCCGGTGCTGCTCCCATGCGGTAACATGGTGCGGCACACCCAAGCTACCACACAGGGAAGCACAGCACACAATTCCAGGCGCCAGTTCAGTTCCCATAACAATCACAACACCCTCCCTCCACCAAACCCCCGCACCACTCCCCTACACTAACCCTCCCCCTCCCCCTCCCCCCTCCACCACAGCACCACAACCACACAACAACACGCAACACGCCACAACGTGTCACACCAAGAGTGCAGCAGGTGCCTACACAGAATGCGCACGCTCCTCCGCCAGCTCCATACACAAGTGCCACATGCTGGCGCCCCGTCTCCCGCTCACCACACCTCCTCCTCCTCCAAAACTCCTCAAAATCCTCCTCCTCAACTCCAATCTCCAAACTCCAAAGCCGCTCCAAATCAGGGCGCTCCGCGCGTGGCCGTGGACGACGACGGAGACATGTAAGCCCTCCCTTAGAGCCCCCCTAGACAAAAATAAATATATACACACACATATACACACACACACACTATAGCACTGAGGATGGCGATGACTAGGACCGAAGAAGCGAAGAGGCAGAGCAAGAGAGAGAGAGAGAGCGAGAAGTGAGAAGAGAAGAGAAGAGAGCGGAGTGAAGCTCCTCCGTGGGGGGGGCGGAGTGGTGCCTTGTTATGGCTGCAGATGGCGGACGCTCTTTACACAGACTGACTCACCCTCTCGTCTGTCCCCACCCGGTGGGCTTGCTGTTTGGCCTTGCTTTTGCCCTCGACTGTGTGGTTTGCTTGTGTTCGCGTTTGCGTTTGCTGGGGTCACACAACTCCTTGCCTTTGGCTTTTTGGATTTGCTTTCGCTTTTTGGTTTGCTTTTTCCCCGATGGATGTCTGGTTCCTATCCGTGGGCGTGGGGGTGGGGGTGTGGCCGTGGACGTGACCCCTGCGAGGGGCCCAGGCAAAGGAGGCACGGCACGTCCGAGTTTCCACCTACCTATCTACCTACCTACACGACCCCCAGGTTGGGGCCCCTTGAGCCCTTCCCTTAACTGTTTACTAAGTTATCATGCTGACAGCCGGCTCTCCCTGCCCGAATCCCATTCCAATCCGCTTTCCCCTGAGTTATCCGGCATTCAATTCCCCTTTTTCTTTCCTTTTGGCGCTCATCACGCTTCCCCACACTTCAATATGGTATGCCCCTCCCTCCCAACATCAAACTGACCATGGAATTACTGTACTTTTGGGTAATTTGGGCTTATTGACACCATAATTAAAAGTTTGAGGGTTTATTGATATTAATAGACTGATTCAATTGAGTATCACCAATGTATGTGTGGATAAGTGATAAACCTAAGGTATTGAAAATGTCCAAAGTGGTTGATTTGGGTGTTGATTGAAAATCTTCAAATGTAGATTAGTGTAAGGTGTTAAAAATGGTTATGAATGTGTATTTTTTGTCCGCGTTGATTGGGTGATTGAGATGAGTACCAATGGGATGATAAGAAATTGGTGACATTGGGAGGAATTGGTCTTGGGATTCGGGGGTGGGGGTGGGGGTGGGGTGGCGTTGATTGTTTTTTTGTGCTGGGCTGAGTAGGCAAGGGGGGTGGGGAAGGGGGTCCACGGAGAGCTGGGTCGGAGGGGGGCCTTGGGGGAGGGAGCGCTGATCTTGTCATTGGGCACCCCGAGGAGTCCGGCTCCTTCTTCTAGCCATGAATCTAGAATAGATAAATTAGGGAATGTGAACTTCTGGCGAATGGTCCAGCGACGCCTTGCTGGCCAAACAATATTAAGTCATCTGCAGTGGGATACTAAATTTGAGGGAGGGATTTGTGTTTGCCACAAGCAAGGCTGCCTTGTCATGTGACTCTGCTGAAATTAGTGCCATGCGCTTCTACCTTCATGCCCACTGCACTGCCCTGCCCTGTCCGGCAACGGAAACCTCCAACGTTCATTCATCTTTGCTCGTTCTGGGCCTGCGCAAGTCTAGGTCAGTGTAGAAATTCTGGAATGCGGTCTTTGACACTTTTGCTTGGAAGGGGAGCCATCACCGTGCGAAGTCATGTGAAGGTAATTGCTCAACGGTCACACTAAGTCTTGGCTTTCATTGTAATGTCGGATTACTTGATGTCATGTGTTCTACGGAATTGTTTCAGTCAGGGAACTCATGCTACAGTATTCCTCATTTTGTTTATTCTTTCAATGAGTTTTTTAACTTCAAAACTCCTCCCTTGCTGCTTTGGGAGTCTTGGTGAAGATTGGTCAAAATGCAGACAATGTGTTACATGGTGTCTGCCTGCAGCAAGTCAATTTTGTGTCTGCTCTCCTCGAAGGACAACATGAGTATCACAAGGTAGACTGCAGTTGAGTATTCAGCAGGTCCTGAGGAAGATTGATTCTGTCCTTCAAACTGCAGGAACTGAGAACAATAATGCTGCACGAGCATGTGACAAGCCATCTAACTGCCTGACAGTGTTGGTTTCCATTGCATGAGCTGCTGCGCATCCATCCAAATGTAATATCCGTCATTTACCCATGAGGGAGAGACCCCAAATTTTTCTCCATTCCTGAGCTTAATTTGTGGAAGCAATGTGTTATTTTAGCCAACTCAACATGAAGTCAACAGAGAACTACAAATGATCCAAGAGGTGGGGGGGTTTGGTAAAAAAACACCTAAGGTGACACAGATTCTTATCTGTAGCTTTTGATATACACAAGCAAAGTGACTTGGTTGACTAGGACATGAACGGTGAGTCATTTGTAATTTTCCATGAGGTGGCATCAAATGCTGCACAATTACAATCCAACTGGCTACGCCCGAACCGCGCCACTTGTCAAATCATCTATGCAGTTCACTGTTCTCGTAGTTTCATGGCTGAGGGCTGAGGAGTGACTGAGATACTGATTTCCCTATAACAGAGTCCTGGATACTAGGCTTGAAGATTGGCCCCATGAACAGTCTCCAAAATAGTTGGTAACTTATCCGTCTTTCCTGCCACTCTCTCGAATTCCTTCTCCATTACACATTTGATTGACTTTTCTCAATGTGTACGTCTTCCATATATTGTCGTTGATTGCTTTCACGATCCGCCGAGGCACTTCTACAATGATTTGGGTTACTCTTTTGTGTGGCTTGTGTAGAATAGCACTGTAGAGGTACTGCGTATATCCCTAGACCAAAGTCCGAACATCGAGTCAAAATCACATGATGTAGATGATGGAGTACCTGGAAATAAGGCGACTGTTTCATTGGCAAAACCGTGTGGGACAGATGACGAGACCAGACCTCATCTTCCCATGATGTGGGTGTGTGGCACATCCACAGCCCTGGAGGGGCAGCCTTTCGTGCCCTTTGTTTTTGCCTTTCATGACACTTTACACTGAGTAAGTAGAGAGGCACTAAGTTATAATATAGAACTGCCAAAAGAAAACTCATTACCTTAGGGGAAATGTGTTGCCTTTAGACAGGTGGACATTAGTACAGCATTTTGGAGAAATTGCGACTCCATCTGTACACACTGATATCCATGAAAAATTAGAATTTCTTCCTTCAAAAAAAAAAAAATCTTTTTTGAGAATATATCAGTCAAGAAAGTGTTAGTATGGAAATGATAACATGAAGAAGAATCAACAACAAACAACAAGCATCGAACAACAAACAACAAACAATAAACAATAAACCACCAAAATTTTAATGTTAGAAGGAAATATATAAAATTTGGAAAATACTTAAAATTAGGTACTAACTTAAGTTTATAGTGGAAATAAATGGTTTTTTAAAAGAGAAATTTTTATTTATTTATTTTTTTTTTAAATTTTAAAAATCTATTTTCTGTTCCTCACTTGGTGCTCATGCATGCATGATTTAATTTTGCAATTATCAGTATACCATGGTTATGCAATAATTCACCTTCGATTGATCTAAAATTAATATTGTCATATCTCATTCATCTCGCACTTGAGCCGAATGTCTTTTTTGATACTCTAGATGAGTAAAACTTCAAGGTTTCATTAGTTCTTTATTTAAAATCCAATTTATACTAGATTCAAGGATTAGCTTTCAATTCAATATATGTTTTTGTAAAAAAGATCTCAAATCAATCGAAGGCGTAGTGAATATTTGGCAGGCATTTTAATCCAAGAAGGTTTATTCTTTTAAAAAACTGCCATCTTTTACATGTAGAAGAATATTCAAAAATTCATTGATTTTTTTCAAGATTTTTTTACCAATAAACACTTCGGATAGTGAATATTAACTCGGAACAAATTAAAATAATAAATTTGGAATTAAGTAAGGGATATTTAAGTAATTCTGGACAAAACGCCTAATTCTGGACTTTTTATCATTCCATTGGCGGGCCGCCGACCAAAATAATAGGGTTGAAAAAAACTTTGTTTTTGCAATTTTCGCTCAAAATATGCTATAAAAACCATTTTTTGGCTCAAAATTCATTGTTTTGACTTCGTTTCAGCCATAAATTCTACATTTCGACATCATTATGTCAATTTTTTTGTGAATTTTGTGAAATATGCATCATTTTATAGTATTTATTCTATTTTTAAAAAAAATCAATGATTTAAAGTTATTTACTACAAACATTTTGTCGGCGGATGAGCTGACTATTAATTCTGGACTTTGAAAAGTCCAGAATTACCTAAATATGCCTTTTAAGTTGAGATTTAGAGCTTTCTAGAACTTGAAGTCGTTTCTGTACGTTGTAGTGTGCATGCTTGTGCGTTGTGATTGAGCTATTTATTAACTAGGCCGCATACGGATTTCTTCACTTCGTCGTGTGTAGATCATGGCAAAACATCACTTTGGTCTGTTTGCGAGGCGTTTCTGCAGTCGCGCCGCGCCCGCGCCCACGCCCAATGTTGCCGCGCCCGCGCCCAGTGCGGCGCCAGGGCCCTTCATAGAGGTTACTGAGTAGAATTCGGACTACCAGAAGTTATTTCTGACGCTGCTCTTTGTGGGGACAGCGACAGTCAGTGTCAATCAGAAGCTATACAGAGCTCAGAACGAGCCAATTAGGTACTAACTTAAGTTTATAGTGGAAATAAATGGTTTTTTAAAGAGAAAAAAAATTTAAAAATTAATTATTATTTTTTTTTAAAAAATTTAAAAATCTATTTTTTGTTCCTCACTTGGTGCTCACGCATGCATGATTTAATTTTGCAATTATCAGTATACCATGGTTATGCAATAATTCACCTTCGATTGATCTAAAATTAATATTGTCATATCTCATTCATCTCGCACTTGAGCCGAATGTCTTTTTTGACACCTAGATGAGTAAAACTTCAAGGTTTCATTAGTTCTTTATTTAAAATCCAATTTATACTAAATTCAAGGATTAGCTTTCAATTCAATATTTGTTTTTGTAAAAAAGATCTCAAATCAATCGAAGGCGTAGTGAATATTTGGCAGGCATTTTAATCCAAGAAGGTTTATTCTTTTAAAAAACTGCCATCTTTTACATGTAGAAGAATATTCAAAAATTCATTGATTTTTTTCAAGATTTTTTTTACCAATAAACACTTCGGATAATGGTAAATAACATTTTCGTTCAATTTAATTTTAGTTATCTTTCCACCTTAATTCTCAACTCTTCAAATTATCTTTTCTCTACTTCAATTTTCAACACAAAAAACGTAGGGGGTTGTATGGTTCCCTTGAATTGATTTTTATGATGGATGTATCCTTTTCTGGAGTTTGCAATTCAAATCTATATTTTAATTTAAATTTTTTTGAAACAAATCTAAAAAGATGTGTTCTTAGTGGAATAATAGTCCCAATCCTTCATTCAAATAGGTGTTAAATTCACCAAAAATACTTTTTGTTTGCACTTGCACATGTCAATAGGGAGCACAAACTCTTGAGTCTTTCCTAATGATGCTTTATTGATTTACATGCAGCTTCTTGAGGTCCATATACCGTAATACCATAGCACGTTTGCCCAAAAACAATTCTAAAAATAAAAACATAAAAAATAGAAAATGATGAAGACAAAAAAATGAAAGTAGTATAAATAATTTAATGCAATTTTTATTTTATTCTAAGCCACTTCAGTTTAATTTTATGATTATAATTTATTCTAAGTTGTTTAAAGTTAATTTTCTAATTTTATTCTACTCCATTCAAGGTCAATTGAGGTACTCATGTTTTGAGAGGCTAGCCTTATTTTTCAAAAACAAAATATATTCTTTTGCCATGTGGCAAACCTGCTATGGTGTTACGGTATACCAAAGGATGAATTTAAAGCTTTCACGTTAGGAACTAACCTTCAAGATATGGTTTTAACCTTTTTGGAGGAAATTTTAATATTCCCATGTTCATTCACAGTGCAGACGGTAGTACATCATGTGGCCATCAAGTGTGGGCTTTTGCAAACCACTAAATGACCAATCATTACTTTGGATAGTGGCCCCGAGCCTTTCTGAATCATAAATCCAAATAATTAAAAGCAACATGAGTATTTAATTTGTTTGCCTCCTTGGTAAGAAGATAGTGGTTGATATACCCAATATGGGGGTCACAATACATTTACATCTGCTGACATATTTTTAGCGCATCACTTTTGAAAGAACGAAGAACTCTAGTGGTCCTTGTGTTTTGAAGTGGAATTAGACTTGCATTGTTGTAGTAATCTTGAAGAAGAGGAAACCTTCTAGATACAATTGTTTCAAATAGAAAAATCCAATATGAGAAAAACGTTTCATTCTTTGGGAGCCAAGTATTAGTTTCATCCACTTTGAACCTCTAATCCCTCGACCTTGACTAAGTGACATCCACGACAATAAACCCCTTTGAAAGGCTGAAATATGTGGCCCTTGTCCCAAGCACGGTACCGGTACTGGCAACAAATGAATTACATAAAACTAAGGCGTTGATTGCACTGGTAGGTAGAATTTTACGATCTTCCCATGACTCCTTGACCCGTTAATGCATAACCATGCAATCTGAGAAATGCAAACATCTGTGGCAAAAAAAAATTGCATAAAAAAAATCTTACCAGATTTTTGTATGTGTGACAAATGAAAAAAACTGAAGTAGAATCCTGATGTTACTTTCCATTGGCTGAGCTCATATGGAAATGTGGGTGCACGACGTGAAATTACTCAGTTGATTTGATGACCATGCGGCTTTTTCATGACTTCTTCTTATATGCCATTGGTCCTCTGTCTGTTTGGAGTGACAGCTAGGCAAACAATCAACCTATGCAAAACAACAACAAAAAATCCAAGTTAACTTTCAAACAGGAGGGTAGAGGATCCTATTAGTACAAAAATCAAATATTGAATGTTGAATAGATATATATTAAAAATTGAATTTTGAAATAAATTGTTTGAAGGTCAGCAACCATGTTATGTAGCTATCATGTCCTACATCTAATTGATTTGGAGACGAAATAAAATATTGCATATTTACTTAAGAAGTGTAATAAAATGAAGGTGCAATCAATTTAATTTACAAAGGTTCAAACATAGATCATGTGAATTTGTTGAATTTAGTGCAGCTTTGGTAGTCAAGCTTTCAATGATAGATTGCATCGCTATAGAAGTTAAATGTACATCTCATATTCAAATTCATTATTGTAAATGGGATGGACATCCAATTCCATATGTTTGATTGATGAAGACATATATTTGATGCATTTCCACAAGTAATTAATCAACTAATATTTATTGATTGAATGTATTAACTATATTTTTAATCATAAGGTCAAATGTATGTTTTCATTCAATTGTTGTTGAAGATAGTTTTGGGTAGTCTAACGTTTTTTTTACTCATACTACATTAGAACATTGATATATTCTTATATTAATCTAGACATAAAAAGATAAATATAATGGTTCTTTATATAGAGTATTTTGTATCTTGGTCCAAAATTTAATTCTGGCAATGAAATGACCTTTTGATGTGTCATTTTTAGATTTAAAGGTTATATTTCACAATGTATTGTTGAATAGTATGGTGAGATTGTTATTTAAGACATACCGCAATTGTTCATTGGATAGTGCAAAATGAGTACATCCATTCATATGAGTTTAGTAAGTATCAAATTCCAACCAATTATATGAAATAAACATTCCTTCTAGTAATGTTTTCTTTACAAACTTCAAGTTCGTGGCAAACAATTTCAACAACTAGTTCTGGTCATTGGTTTGAAGCCCTTGATCATTGATTATAGATTAATAACATCTACATTTAAAAATTGACTTTATTTTCTAACCACTGATTATATGTGGAAATAGACTTAAGGATAGAATGATCAATTTTTTTTGATAGTGTTGGTTTCTTTTTAAAGACCACATTTTATTTTTACTTTTGTATTGTGAACATAACCATAAGAAGGGATTCAAAGTCTTTTTAAAATAGAATCCTATGGTATTTAGATATTTTGGGATTTTATTATATTATCATAACAGTTTAATTGTGTTTTAAAACTTTATACTATTAAAATATTGAATGTTGTATATATGTGCTTGAAAATGACATAAACACAAGATTGGAATGTTTTTTGAACAACACATTAGAAATGTTTCCAATGGTTGTAATGATTATTTTTTCCATAACATGATATAACTTTGGACTACACTTTATTTTTTTCATTGGAATTGATATGAGATAGATAGAGGGATAAATGTTTTTTCTAATTCAACATGTTATAAATAAATATATCTTACATATATTGAAAGCTTACATAAATATTATATCACATAAACTAAATATTGTTGTGGCCTATCAAGCACCGCAAATCTTTAGCACTTATGACGCCAATGCAAATTTATCTTTAAAAGCCAACATAAACAATGAAGTGAAAAAACTTATCAATTTATCTACTTAAGCATTCTTGCATTAACAAGTTAGTTATGTACTCCAAGTAATCTACATTATAATAGAAACATTAAAACTCAATGTTCTCAATCATTTGAAATTTCAATAATTTTCATAATAGAGGAAATTCAGTTTACATTATGGCCAAATGTTTTATGTGTTGCATAATTAACCTTTAAATTAAGAGACAAACATAAATGCATGTTAAACTGTACATTTATGAAAATTTATATCTAAATAAATAAAATCTCTATAACGTGCCAAAATATTTTTGGATTTATTAGCTTTAGATTCAAATTTTACATTTTACATTTCAAAAACACAAAAAATTTAAATAAATTTTTTTATTTTTAAAATTACTTTAAAAAGCTACTTATTACATATTTTTGTAAATCTTCATACAATGTATAGAATATATGCATTCATATTTTTTATTTATACATAAATAATTCTTGAAAAATAATAATTTCAAACGACATATAAACGACCATTTAAATACTAAAAATAATTTAATATTTTATTTTAAAACATATCAATTTGGATTTCATGTAATGTTTCTTGTAAAACTGACTTGTAACAGATATAGTAAGCTACAAAGATAGATTAAGAAACAAACATTATTTTTTTTTATGCTCTGAACAAAGATGAGTTGGTTTTTCAAATTTTGATGTTGTAAGATTATGTAGTGGTCTATAGCCATTGCATAATCATTTCTATAAATTATAATAAATTTATATAAGAAGAAGATTATACATCTACCTTATCAAGATATTTATTCATTGAGAATTTCATATAAATTACGGAGTTTAATTATAAAGGAATTAAAAATTTAAAGTTTTTTGTTAGATATACATTATAAAAAATAAAGATCTTCATATTTGTCAAAAACGTTTGATTTTGTGAAAAAATACACACAACTGTATAAAGTTTTATATACTATGCAAAAGAATTTTTATTGCAAAATATTTGTATTGACCATTTCTTAGGTCAATTGATAGATTATCTTTTCTTTAAATACATAATTCAATTTTTTAGATTCAAAAATATTTAAATCACGAATACATTAACAATGTGTTTTGTATAAAGATACACATAGGCATATAATAATTATATATATAATACTTTTAAATGACACATAAATAACCATTCAAGTTCTCAAAAAAATTAAATATTTTGGGAAAAACGCATAAACTAGGTTTCTTGAAAGGTCTCTTTGTGGATTTGGGATGTAACTAAAAAAAAGCTAACTATCCGATGGACAATATTTTTTATAATACACATTAATTTGTATATTTTTATAAAGTATACAATCTAATATATATTCATGTTTTTTTCTTAATTATAGAGTTCTTTATTGAAAAAAATTTAAAAATGTTTTAAAGTAATTACTTGGACCTAACCACTTTGTCAATGAAAAGATACCTTGATAAAGTGAATGTACAATTTTTCAATGCATTATTTTATAATGGTTTATATAAATGTATATAGCCGTAGTGGCTTGATAGAATTTTTAATGTAAAACCACATGCAAAATTTCTATAATAGCCATATAAAAGCATCAAATATATGTATATAAAATTTATAGCATTATTTCGACAAATTTCTTTACTTTTGATTTATGCGGTATGTTATGGTGATGACACAGTATTTGAATAAAATGTGTGGGATGTAAATGGCAACGTCCTACTTTTTCTTTGAAAAAAATCTAAATTGTGATAAGTCATGCTACATATGATTTATTTACAAATGAAATATTACTTTGAAGATTTCAACTTATTTCTTGCAAGTATAGGCTTTTGATATTCAAGAAACATGGAATATAGTTGATTTAAGTATGTTCTACTTTACGCCTCATTTATTTAAAAGTTTTAACCTTTATCATTTAAAATGTTCTATTATCCATATTATAGAAATAAAAAAATCAAAAGATGACTTAACAATAATTGGTCTATGTGGTCATTTTGGCCAAAAACTTTCCTTGAATTTAATAATAAAATACCATTGTCATTGAATTATTTCTATTGACTATTTTTTTTCCCACCAATTTTATATCCTCATTTCATATTGAAGGAATTCATCAAAATATTCCAAGATTTTAGTTTGGAAATACCAATGATATCCTTGATTTATAAAATTAAACAACCAAAAATCACCAAAAATCACAACACTTTGAACCCGGACAATAAACCTCGTCCTTGTCTTAATGACGAGGCGGACCTTCCTCCTTTCTTTCTTCTAGCCTTCCTCTCCTTGATTTTATTTTTAGGGAGGTGGCGACCGTTTTTTAGTAACTTTTATATTTTTAATAGAATCTATGACCCTAAATTAGTCTATGAGGAACCGCCTAATTATTCTTATTTTTAAATAGTTATATATTTTATTTTTAAATTTTTTTTCCATTAACAAGGAGATTATAGAGGGCGTTTTGCCCTCTTGAATGGGAACCCTGGTTGGGGGTCCCTCGTCATTAAGACGAGGGCGAGGATTATCGCAGGGGCACTTCGAATGTCATAACTTTGATGAATCACAGAAATTTTCACCCATAGAATGTCAATACGAGAGATGGATTGGATCCAGCTTTGAGGTTCACATTGTTCCGAGTAAATTAGTTTGCTTGGAAATTAGGATGGAAAGTCTTTTTGTTTCCAGATCCAGGTACATCATCCAACACTATCCTATATCCGTGGTACAGAATTGCAAGGTACGCCTCCGGAATCCATTTGGATCCTGCGGTGAGTCACTGCCTCCCCTCCTACCACCATGGAAGTGGTTGGGACAAAATAAATGATGTTTCCGACTAGCATACACATGGAAAAGGCAATAAAGACCCATCGCCCTTGCAAGGAGAAAGCATGGAAAAAGGAGGCGGAGGGGGGTAACTCACCTTTTTCATTGGGTGAGAACCAAATCTGAGGTACTAAAAAGCATAGATTATGCTTCTCCCTTTGACAAGCTAAAGGTTCCGCGGATCATTGATCCTTTGAACCTGCCAATGGTTCGGTGCACATGATCATGGAGAAAGAGGAAGACCACTATTGTACTAAATACCCATTCAAAGGTTCTTTAATATACACAGCATGGATTGATCTGGGACAATGTTGTAATCTAGAATAGAGACAACTTGGTTCTCTGATAATTCATTTGACGCAATCAAGATTCTGAGTGGCCTCCAAGGTGGTAGAATATTTCCAATAATCTTATGTTGCGGATGACTTAGCCGCTTCCATAAGAGTCATCTGTTATAATATGAGACCATTGCTCATCTTCATGTTCTTGTGAGAATATTAAGGGGGGAGATTTTGATGTGATAAGATTTCATGCAAGTAAATCAGTTGGAAGATTTTTTAATTTTTATTTATTTTTTGGTCAGAAATAATAAGGCTCTATTACTGCAAAAGAAACCATACTGGAAGGTTATCCAAGTTGATTTTGAGTACAGTAGAAGATATTGTTATTTATTGAAAATTTAGGGCCAAAAACTCACTTGCCATGACTTATTGTTGTTGGTTTCAGTTTTGTCTTCACAATTGATTAGGTATAGTTTTGAATTGGTTTTTATAATTTGCACATAAATAACCACCATGTATGATTTATAAATAAACTCATTAATCTCCAATTTTTCTTGACCATTTCTCACCAAGAACATTTCAAATGTGTCATTTCTATGGTAAAAAGAAAAAAACCAAAACAAAAACTTTCTTTGCATCTTCAATCATAGGATCTTTTTCAACTTGACTAGGAAATCATGCAAGAAAGGTTTCATTAAATTTGACCACATGATCTGAAGATTTTAGAAATTGAAGCAAGTAAGATCAATTTTTTTTCTTCTATCCTTCCCAAATAGAATTAGCAGACTTTGATTTCTTTTAGTGTCAAATTTTTACGCTATGCAAGGTCTAAGTTTTAAACCATTATGATGTTAATTACTTGTACATCAAGTTTTAGAAGTAGGTTAGGAGTGTAGCATTAGGAAAAACATTTGCTAAACCAACAAAATTTCATAAATGTATTTTTTGAAAGTAAAACTTTTGTTTTTCTAAGTTCTATATGTTTGGTGGTGGACAACCCAACTATGGAGCTAAGGTAGCATCATAAACAGTGGGCAATATTAGTTCCCGCATGATTCTGATGATATATAAACCGATACTGATAGCATTGTATTTTGTGGTATGCATACCTTTCGGCCAAATGGTCCATTTTCCACTATTTAAAATACTGTCTATTTTTGGTAGCATGCTACTTTGAGTAACATCCTACTTTTGGTTACTAATTCTCTTAATTCTAGACCTTTGAAAATTTGCAGAAAATGCTTGCTCAACATTTCTTTGTATTTTTTTTTCACGCTAGCTCTGGTATTCAACCAGCAAGAAGCTTCAAAAGTGGCGGTTCCGTTTACCATTGAAACACAAAGTTCAGTGCAGCAGAGCTTTGCTTGTTTGTGCTTGCATTGGAGCAGTGGAGTGGAGTGGGTCAGGAAGTTCCAGAGCTTTCATGTGGTTGTTCGGAGACAAGTGGGTGGACATTTCCAACATTTCGAACATGGTAGGGCATCATGAGCCACTTGGACATCCCCGGATAGGCGCAGCCTGGAATAGGATGGTTTGGCCACTCCCCCAACCTACATCTGTTGCTCATTCCATGGTGCACTTATGGTACCCCCAACCAGGGCTGATTTTTCACAAAGTCCCAACCCGTCCATGTCCAAAAACCTTGAATTGAAAGGCAAAAAAAAATGAAACCCGTCCCAAAACCGGTAATCTCAAAACCAACCCGTCCATGGAAAGGTTTTAAAAAAAACAACCCGTCCCAAAACCGGTTAAAAAAAATAGGACCCGTCCCGTAGTTTTTGTAAAAAAAATTATAAAAAAATTAAAAAAATAAAACAAAAAACAAAAAACAAAAAAATAAAAAAATGAGCCATAGGCTACTGCCCCGCAGGCAGCCCGCTCAGGCTGGCCCGCAGCCAGTCCGCTGCCTGGCTCGAAAGCTAGGCCGGGCCGGGCCTGGTTTTGGAGCCAGGTAGCGGGCTGGCTGAGGGGCTGCCTGCGGGCTGCCTGACCAGGCTGCGCAGAGCCAGAATAGGGTGCACGGAGCAGTAGTGAGGAGGAGCGCTGCCGGAGCAGAGGGCTGACGGTTCTTGGGTTCTTGAGTTCTTTAATTTTAGCACGGTGTAGCTTGAGGAGGAGGTACGTTTGTTTACATTTTATTCTTTTATTTTTTTTCAAGTGATAAACAAGTAATGTGTAGAAGAATTATGATAGAGCTATCATCCAGGGAGTCTAGATTCAGTATGAGGATATGTGTCTAGATTCACTCGAGCAAATAAACTCAATAAGCTATTTTCAGAGTGACCATGTGGATATTACTCAGATTGGAGGTCATTTAAACATTTGTATCAATATATTGAGCAGACGGTTTCTAGCAGCTAGAGGTGCAGCATTTGGAAGAGGTTCAAGGGCATTGTGGCCATTTTTGGAGACCTGTGCAACTTCTATGGAGATGGAGTATCCAATTGCAGATGGTGGCATGAGAACTTAATATCCAATGCATTTGGAGAGTGTTACTAGGAGAGATGGCACTATTGAAGAGTGCAGACTTATTGGAGCAGAGTTTGTGCAGAGGGTGGTGGATGCATTGAATAATAGGTTTCCAGACTTGGGCATCTTCAATGCATGCAAGCTCTTCAGCCCCAATCTCTATCCTGCAGATGATGAGGAGAGGACTCGTATTACTAAGGAGTGGTTGGAGAGGTTATTTGTGAAGTTCCAGAGTTCTGAAGCAGAAAAAGTTCGGTGTCGAGGTGAGTGCTTGGAGATGGTAGAGACCATGAGAGAGATGATCCCAAATAAGTCTTTATTTGAAGCATAGGAGTTTGCAGGTACAACTCCAGAGTGGTCAATCAATTGGCCTCGTTTGGGTAACTTGTGGAGGAGGGTTATGGTGATTCCTATGAGCACGGCAATATGTGAGAGGGGTTTTTCCAAACAAAACTTGATCAAGAGTCATCTCCATACTAGCTTGAAGTTGGAGACTTTGGATGCTTTTATGCGCATTTCATGTGCAAATATTCCATTTGAAAACATCAATTGGAATGCAGTGATGCTTGTTTGGAGAAACACGAAGGATAGGAGAATTCATCCACTTATTTGAATGGTAAGTTCTTCTATTCTTTTGTAAAAATTGAACATGTTTATATAAACTTTATTTTAATACAATTGATTAGTTAACCTTCTTTTTAAATCTCTGCCATTGTGTTTAAAAGGTTCTAAATATAGTATTTGATGAATCAATGTGTGCAGGTGAATCAAACTCTTGAAGATTGGTATTTTGATTAGGTGTTAGTGATTTGACTCCATTATGTTCACATTCACATGTCATATATGACATGATGTAATTGATATTTGCATCTTTCATTTTTTGAGGAAAAAAATTGTCAAAAAAAAAAATTATTTTTAGAACCCGTCCAAAGTGAATTTTACACGTCCAAAAACCGGTTCATTTTTGGAGAACCCGTCCACTGGAAATGTTTTTTTTCTTCAGAACATGTCCCTGGACATGTTGGAGACCTTGTGAAAAATCACCACTGCCCCCAACCCTTGCGTCATTGGGTGGTGCCTTCCCACATCATAGTGTAATATAAAATTATCAAATTAAAATAAATGAAAATCAAAAAAGTAATAATCAAAGAAGGTAGAGAGATTGGAGAACAATAAAAAGATCCAAAGAAAAATTATGGAAAAATTGATAGGTCTTTGTTAATGGACCCATTAAATTAGGACGCACTTCTCATGGTATATTGAAGTGACCATAAAATATGGGGTATTGAAGATGATGTGACGATTGATTCCTAAATTATATTTCCTCCGTCTCACTAAAAGACCGTTGTTTGCTCAAAAAATCTGTCTCGAAATAAGATCGTGATTTCTAAATTTGGCCAACAAATTTTTAAATTTAGCCAGCTTGTTTTTTAATTTGCCCAACTTAGTTTTAAATTTATAATTGCCTTTAAAGCCGATATTATTAGCAAACCAAGGTCTTTTAGTGAGACGGAGGGAGTATTTCATTCATCCATTCAACGAGTATTTACTACATCAAAAAAATGACATTCAATTTTGATAAAAAAAACCATTACTGTTCATCCATTTTGGCCACAATAATATATACAATAAAGTAGTATTTGTGAATTTGGTGACCTCGTGTATTATTTCATTTGCATGTCTTGACCTTTAACTATATAGATTAACAAGGACCTATAAAAATGAATATGCATGGTGTCATAAGTACCAATGATTCGTAGAAGTGGATGTCCCACTACATAATTGCAATTATTTAAATATATATTGTATAGTACTCCAATATTATATATATATATATATATATATATATATATATATATATATATATATATATATATATATATATAGAGATATATATGTGTGTGTGTAATCTAAAACGTACAAATATAACATTGTACACTTCTTTTACATGTAGAAGATTTTTGAAATTCTAAAAGCATTGAAGTAACCATTACAAAGTTCAAAAAATTATATGATTTAAAAAAAATACTCTAACAAAATTATGCTTACGGTTTATATTTGGTTGTGAGAAGTAAATATAGGGACAAATTGATGGATTTGTTTCTTCTTAATATAGATTATGTTTTGGCATCGATTATAACGACTTCAAGCACAATAACTTACAAATGCCTTTACTTTATTATAGTCATATTAATATACAATAATAAAAATTAATCTTCGATTCAATAAAATTTCATAATAACGTAGATATATGCATGTATACTAAAATCTATATCTTTGTAAAATATTTAAAACGCACAAACTTTCTACTATTTCAATAATATTTTTTTGTATCATTTAAAACTATTTACATATTTGCTATCCAACTTTTGACATTTTTTATGTATATTTGCACACAATGAATGTTGTACATGTTTTTATATTTTTTCTAAAAAATCTTAGATATCTTGAAATCTTAAAAATTACTTTGAATTCTTATTCTTTTCAAATGTGAATTTTGAATCCAAATCCAACTGTAGTCAACAAAAATTATTTAGCATAGTAGGAAAACTTAAAAAATATATATTCTGTTATGAAATCATGTTGTTTTTTTTTTAATCAAAGGAAACTTATAAGTAAATAATTTTAAATTCTATCAATTGCAAACAATTTAGAAGCTATAACTATTTTGTTGATGAACGAGTTTATTCAAAAATAAACTAGGGCTATACAATGCTACGCACAACCGTCGACGAAAATCATAATTTTTTAGTTTGAATATAAAAAATGAAAGGTGTTCATGTAAAATGAAATAAAATAAAATATACACAAAAATGAATGAAGTCAAGCTTTGCTTTTTGGTTTAAAATTATGTCAATTGCTTTTTAACACCTAAAGGACGAAGCAACCACTTTTGGATTGCGCCAAAAATTGGAAACCCCGTAAAATGCTCTAGAAGGGTTGGATTTGAGTGTTTTTTTGTTCCTAACCTCTTTAGAATCAAGTTGGCAATAAGAATACGCTAAAATTTTGTTGAAAAAGTGAAACCCTGATTTTAGAAAAAAAAAAGAACATGAGTCGGTCCTATGTTTCTACAGTGAAGTTAGTGTTTCTACAATGAAAATGTTTCAACCAAACTTTGAGCACATTGAAAACTGAAATGAAGATCTCTCCTTGTGGGTTTATTTTTGGGAATGCTTGTATGACCACTCTTTTATGGCTTCACCGTTTTGGATTTATCATAAACCCTTTTGAATTTTCCAAAAAGTGCTATGTTGAAAAAAATAAAATTCATGGTGACACTTATGTCAAACCCATTTTCTCCAAATTGGTAACTCCGAAAAATCTTTAAAATAATGTGCATGTTTCTAACATACTGGAGAAGAGAATCAGCTTTAGTTGCCAAGTTTTTATAAATTTTTAAAGTAGAAAATTTGAGTCAAGCATGGAAACTCACGGTTAGTATTTCAGAAATTCAGTAAAAAATTAAACTTCACATGTTATTATCTCTCAATCCGCTGCTTCCTCAAATCCAAAATTTGGTACACATTTGGGTAGCTTACTAATTTCAAAGATCTTACGATTAAATTGCTTATGGTGATTCTGAAATTGTCTCACTTTGGAAGATGCAAGAATGGCACTATAGGTACTGGAAATCCCCTTCGTCCTTGTTATACTGGGTCAGAGCATGGAGATGACTGAGAACCGGGAGGGCCAAGGGGCACTAGGAAATGATGGGCCACGCTGTCCAAGATAACGAAAGAGGAGTCAGAGGGTAAGAGGAAGACCGAGACTTACTGGCTGATGCATAGAGTGGCAAAGGCACAGGGGGTGAATGCTAGGACAGTGTGAGGGTTAGACCCCTCTTGAGAGCGTGTCTAGGGTTTAAGATCTCAATTGTGGATTGGTCTCGGTGAACAAGGAACCCAACATTTAGAGTGTAGAGAAGCGGAGTGTAAGAGCTAAGGAGTGCATGCAAGGGGGCAACGGCAATCACAACAAAACATCCATGCAAGCACAAACACCCAAGTGCTACAACCTAGAAGCAAGGAAAGATCAATAGATTGTTTCTGAAAAGGAAGTCATGGTCACGGTGTCCAAGTTCAGGAGGGGCGCAGAGAGAGAAAGAGCGGCTCTGCTCCGAGTATAGAGAATCCCTAAGTCGGGGACTCAGCTCCAAAATGAGAGAGTGAGTTCGGTTACTGTTACTGCTCTTTCTATACTATCTATTCCTATTTCCTAGCTAAATCACCGAGTTCTTGCCGTCCTAGTTCTTCAGTTAATCTGGTCGTTCCTGCTTGCCGAGAAGGAGCTGCCTTGACCTAGCTGTCCCTGGTTGCCGAGGAGTCTGGCAACAGTCCTCTAGGGGTTAAATATTGTTTGAAATAACTTTTGCAATAACTTGTTGAATAGCCATCTATATAATTAATATAACCTTTCAAACAACCTTTCAAGTTTCCAACTCCAACTTCAATCTCTTCTTTCTTTTCAACTACCAAAGGACATGACGACAACGGTCACTACAACGACGACTACTATGACTACTACTATGATTTTTCTTCAAAACTTTTTTGGATAAAACTCTCTTTGAGTTCCTCGTCAACGGAAATAAAATTATTTTGGCTCCATAAGGGCCAATGATTTGTGGTGGCTAATGCTAGACTTTATATCATAATCACTACTTGGACATGTAAAATGAATACATACATAAGATTTAATATCATTCAATTATTATATAACCAATCTTTTCAGTACTAAAAAAGGATATGTAAGTAGAAAAGAAACTTAACCCTTGATCGGTTGTGACCATTTCTCACCAAAAAGACTCCAAGAATTATCATTTCAGAAGCAATAGTGAACAAATCAAAAATAAAATTGTTTTTGTATCTCTTACCATAGGATTCAACTTAAGACTTCTAAAAGATCATGCACAAGAAAATGGTAAAACTTTGGCTCTTTGTAGAATGAAAATCTTCCACAATAATAGATTTTCTTTTGATAATCTCAAAACCAATCATGTTAGTTACTTGCATTGAAAATCCCAAAGGTAGTTCAAGCGTAGAAGTAAGAAAAACCGCTTTGGGCACCATAAACATTTTTCCCAAAGTCTAGTGCAAAAAACAATTATACTCCTGCAAAACTCTTGCAATTCCCTACTTCTACGAAGAATTTTAGAAACTCACATCCAAAATTAACATCATAGGAACATGTCTAGGAGTTCAAAAAGCTGATTCTACGACTTTGTCTGTTTAGGGGTCAGAATAAGTTTCACTTACGATTTCATGTGGAATTGGCTAGCAAAGATTTAGTATATTTTATGATGTAAGTTTATAACATATTGATAATCAATTGACCATAATTTGATAGTAGATTTGCACACCTTTACACAATTTTTTAATTTTTTTGAAAAGATGAAGTTTGCTTTTCAAAATTATATTATACTACTTTTCATGTTTTCAAATATCACCATTGTGCTTTAAAATATCCAAGTACACTAATTTTACATGATTTTGAATTTTTCTATGTTTTTATCTTCTTTAAAAAAAATCTTAAATCAAATTAACTATCTATATATAGTACAAGCTTATCAAAAAAATAGATGGATGATAAAAATAGCTATAGGAATAAACAATCCATCTATAATATAAGTATTTAATGGTGTTTTTAGTAACCAAATGGAATACAAAATACTATTTAAATCAAAAGTAAAATTTATAAATGGGTAATGTTATTGGTTATGATTGTACTTGATTTAATTCATAATCAAACACTCATAAAACATATATATGGGGATAATATACATGATTTTTTGGAATTGTGAATGATAGTTTAAAATTATGTTTTGTTGAAATTTATGCTAAGTTGTTGATAGCAATTCAACTTGATATTATTATTTAGAATTTGAAAATTTTGAATAGGCTTTGTTACTTATGCCATCACACAATTTACTTAGGTTTAGTGGCTACACATCCTTAACTAATTGTAGTTGATATAATTGATTCTATTTTTATTTTAATAATGATGTTATATTCACCAATTATTATGTTTAGATGAGAAATACAACTACAAAATTCACTGATTAGGGATGTAGAATTTCTCATGAGATGAAATTATCTTGTGTGAAGTCTAAATTTCCCAATATATACGCATGTATATGTATTTATATACATAAATTGAAGAGTAGATCATGTGGTTTTATTCTTATTGCATTATAAATTAATTTATTGGAAACGATTTAATGAAGTATACATATGAAATATACAAATATTATAGTTTAACTTCAATAATGAATTAGTAGAATCAAAGCAAAAGAATGAAATACAATACATTATTTAGATTGATTTTGAATAAGACTTGATCAAAAAATAGAAAGGAATTTATATAATTGAATTGAAAATCTTAAATGTGGGTTTTGAAAGTTTTAATATTAATGCCGTTGTGGCAATAAGATTTTCAAGATTAGATGCATGAATGGATAGATTCAGAGCTATCTGCAATCTTATTGGCATTGATTGTAATAATTGTTGTATCATTAGCCTTTGCACATCACATGACTTCAAAATCTAATCAAAGACTAAGAAAGATTGAAAAATTAGGTATTGACGCAAGAATTTTTGCTCAAAGAAAACATCAATTTCAAGAAGATTACAAATCAATGTTGGTCACAGATACCACTTGTGTTATATGCCAAAATCCCACCACTAGACGATGCTCAAGATGCAAATCAACAAGATATTGGTATTTTTGAATTTCATTTATTTAATTAACACTCTTTAATTGTGATTAAAGTGGTAGTTTCTTAATGTATATGTAAACATCAAATTCCTTAAAGCTATTAATATGAAGAAAAATAAATTAAGTCTTCTTTGTTCATCTGCTTTATAACGCATTATTTTTTTGATTATTATGATCACATCAATGTGTATTTCTCAATCATTTTTTTTGCGTTTTGAGTCAACTTATATATGTTTTATATCTAGATTGCATAATTCCAAAAAAATTATATTCCTATCAATTCCATAGCTAATATCATTATAGTTATTGATTGATCAAAAAACATTTAAAAACTATTCTATAATAATTTATAATATCTCTTACTACTCAATATAAAAATGAATTTCTTACCTTGACGTAAAATATGAATATCTTTAAGAACTATTATAATTAAATACATATTTTTCTAATAATCTGCTCAATTATTGAATATTGATTGCTAAATGTGTGTTTTTTGAAAATTATGTAGTTCTCCCGAATGTCAAGTGATTCATTGGAAAGAAGGCCACAAAAGTGAATGTCATGCACCTGAAGCAAAAAATGAGGGTTTGATAAACAATGCTGATACCATGTGCAATGGAAAACATTTGGAAACATCAAAGAAAGACCAGCCTACCACTCTATTGAATCCTATAAGTTTGGGATTTTTTAAAAGTGATATTACAAAACTTAATGATGTTAACAAAAAATCATTGCCCGCGAAGGAAACAAAGAGTCCCTCTAATTCTCTTTCAATAAGTGGGAGTTTACCCAAACCCAAAACAGTGAGTTTCACAATCAAAAACAATGTCATTTAATGTGTAATTTTATATGAAAATAGATATTAATATATCAGTATGGCATTTACTTAAATTTTATTTAGTACTATTTATATATAGAATTGTATCTTTTAAAATATGATTTCAATAAATTTTAACTCTTATTTACCGTTGGTTTTAATCTGATTTATGGGAATTTGGTTCCATGATTGTGTAGCTTCTATTTCCTTACAACTATTTCATAAAGCTATTTGAATGGAATGGATTGGGTGTGCCTTGTGGGTTGATAAATTGTGGAAACAGGTAAATGAGTTAATTTTCAAATTTTAATTTCAAAAGAATTTGTATTATTCATTTTATCATCGGCTGATATTATACAATTTCATAATGGTGCATTATTTCAAAGTTTGTTATTGACTATATTATTCCATATTAGTTTTCTAAAAGCATACCTTTTAATTAACCAATGAATTGATAAAATTTCAATAATTTATTTAATAATTTTAAATGATTTTATGTATTAATTTCATTATTTAAAGTTTTTACAGTTGCTTTGCAAACGTGGTTTTACAATGTTTGACATACACACGACCTCTCACTGCATACTTGCTGAATGGTTGTCATAGTGAAGATTGTAAGTTCTATTTTAGTTTCATTATTTAAAATGATAAAAACAACATTTAATAGTATATTCTTCACACAGATGATTTTATTTTTCTTTATTACACTTATGAATATATAAAACATCTTCTTAAATCAGGTAAAAGAAATGATTGGTGTTTTATATGTGAGCTTCAAAGTCATGTTTGTAAAGTGAGGCATAATCAAAATCCATTTTCACCAATACGAATCCTATCTCGTATACGTAATATTGGAAATCATCTTGGATATGGCAGACAAGAAGATGCGCATGAATTCATGAGGTAATTCATATATTAATATTCGTAATTGTAATTATGATTTATATATATACCCATTTGCTTGTTTGTTTCAGAAATTGATTTGTTAGAATATATTTTGACATTATGTTAAAATCATACAACTTTGAGTGTGTGTATGATTGCAATGAAAAATGATAATTTTGAGTTTGAGGATGGTAGGTTTGCCATTGATTCTATGCAATCTATATGTTTAGACGAAGTTGGAGGAGAAAAAGCTGTTGATCATGCTACTCAAGAAACTACCCTCATACATCATATATTTGGTGGTCATTTACAATCTCAAGTAATCTTTACATTGTCATGTTTGTTTGAACAGATGTGCAATTCTAAGTATGTTTGACATGTTCTAAGTTGTAAACTAAAGGTGAGTTTTAAGTAGAGTTTACTTTGAAAAGCCCCTTTGAGATTATTGTTAGACACATATTTGAATTTTGAAAATATTCTCAGGCTAATATCAAATTTCATTTACTTCTAAATGCCTTAGGTTTTTTACAATCATTATACATTATTGTTTTTTAAGTGTCATATGTGAATGGAAGTGGCACCATACCATTTCACAATAGACTTGTTGTAGATGGTGCGGATAGAATTTGGACTCAAAAAACCTAGTAGATTGAAAGATCACAGGGGTTCAATATTTAAAACATTCTAAAAGTTATTTCTAAACACTTTCAAGTTTAGTTTCTAGTTGTGTCCTTATGCAACGTAAAGATTTCAACAAAAAAATTAATTAACATCATTTAAATATATATTTCTTTACAAAGAAAGAAATGAAATGAATAAATGCATTCAAAAATGGCCTTGCAATGTCCATAAATGGTTGAAAATTTGCAAAGCCAAAGAAGTCCAAAACTAGATCATCTCATACTACCAAGTTTTGAGAGCATTATGGAAACTAAGATTCGTATCACAAAAACTAGACTTGAACTAGAATCAATCCTTCAACAAATAGGAGTTAAAAACCTTATATAAATTTAATTTAAATGACATAATTGTAAATTGTAGGTAAAATGCATGGAATGCGAACATGAATCAAATTGCTATGAAAGTATGATGGATCTTGCTGTAGAAATACAGGGTGTTGTTGAATCATTAGAAGATGCCATTGCTCAATTCACAACTACTGAAATGTTGGATGGTGATAATAAATACAAATGTGATCGGTGTGTATTTTTAAATCTCTACTTAAGTTTCCAAAGTAAAGTATTAATTAGCTAATAAATGTGCCTTTGAAAGAAAAATTCTGGTTTCATTTGAAAATACGTGTTTTTTAAATTATTTCATATGAAGGTGTTCTAAATATAAATTTGGAAAACAAAAATTATAATTTCTCAAAGAAAGTATATCTTTTGGTTTCTATTTTTTTAATGATATAATTAATTGTTATATGGAATGACTCATCGTTTAAGAATTAATATCATTATTAATATTACTATTTAATGGATTAATTGTATTTAACATTTTGTTTTATAGTCATGCAGTTGTAACGCGTATGTAAAAGCTCGAAAACGATTAACTGTGCATGAAGCACCTAATATTCTAACCATTGCTCTCAAACGATTTCAGGTATTTGTACACAATGGAATAATTTCATTTGACATATTCTATTTATATAGAAATATTACTTTGAATTTGGAACTCTACATATAAAGAAGCAATTTTTTTTTACAATCTCATTAATTTTTTCACTTAACCCCTAAAATTCCACAAAACCCAAAGTGGGTTGCACGGAACTTCCGCAAGCTACCACAATTATGATTTTTAATATTTCTTGACAAGATTTTTTTAGTGAACATGATAAATCATAATCTTTATGGGGTTGAAATTTCAGCATTTAAAAAGAAAAAAAGAAAAAAGAGGTTTTTTTGAAATTTTCACCATTTTAGAAGTGAAAATTGGCAAAAACGGGCATGGAATTTTAGGGGTTAATAAATCCATTTACATAATAAATGTATGTTATTTCATCTTCATGTTGTATCTATTTCAGAGTGGAAAATTTGGGAAATTAAACAAACGAGTGACGTTTCCTGAAGTATTGAACATCTCTCCGTACATGAGTGGCAAAGACAATGGAGAGCTTTTTTATAAGCTGTATGCAGTGGTGGTTCATGTGGATATGTTGAACGCTTCATTTTTTGGGCATTACATTTGCTATGTAAAGGACTCGGATGATATTTGGTATAAAATTGATGATAATAAGGTATAGATTTTTACATGATTCTAATTATAATCTAATACTTGAAAAGGAATTATGGAACAGTGGCAAAATTTAGCAGTTTATTTAAAAAATAACCAACTTTGATTGAATTTGGGAATAGAATTGATTAATTTTTGAATATTTAAATTTTTTATAAGATAATAATCATCAACTTATGATTTTTGTTGAAAATTCCATAGTATTCACAAGTTTTATATGAACGTACTTTTGTTTATAAAATGAAGTAAATAAATCACCTTATATACAA
Organism: Ceratodon purpureus; assembly: GCA_014871385.1. Classification (NCBI taxonomy): domain Eukaryota; kingdom Viridiplantae; phylum Streptophyta; class Bryopsida; order Pseudoditrichales; family Ditrichaceae; genus Ceratodon; species Ceratodon purpureus. The sequence goes on from CM026425.1 coordinate 16,153,220, forward strand.
TTTGCATTTTGTTTGAAAATATTTTAAAAAAAAAATTGATTGTAACTTTATAAAAAATATATATTTATAAATGAATGATTTTGTTTTGTTTGTAACCACTGAGATAATAAATTTTCAGGTGAAAGAAGTTGAGTTAGAAAAAGTTTTGACACAAAGAGCTTATATGCTATTTTACAGCAGGTAATTGTAAATATATGTAATATCATATATTTACACATGTCTAATCCTTGTTGATATAAGATGAATTTCATTTCTATACACAAAAGAATGCATACATTTCTTATTTGAATTGTGTTGCACAATAAGCTAGTGCTAGATGACTTACAAATAGTAGTTTTGATTCAATATAGTTTTAGTTAGTACTAGCATCTATCTTTATATACAAAATTATAACCAATGATGCTCTGTTAAAGAAAAAAATTGAGGTTATAAATTGGTTTGTTAATATTTAGTCTACTTTATCTACCATCCATTTCCTAATTGATACCACTAATAAATAATTGATCAATTGTATTGAATTCAAACATGAATTTAATCAAATGATGAAGAATTTAGAAAACAACTTCCAAGTTAAAAAGTAAATTCCATTTAGAGTTTTTTTTGAAGTAAATTTTATCAATGTAGATCCATTCAAACATTCTTTTTAATTGTTTCATATCTTATAAGTATTATTGTTGGAACATATATCTTTGATTCTCAATCAGAGAATACTGGTTTGGTTGTCAAAGATAAACCAAATAATAACACTTAAATCAATGCTATGTGTCAAAATTTTATATTTTTTAAACAACAAAAAAAGAAAAAAAATATACCATAGTTTAGCTTTTTCATCTTTTAGACATTAGAAAGACAAACCGGTAGATTTATTCTTTGTTAGTGTCTCTTACTTTTCTTAAGTTGTCAATGTCAATATCTAATGTTGAATATGATAGTGTGTACATCAACAATATGAAAATATGAAGGAATATGATATACTTCTACTTCTGTTGAAAATATAATATTTTGTTATGTAAAATTTAAATGTATTCAATAATATTTTTATTAGTTTTCATTTTTTTAATATACTTTTTAAGTATGGTTTTTATAATGTGTAGATCAGAGGCTCGAATGGCACCTATAGTGGAGGGCGAACCTCCTCAAATGTTAACAAACTCAATTTCGGCATCAAAAATCAATCGCACATCCACATATATGGAATCTCACAGGAATTCAATCTTTCCGCCTACTCTTGGAACAGTATCAGTACCCACTGATTTATCCAGGGATTATTTAAACAAAAATGAGCCAATTCAATTGACTTCATGTGAAAAAACCTATGACCTTGATATAGGTAAAACATCATTAGTTCTTATGTAATTTATAAAATTTTACTTTAAATTATTGTATTTTTGAAATTATGATATTATGATTTCACAAATAAATTCAAAAATTAAAATAAAGTTTCAATTGTGTTTGATTGGAATATTCATTTTTTCAAAATTCATTTTTTAATTTAAAAATAAATAAATTTCAATGTAATATGTCTGTGTTCTTCTTCTATCTTGTTTAAGAAGTGGCTATATAGAAAATTAAATGAAAGTTCTTTTTTTAATTGATTAATGATATTTTATAGAAAATATTCAAGGTTCAAGGAATAAAGAAATTGAAGAAGCAACATTGAAAAATGAAGATGATATTATGGTTTCTACAAGTAGTGATGTATTTTTTGAAGACCTTTCAAACACATCTATTTCTTCAGCCAATTATTTTCCATTGAATCATTCAATAAATCATGGTGCTTCTGATAAAACATATGCATTGGAAGCTTTGAGTTTCAAAAAGTCATTGGTCAGTGACATTGAAGAAGTAGGATCACATTTTGATGTTGCAAATAATGATCATGATCATAATATTCAAAATGTGCAATCTTCACATGATCATTTTCCACCACTTTCTATTGAAAATTGCTTGGATAATGACGATTTAAACTTATCTCCATCGATAAATATCAATCATAATAGTCTCCATTGTGATATGCAAGACACTAAAAATGAATCAACAACATGTGTAGTGAGTGATCAATTACATTTGCCAAAACTACAGTTTGTACGAGAGGACCATTCTACGGTTCAATGCAATTTGCCATGTACTATGGTTGAGAGCGAACAAAGAAATTCATCGTGTTTATTGGATCATGTTGAATTTGAAAAAGCTAAAGATCAACACTGTGAAGATGCTTCCGAAAGACTAAAATTTGCAAGTACAAGTTTTAATGGAAACTTTGATAATATACATGGTGAAAATGCTTCTAGTGTTCATGATATTCCAGTATCTCAACAAAATTTTAATGTGCCACTCGATGATAGGTCAAGTTTTCCTTTGGATTTGTCAAGTGCTTCTAAAGATCATAGTAATAGAACACCTCCTCAATCATCAAATGTTTTGTTGGATTTGGAATCTCCTTGTTTTCAAAAAACTATTGATGTAGATACACCTCACTTGGAATCTTCGAAAAGGTTTTATAAAGATGAAGTGGAATCTATAGAACAAGCGGAATATTTAGAAGATGATATTTTTGTTCAAGAGCCTTGTCTTCAAGGCTCTACTTTAATAGAAGAGCTTTCAAGTCTCCCATCAGATATTGAAAAAATATCATCAGAGGAAAAAATAACTCAAAATAGGATAGAAATGCATGAAGAACTATACAATTTAAGACAATCAGAGGATGACATTCCTTATGTGCTAGTTGAACCACTTCGTAGTCACAATGATGCACATTTAAATGAAGATGTGGCACAACAATCTATGGAAATGTTTACAATGGAACTGCATGACACCAATATGGAGCCTACTATTGAAAAGGCATTAAGTGATGCTTATGCTAATGATAACATTGAAACAAGAGAAGAGAAAAAGATTGATACATCTATTGTACATACAAAATTCAAAAAACAAGTTTTGAAGCCATTGTTTTTTCCTGGGTTTTTGATAAAAAGCCCAAAACCTACTTTGAAAAAATCTTCAAACATTGCAAATAATAATGCAATAAGAAATGAAGAAAAAATTTCTCGTCAATTTTATGAAGCTAATGAAGGCTTGTCATATGATAAGCTAAAAGAAAGTTCTACCATAAATTTTGAAGTAAGTGATGATGAAAATTTGAATATGAGTAACAACTTAGATAACCATATAACTAGTAATGGTAACCATGGTAAAGACAAACTTGAATTTAGTGAGAAATCAAAAGGCCTTTCAAAAGATTTTGGAAGAGATCAAAATTGTGTTTCTATTTTCATGAATCAAACAAGAAGAATGAATCTTATCAAACAAGGTAGAAATGATAATTGTGCTTGCGGATCACAACAAAAATGGAAGAAATGTTGTGGAAAAGCTATTGCACTAAAAGGTGAACTGGCGACTAAACAAGTAAAAGTGTGATGTATAGTGCTCAATATTTCTTTTATATGGAGTCCATTTATTGATTTTGTTGTATCAAAAAAATCAATTTTGGATGCAAAAATTGCTATATGTGTTGCCTTGACTAGTGCCACCTGGCTCATTAACTTGGTATTCATATATTTGTTGTCAATTCTTTTTAATTGAACAACTTTTTCAACAAAAAATCATTTGATTTTTATAGCAAAATTATAAATTTTGTAAAGAGTGAGTACAATTTCTTTGCAGAATGTTTGCGGTTGTGAAATTTTGTAGATACATAGTTACAGCTAATAATACAAGAATTTGTAAAATGATGAATATTTAACAAAAATATCACTCTCTTTTATCATGTAATTGGATTCAATTTGTATACATATATCATAAATCATGCTTTTAGGGTGGACAATGATGGAAGATTTTGATGGTATAAATGTAAAAAATTATCATAAATCAGTTCTGTACACATATTTACATTGTTGAATTTAAAAATACAAAATTCCAAATACAAAACTTCAATAATCAATGTTGTTTACTAATGTGGTCGATAAAAAGTGTCGTTAGATTGGAAATTAGATTTTAGAAAGTGTTATATTTAATTCAAGGTCTTATTACAATATTTATATTGAATTCCAAATCAATCAATCTATTAATTGAATTATATGATGAACAAACACAAATAAGAAAATATTCATTTTCAGTCAAAAATATTCAATAGAAAAACCTCTTTTAATATTTAATACCATTTTTGAACTTAACGCATACACAATTTTAAAATTCACTTTTGTGTTATTTATTTAAAAATCAAAATTTGAAGGTATATTTTACTGACGATTTCCAAAAAAGAAAAGTAGATGAAGGGAGTTTTGATGTTAAATCCAACAAGAACATCTATGACTAGATACTAAAATGAAAATTTTGGTATATGCTAGTTTATTATTACAAAAAACTTGTACCATAATAAAATTGCAAATTTTTCATTCATCAAATTTAAAATAAATAAATCAAAAGTCTTTAAATGTTGGTTTTCACGTTAATAATACAATCAAATGGTAGGGACACCTGGGTTATGGGGAACCCTCGGCCATGGCTGTCCAAGCCAAGTGCATATGAGTCGACTCATATGTTCACAAGAGTGACATGCATTGGAGTGGGGTTCCCGATGCAGCATTCTACTCCAAATGGTATAAATACTACAATTATTATCAGCTTTTTTTCACCAAATACTATTTCCAAATTTTCTCCCTGTGGGTTATTACACATACAAAAGACATAGTCCATGTGGACTCCTCAAGGAATACATGTGTCAAAAGTAGAAAATTCACAGCCATAGATATAGTGGCCTCAGGGCTTGGACGCACAAAAACGGAAACTTGGCCAACACTCCTTAGCTCATTCATAGACATAACACACTTACAATTATATAAATACAAGTTTACACAAATATGTTCAAGAATTTTCAAGGATCATGATGACAAGTTCAAAGTTTATGTATATCTTTTTATTTATGTATATGTTTGAACTTGGCCTTAGAGGTGGTTTTATAGGGGTCCTACATCTTTAAAAAAGTGGGTGTTCCCACCTACGTTCTTTGGTAATTACCAATCCTACATGGGTGTACACATGGCACACTTTTAAGAATGGGTATTAGCTAACATTTAGGAAAACAAAAAATATTTGAGCAATAGTAGGCAGTTGTTAAAGGAGCACCAAAATAGGAAATATTTCCATACTTTTGAACACTAAAGAATGGTCTTAGGGCATCGCCACCGAGGGCGCCAACGGTGGCGCCAACGGTTGACTGCCATGCCAAAATTTATGGCGAACAACATAGTAATTTAAATTTATAATTTTATTTGTATTTAAAATTTTGAATTGAATCTGAATACAAAAATACCTAGGAGTACCATTATTTTTAATATCACCATATCGTTCCTCATTACAACTTCTACCTTCTACCAAAAAATTTAATTCCTATATGACAATTCTTTTGCCAAAATCTAATTACAATAAAGAAACATCTATTTTACAAAATTTGGAAATAATAACTTTTCATTGAATTCTTCAGAGGAAAACTTTGTTATTCAATGGAGTAATTTTTAATGCAAAAGATGTGTGTATGTATGTTCCTTACATATCTTTGCAATCAAATTAAAAAAAGTCATCACCAATTATTTTCAATTAAATATATTGTAAATTCATAAAAATTGGCTTTAAAAATCCACCAAAAATTAGAATTTTAATTTTTTGAAATTGAAATTTGGTATGCTTGAGTGGGATTGGCTAAGAATTGAGTGATAATTTTGCAAGATAACATGGACCAATTTTATTTTATATTATTTACAAATATTTGTATGCCTCAAAAAGGCATTATGTGTTTTTCTTGTAGGCAAATGTACAATAGGTCATAGGTCATCTGTTCCTTATTAAAACCTGGTTGGTTATGAATGGCTTACAACATACATCACTATACTTTCCAACTGTACAAGAAGTTGAGATTGCAAGTAGACCTAAGTACTTAAACCACCAACCTGGATTATATCTAATTAAATGATGAGTACATGCTATTTAGCCAATGCAATTTTTACAAAAAAATATATATTAAAAATAAAAAAATAAAAAAACCATGATCTAGATATTAAAGCTCAAAACCAACCATAATACTTCATCTGTTTAAAAAAATTGGACAATATCGCCAATTCTAAATGAAAATAATCTAAATAAATGGGTGGAAAGTATTCTCTATCCAAAATGTGGATGAAAGGTGAACTATTAGAACATTTATTACATGACACCACCCATAAGTGATGAGGATGAAGGTCTTTGAACAATCTTCGGATGAGTAGCAGCATAGATGGAGGAGGCTGGATCAGGACTCAGATGTCGGAACAGAGACTGCACATCGGGGCGTAATCGCTCTACAGCTTTGGTACATAATACTAGTGTTTCAGGTCTAGGTCGCCCTCCAATTTGACCAGCCGCTTGAACTTCCATCATCACTGCATGATGCCTGTGATGGGCACAAAAAATTGAGATAGTACGACATGATATGATTAACGAGTGATTCAGAGAAAATTGTACGACAAGGAGTGTCCGCTAAGTAGAAGACAAGTTCCATGTTAACTGATAACAAGATGCAAAAGGAGATACAGCATGAAGATTCAGATAAGGCTTCAAGCAAACAGTACCTTAACTACAAACAAACCCAGTACAATAAGAAAGTAGTAGGGATTTCAGAAAGAATGCACGATGAAAATTTAAAAACTTACATGAAATCAACAAGGTCGACAATATCAGTCGCTTCTGTTGCTGTTTGAACTTGGGAATTGCGACCAAATACGTCTGCTAAGATGGTGAAAAGAAGTGCAAGTGTCTGCACATTGAGTTGGTCATCCCCACTAGCATGTTAGTTTAAAGACCAGCACACCTTAGTGTACCGTTTAGACAAACTAGGGACCTCCTATTTGAAATATAAGCAAGCAAAACAAAATGTAAGAAAAGATTAAAAAAATACTATTCGCGTATCAACAAAAGATGCTAATGAACCAGGCAAGAGCCAGTACCTTAGCAAATAATGGACGCGATATAAGCAAACGAGGCAACAGAGGCCCCATTATCCTATAAGCTAGCCGAAGGTGCACTACAGAGACAAATGGTCTCTGTTGTGTGATGACGGAGTGCATGTTCTCAAGCCACTCAAATGGCAGATTAGATTGTAATGTATGCAGCAGCGTCACGGTGTTCGCTGTTATGTTATCCAAAATATGAACATTAGTCGACATGCAATAGATAGGGGTGTCATTTTGAAAGAAGAAACAAGAGGAAGCGTTTGACAGAAAATGAAGTAAACTAACATGCCCGAGAAATAAGATCATCTAAATAAGAACCTCAACAGGTCAGTAGTAATAGAAAAGATAACTCACCAATAACAGTGGCTGTGTCATCCCGAGCCCCCCAACTTGGGTCCCAGGTTGAGTAACCAAAAATAGCATCAAGATCTCTCGATTGCTTGGAAGGATCGGTCAACCACCAACCATCCTTTTTAATGATGCGTGCTGTCTCTGCATATATGGAACTATGAAATACGATTGGCAGCTGTGCTAGAAGAAGGCCACACGCTTGTATCATCAAAGGGGAGTGCACAAACTGAGCCGAGGAAGTTGAACTTTGTCCCGACAAGGCCTCTGCACCACCAGCAGAAGGAGACAGCGGTGTTTTTGGAGGTACAGCTGGAAAGGAGGTAGGAAGTTTAACTGCAATATGGATTAGCATGGCAACGATTTGGTTGGGTGGAGGAGGTAAGGAGAGTATCTCGATCACTGCAGTATCCAGTAACAATTGATTATAGGAACCTGGATCTTGATGTAGGTAAAAGGCCTTGTTTACTTCTGGAGAGTTGGTGGTCGTATTCGCAGCTGCTTGGTTTCTATTCAAAAAGCGGGACGATGAAAGACCATCAGCGCCCATCGCAAGTGTTCCAGGCTTGCCATGCAAAGGTGGTATGACATTGTTCACCAATCCCATAAGTAGGTTCTGGAAGTAGTCGTACGAGAGACTGTTCCCTGAGTTCACGGACTTGATATGCTGAAGGAAAGCTTCAGGGTTAGGTATCTGCAGCAAGATAGTATTGATTACTGTCCATACAGTCATTAAAAAAATCCAAATTTCTGCATCTTGAAGCAATATAGTCTTCAGCTAAAGACGCGCTCAGAAAATGAAAACGAAGACTATGTGTACCTTGTGTAGATCCAAACTGCTGATAAGGCGAAGCACAAGCTTAGGAGGGAGATGTCCATAGAAGTAAGCAAGTGTGTCTCGAACAAAGGAGAAACGGGTTGGGTGATAGAAGATGAGCGGAGCATAAACAAGTAGCAAACGGTCTGCAGTTTCTGTCGCATCATTCTCTATTAAGCGGTATACTATCAAGGATATCACTGGTAGTGCTCGTAGACACATGTCGTCAAAGTACAACGGAAACCTGCAGCCATTTCTCAGTTGATGTTAGTATTGCATCAACAGAGAATCACCTTACACATTCAAAGATTAATGTTTAAAATTTTGTTCAAGCAGCATGCTTCAGAGCAACCAATCGTTCATGATCAGTAAAATGCATGCAACGTATGAGGCGATTGTTACTTGAAAATAACTTCCAAAGCATCTTACCTGTCTTTACCAGCGAGGTGAGAACCAAGAGCCTGAGGGTACTCTGGACGTTGAAACGGTCCTTGCTGCATCCAGTGCTCCGTCTGTCCTCGATTGACATAGTAAGTCTGAACACGTTGCTGGAATTCCGGCCGATCCAGAAGCAAACCAACCTGAAAAATGTCCAAGGTTCTGAATCACCTGATGCCAAAATACTACAATGAACAACATGACGATCTATGGGGAAAAAATAAATGATCCCGCAATGCAAACAGGATAACTGATTCAGATACAAAGCCACTGTCTAGGTAACATATATTGATCACTAAGTCGTCAAAGCCTTCTCCTTCAACTCCAAAGATAAAAAAACTCACACCAAAGTCTGTTTCTAGAATCATGCAGCAAAGACAAACCCTCAAAGACACCAACGATGAGCACATGTGCACAAAATCTACACAGCGGACAAAATTTGCAGTAAAGAGAAGGCAGGAAGTGCTATACCACCAAACGCAGAGCATGAGCATCATCGTCCCTATCTGTAAGAGCTAGTAACACAATGTCAAATGGTAATAGCTCTTGGGTCCACATGAAGTGTGCAAGACCGGCACTGGTTGCCAGAAGCAAATTCTGCAAGCAGATAACAAGGAAAAGTTTAAGATGAATCTCCAAACAATGCAATTCTGAAGTCACTCCACCAGCTTTTTCCGTTAGTACCTATTAAACAGTATTTCTTAAATGGCGAAAGCAAACAGAAACCAATAGAGATCGATGAAGTATGCCCCAAATTTTGCCACCCACATATATATATCATGGACACCAGCATTTAGTTACGGCTCATAATGAAAATGAATACACTGTATCGTCTAATGACACTGTCATTTAGTGGCTGAAGAGAAGTTTATATACCTGCAGCGAGTGACCGTGCTTGAGCTGAAGATGGATGTAATTAAGTAGTACATCCACCATATTGTACACATTGGTAGTGACTTCCTCCGGTGAAAGTTCTTTCAGAGCTCGACCCTGACCCATTACACAAATGATAAGCTCACAAGAGAAGAGAAGAACTGAATCATGTGAAGGAATAAAGAAAGTCTACGATGTAGCATGCAAACCCATGATCATGGCAAGAATCAATGTAACTTAAGAATGGATGTATGTTCGTTGCAAGAAAGTAAGGCAAGAGTTTAATGAATTGGATCGTCAGTGACTAATTCAATGCGTTGGTTTTCAAAGAATGGCAACTTACAAGATTTGCAATGCTGATGCTCTCAGGACGGTCAACATCCATTAGCATCCAGGCACCTGCGCAAAGGAACTGCCTATGTTGTGGAAGGCTATGCGTGATATATTGTTGTACATAAGTGGGGTCTGGATTGGTTACTAACATTTGACGACAGTGAGTCATAACGGTTTGTTCAGCCTGCAGTTCATTCGCCCCATCCATCCCAAGTCACACCATAATTGGCTTACAGACGAGAGTGAATGCGATGTACTTCTCCTACTCTTTGCATCATCAATACATTACAACGAGTATACAGTAAACTAATGTAAAACTATATTTACACAAGTCACAAAGGAGTAATCAAATTATCCACCCATAAACGAACCTGTTGCCAAGCTTGAATGACTTGAAGACGTTTATCAAGCCGGTTTTGTAAGGCCTCTCGAAGAAGAGGGGGAAAATGTCGCATTGTCTTCTCGGACCATGTGTGCTGGCTACTGGTTAGAATTTGCTCAAGTGCAGGCTTAAGGACGATCATCTGCTCAAAGTCTGCTATTCCTCGGGTCTTCATTGTAAACGCCAAGTTCAAGACCATGATCCTATTTAGAGTCTCCGTGAATTCTGTAGTAGCCCCCTGCAAGACAAAAAGAACGAGTAAGAATTCATGATGCTTGATATTAAACAAAATATACTATAGCAGCCCAAAAGAAGACAACATTGTGAGCAAGTTAAGAGCCGATCGATCTTCTTTCATGTTTGACAGCAATTCAAATCTCCTGATACAGGAATGTTGCAAAACTTGTGTGGGCTTGTCCTTGAACGACTAGTTGTAATGGGCTTACGAAGTTGCTTTTCAAACTCACCTTTAATTCTTTCTTCACCAGCAAAACCTCTTTCAAATTGAGAATCAGATTGATCCCTAAATTTTCAGCCAAACGAAAAAGCCGATGCTCTCCTCTCTTAACTTTCACTGTGATGATGATTTTGGCAATGTCGAATATAAGTTGCTTCAACTTATTATGAAACCTGCCACATTAGGCAAATAATTTGTTAGAGCGTGTTCAACTATCAATCTGGAAAAAATGATTCCTACATAAGAGAATGTTCAAATCAAAGCCAGCAAGCACCTTAATTGATCCTGTAAAATACAGATAAAATACACATGCAAGGTAGAATAAATACACGTAACAACTGGTCATCGACGGGAAGATCCCTATCATACCGATAGAGGGGCAGTAATCGATAATTGAACAACTCAAGCAGAAGAAGAGAAACACCAGGCTTTGCCATCCCTGATTGGAATCTATGCATCATTCCCTGCGATTTTCAGCCCATGTGTTTTCAAATACCATTCATTAAAAAATTCAAGATGAATCACTGCAGATCCTGGTACTGTTAATTCAAAGCTGGCTATTGCAAAGCGCAACTTCTCGTTGCTTCGAATTGCCAAGACCCCAGATAAAAACTAGCCAAGTACGATAGTAGTGCGTACGTTGAGATGATGGCGAAATAAATTTTGAGGAGCTGCCAACAAAAGTCGCACATAGGTTTCAACCATAGCTATGCTCGGAACAAACTGCACAAACCGCCATCAAGCCAAAGTCATGTCAACTCTTTTCCTCCATAAAGAGCACTTTCTCATCTGAGTCAAATTCTGTTGTTTTGTGCGTTACAAGCCACCTGTGAAGAGCTCTATATAGCTACCAGAAGAACCTGTATATATACGGAAATTTATATTGAGAACATCCTTGGCCAACCATCAGCACTAGTGCTTTAACAAAAGGCATCATCAACATAGGCCTAACGGAATCTTCTCACAGTACAAAGTTTGTATTCATGTTCATTCCAGACTAAGTGCACATGGATCAGGACATTGAAGAAATTGTATATCCATACCTGGCCGGCAAAAGTTAACTCTTCAATCTGAGACAGAAGGCGCAGACAAAGGTGCAGCGACAGACCAGAAAGTAGAGTCATAGGCAATGGCCTTGTTTCATGGATTACTGACAGCCGCTCTCCTGGCAACATCATTTCAGAGACACCACTTGACCTGAACCATGTCATCAGAGCCTCACTGATAGGTTGAGTCATGGTATTTGAAAGTACCCACACCATTCCCATTGCCTTTTCATCTAGCTGTGCATAGTCTAGCACCCATTCTCCTGCATCAATATATTAAATCGATATACAAAATTAAGTCACCACGTACAAAAGCTCCATGTCAGAAGTGATTAACAGAAGCAGCCATCATCTATACAAGAGTTCCGCTTGACACATCTAAAATAATCGAGTTTTGAAAGTGTAAGACAGAGCCAGCTAGTACCTTTCATAACCTGTTTCCACCACTCGTCAATAACCTTGCCCTTCTGCATGTGCTCCGACACACGACTGCCATGGAGATTCTCCATCATAGTACGGTTGATAGACCAGAGGCGGAGTGTCTGGCTGCTACCAACAAAGTCCAAGAGCAACGCTTGTGCCGTGGCATTACTTGTTTGCTCCACGGACCGCTCCGCCATATTTAAAGACAGAATCTTCCGAGCTGTCTCTACCTATAAAATTTCTGAACTGGATTAATCAAAGACGGATTGATAATCCTTAGACGCTCCATTACCTAGCATAACTATCACGAATATCGTACCTTCTCAAGGCAGAACGTATCCATCTTAGTTAAAAGAGGCAGAAGGTTGCGAAATTTTAAACTACCTGTGAGTCGGAACTCAGTGCAGACGTCACTATCTCAAGGCGGAATACTTGGGCTAGTAGCCATGTAACATGGTTACTAGCCATAACAGTTCCATTCGCAAAACGCACGGCAAGCTTGTCAATAAGCTCAAGAAAATCAAGGCAGCCAGTGCTCATAAAAAAGTAAAAGAGATCTGCAAACATCAACCACTCCTGCCAACGGCTTGCTTCGGTAACTGCTGAATTCGTGTTGCCTGCAACAAAGATACTTTTTAGAAACAAAGGATCACTAATCGAGACAGTTAAACGACTAATGCATGTGATGTAAGAACCCCTTCAATAAGTGTTAAAAAGGGAAATTCTATCCGATCATTCAGCAAGAAACGTTGATGAAGGACTAAAAACCTATTTGATAGTAAACAGTCAACAAGTACCAAAATGTCGCAATAGACAGAGTGGTAATTGTTGATCTGACAGCACGTTACAAGAAACAGACGAGGAGATAACCTGTCGGCAGTGGCTGCATGAGCTCCATAACACGCTCAACTACAGCATCGCAGGTCATTTCTGCTGAAAACTCAAGCGAAGGCTGGCCGACATACATGGAACCCGTTCTAGGTCCTGTAGACTGGGGCCCTTTCTTGAAACGAGGAGCAAGGACCAGCACACGTTTCCACCAGTCAGTTGACACGCATGCACGCAGAGCCTGTCGTAAACACCGCATAGCCTTCTCCCACTCGACACTTCCCTTGGGTATCGCAGTTGCAACGTCCTGCAAATTTCACATCCCTGTCAGTATAAAGCTATACGTGCTCCTGATTAGGGACAAACATGTTTTCCGAGAGGGCACTTCCATCCAGAAAGGACGCCCAACTAAGGTACACAAGAGATTGTGTAAAAAGATCCACTGGTCCTCCATACGCCTGTAAGACTTACACACTTCTCAGAGTGTGAAGAACTTTAAAAAAATGCAGAACGGTGAAGGGTCTTCGACGCTAGACTTATGCGTGGTGCTTCAAAGTAGTTAGAGATGAATATTGATTTAGGTACATACCGGCAACCTTTAATGGTCATACCAAAATTACCCTACAGATAAGATTGAATTCTCAGTTGCAATTTATAATAATCCAAATCAACGTAATGCAAAGCTCTTTGACCACTAATGCACGCCAGCTGTCGAATCGAAAATCCATAGGCCAAGAACAGGACATGAAGAAAACGTCAAAGCTGCCAGTCGATTCATAACACAAATCTAAGCGAGGCTAGCGTCTAGACATCACCAATGGTACAAACCTCGCCATGAAGAAGTTCGCCCATTGTACCAGGATAAGTAAGAGCCGGAACTCGCAAAGTTGCGAAGGTAGGGCAGTGCAAGTGCTGGTCTAGTGGCAGCATGTGCAGAGCAATCTTGTCACGCCTACGGTGCACTTCCAAGAACAGAGCAAATAGGGCCTCATCATCTGGCCATCGCTCCACCTACAAAATTCCAAATCACACGTATTACAAAATGCATGAGTTGATGGGACGCACTCGTAGCTCGCCTGTTTAAATATGAGCCCATCATATAGCCGGCTGCACTGAGAATGAACTACTGAAGTTATTGATTGTGAACTGCAGTATGTGTCAGCAAAAAATTAGACGCACCAACGATGAAATATGAGGTATCAAGCTCCAGATAAAATGTAAAACCAAAATACGATATGGCAATCTACCTGTAGCTGAGTTCTGTCGTGCAAAAGTGCATAAAAAGGGACACGACACTTATTCTCGTCGATTAACGCCCAGATCACATCGACACAGCTGTGTATCCACATTCTTGACTCCAACCTCCGGTTGTTTGACCTGGTCTTGCTGTCCTCCTCCTTACTATCCGCCTCAACATCCCACGTTTGGATCCACTGGACAACGTGCAAAAGAATATCCATGCAGGTTACAGGTTTCAGATCACCGTCCAGGGCAGCAAGCATCACTCTACACACTAGAGGTCGCAACCAAATTATCACCCTTGCTCCAGAGACACTTGTGCCACTACCGGAGGACAGTTGAGATGCATTCACAGACGAGTACTCAACACCCGAATGGGCAGGGGATGCTACGATATTGCCATGAGCAGGTGATGTCAACAGGTTAGACGATGGTGATGGTGAGGCAGGTGTGGAAGGGTTTGCAGCTGTTCCCTGCATCATCATTGCCAAAGGTCCAGTTGGTTGAGGCCCTGCTGTTCCAACATTCAATCCCTGATGGCCTCCTGTTGCTGGAGCATTCTTGTCAGCTTTTTCGGCGGCTCGCAGCAAAATGGGAATAAAAGAGTCCCATCTGACAACTCCCATCTTGACCAGTGTTTGCAAAGAAGACAGCAGAAAGTCCGACTGCAAGCCATGGCTGCTGCATTGTACTAATAATGACGCTAAAACCGCCTCAGTCACAGCCCGTCCTTGTTCTTGGTCCTGCACAACCAACATACTCTCAATAAAATCTATTTGCAACACCATTCCGCAAAGCACACGGACGCGCTTTAAAAGCATCAGAGTTTCCCAGGACTTCCTCTAGTTCGCAAATTGACAACGCTGGGGTCACTATAAAGGGAATGTCGTTCAAGCAGCATCCATATACGTGATTGGCAAGCTCCAACCATTACTAGAAAAGATGACAAACTACAATGAAAAGGACGAATGTGCCAGCGACATGTGCCCACCTATTCTAGGAATGAACACTGTACAGATGCAAAGACAACCATATATATGAAGTATATACAATCCGTTTGTCAAGATTCAGACATGTACTATACCATCAGAAGTAACTTGAGTTATGGAAAATAGACATGTGTCATAGTTGAAATAACCAATGGCCCTACATATTAGAACTACTGAAGACTTAGGTACAGACTTATAGTCCTAGCTTCCGGAATTACGAAGCTTGTGATACAGAACAGTATGACATACAAAGAGCCAAGCTGATCTGAGCTTCCCCTAATCGTATACATAAAATTCTCTACAAACAAAAACCGGCTCAAATTCAAGTATGTTACAAAAACATTTATTGGTTCTTTCAACAATCAGAAACCGTAAGAACGACTCTAAATTGTGCATTCCAATAATATCTACTCACCGAAAATTGAGACTGCAACTGCAAAAAGTCGGACGACAATTGCTCTTCTTTCGGAGCCTGGGTTCTGCTTGATAGGGCCACTCGCTTTCGGACAGCCAATGATCTGCGATTTTGATTTCAAATACTCAGAGTCCAAAGAGTTTAAACACACATAAACAAATCTTCAAGTAAAAGAAAAGGTTGGATGTTCTAAAAAGTCACTTAAATTAAGTTTCATATAGGATTTCTTGTACAATTAGCCTGAGATTGAGCATGAGATATAACAAAACATGGTCGTTTACTTGTGCTACATAAATAAAACTACTACATACTCCCTACGCGACAGAAAGGAGTGGTCATTAGTGACAATAGCGATTATGTCGGAAGGGAGAAACAGACAGTCGAAAGACCAGACCAGCGGAGGCCTTGCCTAAGAAGTGGAAATGAGTGAGGTCCTTGAAAACTATGAGCAAAGAAGCTAACACGCGAAAACTTAGCACCTCACTACGAAGCGGAAAGTGAGACTTACAGATTTTCTCGTCGATGAGCATCACCTTTCCCGTTCAGGCTCCTCTGCAAAATCAGTAAAGAGAACGAATTAAAATGCGAAGAACACGAATACTCACAATGCGAATTGTCCCTACTTTGATGCAATGGGGTAAGAAAAAACACGATATAAAAGATGCAGCGTATGATCTCTCGAAGAAAATTCACTGTATTGATCAGTGACCTCCACAACCAGGATAAATATCTAAATTGTGCATCCGCTTCATCTTCCAGCTTCCTAGCTTCCATACGCATTGTCTTCGCAAATTATTTATATCACATTATTACCTACAGTCCGACAAGATAAACTAAAAAACACAGAACTCATCCTCGATGTCCGCCAATAAGTATCATCCTGTACCATGATCGCACGCCTCCCTGCCGCCTAGAAGTCGAAAACAGTCCTCTCGTTCAATCCTCTACGCCTTAATAAAAATTCAGACTCGTAGCCTTCGCGAACTGTTCATTCCAGATTCTTGACTATAGCAAGCAAAAGCGTACTACAAATTACACGACTGATATCTGATGTCCGCCATCAAGTATCAGCACTTCTCCCTGCTGCCTAGAAGAAGGAAATCGTCCTATTCACCATTGTCGTCAGCTCTTGGAAAATTTTCAGGCTCATATCCACACATCCAAGAACAATTCGCGAGAGGGAAAAAAACTACAGACAATGCGAGCAATTTGGAATTCCGATGAGCAAAAACTTACGCCGAGGTACACATTGAAGAGGTCCTGGACGGCGATGCGGATGCTGTTGATGGACTGCGCGCCTCCCGAGCTCACCTCCATGACTGCAGCTCGCCCGCTTCAACCAAACACCACCGCAAGACACACCTTCATGGACGTGAATCTAGCAAAACCACACTCTGTCGGAGAATTCTGCCTTGAAACAGAGCTCTCAAACCCTAGACGACGCGTTCCCAACCCCGTCACCATACCCCTAAATCCAACTCCATCTAAACTTTAAGTACATGAAAAGGTAAGTTATCTATGCCTTTCCTAGAAATTGTCGGTATTGAGTAAGATAGCGGTTTAAGATGCTCTAGAGGTTGACAAGGAACGTGAATTCCAGCTATCAATCAGGTGGAGGATTCTGATCACCTGCTTTACCACCAAACTGATGTTTCTACTAACTGCGAACATTTGAGGACTTGGAATATATCAAAATTGTAGATGATGACGGTTTTGGGGACGATGGCGGTTTTAGGTGGGCATCGCTCACTTCTGGAGCTCTTGCTTCTGTTAGTGATCACTATCTTAGGTCTTGTGGAGAATTTGGAAATAGAGGTCTGAAATTTAAATCGGGAGTCCGGGTACATAAAGCGGGGACATAACTCTGCACCATTTGGAACCCTAATCCTATGAGTCTCTCCACCTCTCTCGGAGCTCTCTGCAAATCACAAAAGCAGTCATATTTGCTTGACTCTAAATATAGAATTGTTGAGGTAATCTAGGAAGTGAGTGCGGGGACTACCGGTTTAAAGGTGTGTGTGTGCGCCTAAGACCGTCACTAAACCCAGATCCGACTTTATCTATCCAAATCTAATGTTTTAGGATCTAGAGTCTTTGACCACGTAAATAACATTGGTTTTAGGGACGTGACAAAGTCCGGGATCCGCACCTAAAACCATCATTGTTGCCAGTTCCAACATATTCTACGAAAGACATAGAATTTGGGATCCTGTGTCCCGAAAATGTTCGTTTGGGGTGGAGTAACGGTTTTAGATGCGCAACACTCTATGGTGAAGAAGATGAGTTTGTCAAAAGGAAGGAGAGTTGGGGGATGTTTGTTGTGGTACAGGGAAGTTGGAACCTGCCTGCCCATGCGTTAACTTATTGAAAGCAGTATTTTTTGAGATGGGACTGGAGTTGGTGGTAAGTTAAGTTATGGGCATTGAGGACCATCATTGTGAGCAACCTAGGGCAATGGGGTCACTGGTCGTGATCATCGAGGTTGGAACTTGGAACATTGAAGTTGGAATATCCTCTCAAACCAAGCTCACAGTTCTCCGTTGACCTCTTCATTATGCCGGCATCACTGCACCAGATATTATCGTTTCTCAAAGATTTACTAGTAACTTACCAGGTATTATTGCATACAAAACATTCATAAGTCCTAGGCTTTGGTTGTTTTTAAACCACCAACTTAAAATATTTTTTAGCACTGCACTATTTGGGTAAGAACTTACTATATTTATGGGAACTTTTCATGAGAATTACATAATTTTAGACACATTTTATGCTAATATTGAAATTGTTTCAAATTCTCAAAATATAAAATATATTACAATTTTTTGTTGTCATGAAAGTCCAGGGGGCTAGTTTCCACTATAAATGCATCCAAGTCCATCTATTATTACTTCTTTAAAACTAAAGTTCTTTAAAGACAAATCGGCTCTTGGTCACTGTAGAAAAAACATGAATCTTTGTTTTTTCCATTTTCAAAGAACAAAGAGAATTCAAAAAAACTTAGTGGGGAGCCAATTTTTAGACGGAGAAGACTCATAGTATAAGATTATGAAACATTTTGCTTAAAGATCAACTAAAAAATAAATAAATAATTTGGGAATTTTTTGGTAAAATATTTTTAACCAAATTCATCTTCAAACTGCCAACTAATCCAAGCTATAAGATACATCAATTCTACAATAACATGCTTCAAAGTTTGATGAAAAGAAATCTCTACTATGAGTAGAAAATTCAGCTTTTTTTATTATTATAACTTGCTAAATGAAGAAGAATTTTGACATATGAGTAGTATATCAAATTCGATTAATTTCAAGATATTATAGCTGGATTTACTAAGTAATGTTTGGATTGAGATTTATTAGATTTAAAGTAGGAAAGAATTAGTTTAAATATTTTTGGCAAAAAATCAACATGGAACTTTAGGGGCTAATCCTTGGCATGTCATTGGTTTGTTTGAATAGTCAAATTGGTGGTTTTGTTTCTTGTTGGTTGTAATTTATGGAAATTTCAAATAGAGGCATGAAACATTTGATAATTTCAAAACAATCATCCATAGCATAAAGAAGTCAATGTCTATTGTTAAGCGGATGAAAATACAAGATGTTTTATAAAAAATTTTAAAGAATTTTTTTTAGGGAAAGATAATTTTTTGACAACCACTTTAAAGACTTCATAAAAGTTATACATTTTCATTTAGATTGTCAAGATAATTTCAATAATAGTTGTAGTACATTGCAAATTGATTTATTAATTTTGCAAGCAAATAATAGGTTTAATTTTTTAAAAAGTTATAATTTCTCTATGAACAAATGAATGCAACCATTTCATAAGTATGACCGTAGCTTCTACGAGATTTCACTTTTGTAAAAACAAAATGATTATTATTTCCCACTAATTGTTTTCATCACAATACTTTTAGAGTTGGTTTTTTTTTTTTTTTTAATATAACTAATTTTTTAAGAAAAATAATTATTTTTTTACTTTTCATGTTTCTTAACCATTAATTGAGTTATATTTTGGAAATTTACTACTTTGTTGTTGTGATTTTGGAAATGTTGTGGATAAATAATTATTCAAATTTTCATTTCTTGTCATATATAATTTTGCAAGATTTCAGCTTGTATTGTATAAAAATTTAATTTTTTTTGTTTTTGAGAATAATTAATTATCTAATGACAAAATTTGGTAAAAGCTAGAGAAATCGAATTCTTTGAAGGTATCTTGGAGAGTGCACTCCATTGTCAAGTTGAACACCACGTGCTATAAAACAAAATCTACTTTTTACATAAAGGACCACCAAAATGAATAAACTTTTTACCAATTTTTTTTCATGAGTAGATAAAATCACTATTTATTACATAGGAGAAATTTGTAACCAAATTTAATGATTTGATTTTTTTTTTTACAACATTTTCAATTACATGGACGCAAAATTGAACCAAAAGAATTACTATATAAAATGAAAACAACAATTTTTTGAAAAACATATATATACAAAAGATATTATCAATGGTTTTTTATATGTAGAAAAAATATCATAATTATTAAAATTATCTAGGACATACAATATAAGGTAGTGAATTTTGATTGCATGTGGTTATCAAATGTAAAGGGGTGTGATCTCCCCAAGGAAGGTATTGAACATGTTGTATAGCTGTAGTGTTGACATTACATTATTTATATAAATACTACAAAAAAATTAAATATTAAATATGACATTGAAAAATACATATCTTTCAAATAAATAAATAAAAGGACATAGGATCAATTATAGGCATGAATAAGATATGTAATCACATTTAATTAATTGAATGACAAAGTTGATGAATTTACGAATAACTCAAAGTTACTATTTAAAAACTCTATAAAGATTAGAGGTTGGCATGTTAGAACCATTAATTCTATTGTGAGTTAGTAAGATTAGGTGAAGTTTATCATATTGAGACCAATATAATATATCCTAGACATAAATAGTTCTTTGAATCTTGACATGCATATTCAACCATTCCAGGGTCTAAGGATATAGAAACCACAAAGTCCATCACACTGTCACTTGTACACATATCTCTTGTGTGAAGTTGGCGCATCACCCCAAAACTATCTCTCAATTCGCAATGCGAAATGCTCGTCCAATTTTTCTCCGTTCGTAAAAGACTCGGGGAAATTTCTCTATGTAAAAAAGTATAGCTTATATCTGATAACGTTCCTCAACAGACTAAAGTTCATTAGCGGAGTACAAAAAAGCTGTAACATGATGTTACATTTTGTAACCACCTCCTTTAACTGAATTCGTTTCTATTTTTGAACTCCTCGCCCTTTACGCAGGGTAAGCTCCTCGACCGAGGTGGTTCATGGAAATAAGCATCCACCCTCGTGGTGAATGCTTAACTTACCACCTCGGTCCAGGAGCTTACCCTACAGAAAGTCACATCCACCCC
The DNA here is from genome assembly GCA_014871385.1 of Ceratodon purpureus. Classification (NCBI taxonomy): domain Eukaryota; kingdom Viridiplantae; phylum Streptophyta; class Bryopsida; order Pseudoditrichales; family Ditrichaceae; genus Ceratodon; species Ceratodon purpureus. The sequence goes on from CM026425.1 coordinate 16,174,226, forward strand.
CAGAAAGCAAGGCAAATCCAGAATCCGCCACCGAACTTCAACACACAGAAGAAACAATTCAATGCTCCAGATGAGCTCCTGTGCCGAATGTGGATTGCGAAGCTCCCATGAAACCCCCACGTGGCGTGACCAACAAGGTCTAAGTTACACACCCCAAAGGGCCCTTCCACGAGAAGGAGCATGCGCTCCCCCGTTGGCACTCCCCCCACGCGCCATCTGCCCACCCACCGGATTTACAACCCCCGGAACCCAATCCCAACACCCCGCAATCCCTTCACCTCCCTCCTGACGGTTTCAAAATAACCTCAAAGCCGTCACTGCACCTAAAGCCACCTTCATCTACCAGCCGCCTACATCGGATCCCCAAAGCCTAGATATGCGCTGACGATGTGAGTGTGGGGAATGCGTGACCTCGTTTCTTCCCCGTTGGAGCAGTGATGGGAGTGATGAGTGAGATCAAAGACAGAGTTGTTGGGCATACTCGCTCAGTGTCTCTGACGCATTCCACTCCAGGTAAGAGATCATTGCATTTGCATGGTTGCTGTCTCTCTCGCATGCTGTCTTGTTTGTTGCTCTTCATGCTCTTCAGGTTTGCACTCTCGGGAGCTCTGTGTCGTTCCTCGGGTGGGGGGATCACCTACACGATCATCTGTGGTGTTGTTGGTTTTGCTGCCACAATTGTGGGCTCTAGTGGTTACCTCACTATGGGTTTTGTGTTCTTGGTTTTTGTTTAGGGTAATTGGGTTATGTTCATGGTAATTGACAAACAATTCTTCGGCGCTTGGTGTTGGATTTGGAATTCGTCTTTTGGGATTGGAGGTTTGAGATTGGAGTTTTTGAGTTTGAAGTTTGGATGACGGTGATGAGGGGAGAGGGAGCGTTTTCTTTTCTCCGTTTTTTGACGAGGGGAGGTGATGCATTGCGGATCTTTTTGTGTTTGGTACGGCTTTGTTAGGGTATTTTAGGACTTTGTCGGGGTGGAGTGGTGTTGCTTGGGGTGGTGGAATTTGTAGGTACTTGCATTTTTCATGTTCAGTTTCGTCTGGCGTGGGGGCTAGGTTTATATGGAGGTTTGAATTTTTTGAGAAGGGGAGGATGTGAATTGGAGGCAGGTGTGGATGGGTTTCTTTGTCGCTTTTTGTTGCGTTGTTTGGGAATGAACATTGTCTTTTTGTTGGTATAGGTCAAATTGCGTAATTGGTTTAGTTGAAGGTGTCTATGTCCTTCTTTGGTTATTACTACATGTTCGAGTTCGTCGAATGGACAAAGAGTTTCGAGTTCTGCGTTTGTGGGATGCATATGCTACTTCGTTATTTCTTTTTTGTGTTTGACTTCGTTGTAGATGGTGGGAAGGGTTGAGTTGTTGTTTGTTGCATGTCTCAGGAACGAATTTATGTATGTCTGTAATGTAGGTCTTCTGTGCTGGGGCAGCTCTGTACAGAATATATGGAAAGTTTGGATGAATGCTTAGCAAGTACCAGCATGATCGAAGAAAGAAGTGCAGTAAGAATATAGTATTCGCTGTGAAGAGTAGACCTGGAACGTGCTCCCTCTTTCAGCGCTGATTGAGTGTTTGCCAAAGCAACATCGATGTATCTTTCGTAAGTGAAATAGGTTTTGTGATAGTATACTATTAATTCTCCAAGTATTGTCAAATCCTCTGGAACAGCAGTGATCAGGTGTTGAGAGAGCGGGCATTACAAAACCTTTTTTCTGCGAAATGATAAACCTATGCAGATTTTGTGAAATAACAGCAAAAGAGAGAAGCCTTTACGATTGCTTGGAGCGTGTATGACAAGTGCTTGATTCGATTGATCCGGGTGGTTTTGTTTTTCCATTGTGTGGAACGCTGAAGTAGATTCTTGCAATTGGTGCACGGCAAAGACTTTTGTATGAGGAAGAGGAGTTTGGCTAGGGTCACTCTGAGCATTCATGGTTACATGTCCTCTACTGCTTGCCTTCAGTTCTAACAAGGTTTGATGGTCGCATGCATTTTGGTCGTTACCAAACTGCTGTATTCTTGGTGGCATTCGCTTACACTATCCAATTAATGTATCTGTGCAGATATAGGTTCTGCTTGCATTGTACTTCTATCAAGACCCGTTCTACTTGTAACACCTTATCCGAATGGCCGACGGGGGTTCCTCGGGGTTGCCGCCCCTTGAAGATCTGACCCATCCTGATGGGATAGCTGCTCTGCCTCCTGCGCAGCGCGGCCTGACGTTGGATAACAACGTAATGGCTTCTCTTTCAATCGGTCTTCTCGTGCCTTTCCTTCTGTCTTTGGTGATCTCGAAGGGTAAAAAGAAAGACAAGGTACGGGCTGTTACATGTGAAGTGGGAGGAGAGCCAGGTCTTACGAAACGCAATCAGAGGTTTCTCAGCTTGGTAGAAACACCTTGGGAAGGTGCCGACACATTGGCTGTCCTTTTTGAGCAAGCCTGCAAACAGTATAAGAACAATAACTTCCTTGGAACACGTGAACTCATTAAGACGGAGACTGAAACTAGTTCCGATGGGCGATCTTTTGAGAAAGTCACACTTGGGAAATATAATTGGCTGACATATGGCCAGGCGCTGCCTCGAGTGGAGAATTTATCGTCTGGTCTTGTGGCTCTTGGTCACAAGAAAGGAGAGAGGATTGCTATTTTCGCTGAAACTCGACCTGAATGGATTCTCGGTCTTCAGGTATTCTAATGGATATACTATTCCAAGTTCTTGGTGATTTGTGTTGTAGTTATAACCGTTGACAATGAATGAAATTTCATTTATTGGCAGCTCGATTATCATGATTTTGAGAATGTGATATTTATCTTACTCACTGGATGCTTGTTCAGGCGTGCTTCTGGCAAAGCTTCGAAGTTGTGACAATCTATGCTTCACTCGGAGAAGACGCTCTTGTGCACTCTTTAAATGAGGTACGTGGAGTTTTGAAGAGTGCTTCACATTCATGAATGTTACTTTAATTGATTCGTTCATCTCAAAGTGATTGCTCTGATTTGTTAGAATCATGCGGCATGTTAATTGTTGATAACATGTCAGTCTTGGGTTTTTGAAGCCTGCTTATCTATCAGCTTTATGCAAGTCTCTGTATGGACTGCATGGGTTGTGAATTCTTCGTAATGAAAAATTATTGATCGCAGACGGAGGTTACTACAGTTATTTGTGATCGTAAACAGTTGAAGAAGCTGTTGAACATGAGTGACCAGTTTGAGACTGTTAGGCATGCTGTGTACATGGAGGATGCTGGGGATAGCTCTCAGCCAACATTGACAGGAAGCAGCGGTAACTGGGCAGTCGAGAGCTTCTCTAACGTGGAAAAGTTGGGCCAACAAAGCCCAGTTCCTGCTAACCTGCCAAAGCCTGATGATGTTGCTGTAATTATGTATACTAGTGGAAGCACGGGAATGCCCAAGGTAATATCTCACTTGGATATTCTGGCAGATTCTTGCATTTCAAGTCGTTTTAAGTTAAATTTTATTTTTGAATTAGGTTCACCAGATCTCTAGAACTGCGTCTAATTCTTCGAAGCGGGTCACGTGAAAATAAGTTGGGTTTCTAAAGAGTTCTGCGGCAAACCACCGCGAGGGCTTGTGCTAGTGTTGTAGTCAGTCTAGAGTATGTTTACTGGTGTAACTATAGCTTCATCATAACAGGCTGTCTGGTACGCGGCTTGTTTACTCAAAAGATGATGTGTGGTTGCTCTTTTGAAGTTCTATTTTACTAACGGACGTTTAAATAACAGGGAGTGATGATGACGCACGGAAATATAGTGGCGACTGTAGCGGGAGTTTCAACGATTATTCCTAACTTATCGACCAATGATACTTATTTGGCCTACTTGCCCCTTGCGCACGTGTTAGAACTGGCTGCTGAGGTACGCGCTCCTAGAAATTTATGCCCTGCTCAAAGAGTTTTGTTGTAGGTATGTCTTGCAATTTATTTCAATTAGCTGAAGTGCCTCACAGAGATGAGAGGATGAGTAGGTTCTAACTATCTCATGGTGTGATCTTGGGAATTTGAAGGTTTAATTAGTAAGAATTGAATTTTCTTGACCTGTCTGGATATCATCCGCCAGCTTAGAGAATTGTGCAAACTTTGATGCGATGTGGAGAATTGGTTAGAATCTTTTTAGTTTACTTGATAAGTTACTGAACGCACCGTTTTTGTGTTTAGGTAACGATGATTGCAGCTGGAGCGTGCATTGGCTACGGTTCACCTCTGACCCTAACCGACACCTCAAATAAGATCAAGCACGGTACTAAAGGAGATGCATCTGAGCTGAGACCCACTTTGATGGCAGCTGTTCCTGCAATTCTTGATAGAGTCAGGGATGGAGTGAGGAAAAAGGTACATTTAATAATTGAATTAGAATCCCAGCATATCCTATATCTTCCTTTTCGAAGTTCTGGGTTATCTCCAATGAATTTGTAGTTATGCTGTTGTTTCTCCTTGTAGAGTTACTTGATCCCTGAACTGAGAAACATAGCTGAGGACGAAGGGAGTAGATGTGTAATTTGTCTAAACTTGAACGGATGTAGAGAAGGACTTCTCTTGTAATCGTTATGCTGATTCTGTGAGATGGCAGAGGACTTCTAACAAGGAGACTGCACTTGTTCTCATGCTGTTCTTAGAGTAAACCAGAACGATGGTTTTTGTGAGTAATGAGGAATCATTTGATACTGACAAACTGTTAATGTGTATGATGGGCAAGGTGGATGGCACAGGAGCCCTTGTGAAGACACTTTTCAATATTGCTTATAAGCGAAGGGTTATGGCCATTGAAGGAAGTTGGTTTGGAGCTTGGGGTCTTGAAAAGATGCTCTGGGACACTTTGGTTTTTAAGAAGATTAAACTGCTTCTTGGTGGCCGTGTAAGGGGGATGCTTTCTGGAGGTGCTCCACTTTCTCAAGATACTCAGCGTTTCATCAATGTCTGTTTTGGGTAATGACCTTCACTCGTATGACCTCTATGTTGGCAGGTTTCCTTGTTTCTTGAGTTGGATGCTCAAATTGCAAGCTCGAAAATCACCTTTTTATAAGTGTCGATTAGGGCTTTTGATTGTCGTATAAATGTTCACAGGTGTATTTAATCTGTATTTATAGCATGATTTCGTTAGTTCGAATATCTTGGTTTACTTGTATGTATTTTGACCGAGTGATGTCCTACACTTTGATTATAACATCTGAACTGGATGGTGTTCCACAGAGCTCCTATCGGCCAAGGCTATGGGTTGACAGAGACTTGTGCTGGTGGAACGTTTAGTGAATGGGATGATATATCCGTCGGCCGTGTTGGGCCTCCGGTGCCTCACTGCTATATTAAGGTAGGTTTTCAGTTATGCATGCTTGGTTGCTAGTTTTTCAATGTTATTTGAAATGCATGATATTCTTACGCATATTGAGTGTATGAGATACTCTCCTTGTGTATGACTGTTCTGAACTTGAGTGTATTGCCGGATTTGCAGCTGGTTAATTGGGAAGAGGGCAACTACAAGGTCACTGATGAGCCACCAAGAGGAGAGATTGTCGTTGGTGGACCTAGTGTGACGTTAGGTTACTTTAAAAATCAAGAAAAGACAGACGAGGTCTTCAAGGTATTATGCTTGTTCTCAATTCATACTCTAGAATGGTTTCTGCTTCATTAATATTTGTTCTGTGATATACTAGTCCTTATTGCAGTGGAACAGAAATATATTGGTATGTGATATATCAGTCTTTACTTGGAAGTTTACTATCGTGTCCTAGAAATAACCATAACTGCAATTATCGATAAGAAGTTAACGTGGCACATTCATTATATTGTATAGATTAGTGTGCTAGTGGTTGTGTGGTATTTTCTAAACAGATGGTGTATTGTTTTTCTCGGCCCCCTATTCCCAATCCTCAGACACTGGTCTCGATAATTATTCCTGCATTTTTAATGGATTTACTCTGATGTTTGGTATGTTTTACTTCGTGAAGGTGGATGATAGAGACATGCGATGGTTCTACACAGGCGATATTGGGCAGTTTCACGTAGATGGATGTATTGAAATCATTGATCGCAAGAAAGATATTGTTAAGTTGCAGGCTGGAGAATATGTCTCGCTTGGCAAGGTATTGCTACAGATATCTCTTTAATCTAGAGCCATTAGAAGTGTTTCTCCAACGCATGATATTGAAGGTTGACTCTCATTTCTGTTTGGTAATTTGTTTGTATGTCTGATTCTTGATTCTGAATGTACTGCAGGTGGAGGCAGTGCTTGCAGGCTGTCCATACGTAGATAACGTCATGCTTCACGCTGACCCGTTCCACAGCAATTGTGTTGCACTTATAGTGGCAAACCAGGCTGCACTTGAAGGTTGGGCTAAGAAAGCCGGAGTCGATTACTCTGATTTTGCCGACTTGTGTTCGAAGCCAGAAACTTGCAAGGAAGTTCTCGCTTCAGTTGGCCAGGTCAGTAAACGTTTTGGTGAATTCAAGTTATTCATTTCCAGAATGTTGTCGGCAGTCATCCAACTATGAAATGTATGTTTCGTCATCAATTTGCATACCAATACTGTAAAACACGTCTGACTGTATTTCATAAATCTTCACATGGTTGCTTTTGATTGGCAGGTAGCGAAAAAGGGGAAACTGGAAAGGTTTGAGATCCCAACCAAGGTGAAGCTGCTATCTGATCCTTGGACTCCTGAAAGTGGTCTGGTTACCGCTGCAATGAAGCTCAAACGTGAGGCCGTCAGGAAGGCTTTCACAGACGACTTGAAGGCTTTGTACTCATGAATGAGAACAGATAATTCAGGGCTTTGTCTTGACCAGAAGAATCTGGCACTTGGACCTGTCACGTTGTAGAAAAGTGTCTAAAATTGTGGAAACTGGTATATCTCTCTTTCAGCATTTGAGAAGTTGAATAATCAGTAACGGATGCTGTAATTACTCATTGTGCTCTGTAACTGGAGCTCCTCTTTTGAAGGCAGTTGAGCATTGTTTAGTTTGAGATCTATGAATGTAGTTTTTCATATAGATAAGTGGTTTTGGGTTCGTATGTATGTAATTTTGGAACGAGTTATGTTTTGTTCATTCGAGCTTTTAACAAGCTTTTTGAAAGTATCACTCATGAATATGTCATGTTAATTTTTGATACTGAAATATGCTCACCTGCAATGTGCTCATTATTAAATTGCTTTGACCAGAAATCGCCATTTCGATTTATGCAACCTCTTGGCTGGGGATCTAGTTCTGAAAAATACTCATAGATTCGGTTAACAAAAAATATGTTTGGAATGAAAACATCGCATTCCTCTCATGTAGACATAGTTCTAATTAGATATTGGTATCCAATTTGGATAGGCAAATGCCTAAGGTACACCATCTTATATATTATTGAGGATTAAATACTTGGATCTTCATACATTATGCAATAACATGGTTGAGGTGGCTCTCATCAATAATCCCCATCAATTTATGCCAAGATCTGACTTAGCCGAATGAAGTATATCAAACTTCAATGAAACTCACAAAAGGTAGAAATTGAAACTACAATTTCTCATTCACCAACTAAAAACTTCTCTCGCGATGGGCAACATCATTTTGCAAGCCATTGAATTTGATTCTAACTCACTGGTCATTGACACCCACTATTGAAGCTATCACAGCTCCAGAACGCACCCACACATGAAGTCATGGAGCACCATAAAAAACGTCCTCAACATATATCATCACAGAAACAAATTAACGCCCATGCCTGGCAGAAGAACAACGTTCTGTAACTTCTACCTTTGATAACACTCTCTAGTTTCAAACTTCATGATTAATCTCCTCTCATTCATGAGAGCTCTCAGCTCACATGGACGTTTAATCTTTGAATGGAGATATGCACATGATCAACGACCTGAAAAGATTTCGGAGGAAGCCACAAAGGAAGTCTGCAAGTTGGCAGGCTCACCTTGGGAAACGCCGGACGACGGCGCAGTGCTAGATTGCGATGAGCCTCGCCCAGCTTCTTGAACATAGACCACACTGGACAGAGAGCTAGTGATGTCTGTGGAGGGGATCATGGCCAAGTGGGAGAATCCTGGTTTGGAGTAATGTGCATGCGGCTTGCAGACTGGCAGAGGAGGCATCGACATCTCCATGTTCTCGCTGGACTGCAGCAACTGGGCCACCAGGCGCGTGGGTGGTCGGTCCTCAGGATTCGGGTTGCAGCACAGGAGGCCCAAGTGCAGGAGGTTCGTGATCAGCTTCATGTCTTCCATTGCTGCAGCGTCTGGGGCGTGCATGAGGATGTGTGACTCGTTGTCTAGTTCACCGAATGGTATCGACTTGGGGTGTGCGTTGGAGTTTAGTGGGAAGGTACCGAGTCTAGAGTCGGCGATTCGGAGAATGTAGCCGGCTTCATGTGCGCGCCAGACTCTGTCTACTAGCACGCCTTCTCCTCGTTCGATGACAGTCATGTCTAGCGGCCGCGTCCCGCACATCACTTCGAGGATTAGGACGCCGAAGCTGTAGACGTCTGATTCCTTGGTGGCTTTGCCTGTATGTGGCATCTCCGGGGCCATGTAGCCCAAAGTTCCGGCCATCATGGTGGTCTTCTCCATCTTGCGGTGGTCGATCAGACGGGCGAGCCCGAAGTCTCCTAGGTATGCATTCAGCTCTCCGTTGAGCAGGACGTTGCTGGACTTGATGTCGCGATGGAGGACACATTGGGCGCACTCTTCGTGTAAGTATGAGAGCGCTGCGGCTACCCCGCTGAGAACAGAGTGCCGCAAGGTTAGAGGAAAAGTCGCCAGCTCTTTTCTGTGATAGAGCCACTCGTCTAGGCTGCCGTTGCTCATGTAGTCGTACACGAGAAACAGCTGCTCTTCCTCCTGGCACCATCCTCGGAGCTGGACTAAGTTCCGGTGCCGGATTTGGCTCAGGCTCGCTGCTTCCGCTTGGAAGCTCTCTTCTCCGTGCTTGCTCTCATGTCTCATCCGCTTCACCGCCACCAGCGCTCCCGAAGGTAGAGTGCCCTTGTACACGGCTCCGAATCCACCACTTCCAAGTAGCTCACTTTTGCTGAAGTTTTTGGTTGCCTTGCAGAGCTCTCTGTGGGTGAACGCACGCGGCACAAGGTTCTGGTCTACGAGACTAAACTTATCCTGTTGCGCGGGTGATCTTCTGATCCGGTACCTTGCAATGCAAAAACATAGACCCAGCAACGCTAAAATAGCGCCAACTACCACCCCAACAATAATACCCACCGTTCTACCAGTTGCCGACTTAGGAGTAGGGTTTGGTAGGGGATCCGGAGGGGGGACAGCAATTGCCTCTGGCATACCGGAGGTTGCGAACTTCCAAGATTGAATCTGGTGAACCTCACTCATAGCGCCGGTACTTGCACTGAAGCCAACGTACATGTAGTCGTCCACAAGGTCGGCCAATGGAACGGCCAAGCTGGGTAGGGAAGCATTGATTATTGGTGTTGTCGGTTTCGGGACGTTGTTGTAGGAGGACCCGTTAGCTAAGAACACTTGAAGCTTCTGTGAACCGCTGTCATAATCAATCCAAGCAGTGAAATAGCCACCGTTGCAAAGATATGTACAGTTCCTGAGGGTGCCTCCACAGAGGTTATACGACCATGTTGACGCCATGCTGTTGATGTCAACACCTACATGGTTGTTGCTCGTGTCGTTGTATGGCGCGTTTTGAAAGGTGTCGAACTCAACTGCAAATAGACGGTTGGAAGCCATGCCATTGTTCTCTTCCCTAATGAGGCACAATGATCCTCCTGTGCTCTCGTCCGTGAAATTGCTGTTTCTGGTGAATGTGAAAGCCATCCCATCTCCGTGTAGGAATCCGTCGGCATTTACCCAGTAGTTTAAGCCAGTGATCTGGAATGTGAAGGTGGTGTTGAAAGAAGCAACTGCACCAGACGAGCTGTCTTTCATCCTCACTCTGTCTTTGTACAGCAGCCTTCCACAACTCTTGGTTGATAACGATGAGCCCCTGGAGTTCAGCAGGAAGGAAGAGTTGGCCGTGTAAAGTTGCACATCGTCAACCATGAAGAAACTGTCCTGATCTGCCGAGGTGAAGTATGGAAAGCTGAAGTTGGTATTTTGGGCTTGAACAAGAACAGTGCCGACAATAATCTGGAGTACAACTAGAAGCAGAACAGTTAGTGCAAGATTGTTTGAAGCCATTGTCCTGGAATTGATAGCAAGAAGCACTAATTTATCTCTCGCCTATGGCTGTATCTATGGCTCTGTATGAAGAACATAAATGGCACTAAACCCAAGCTCCGACGCCCAAAAACTACCCTGCTCTTCCTCATCACTCGGTTGACTCTGCCACTGTCATACGTAAAGGCTACATGCTGTGATCCGTTGTCATTCAATCCATTACCGTCTCCATGCTAAGCTAACAAACTAGTCATTCATGAACCAGATTCTAACATAGTCTGGGATGTTTGCGCAGCCACTGTATGAAGAAGCTGCTCCACGCAAGGTGAACCTGCATCACCATAAACCATGATCATGTGTTCGGAACAGCCTCCGACGCAGGGAGTGGGCATCGACAGAAACTTTGATCAACAGCGTAAAATAGACGCGACTACTCCAAGGCAATATTCAAACCGTAGTGCTATGAGAACAGGACGACTCAACTCCCACTCAACTACTGTACTTCGATCTCTAAGCAAGATTTCCTATTACGTCAAGGATAAGGAAACATCGATAGAAGTTTTTAATCGATCAAGCGTCCTAGTGAGGCAACCAAGCACCATGGCTGGTAAGTAGATTTCGATAAGTTGGTGGTAGTCGGAGAATCGGAGCCTGAGTTCGATGCAACTTGGCTCAATCCACCAAAGTCATTCCTTCATTGAAATTATCGGCCCCCGAAGAAAAATAGCGAAGGTACTGTCAGAATGAATAAACAACTCATTAAATTTACCGACTAAGGGGCCTGGTGAGCAGTACATAGGTCACTATCTGTCACTCACATATCCACCGGGCTGTGGCTGACAGCCAGCTTGTTGGTGCTGCTGAACAGTGTTGTTTATCTCTTTGAAGTTGGCGAGGTGGCGATAATTATTGAAGGCTGGTGGTTTTTTTTGCAATTCGGTTCCAGACACAATTGCACTCTCTGCATTTTTGTAATAGACAGTGACTCCTAATAAAGAAAATGAAGAATTATGTCCCCTGACCTTCGGCCTTGAGATTTACGAGACGTTTGACAGAGGTAGGGCGCAGCTTAGGCAAATATTATCACAACCACTGCGCAGTTGGGCAGCGGTTATCTGAACTTACAATCTGTGGTGGCGGAATCATGGCATGTCTAGTGCTAACTCACAGAAGTACTTATGCATTTACTTTCTTCATGATCCACCCAAAAGTCATCTGCCATGGAAATTCTGCATGCAACCTCATTGGGTAGAAAGTTACAAATAGGGTTGCCTACCTAACCCCATTTGCGCAGGTGATACTGGAAATGGAAGCGGCGCAAAGTCCTATCAATACTCCATTTTTTTACTAGGATGCGAATTTGGTGGCTACTGACTTCCAAGTTCCCCAGATGACCTGCCCCACTGTCTGCACGTTGATAAGGAAGGGGGCTCAAAGCCGGGATGGTCCGTTTACCAAGGGAACCAAAGATCACCTAAAACACGGGTGCACAAAGTTCAAACTCTTCCCTCTGAACATAACTTAGTAGTTTTCTGGTCTTCGAAATGATTTTATAATCGTCTTCAACTAAAAAATGCATTAAAAATGCAAGTATAACTGTTTATACCAGCTCAGTGTTCAAATTGAGAAATCTCTCAGTTCACTTTTCCTGGGAGTTAAGATTTCTACAGTAGAAGTCTGTACAAGTCTGTCCAAGAAGCCAAAAATTTTGAGGCTTGGACAATGCTGTGAACATTGACATCAACAGAAGATTCTTACAGTTGAACAGTCCATGGTTGCTAATTTCAGACGATACAAAAGATTTTGAGAATTATGATTTGAAGCATCAAAGGATGGTGAACCGAAATCACATTTTATCGTAACATTCAACTTCAGCGAAACTGCACCTTGTCTCACTGTAGCAAGAGATCCTCTTTTGTAACAAATCGACGTGAGGCAAGTATACACAAGCTCTTACATGTCAACAATTCTATTCTAGACAGTGTTGCTGCATTTAGGGCTCATCATCAATTAATTTTGCGAATGAATCCAACGTGGAAGGAAGCAGGGAGATTGATTTTAAGGAGTGTTTGCCATTTTGGAAGAATGTTATGATGTTTGAAGCCCACATTTAACTTAATGCCAGAGCGCTCATCACTGATATTGTACATGATCTGGTCTACACGTATCAGGCTAAGTAGCCATTCCTGGGGCATTTTTCCATGTAACTGGTGCCTTGCAATTCCCAGAGTGTAGAGACATATCTCTACAAGCCTTGGCCCTGACCACCTCAGAGGTCTCTTTAGCTACTGAGTGCAGTCATGGCAACAGGGCTTCAGAATAGTTTACCACGGCTAGCGAGTGCCTATCTTTCCCAGGGCTAGTTACTAACAAAGTAGTTTGCCAGGAAACGAAGAACAAGCAGGGTCTCAATTTCCTAGGTTGTTTAACAGATTCGAGACTGATTCGAGACTTATCAGTGAATTGGTAAGAGCTACACTTCCAATGCTCTCAACGCAGCTGTCTTCCTTACGTTTGTATGCTCCAAACCCTGATAAGACCAATTTCAAATAATGTTTGCTATTATGGCGGTACTATTCTCAAATACGTAATTTTCAGGAATCTTTCTCAGGGTGTGCTTGAGGTTTCATCATTCGCTGATACTCTAGTCGAAGCTCCTCTAATCTCCTGGAAACCTGTAAAAACACTCTGAGTTAACAATAAGCAACCGAACAACTTGAATAGATACGTTCATGAAACAAACACAAGAAAAACTTTGAGAGTGTGGACAAAAACCGTCTATATCTGTTTAGAGAAACTTCAGTGTGAAATGCATCAACCTTGACATTGTAAGCTAATGGCAGGAGGACATCTGGTTGCAAAGCTTCTTCTGGAAAGTTACGGAGTGCATGGACTAGCTTTTCAAACGGCAGCTTGACCTGCAAATGGCCACGGAGGTAACATTGTTAGCAGTAGTAGAGGATCAAGGTGTAATGCAGCACGCCTCCACGACAGCAAGGTGCTGGATATAACCAATTTAAAACTTCGATCGCTAGTTTAGCAGAAAGAAGAAGACTTTAGCAACCTGTGCGCTTTTCTGCTACTCCAATAATCTAAAAGTGTATCACTCCCACTTCAAATTCAGCCCTCTATCCATTCTCGAAGCTGCTCTCTCCATCCACTCTGATCACAACTATAACTTTAGTATATGTTTGGCAATTACCAACGTGTTGGATACGACCATACTCTAAGTTACATGCTTACCAGATCGTCCTGACAATATTGGAGCAGAGCAATCCCGAGTCTGAAGACAATCTTAACTCCCTGCAAAATAGCACTTGGACATTGAGATCAGATCAAATCACGACAGATGAGTGACCGGGACATAACGAAACCATTAGTTGTGATGGTTGTCAAGTATTATTGCAATGAATTTTTTAAGGAATTCTATAAATGAACTCGAATAAAGATTGCACAAATGGACATTGATGCTAAGTAGGGAGGAGGGAATGAAAGAGAACCTCATATAGGAACACATCCCAAATCCGCAGGGCTAGCGAGAAAGGGAAAGAATAAGAGAAGACGGTGATGAACCACTGACTAGCATACATGCTTGGATTTATCATCTCCTCTTCGAAATGGGCTCCCACTTTCGGCACGAGCTCTTTGACCAACCTCTCGAATTGAAAAAGGTACTGCTGAACCAGGGGGAGGCCAACCTGAGAAAGAAGGCAATTAGTCTTAATCATAAATGCGCACTGATATTCTGTGGAATTGCTTCATGGGAATGTTATGGTCCTGAATCCCGAGGACAAGTACATACTTCATAACTGAAATTAGATTATGACGTTGAATCCACAGGTTAATTACATTACTACTAGAATAATTAGAAAATGGTCGGTCCTATGATAGATGGTCTTACCAAGTAAAGTCCTTCCATAGGTGCATGAACTGCACCTTTGAGCAGGGCAACTAGTAGCCAAAAGGCATCTTCCTCACTCATATAAAGCAACAGCAACCCTGCTAAGAATCCCATTCCCTGCAAACAAACACATGAATTTATGAAATACCTTCAAGCCCACAACAAGTAACTGACAGAACATACAAAGACTGGAGGGTTCCTGCTCAAACAGCAGGTATCTGAGCATCGATTTAATAGGCAGATGCAAAATTAATTGGAGATTTCTGAGCACCATCAAAAAATAAAATAACAAAAAATAAAAAATAAAAATCTCTGAGATGAGCTCACTGCAATATCCTCCCTTAGGGTTTGCCAGACGCTCCTGCCACCACACTTACCTCAGAAGCATGACGGTAAGAGTTGACGACGAAATTAGGGTAAAGCTAAGGAACTTTACCTGCACATAACCCACATCTCGGTCATAAACTGAGTAAGCCTTGAGGATATTGTAGAGAGCCCGTTGTCCAGGCCCATGCCTCTGCTGGAAGAACACATGAGATGGAAATGTCCGCGAGATGTCCCTTATAATATCTAGCTCCGCAGCAGATGTTTCATAAAGCACCAATTGCTGCAAATCCAAAAGACGGTTACTATCAGCAAGCCTCTCATTGTCCGGCAGCGTCCTCCTCAATCTTCCTCCATCAAAATCACCTCTAAATTCCAGAATCATAAACCAAAAGACAAACCTAAACCCCACTGCTCGTCATCCTTGTACATTGACGCCAGCAAATTGTAATAAAAGCTGCCAACAACAACATAAATGGTAACAAATAAAACCTCATAAACCCCTTGATTCATCAACAGCAAATCACGACTGCCCGATGTAAGCTGCCACACAAGCCCTCGCAGGCAATCCGGGACGCCCTTGCGTATCCGCCGCTTCACAACCTGTGGATTCCTCCGCACGTAGTGCTTCCAATCTGCGCCACCGACTCCAATCATCTTGCGCCATTTCCGCAACCTCCCCTCCTCCCTGACCACCACAATCGCCATCTACATTCCTTTAGAGAACACCCTCCCCACTAACCCAAGCCAGAAAGAAAGAATCGAACAACGCTCGCAAGAAAGCCCTTCATCGCAGAAACAAAACAAACCTTTCCCGTTCACTTTGCACCCTGCCTTTGGTGGATGCAGACGCAGGAGACGTCGGCGAAGACTTCAAACCGAATCTATCAACAGGACGCAGCGGCGGAACAGACCCAAGCTTCGAGTCTAGCTCATCACCCTCACTCGATGGCCGCTTCTCACCATCACCACGAGGACTCTCCATCGTCATCCCCGTCTCCTTCCACTCAATCACTCACTCACACCATCTCCACATCCTCCTGCCATACCATACCATACCAGCTCATAACCTCCATCATGCAACCATCCACCATCTCAAGTCCAACATCACACAACACAAACCCTCGATCGAAAATTCACTACTCACGAATCCATCGCATACATACCTTTCGTCTCGCCCACGTCACATCTGATGTCGAGGAAGATGCTGATCGATCATCTAAGTTAGCATAAAAAACACTCCATCAAACGATGCTAGTTGTGCGATGATGTTCGATTCTGTGATCGATCATAACGAGAAACAGTTGAGCAAATCTAGAAGAATTTAGTTTTCGAGAACTCGTGATTGTGAATTGCAGATGGCTACAGTGGCTAAGTTAGGTCAAGAAACGCAGCTCCATCTGTGTGATGTGTTGTGTCTGCAACCGAGGTTTCGAAACGAGATGGAGAGGATGGCGACGGAAGTTAGGAGGCTGAAACTAGCTTAAATTATATGGTTCGATGGTCCCAAGGTAGCTATTTTACACAAGATTCGATCTGTTTTGGCATCCAGAGTGAAGTTGATGAAGTTCAATCTTACCAAGGATTTACAAATTCACTTGCTAACTCTGGGGTCTCACATCTTTCAGGATGATTCTGTTTCATATCCAGCTGAGCTTTGGGTCTGAGAGGTTTGGAACTCTGTTATGTATCATTGCACCACTGTTGTAATTAAGATGGGAGTTCCCCTAGACTTAGCTCATTTCTAACCCTAATTCTGTGGCCTTCTCTATATCTTTCTTGGAGTTTTCTTCCAATTAGATTATGAGTCAAGTTACTTTTGACTTGTAAATGGAGTAACTTGTTGTTTTCACCCCGGACATCCCTTTAAGCTCCTAAAGGACAATCTTGCACATTTGGGCTTTTTTAGGATTTGGGTATGTGCTTGTGACTTTAAATTTAGTCGAGATTTTTTGAAACTTTTTCTGAATGTTTGCCGTAACAAGGACTTTGAGGGAATTTAATTATTTTTTACATTTCAAACAAAAAATTAGAGCAATTTTGCATGAGAGTGTTAATAAAGATTGTAAATTTTTGAATAACAATACTTTTTAGCATATATCTTTGAACATCCAATGAATAAAAATGTTTTAAATTCTTAGATCTTTTAAGCAATGACGTGTATTTAGATGCAATTTGATTGTTAATTATGACGGGTGGTATAGAATACTCAATCAAATATTTAATGCATCAAATGTCATTACTTTCCTTCGTCTTAGTAAAAATTTTGAAGTAAAGATGGATATAATTATCAAATTGATCATGTATACTAAAATCCACATGATTTCTATTTAAAATAAATAAATCTAAAAGACTTGGCAAGTTAAGAACAATTAATAGAGTCTATGGAGGTTGAATTATCTATTAATAAGAAATAACTATTTGTCAAAATTAAGTTTTAAGGCAAAAAAATTAAGTTGACTTTTCTGGTTATATAAAGTTATATACAAATTTGTCATGATTTAAAATATGGTGGGTTTTAATAGAGGGCTAAATGGCATTAGGGCGAGTATATGGCTTATTTATTAGATCATATAGATGCTTTAAAGTGCTTCTTGCTTATTCAACTAACTATATGTATCTTTGGAGGTCGTTAGTGCTTTAAAGTGCTTTATATTTTTTTTTTACCCTTATCCAACCACCGCCCACTAACTATCATTGCTATTTTTTTGCATTTGGCTTAGAGCCACAAGAAATATACTTCAATTTACTTTGTATCAAAAAAATTGATAGAAACTAATTTTCATTTCAGGTAGCAAAAAATTATCCACTTACACATATAAACATTGATTCTTAATAATATCTTGATGAAAGCTGGCAATAATAACTAATAAACGTTGTCAAACAAAGCCAAAATTTGACTTTTGAAATTGAAAAAAGCTTGATGAATTCTAATAGCCAAAAAAAGTTCAATTGACCACCATGGCAACATTGACAAAAGTCTTGATACTTTATAAAATTGACATGTTTTTTTTGGAATATGATAAAAAAAATCAATGGATTTTTGCTACTTCTAAAATTTAATTTTGACAAATAGTTATTTCTTATCAAGACATTGTTGTCTTGGAAATGCATTGTAACGTATACATATTGGCTAACCATTTACCAAACCTGTCAAATATTTATTTGGTCCTAGTGTGGGAAGACTTTGTTGAAAAATGTATAATTGTCATGTAAAGCCTCACCAACCTTCATTGGTCCTAGTGTTGGCAGACTTTGTTGAAAAACGTATAATTGTCCTATAATGCCTCTATCAACCTCCATGTAGTCTCAATGTTGGCAACCTTTGTTGAAAAAGTATAATTGTATTGTAAAACCCCTACCAACCTTCATTGATCATGGTGACTTTGTTGAAAAACATATTGTACCTTAAAGCCTTGACCAAACTTTTGTTGTAAAGTTGACAAGTGGCATGGTTGAGTCCTTTGATTGACAATACATGCATTGAATCTATAATGCATATAAGCTCGCCACTTCTTCTAAGGCTCACCACTTCTCCATCGTCCTACTTCTTCCACTCTTTCATACCATGCATCGTTACTCACAGTTAGAATATGATCTCAAGCCAAATTATATGTTCATTCTTATAATTCTTAAATGACTAAAGTTGATCATTTTTTGAATCTCATAGTGCGAATATGAAGAATCAGTAGCAGTTAATTTTTTCAATTTCTAGCCCTATGCATGATAATTGTAAAAGATAGAGTCTGTAAAAATCAAATTTTGGAAGATACTTTCTTATATTTACATACTTCTCTCCTTTCAATTTTACTTATTAAGTTATTTGAGATCTTACACATTATGACTGGAACCGGCGCTTGAGTCTAATATTTGAAAGACACATGTGGTTTTGAAATTGAAAGCTGTTCCAGTGATGATGTGTGATTCCAAAATTTATGAACATATTTCATGTGAAGATCATAAATGTTAAAGGTGCAATAGTGATCCTCTCAATCATGTGCTACTTCATGCGTTCAATCCAGTGCCAAAGAAGATATTTAAAGCAATGGGCAAGAAGTAGTTGGACACTGAACAAGGTTTACCTATACTGCCAGTACTAGCTTTTCTTTCTATTTAGTAAATGTCTTTGAATTCATGGGTTCTATATCGTTGGAAAGAAAACTACTCTGTTGGTTTGTTATTGCACCTCTACTCCTTTTGCAAATATAGTTCATGTTGGAATATGATGTCATTCTACTTGTAGCAAACGTGACGTTTTTGACTGGCTGAAAATCCAAAAGAGTACCACTTTTTCTTATTTATTGTGTTGCTCATCATTCATCAAATTCTACAATGGTTTAAATAGGAATTAAAGCGTCTAGTTTTTTTACCAATATTTGGTGTATACTTGGAAAATTGCATAGTATTAGTATATAGAGGACGTTATAATAAAGTGAATGTAAAATTCTCTAAAGCATACCATTGTGATTCAAATCACTCTCTATATGTAGAGGAGCTTTAGTCTAGTTAGTCAGCTTCTAAGAATTCAATAGATGACCAAACCACAATGCGAGTAATTACTCCAAATTGGCCACTACATTAAAATGTGTCTTAGAGCATCTCTACTCTTTCACTCCAACGACGGAGGGATGGTAGGAGGCTAACCCTTAAACGTCAGACCCAGCCTCAGGGGCTGGGTTTTTTTTGGAGAGAATCTTGCTCATAACTTACACTCCATTATACCAAATTGGATTTTTAGAATGTCAAACTGAGCACCTTAAAGAGATCTATACTTTCTTAGAATAGAGCTCAAGCAAATTAAAAATAGGATAATGCTTAAAATGGAGTTTAAAAGAGATTTTGGGAGTGGTATCAAGAAAGCATATGACATTTAAGGGTTAAAAGGGGATTGATTGTCAGCCCAACCTCAATCCTTCCAAGTGATCCAACAAACCTTACCCCCTCCCCCTTCCTCTAACGGGTAGAAAATTGGTGCTACTACACCAAAGCAATACTCTTGGACCTAATTGACGTGCATTTCGGAGTTTGTGCAAAATATTGATTGTTACCTCTACAGCGGTTTCTAAGGTTTTAAATAGATAAGTAGCCATGGTTTTTAAAGCTATAGCATAATAGTTGGAAGGTAGATGGCTTTGCAAGCAATTTAAGCATTGTTCATTGTGGCAGAAGGCAAGTTTTGACTGCTATAATTATCATAAGCCAATGTACCATATGCCTTATAATAATTGTCTCATATCACTCATATCAAATAATCTAAATTTCCTTGTTTCTAACTATGTACAATTGCCTAGAATTCTCAACTGGGCACAATTTCATGGATTTCACTATTGGGTATTGTCCACCCAAGTAAGGAAAGACCATAAGATAGAGGATTGTATTCCCGACCGAATTTCACGTTTGCATACTTAGACTTGTGAAAGATTTTTTTAATATTTTTGGATGCTCCGCAAAGCTATTGCAAAGACATCCCTCCAAAAAATTAAATTTTTGAGCATTTCTACAATTTTCTATGAATTTTTGAGTCTGAAGGCATAGAGTGACCATTGACCATTCACTAGAGTCCTACATTCATGAGCAGTTGGATTCTGAAAATAAAACGCTTTGGCACCAATGAGAACCAATCATAAACTGCCACTTTTCCTAAGTATGGACGTAATTAGAACCCTCTTGGACACTTTCTCAAGTAAGGCTGGTTCGTTCCTGACACCCCTTCCCTAATCAGTAGGGGTCGGGATTGCAACCCACTCGGGAATACAACCCTCTACCTTAGTGTAGGTCACGGTTATGCACTCCAATGGGGGATTATAATCCAATTGGAAACATCATCCGCTCCCTGCGTAATACATACATGAGACAAAGTATTGGACATCGTGTTGGGTATTCATAAAACATGGAATTTTTGTGCTATGCAATAAGAATCTCATTGCACACAGTAATGTGTCAATAATCCATTCAGGCCATGCAGCCCTTGTAAAAGATGCACCAACCAGATTTTGCTTGCGTCAAATAACACCACAATTCACCACAATTCATTGCTAAGCCAGACTCTAATTCACCTTTGGCCAAGGCCAAGAAAAGTATCATAAGGGGATACCAGATCAAATAGCACATGGAAAACTCAGATCCTATTGTTTCATTACTGAGCCCATTCAACAATAGCAGTTAACAACATATTTTTTGGAGTACACCATGGTGACTACATCCTCTTTGGGTGACTCCTAGATGTACTTATGGATCCTCAGACACCACCTTTCCAGTAGTGTAAGATGACTCCTCCATCGTGGAATAACAAATGAAGAGGTGGTGGAATAACAAACGAAGAGGTGGTATGAAGAGAGGAGACATCGTTGCCTTGAAGCAGAGTAGAAAACATGAATTGTTGAGGTCAAATGAAAAGAGGTTTTTTGTCTAGATAATTATTAAATTGTGACTCATTTGCTACTTCATCAACATACATCAACAATCTTTCTTAAAATTTGAAATGCATTCAAAAGAATTTGTCCATCCTCCTAATTCTTGAATTTATTTCCACACTCCCTTTGGCAAGAATGATGGGATTTGGATATCAAATCCACAACATCTAACGTGCTGTAAGCAGTAGCAAACATTGATGCCCAATGGGACAAACCATTTCACAACAATGACAATCACTCTCCACTGCAGAGTACTCAAAACAGAGTCCACAACTTCATCCGCATTACATTCTCCAAGCCAGCCATAGCAGCACACAAGACTTGTAAACAGAATGACAGAAAATCACCTTCACTCAACCAGAATCACCTCACTCAATTCACAGAGCATTGCATATCACTTGATCTTCAAAACAATGTCAACAAGCTAGCAACTTGCTCGAAATATTACCATCATTACTCAGCATCTCCATAATGTTTGCACCAAAGAGAAATCTATACTGGAACACCATAGCAGGTTTGGCACCCAATGAATAAATATTTATATATATTTTTAAAAAATAAGGTTTGCTTATCAAAAACTGAGTTTTTCAATTTTTGGTTTTCGGAAAAAAGAATAAAAATAAAAAAATCAGTAAAAATGAAATAATACAAATTAACAACTTAGAAATAAATGACTTAAAAATAACCAAATAATTATATTTTAGTTGTTTTATCTTCATGATTTTCTAATTTTTTTCTCTTTTACTTTTGGAATCATCGAACCACCCTAAATGAACATCAAACAAATAACAAGAAATGGACACAACGGATATGCTGGAAAATCTTATATTATATATATGTGTGGAAATACAAATTAGGTCGACACTCCTTAAATGTTGAATCCGTGACAGGCTCTTTCAGACCTGTACAAACAATCAAGTTGTTCGACTAACATAGCTGCCTACAGTTTCCAGAGTTTTTGGGCAAACTTGCTATGGTACTACGGTACCCAGCCTCCATTGCATCCAAACGAGAATTCCTCAAGGAGCTGAGCGGCAACTGTAAGAACTACTCCCCCTTAGCAGTCCTCTCATTACAAAATTGAAATCCTTCAGCTTAGAAGCTACAACCATAGCATACTCCGAACTACTCAACAAGATTCTAACAGACAGCACTCCTTCAGTTTTTGGGTAGCCCCCTAGATTTGCTCACTGTCCCTACCAACACACCCTTCTAAAATCTCACACAAAATCAAACACAAACGTTCTCCCCTAAACACCCTCACTGTTCACCAGAACAGGATTTTGATCACATCCTCCAAAATCTATCACAAAATTACCAACATCCTAGATCTGCATTCTGGATGAATGTATGAGCCAAGTCATGATCCACGTGGGACATGGCATTGGTCCTCCGAAGGCACTGATTACTCGTTTCCATCTCTACTCTCATCATCTTCCGTGCTGCTTCTCCCACTCTTACTCTCTTTTGGCCGACCTAAACCAGGCTCCATCGCCATCTCCTTCACCCTCTCCGAGGCACCGCCTTCGCTGCTTCCATCAGGTCGCCGTTTCTCACTCCGCTTCCACTCTGATCTCCTGTTCTTCGATTCGCCTCGCTGGTTTGTCTGCTACTCTTTTCCATTTTTGATTTCAGTTGAATCTGTCAATGTGGACATGGTCAATGTGGGATTGGTTGTGCTCTGTTTCAAACCCTAGCTTCGAGGATGGTTTAGTTGCTATGGTGGTTTGTGGGGTTCTTCTGTGAGGAGTGTGAGGGTTGGATGTTTTGGTGAAGTGTGTGTAGGGTTTTGCAGGTTCGATTGATTGCGTGGAGGTTTTGATTGAGCACTGAGGGGTGTGTTTTGGGGGAGCTTGGGCTGGTGGAAGAGGAGGATTTTGGGTTGCGTGACGGTGGATTGAATCGGTCAGTGGGAGCTTTTTCCAGGGGAGATTTATGGTTGCGGAGGCTGGTGCAGGGGGGGAGAGTTGATATTGGGCGTGTGGAGGGGCTTGGAGTTTGGGAATTTTTTGGATCGAGAAGGGGATTTGCGAAGTGGGGTAGGTTGTGGGTTGTCACGATGGACAGGGAGCCGGATGAGATGAGGAGTTTAGGGGTGGTGGGAATCTGCAAGGAGGCTTATAACATCTTGCACCTGCACTTGCGGCTCTTCCTGTCCTTGGCGCTCACCCTGGTGCTGCCCTTGGGGGTGATCATTTTTCTTCACGGATTCGTGGCCGACCCCTTGGTGAATAAGATTAACCGGAATGAAGAGGAGCTGACGCATGAGATGGCGGGCTCTCCAGCTGCAGCGAAAACGCACAGCCGTTTGGATGCTGAGAATTTTGGGCTTATGATATTTGTGCTGACCTACTTCATATTTGTGCTCGCTTTCTCGCTCCTCTCAACGGCGGCCATTGTGTACACTGTGGCTAGCATTTACACAGCCAAAGGGTTGTCGTATGTGAAGGTGCTGAGTGTGGTCCCCAAGGTTTGGAAGCGCTTGTTTATGACCTTCTTTTGGGCTCATGTGCTAATATTCTTGTACAACTTCGCATTCATCATGATCCTCTTCTTCCTCTTACTCCTACAATTCAGCACCGGCTGGAATTTTGGGATCCTTGCTGTACCGGTGATCATCGTATTCTCCTGTCTGGCGGTCTACATCTACCTGGTGTGGCATCTCGCAAGTGTCGTTTCGGTTCTAGAGGACAGCTATGGCATTGCCGCCCTGAGAAAGAGTTCGGAACTCATCAAGGGCAAGCGGTGGGTTGGATGCGCCGTGTTCGCCATCTATACGGTTTTCACCTCTGTGGTGCTGGCCACGTACAACGTCCTCGTGAGGGATCCGAACCACATGCAAAGCGTTTTCGGGCGGGTCGTCATTGGGTTGTTCCTTTTGTTGCTGTGGACAGCATTTACATTGATTGGGATCTTGGTCCAAACCGTTGTGTACTTTGTGTGTAAGTCTTATCACCAGGAGAGCATCGACCGGTACGCGCTTTCTGAGCACTTGGATGGCTACTTGGGAGAGTACATGCCACTTAAGGGTCCTGTCTCTCTGGAAGCATTAGAAGCTGAGCTAGAAGATCCGTCCGAGAATGGGCGTCAGTTAGTTGTCCGGTAGATTAGGTGGGTATTATATTAGATACAGTAGCAGGATTAGATCGAGATTGAATTAAGAATTTGATGAGATGGATAACGAGTACTAAGAAAGCTGGTTAATGTGCTCTATTAGCCTCTTGTAGGTTGAAATGTAGATTGGGCTGATTTGTAAATGTGAGACAGATTTTTTTCAAATGAAATTGATAAGGGAAGCTCTGCGTACAGCAGTACCCTTTTCATGTCGCACCTTATTTGTGTTGACTTTGCTTTCCCTATTCTGAAGTTGTGGAACGCAATTGCCTGAGGATCCTTTCTATAGTTCTTATTCAATATACGGTATGGGAGAAAACAGGCCGAGGAAAGGAAGAAATTGAAAGATACCTTGTGCAAACATCTGAACTGTGTAATTTCTTCATGTGTCTACTTTCGATCATAACTCTAGTTCCACTAATTTTATCATCTCAATTTCCTTGAGAGCAAATCAAGTCTTCAATAAAAATACATGGTAGTATGAGGTGGTGGCACAATGACATCGCACCTAAACGCAGGAATCATTAGTCTCAACACGTATGGACACCCTTGAGGCATAACTTCACAATCCAGCTGAAACAAATGAAATAGGAATTTGAAATGGTTCCCATGATGTTCGTATACAGGAGGAAAGAGAAGGCCTAATTCAAGTTTCCCTCAAGTCTTCTGACCATTACTATCATAATAAAAGAGTTCTGCAAGAGACTAGTGCCGGTGTAACATTGACGATGGTCAACATGATGATTACACTCTAGGTGCTTGGAATCGTCATATGGCAGAAACATTAGGAAGCCAAAAGACGTAGTAACAGAGGTTTTATAGAAATGTGGTTTTCCAAACAGCATCATCACCTTCCCCGCATCTCTGATGTACATCTTTTAACCTTTCTACAGACTTGCAGATTCCGCTGCATGTCCAATCGAAGGAGGCAACACAGGTGTTCCCTGCTTGAGCCTTCCACTCACAATCGGGAGGAGTCCCGCAGCACATGCTTCGATCATCAACGTGATCGACATCCAAGCCAATAATCCATGCACCCAACGACACATCTTCGTTTGCAAACCTGTGAAGAAGAGGCTGATTAACGTCGATGTAAGTTGCTAAGTCCTTCGAGATAGCATAAATCTGGCCAGTTGCATGCCGGAAATACTTGTTCCCTTCCTCCCCGAATTTCCAGTACTCGGGTTCATGGTACTTCACACCCTTCTGTGCCAGAACAGGTCCTGATTTCATACATCCAATGTACACACGAGGCTTCGAACGATGTCTGGCTAGTGTTATCCCAAGCATGGCGACGTTGACGTGCACATCATCATCAACCTTCACATAAAAATCTGCATCCCACTTCTTGACTGCTGTTGAAAAGTATATCTTAGTCTTCATGGAAAGCTCATGGTAACCTTCGACGTGATCCAGCCGCAAGAAATCTCCATGCTGAGCATCTTCTGCCTCAATGGCTCGATCGAGGATACCACCTGGAGTAGCACTGTGGCCAATAACAAACCGCATGACAATTCCTTTTTCTTCCTCTAGTTTCCGAAGCTTCGCTCCCTGAGGCATCCATGTTTCTCGTACAGAATCTCTCCTCTTGCGGCTGCTAAACGCCGTATTGATTCCTATTACAACGAAGGCTTTCTTCCGATTCTCAGGCTCCCCTGCTGCTGATTGACGAATAGCAACAGGCCGTGAATTACTTCTTGTAGTCTTCTTTTCTTGAGCAGCAACAAGCTCGATTTCTAAAGAAGATATAGTCTTGTCCAATGCTTGAATCACTTGATGAGTTCGAGATACTTCGTCCATGATGTCCTTCTGTGAGGACTGCCCGCTGCCTAGGTTGGACTTAGGCTCGCACTCTGCTGCTCTGATGACAGCACGGAGCTCCGGACCACTCCACATCCAATTTGTAAACAACAAGCCAAGAAAGAAACTCGCCGAGCAGAGAACACAAACACCCTGCCATTTTATATTACTACTACGTCCTAAACCTACGTTCCCCTTCATATGCATCGCTACCTCCTGCAAACGCTACAGAAGAAGATACGAAAATCTCTTCTTTGCTTCCCACATTATCATATCACTCCGTTCCAACCCCAGCTTGACAACAGCGCCTCTCACCGAGGGCCGAGTAACATTCAACCTTGCAAACCGTCCATACAACCAGTTCCTGAAAGAAGAAAAGTAGGGTTAACTCCAAGCGCACATAGGCAGACAAGAAAAAGACACCTACAAACACCAGAACTCGTAAAATCATTTCTATAACCATGCTTTAGAGCGGGACAGATATACCGTTACATGGATATTCATTCACAGCCACAAGAGCAGCTCTGTACCAAACTCAAAAGACCTTCAGATGCCAGGCTAAATGAAACAGTAAGACTCGATGCGATCCATCACGAATTGTTCTAAGCCGGGAAGGAATCAATGAAGGGGTGACTAAAAAGGGTACCACGAAGCAAAGCTCACCTCGATGCTGAATCCTAGACACTGTACATTTTTCCACAAGAAATGCCACACTGCCAATTCCCTGGAACGATCTGTTATTTCCTCCTCAGCCAACCATGAGTGTGGAGATCAAACAAACCCTCTTGATGATGAAATCAATTTGTCAACCACGCTGCGTTGTCATGTGTGTCAGAAACATAACCCGCGCGCATCTATAGAAAACCGCACGCGATGACGCCAGGGTGAAAACTGTAAACCACACAGTGATCATCAGTTCACAGTTTTTACTTCAAAAAGCAAAACCCACAGAGTCCTCCTAAATGCTATAATTATATCCAAACCCTAATTTCCTCCGCATTTCTCACAATCGCAAGTAAAAGAGAGTCACAAAACTTACAATTCTGCACTAACCCCCTCTCCATACAATCTCTCCATCACGCCTAACCGTCCCCCAAACGTCAACGCTCTGCTCCCAAAACACTTCAAAACCTCTCATTCCTGCCACCCTAATTCCGCATCACGGTCTCACAACACCCACCTCCCGCTGCTCCATTCAACCTCCTCACCACAATCATTCTTCTCCGTAATCCATTCTTCTCCACAATTCATCACCCCACACAATAACAAACAATGAACAACATCCATCTGCAAAAGTGAGAGATCACTCATACCCCAGAATGACGCTGAAAGCTTATCCTCCACAACTTCAAAACAAACTCGCGCCGATCGAGAGCTGATCCGCCTTCTGCAATTGGATCCACCACCCGCGTCGCTGCACCAACATCACACCACAGACCCTGTAACCTACCTCATTCCAAATCTGATACGTTCAATCCACCCCATGGCTCCAGCGCACTAATGACACCAACAACTAACCCACAAACACAAAACTCATCATAACACATCACAACTCATCACAAATCACAAATCACCACAACTCATTATATCAAACCCAAATGAAGCAATGGAAAATCAAGTTCATGGAACCCAAATCACGCTCTCTACCTCGGAATTCCTCACATCAAAAACCCTAGAGACATTTCCATGCACTTAGGGTTTGTCAAACGAACTGGCATTGTGGGGCTAACTTGTTACTGCGGTCAAGCACCCAGCTGCCCATCACGGTCACTACTTCACTCACACCAACATACCTCCTACCATGTAACGCTACCACTCGTATGATACAGTTAGACAATGCTAAACTGAAATTATTCGATATTGAGATCTACTTGATCTACTTGATCAG
Organism: Ceratodon purpureus; assembly: GCA_014871385.1. Lineage (NCBI taxonomy): Eukaryota > Viridiplantae > Streptophyta > Bryopsida > Pseudoditrichales > Ditrichaceae > Ceratodon > Ceratodon purpureus. The sequence goes on from CM026425.1 coordinate 16,201,808, forward strand.
GAGAGAGATTACTCACATGACTGCTGCTCCAAGCGTCCAAGTGAGTGTTAGTGATCGATTGATCACTAAGCATCGATTGACATCGTCGAAGTGATAACTAAGTTAGTAATGCAAGAGGGACGTGGATCGAGTCAGTTAGTGGGTTAGAGCGAAAACTAACTGTGCCCTGATCTGAGACGTTGTGAGATCCGTGACCTTGGAATGGGCCTGTTGAATGGCTTCTCTACATTATTGCAACTTCGGTATTCTGCGCTCCGTCTGTCCTCGTCTTCAGTATTATTACCGTGGTCATGTTCTCTTCATTACGATCACTGACAAGGAATTTATTACCATGCATTGCACCGTTCGAGGGTCGAAAAAGTAAAAGTCCGATCTGGGACACATCTGTGGTTAGGTTAACCTGCGACGGCCGAGAGGCGCGTGGGTTTTGAAATAAAAGCCGTCTTCGTCCCCGTAGAAAACATCCTTTTGTTTTGTGGACAGTAGGGTTTAAAGTGTCTCTTAGGTTTCAGGGTTTGGGTGCTGGTTTGTGGGTTGGTTTTTGTGGTCCGTTACAGTTGATGATGATAAATTCTTAGGCTTGTTTCTCAAACATTCGCAGTGGCCGCCTAAAGCTTTCGCCCTGCCGGGCTTGAGAGCTGATGCAGCTTCCAAACCTTCCTTGGATATCTGAGACTATTCTAGTGGGTTTGTCTAAGCGATGGCATGATTGGATGTGAGGATACTTTCCCCAAATGATCGACGCTGATTCTACCTGTGCTAACTCGCTCGAAAGAGCCAAGCCAGAAAAACTGATCCTTCATGCTATTAGTGTTGATTTTTCTGAGTGGTGGTCGTGTTCGTGGTGATGACAAGTAAATTACGTCAAGCTCAACAGACTTGATACGGGGACAGAAACATAGTTTCGCATCCCATATGATAGTTAACCCGCTGATCTGAGCGAACACACTCTGTACATCAATCTTCTGGTTATGTTACCGGGTGCCGTCTAGGGTTAGGTCATGGTATTGCCAGAAGTCGGAGATGATAAAACTCTAGGCTTGTTTCTCAAACATTCGCAGTGGCCGCCTAAAGCTTTCGCCCTGCCGGGCTTGAGAGCTAATGCAGCTTCCAAACCTTCCTTGGATATCTGAGACTCTCTGGCATATCGTCAAATTATGTGAAGGCTATGATTAGAAAACTATCCGCGCTTCTGAGGGGCGACCCACTGAAGTATACAGATAACATGGTTGAATTTCTTTAGATGAGCCTTCTGGTATGTATGTTGCTTCCTGAATACCACATAAACTGCAATGATGATTCGATAATCCCAGCTCGCTTTTAGCTTTCGAAAGAAAGCGTTGAAGAGAAATCATCGTTTCCAACACTAAATAATCCTGAGCAGTTTCTCCTTCTGGTGCTTGTATGTGTCTGTGTTAGGCAATCTGACTAGAGTCACTCGTGTGCTTGAAACCCGTAGCACATATGAGCGCTGAAAGTTGCCGAGATTGAGGATCATAGGCAGCTGTTCTACCTGACCCTGAAGAATCTACCTGGGCAGGAGGAAGCTTCTATGAAAATTTATCATGTCTTCAATGAAGATTCAATGTATGCCTGCGTTACGAGATTTAACCACTTTGTGCGACATCATTCGTATCTTTGGACCTCATCAGATAGCTGATGTTACACACATGGTTAAGAAGGAGCCGCTTCAGCTGCAAGTTAACTCTAGCTTCAAAACTTTGACTCTGCCCATTCTAATTGAATCCCCTAAATATTATGAAGTTCTGTATCCTTCATCACAATCTAATAGAAGCCTTACAGAACCATCCGCTACCAACGCATGGTGTATACCAAATCACAATTGCGCATTTTAAGTATCCTAGTAATCACTGAACCTAATTGATGTTATTCCACATCGTCTATAGTACGATTACATGTTATCCAATAGATTGTCCACAGTCGTTTCAGGGAAGGAATCCTGGCTCATCTCAAGCTCAGAAGCCTGGATTGTGAGCTTTTGCCTTTGCTGTTGAGTGAAAGTAGCAAATGTTTCAGCTCTCTGAGCCAATATGTTGACAATGTATACAGCCCTTAGTGGAGTAAGCAGATTTTCATTCTCATTTAAAGAAAGTGTAACAATAGTCTTCTCTCTTCTTGCAATGCAATTCCACCAATTGATTGAAGAAAAAAATCAAGGCTTCAACTGGCGAAGAATTTAAGCAGTTCGAATGCTTGATATTGAAGTTCTTGAATTCTTGGCAATCGCATTTTCGTTTCATTTTTCAACCAATTAAACGGACAGAAAATCTAGATGTTGCCAGAATGTGCATGTTGTATATTGTAGCTTCAGTATTGAAGTTTGAATAAGATCTAGAAGGATTGTTTGACTAAGTTTGTATGGTAATAAGCTAAAAATGATACTTAAGTATTAATCCTATTTTAGGACCCAAAATCCAATATGGCCAATTTTAGTATAAGGAAATAAATTGAAAAGAAGATACCTTTTCACATTTCCCACTGGATTGTAAAGTAGATTATTAAAAAGACATGTTTTTTTTTATAAAAAAAAATTAAAATAGGAAAATTGTCTTTATGAAATAAATCAAGGGAATGTCATAGAAAGAAATTATTTTTATAATCCCAATGAAAAATGTCAACACACTTTTATTTAGTGTAAATATTACATTATTCGAGAAGATCATTTTTTATGAATTATTACAACTAGGAGCCTACATCATGAAACTTAGAACTAGGGCAAAGAGTATAGCTGTTATACAATTTTCAATCATGTAGTCACATATATAGGATCAATACATTCCGAAATTCAGAGACAAGGGTAGCTGTCTTGTTTTTGTACAAAAACCAAATTGTATACACTGTTGTAGCGTAATGGAAGAGTTTTATATAGAATCAGTATGGGATCAATGATTGTGTTATTTTCGCATGGAAACTATATCTCAGCATGGTAACATTATTCTTTCATTATGATAACATTTTTGATTCACATAAGACAATTACATATGTAAAGTACAATATCAATGTACAGCAAAAAAAATTGCTGGCCTCCAAAGGACACCCCATTAATACTCACTCTACAGCAGATATCCATCAGCTGGATGCACCTGCTCTGGATTCGAACCCTGAGCCCATCTTTCATAGTATGGTTCATGCCTTTACTTTAAGAAAGAGAGGGTTCAGGGTTCGAATCCCGAGCTTGCGCATCCAGCTGATGGATATATACTGTAGGGTGAGTATTAATAGGGGGCCTTTGAAGGGGTGAGTATTAATGGGGGGGCCTTTGAAGGTCTGTAGGGTGAGTATTAATGGGGGGGCTTTGAAGGTCAGCAAAAGTTTTTGCTGTACATTAATATCGTACTTTACATACGTAATTGTCTTGTGTGAATCAATAATGTTATCACACTGAAAGATAATGTTAGCATGATATCGTACTTCACATATATAATTGTATCATGTGAATCAATAATGTTACTATATTGAAAGATAATGTGACCATACTAAAAGATAATGTTACCATACTAAAAGGACGACATGGTTTCCATATGGAAATAATACAATTACTAATCCCATATTGATTCTATATAAAACTCACACATTACGCTACACCATGTTGAAAGGACGGCATGATTTCCACATGGAAATAATACAATTCTATACAAAACTCATACGTTACGCTACAGCAATGTATGTAGAATGGATTTCGTTCATAAACAAGAGAGCTAGCCCAGTGTCTGAGGTTCCCAGATGTAATCCTTCATTTACTTAGACGGAGGTCATAAAAATTATGAATCTTCTTGTATCATGAATATGTTCTCAACAGAATGAGAACATGTAAAAGATTAATTAATTGACATATTCTATGGATGTTAAGAATTTTCTAAATTCATCATTCCAAAAAGGTTTTGATGACTTTCACTTTAGTATTTGCATTTGCTGAAAATCCTTTATATGAATCCGTCTAAATAAATGAGAATATGACAAACTGGTTTACATTCTATTCACTTGTTTTTAAGAGAAGACAAGGGAATAGAGTGTATTCAATTCATGTAAATTTGAAAATACATTCTATTTAATTCATGAAATTGATCAATGATATATTTTTTTGACAAATTTAACTTTATGATTGTATTAGATATAAACTAAAAATATTAAAATCATTAAAATATGGTGAAATTGTCCTTCAAAGTTTATAATAAACTACAATGTTTTTACATCGCTTTACAATAACAAATCAATATCAATGAAGGTAATGGATTTACAAGTAGTAAATGTTTTGTTGACGTTCAACTTTTTTATTATATATGTATTTTGAAATATAATAACGTATCTAAAATAAAAAATAAAAAAATTATAACAAATTATAAAAGAATTTTATATTCGATTTAAAATCAAAGTACAAAAAAAAGCTGAGAGGTCCAATGTTTATAAAAAATCTTGGGCCTTCTTCACCTGCCATGTTGGAATGGGGACGGAGGTGGCATTCTAGGTCAGAAACGACAGCCGTGGGATGGCGGGAGCGAGGATCGGGGCCGTCGATCGCGTCCAGAGCAGCTACATCACCATGGCAGTGTCTCTCCGTCGCCCTCTTTCGCTCTCTCGCGGTGTTGTTCTGCACGCCATTGCAGCGATTTGTGCACCTCGCACCCGCACCCGCACCCCCGGCGTCTCAAAATGAAGGTGGTCGCTGCATACTTGCTGGCCCTGCTGGGAGGAAACGCCTCTCCGTCCGCCAAGGACATCGAGTCCATCCTCGGCTCAGGTCGGAACTCGAAACCCTAACTCCGCATTTGATAACAGTCGTCTTTAGGATTTTCTAGTCCTCGAGGTTTTCGTGCAATCCGGAAGCTGAATCTTTTTATTGAACTTGTGGAATGGCTAGGACTTTGTTTAATGCAGTGTCGTGTTCCTGCTGTCTGGATTTTAATTTTTAGGGTTAGGGTTTTGGTTTCTGTTTTTGGTGTTGGAGTTGTTCTTTTGATTGATGTTGAATTTTGATTATACTGAATGGATGTGTGGCATGTATGCAGTTGGCGCTGAGGCTGATGCCGACAGAGTAAGTCTTCTGTTGAAGGAATTGGAAGGCAAGGATATTTTGGAAGTGATTGCTGCCGGAAAGGAGAAGTTTGCGTCCGTGCCCTCAGGTGGTGGTGGTGGTGTCGTAGTGGCTTCTGGAGGAGGTGGTGCAGCCCCAGCTGCTGCTGCTGAAGAGAAGAAGGAGGAGGCCAAGGAAGAGCCTAAGGAAGAGTCTGATGACGTGAGTTTTTCAGATATTTGTTTTCATTGAATTATAAAGCAAGTTGCAGTAGGGTATGGATGGCATTTGATTTGTGTCAGTCGCTGTGTTGTGTCATGAGCTTGGGTCAAGGAGGCCATTCTTGAGAAAATTTGAATTGCGCCTGGGGGAATCAGTTTAATTCTGATGTGTGTATTTCTGAGACTTCAGTATCGTCGTCCTAACCTTACCGCGCTTTGTTTCTCTTGCAGGACATGGGCTTCAGCTTGTTTGACTAAGCTCGTTCGGCTTGAGGTGCTGTTAGCTACGTTTCTTTCTGAACGAAATTATGTAGTTATGCGCACTTGCGTTGTGATTACTCCCTGTGTTTGCAATTATGGGGATTACAAATTAAGGGATTTTTTCCATTCGTGATCATGACTCTTTTCCTATCTGCAGTTTCTCGACCACGTCTATTTCTTTGGTCCTTTGGACTTGATCATATCTGAACACTCTTTCTTACACGACATTCTCTGAATCAGTTCTTTCTCATGTCATATCAAATGTTTTATTTTCTTGTGCCCATCGCATTCGTCATGTAACGATGATGGAAGTTCAAGTGGTAACATAGAGCTAAACGTCGCCATTCCTATCCTTTTAAGAAATTTTCTAAAATTCATGACTACCTCTAGTCGAAGTCAATAATGATTGAATGTTCAATTACTCAAGAGTTAGGGAAGGTACAGTTACACAAACGCCAGGAAATAGCGTGTGTATAAGAATGCTCCTCTTAACCATTTTTTGTCTGCATTTAATAAAGATTCTTCTTTAGTTAAGTTATTACATGTTAGCCTAAAATCTAGAGTTATCTCTTGTGATTTACTATACACATGAAGACCCGTTCCTTGGTGGAGAATGTAGGCCCGTAGGGTACTCATGCACCACGTTTTAAACAGTGAAATCTGACTTCTCCAGACTCGCACAGATCCCAAGTGTTTTCCTAATGATCTAGCCTGTGAGACTACTGTCTACTGTAGCATTATGGGCGCTACCTGCCCACACTCTTTTGCTTGCAACAACCGGACCAGGTATATGGTAGCAGCACCGTACAAAATTGGAACCTTTCTGCCGATTAACCAGAAGGGAAGCTTTAACAAGTGTCAATGTGGACGAAGTCATAAGATGGAAATCATATAACTTGGAACTCTTCTGTTCATAGGTAGGTGCTCCTTGTGCTGGCTAGTCCAACTTGCAGCAGCATATCCCATCGTCGGTAAATAGTGGCCACCAAAAATCCTGATAAATTGGAATCTGTGAATCACTTCCGTATTCATGTGGTTCACTACCAGCTCCTCGCCGTGTTTATCAGCACTGGTTTCGTCATTTCCAAGCTGAGTCTGTTGTCGAAGTTAGATTATCTGTATATCAGGCTTACATCATCTGCTCTTGGTAATCACTTTGTATGGTCTTCCGCCATCAGTGATTGAGAAATTTCGATGTCACACGAGCCTTGAGGTTAGTAAGTTCTGGTCCTTTTGCATGCCATTGTGGTTTGTTCTTTTCCAGTTTGTGTCCACAAGACTCTTAATTCCGGCCACCCTTAGAAAGAGACCGAATTTCTTATTCCTAGATCAGGTAAGATTACCTGACTATTTAGATTGAGGTGTATGTCAGTTACATTAATCTAACTTGCTAACCATTACAGCTTCGTGTCCTTCACACCTCAGAGAGACCCATGTTATTGTTGGTATATCTCTGTCTTCTGGTTGCTGATCGCCTATTGTATTTGCCAAACTCCTTCCCATGCAGATTTCAAGTTTGAGCCTGGAAGCTGTGATTCCGGTACCTGCAACAAGTTCAAATCTACCACATCAACCGTATACTCTGCAGCGTTTTGTAAGCAGTTAACATGGCATGGTCATCTCCAGATTCGCCGCCACAGGCACCTGAACCTCACACGTGCAGAACCTTTCCTTGTGAAATTTGTGGCAAAGGCAAAAATGAAGCTCATTTTCTTGTTCTGTTTGTCATCGTTGCCGCACAAGTGCAGCTCAATTCCTTGTCCAGTTTGCCATCATCACCGCATAAATGCAGATCATTCCCTTGTCCAATATGCAATCGGTCGCGCCAGACAAATACCATCGTCACGGCAGATGTGAAAAAGCTTTCTCTGTCTTACTGAGCGGAGAAGCTTTTTCACCTGGAAATTTATCACTTAGTCTTCTGAACATATGATAAATAGAGGCTAAGTAGAGGCTAGTTTCTATAGTGAGTACTGAAATTGGTTGAGAGGGTAATCATAGGAGCGGTCATAAAAAGATTGATAGTCTTTTTCTATTCTGAGCACATATTGGAGATAGCGAATTGGCATAGGCGTCAATAGTGAGATAAACTACATATGAGTTTATAGAACCTCTATTTCTAACAATATTTCTCCCTATGTGGACAATTTATCAAGCCAATGCATACGATTGAGTTTATACCTTGTGTGTAGTTTTATTCCAACATTGATCTATATGTAGTGGACAAGATTTCCAGTGTCAAGATTTACAATAGCCTCCTAACTATGCAAAACCATGGTTGATCATTCAGAGGGAGATATGCTTACAGATAACAGATTTGTTGTGGAGTGATAAACTCAAAAAGAGTTTTGCTGTGATTCAACACACTAAACCCAGAACTCGGTCTTTCCTGGGGCTCATACAAATACAACAGCAGTTTGAGAGTAGACACAAAGACATTCTTCAACCCTTGGCAACCACTGTCCGCGCCATCGACAATAAGGAGAACAATCAAATGCATAAGTAGCAGGACCATCGATGATCCAGCACTCGGATAGATCCTGCCTCTTCCAGAATTGTTGTTAAGTACCCGCACGATTGTTAAATTGTTGTAGTTGAAAGCATACGTTGGATTGTTACTGTAGTTGTCAACTTCCGAACAATTGTATTGATGTTGTGGTTTGTACATAGTGGATTCCCCGCCTGCAAAGAGGAAGACATGTCTTTGGAAAGTGGACATTGGAGGTTGTGTCAAGGTAAAAATTCGTCTCGTGAAGAAAAGGAGTAAATTGATCTGAGTCGGTTAAGTCCTAGTCCTCATGAGTCATGAGAACCTTATGTTAGTCACGGATAAGAAAACATGATGGGCGATGAGACTAGGAATGCAATTCAGTCGTGTACTTATCAAAGTGCAATAAACCATTTAAAGAAATACAGTAGTTCATTACAAGAGACTCGGCTAAGGCAAAAGAGCTCTAAAGGAGTTCCATACTACGCAGTCATATCCACACCAACTATCCCAATCGCTTTGAATGTACTATCTACTTCACTTAAAAAACCTTGTTGATGGTGACAAAATTGTTGTCATTGGTGAACGTAATTTACAACTCGAGGGCAATGATTAGTTCAATCACATTGCTGCCCAAAGAATGAAGAATGTGATTAAGCACAACTAAATCCTTCTAATATCCCTGCCAGAACTACAGTCCTACCCCGTGGTTACAAGAATCTAAGAGATTTACAATCCTGAATCAACTCAAAGGAGTTCAAAAGGGTCTAAAAAGAGCGTGCATACCAAAAGCACAAAAACGCCCAAAACCGTGGGTGAAGCCATCCTCAATGCTCCACTAGTGGGGAAAGAATCAGGCATGGCACACTCTTCGCCATTGAACCAAACCTTCGTGGGGAAACCGTCTCTACCCTTGACTTGGATCCCTGGAGTAAGCTTTTTCGTGAACGATATAACGGACTGCAACACAGATACCCCAGTTTTCACGAGATTACTTCCAAGCAAATAGTTGTTGTATCCCGTTAACCCCTGCACAACGAAACTCGTATTCGTTGGTGGAATCTTCGTTGCATTGAATGTGTACGCTTTCTCAAATCCTGGCAACGCCTTGGGCATCTCCACAACAGCAAACCACTCTGGGTGGGTCACATTGTCCCAACCGAAGAGCGACATCCGTGCGCTCCAGCCGTTCGAATAATCCGACACTATGTGCCAGTTGATGCTGACTCCGCAGTTGTCCGGGCAAGGAAGTGGGTTGGGCACAGGTTTATGCAATATGCTCGCCCATGCGAGCAACTGCGCCGTTCGATTCTCGGGTGCAAGAGTGAGGGCGCTGTAAGGAAGTAGCATTGCTGAGGTGTTGGCGCTGCAGGTCGGCTGAGGATTTGCTTTACATCCACAAGCGCATGTAGGGCAGGGTACGATGGAATCGTTGTGGTAAGAGGAGAAAGACACACAGCACTTGGGAGGAGGCTTCCTTGGTCCTTCAGTCACGTTACAACTAACCTGCATAAAACCAAGAGTAGAGGTGTGAATTACTGGCCACAGTAAGCTTTAAATTAAACGACAGAGTAACCAGGTATTTAATCTTCCCATTCAGATGAAAGGTTCTGTGATAGTGGTAGAGAATCAAATTTTAAATTAGTACCTGCCATGTCTTCATAGAGTTGGTGGAATAGTCGAGGTATGGATCCGGGAAAAGGCTGGGTGCGATAAGGCGAGGAGCACCGCACGTGTAGAGAGATGTGGCATCACCACCATTTCCAATTTTGAAGCCTGCTGGGGGAACAAGGTGGAGCGCATCGTCTACATTTGGAGGAAGCTTGTAGACATTCATGGTAAACGCAGATTTCGACTTGGAGGGGTCAATCACAGCTGGCATGATTGTTCCATTCCGGCAACAGTACTTGATATTACCGATAGTGGTGTCGTTCGTTTTCTCGAGAGGAAGATCAGAGATCACTGGGCTTACTGAGCAGCTCATAGCATTGTTCACGTCCATGCCTCCGGTGTAGTATTTTCCAGCTAGCCCACCTACGCACACCTGGGTATCCGCCACTTTCGGCCTAGCTCCCTGCATCGTATAGATGAATTCACTCTCTTGCCACGTCCACTGAAGATTCCAGTTATCGAGCCTTCCAACTGGGCTGTCGTTTGAAATTGTCACCTGCATTGTGTTTAAATGACAAGCGTTTAGAACTTCAAAGAAACTTTCTTAACTAGACTACTCTACTGTCACTCACACAAAAAAGAAATAGAAGATCTCTTATCCAATTCACCAGCAAATTCACTTCAGACGCATCACGATCGCAAGGAAAAGGTTGATTACCATTGCCCTGTAGTTGCTGGTGTACGCCTGAAGCACGTCATATGTAATTGTAATATCGCCTGGGATAGGTGGTAAGAAGATGTCGTCGCTAGTAAGCGTTATGTTCTGACTCGGCTCAACGCAGCAAGTGTGCATAGTGGTATCTGCATACACAAATTCCCCTCAACTAAATGAGAAAAATGAATACCAGCCTTGAACTCGTTGCATCTTAGAAACCAATATTCTATGTTGACTCTCGATCACTACCAAAACAACCACAGTGTTGCATGTCAACTTACTTCCGTAAAACTTAGGCTTGGTACAGTTGTAGCCCTTGCTGGTAATGTTGAGGGTGACTGGCATCGGACGCAGCGGCTCCCCAAACTCAGTCCCTATGATGTTGAACACCTTGGAAATCTTCGTCGCATCCCCAGCTGTTTCAATAGAATTTCGCAGGGCTTGAGGGGGAGATGGCGACAGAACTGCGCCATCAGATACATTCACGGGGAATGCCCGTCCATCCTCCAGCGACAACCCGTCAGCTGATACCATAATCTGAACATACACAAGAAAGGAAATTAGTTTCCATAACATCAAACAGTAAAACATACACAGACGTAAAGAGATGCATTTTCTCTACACTTTTTGAATCGAGAAATCTCACCTCATTGTGCTGAAACGTCATCCCCACACCCCACATATCCAGAGTCGAGTAGCCCTTGTTCGTCAAAGTAACCGAGCCTTCGAAACTATACGGCTGCTTCGCCGGAGTGGACGCATTGGGGAAAATCTCCGCAGTGGCGATCAACGTGTACACCACCTCAACCCCATCACAGGAAGGAAAAATATAAGCAGGCGCAGGAGCGGGAGCCAGAATAGGAGCCAACGGCGCCACGGGCGGCAGAGCCACCGGAGCCAGAGCCACCGGAGCCTGCACTGGTGGGGTGACCAATGCCAGCGGAGGCGGCGCCACTGGCGCAGGAACGACAGCGCCTTGCCCACTCACGGCCACAAACACCGTCGAAATCACCAGAACTGCAAACAACACCACCGCTCCTCTGCAGCTTCGACTGAAGCCTCCCATTGTGCACCACTCACAGCATGCAAACCAGCTCAATATCCAACAACACTCCCAAAAACTCTCAACCCAAATGCTCTCTCGATCACCAACCCCTCTCCAAATGCAGCACTCCTCCCACCAGATCACCTCACCCCAATCTCCCAGAATGCACCAAACTCTTGGCACCTTCACCAACGTCCCCCAACTGCACCAAACTCCACAAAACCTCACAAAACCTCACAGAACCCCCAAACCAACTCAAAACCACTCACAACACCCCCAACGTAAACTAAAACCGTACTGCAGCTGAGTAATGGCCAAGACACCACGCAAATGAAGCTCACCCCCTGACAATACTATCACCACACTAACAGTGTGTGTCAGCTGAGGTACCCAAATTGGGAGAAATACTCGGCTAACTCATGTGAAACCTCACCACATGGACCACCTCTACACTAACTTGGAACCTTCACTAACTTCAGCTATGGCATTGCATGTGTGAGAAACTCTCCTATATCATACACATGATAATCGGTGAGTGACTGGAGTAGCAGCAGCGGCGCTGTGATATGTTCAATGTTCAGCTGCGTTACGACAGGTCAGCCATGGCAACCTCTACGCGGCGACTGCATGGGAATTTCCAAGCAGCGTATGCATGATCTACGAACTCTCTTCTAAGTGTTGCGACGGGGTAGATTGCGGGAGCTCCTGAAGATAGGGGGAGTGGGGGGGGAGCAGTGATGGGGTGGGTGTAGGCTGGCAGGGGTGCCGTGCAGCGTCACCAGCGGGGATCCCGGCATCGTCGTCGCCCGGACTGCCCAGTTGGGCGTGGGCTGGCCGACGACCACTGCAGCGATTGCAGCGTTCGTTCGAGTCTTGCACCGGTGCAGGGTGCCGGGCCCCGCACTGTTGCGCTTCCAACGGTCCATCCAACGGCCTTTCATCCGCGTCAGACCCGTCACCAGTCCTGGACTCGCTCATCTGCTCATTTGCTCGTTGTCCGCCCTGGTTGGTGCGCCGTGGGGCTCACGGGCCGCGCTTTGGGCCCTTTCGCACTTGAGATTGAGGCACACTAATTTCTCCACATGTTACAGTATATTATTATCTGTGGATTTTAGATGCCTAAATTTGGAGATGAGACAACCCATTCAATGTGGCGATCTGAATCACCTATCAAGGGTGGAGAAGCAACAATACATTGATCAATGGGTTTGTTTATATTTGTAAGAGACTATTTTTTTCCAGTAATGATCACTCACAAATAGATTATATTTTGCATATTACTAGCTTGCACGAGTAGTTCAGGAGTTTATGTTAGCAGTCCAGGATTTTTGTTTATTATTCGAAATTGAAATTTTTACACTAATTTAGTTATGATATTTGGTGGTTGTATGGTTCTGATTTCTTTCGATTGGGAAGAACGTGGTCCTTTTGTGCGATGTTAACTTTCTTTTCACAAATGTAGTTTCTTTAATCACGAGGGAAACATGAGATATTTGACAGTCATGCACAGCTCTTACAGAGCTCCCACATTTTTTTAATTTCTTTTTTGGCTCAAAGAGAACCGAAGGATTAGTACACTGTACACAGCACCCCCATTCTGATATCGTGATTTGTTAGTCACAATTTTCTCTATTCCAGGTCAAATGTGCTCTCGAAGTGTCCAGCTTGCATTGGGCGCACCAACTGTCAACGATTCGGGGCACCAAAATTTTGTAAACATTTCCTGCATTGAATTACTTGTACATCATTCTGTCATTCCGTGATCACCATGTGTATTTTACTGTAGTATTGGAAGGACAGCTGCAAGGTTCAGTGTCCACACATTTGTGCACCTGATGAGTTAATTCTATGTTTTCAATATCTGCATTTCAAATTTGAAGCTATCGCCTGCCCAGGAAGGTGTTATCTTAGAATGTTCTTTCTGCATGGAAATTTATGAGTGTATGACAGTGTTACTGTTCACGGAATGAGCTGATTCGGCTCAGGGGCGGAATGAAAGAAATGAGTTATAATTGTGAACAAGACAAGTTACAAATGCCAACTGGTTGGTGCTGTGAAGCTATCAAAGGTTCTTATGAGCTGCAGAAGTGTGTTAGGGAAGCAATTTGCCATGTAATAGAAACTTCCATACACAAATCATTTTAAAATCAATCTCTTGACATTGAAGAAAAAAAAGTATTAGCCAGTTTTGTTGAATCAAATTAAAAAAATTTGTCGCCCATTGTAAAACTCAACTCAACTGCTATGAGGGAAATGTTATGAAAATGATATTCTCTAGTGTAAAATGAAGTGATATCTTGTGGCCCCCTAGAAAGAGTAATTTTAATTTCTTAGGTGTTATTTGCATGTAGTTTTGTAGGTCTTTCAAAAGGTTTTGTACGTCCTTTTTTGGGCAGTCAAGTTTTGATGTAAGAGTGGCAAAGACTTGATACATGTCTCTTCTTGGCAGTGATAAAAAAAGCATCATTTATTGCCTCTGTCCAAAAAACAAACCACAGAAAAAGAACAAAGGAGAAAGTAAAAAAAGAGAGAGAAAGAAGGACTCGATGCATGGTGGTCGATTCTACTGCAACCACCTAAGAGTAAAAAAGTGCCATATACCTACCTTCCAGCTGACGAAGCTCTTGCCAATTGTTGGTAGATCCAAATTTATCTCTGTCAAAGTCATGGCCAATGTCCAGTTCACAACTTCACAGGCCCCTGCAAAGGAATCGAGAATCTTGCAAAGAATAACCATACCTCGAGCACAGGCATGCAGTGCAGTGCAGGGCAGTTGGGTGTCGTGCTGCTGCCTCTCGAACGTCCATGGTGATGTCAGTTCACATTTCTCGTGGTGGAGTGAAGAATCCGCAAAGTTGCGGAGCGACTTTTGAGTGAATCTTCGAAGCGACTACAGTACTGCACTTCGGCATAATCAACGGCAGATGGGTAGCCTTTGGAGCAGAGTCAGGTAGCAGCCAGAGAAAGTGATACTTTGGGAGCATTTCTTTTTGTTAAATGCATAGACAAATATGTGAACCACCAAGAAAAAGGAAGACAGATAACAAGTTTTTGGAGTGGCATTGAAATTTCTATGAATTTTTAATGGTCCAAAAGAGAAGATACTCATAGGGGACAATAGTTTGCTTGTGAGAATCAACAATAGCAAGCTACTACAAGCACAGAATTTTGAACAATGAGGAACTAGTGATACAATCCAAAAATAGTAAGAAAATGATATCATTGTTGTTAGTTTCTATATCCTCAAAAATAGTGGAAAAATGGTGTATTTTTGTTAGTTTCTATATGTTCCAAAAAAATCCAAAATTAATCATGCATAAATACTATTGTTTTTACCTCAGAGCAAGTATAAGCCTCAAAGATGTATACTAGCATGGCATAGCGAAAGATAAATCTGTTACAACATGTACTTGTATAGAAGGATATTAGTTAAGAATATGTTGAATTTAGCTTTTATTATATTTTAAATATTATGCATTTATATGAAGAAATATCTTGAACTTATCGGATCATAGATTCATATCCTTTAATCAATGTCTTTTCAAATACTACAAGTGAAATAAGTGGTCATTTAAGGAATTTTCATTCAAAAATATGCTAGATAATCTTTTTTTAAATAAAAAATAAATAAAATTATATCATCAATAATAGTTATAAGAATCAAAATTCATTTATGAAGAATTATATTTGAAATCACTATTAGCATCTAGCTTTAGGTCTTTAGGGCCTTAGTAGTTTGAGCACCTTTTGGTTTAACATTTTTCTTTGAAGATAATATTTAAGCCACTCAATTTTTGATTAAAATAAATTAATATTAAAATAAAACAAAAAAATAAAGTAATTTTTTTTTTGGGAAATATTGTATAGTTTGAAAAACATTATTATAAGTTACATTTAGAGTGAGAGTTGATATGATTATTTTCTAAATTCAAGACATCAAATAAAATATGTCATAAGAATTTCATTTATATAAATTTAATTTTGAAGAGAGTCTAGTCATAAAATTTTATGTTGTTCAAACATAATCTTATTGAGGTATATTATTAGTGACTTTATTACAATACAATAGTTCAAAATTTTAAAGAACTTGATATTTACTATAAAGTAGCTTAATTTTCATTGTAGATTACATGTACCGGTATATGTGGCACATTCATCTATTCTCATAAAATATTTTATCACCCAATCAATACATTTTTAACATTTAGTGTAGCTGATACTTGTACAATGGTTTTCAATTAGTTAGAATTCATCAGAATCCATTAAAATTCATTAGAATTCACGATAATCAAAATTAAAATCAAAATTGCTCTATTGGAATGTCTCATTTTTATCCCGGGTGATAGACATGGCGTCCAGGAGATAGCATCTTCCATTGCACCGCGAGCAAAGGTCGCTGGTAGCGACGCCTGCGCCTCTTGTTGAGCCTTCCCATTGCGGAGAAATGGCATGGCTAGGTGAGGGCTGATTTTGAGCCCAACTGGCATGAGATTTGGATCCCCGGTAGACCATGCAAGGAAGCGACTTGTCTTTGGATCCTCACACACAAGGCAGTGGCGGTCAACCTCTGGCGTCACGAGAGCCAATATCCCCCTACCTCCACCTTCGATTCATGTTGCCCTCAAAACGTCCCCAAGTCACTACACCAATGCTTCTTTGACTGCAACGCAACGCGGATAGCATGGGACTTTGCCTTCACCATACTTTAGCATGCAGCACAATCTTCTCGTGCTTGCATGCCTTGGCCTCGCCTTCATTGGCTCCAGTGCCTCATTGGTGAGGCACTCGCCGCTCAGTACCGAGTAGCGGCCGAATTGTGGGCCCTTCTTCGCGTGGTGGTATTGTGGTCCATCTGGATCCTCCGGAACGCTACGGTCTTCTTTGGGGACCTCTCGACCTCTGCTCGCCTGGAGCATACGATCTGGGATAGAACCTTTGACCTTGGCCGCATGGCTTGGGCACATGCCACTCTGTGTGTGGCACCGCACGGAAATGTTCTGCTCCATTCAGCAAGACGTCATCCGCTGGAGCCTCAAGGTCCTAGCGCGCCGTAGATTTTAGTAGCTATGGTAAACACATGTTAGCGGGTGTATTGATTTCTTAAGTAATTGGTTTGTTTCGGTTTACCAGGTTTATTAGGTGTTAAAATCCAAAAAGTGTTACTTGCCGGTCTGGAGCGTCTGGGCCCGGTTTTGCAGCGGTGTATTTCTTTAATTGCAATGGAAGTTCAATTAAATTTGACTGAAAAAAATTAAAATTAAAATCAAAATTAGTGTAGTATTTAGATCATAGAAAATCCAAATTTCGGTCTACTAATTAGGAAAACCACTAACGTGCATTGAAAGTAAATATGGTTACGATGTGGAGGAATTTGGACAGCTAAGAGCCATCTCATCAGAGTTTGGAGGAGCCTTCAAGTGTGCCAGCTGGACGGCATGTGGTATTCTCCGCCAGCTAAGCCCATGTCTGGGAGCCTTGACTCCCATGTTTTTTAATAATTAAGTTCAACATTCCTTGACACGGGTATGGCCTGGTTAGAGAGAACAAGTTGTGGTCCCTACAACCTCCACTGTCCTAGATTCTCGTTGTGTAATGATCTACAACTCAATCGGGAATAAAAAAAAATCAAGAATTCAAAAATAAATAAATAAATAAAAATTAACATACATAATGATTGAAAAAATTAGAAGATTCATAAGAATTTATTTAGACTTTAAATATTAATAATGTCATTTTAATTTAGAATTATATATTTGAGTTTTTCCAAATAGAATACACAAAGAAAATACTCAATAAAAAAAATTCATGGTAATCTAAAATTAATCATAAGAAACGTGTAACTTGAATTTTCAAACCAAAGGAAGCACTCCCCTCTTTGTTAGGTTTTTGTATGATCAAATGAAGGAGTATTCTAATTGCCTTGGTTCTAAAATTTAGAGAGGGATTCAAAATAGATTAATATCACCATATTAAGGCATTTGAACTTTATAGATATTGAAAGATAGGTGGTAATACTAAAATTTATTTAATTTTTTCTTCTACAATAAGATTGTTTGAATGCAATAGTAGATGTTTTGTTTTTTAAAGTTGCGGTTTCAATTTGTTTGTGGTTTAGAGTTGTTTTTGTTTTGTTTTTTTTTGGATTGTCGTTTGGTCCAGGGTTTGGTGTAGTCCAAGCTCTCTCCTTCCTTCATATGGGGACAAAGATTGGAGTTTGCATAGCATCTGAGTTTGCTATAGGCTTTGGTTTTGATTTGCTTGCAATTTTATGGTGGTTTTATTTAGGGTTGCTATTCACCAATGTTTTTTACGCAATACTTCAAACACCCATTAAAGCTTGTTGAAGTGTCCATTGTTTGCTGGAAGGTTGGGATTCTTGCAGTTTGATTCTAAGGTCATTGGATTCGATTTAGAAAATATTAACAGATGTTGTCATATTTGTGAACAATCTAGATTGTTGGGATTTATGTCTGTTGTTGAGGGTTTCTTATAGAATATATGATGAATTCATTAGAGGATATTTGAACTTAGCAGAGGGCTCTAAGAGGAATGGACTCGGTGGTTGAAAATATTAAAATTGGGTGTCCTTTATCAAATCGATTGGGCTAATAGCCTATGCCCGTCCAGAGCTTCTATCATTGTAGTGCAGAAAGATGACACATGCTATTGGTTGGATGAATAATACATTCAATATTCACACAAGATAAAGACCTTTCTCTAGGTACATAACCTATAATAAACTTACCTAAATTGATATAGTAGTGTGTCAAACTTTGAAGGCCCCCTTATGAGTTCATACATCCTCTAATGTCCTTGCTCAGTATCAACGCTCTTCAAGGTTTGGTGTAGAGTACACCTTCTACAAGAGATTGCATGGTCTTTTCTTTAAATTGACCATTGCAACTCGGCGTAGGGTTTTGAGCAACAATTCTAAATTCTCGGATCTGCAGATTTTGGTTCAAGTATGGCATTGATTCTTGATAGGATCACGTCGAGGAGGAGGGTGCAAATTCGGAGTACTTCAAGAAGGTCGACACTAGAGCGCTGGAGGACTACGCATTACATTAGAGAGAAATAATATACTAGAATGGCCTTCTAAATTTTGGGACATAGAAGACAAGTTGCTTGTGAAGAAGAAATTTGAGTGTTAGAATGCATTTTCTAAAGAAGTGTATGTGATTTGGATTAGAGAAGGAGAAATGAAGCAAACAAGCGTAGCAGACTAGAAGATGGGTCGTTCACTTTCACTACCGTGCAGATTGTTTATGTTGTACTCAACAATTGCTAGGTCGGAGGCTAAATTGCGGATCTAGCACTCATGCCCTCCAAATCGTTTAGAGTAAGTAGAAGTACAGACTCCGCCAAAGTAGATGACAACCCTATCAAATCTACACTCTTACCAATGGACGTCATAGATTGGTATCTAGAGAGTGCAAAGAAGTTGAAGATAGAGTTGAAGAAGGTAGCAATGTTTGATCAGAAGTGGTTGTTTAAGACGTTTGACATGAATGGCAATGGAGTTGTAAAATTATTGTGCAATAAGTGCAAAAAAGATTTTGGAGGTGGCAACAAAGACTACACGAAAGCATACGTTGCAAGTGTCTCCACGAAGACCTGACATAATTTAGCTTTCACATTGTCCCATGCAGAGCCGATGTTGACTACGTGGAGCTTAGCGCGGGTATACTGTCTGCAAGGATGAAGAGGAATTTTATGCTTTGAGAATTTGAAAACATGGAGTTTTCCAGCAAATTGTGGAAATTGAATCTCATGTACCGGGACGTCTTTGCAAAAACCCTCTCTAAAGCTCACGGCACAAAAGTTTCATCTAGTGCGACGAGTGATGTGTGCATCTTAAGATGACGAGATTATAGTGCTTAGAGGCAATGGGCAATCTCACTCTACTTACGTTTGGTTGACACAAGCGGTGCGTACTCAAAGTTATATACTTGTTGCCTTCAAATTTTACCACATTTCAATTGTACGTGTGCAAATGTTTACACACAATTTTTTGCTTTGTACCCTAGACCGATACATATTGTCTTTAATGTTTTACAAGATACTAGAGACTGCTTTGCATTCTCAGTGATGCACCTAGTTTTTTTTTTTTTTTTTTTTTTTTTTTTTTTTTTTTTTTTTTAAATTAATTTTTAAAAAAAAAATTCATTAATTTTTTTGTACAATTTTAGGGATAGTTTCCATATATGTTAATATATATATGTACTGAGCACTAATGGTGTATAGTATAGTGTCATTACTGACCTTAAGCATTAATTAATTAATGAACCTTGTTAAGGGTGCTACATGGACCACCGTGGAAGTGCCATGTGGCACTTATGAACTAGTGTGGGTTGGTGAATTAGCATGCCAACGCAACATCCTTTCAATTTTCTCTGGCTACAACTCCTACTCTATATACTTCTTCACCTCCTCTGCATTCTGAAACAATATGGGACAAATCCCCAATTCCATACCGTACATACCTTACCATCACCATCACCATACCATCACCATGCCATCACCATGCCATCACCATGCCATACCATACCGTCACCATACCCCTGATCCCTCACTTCATTAATTGATTAATTCTGGGTGGCGGGCACATTTCAGTGCATAGTTTTGTGAATCTCATAAACTCTAGTTTCCATTGTTTGTACAGAAAACATTGAACATTGCAACATCTGGTCTTAAACTAAAAATCTTAAACCATTATAACCTTGTAAATGGCATCTACTGTGTTTATGAATAAAAATATGGCGTGTTTTTGAATGTTCAGAAGTGTAGGCTCGTCTGTATGCACTGATGTGGCGAGCAATTTCCTATATGTACACTCTACATGCATGTTTATGTATGCGTTCTACAGTGCATGCTCATATATTGTATTTAAAATGAATATAGCCTACATATAATTATGATTTAAAAATATGTGGACAAAGATATTCGTGGTAAAATAATTAGGACATTCCAGAGAAATTGGAATTACTACAAAATAAATTTATAATGAAAGGTAGGGCACATGAAATGAAGATATTTTAAAAATTTAAGTAAACATAGGGCTAAATCAATCTCCATATTTTACATACGTAGCTCCATGTAATGGAGGCTCGAATGCACATGACTCTCAAAATCACCATGAAGTGCTCCTCCGAGGACTTTCAAAAATAATCTTTAACAGTTTTAATAACCAATCAAATATTTGGTGGTTACTATTTAAATCTAATGTAACTTGAACCATAATATCATTGACTTACACGTTGCCTTTAGTCTTAATCATAAAGCTTAGAATTTTCAAAGTTAACAACCTCCATTACCATTTAATTTTCTAAGTGATGCAAATGAGCAAATTAAAGGTACCTTTTAATATTTGCCTTCTAAGATTTATATTATCCTCTAAATTTATAACCTATTTTTTCTTTCTTTATGTATTTCTAATATTGAAATGTAAAAAATAGTATTTTAATACTTTTGGTTTTAATATTTCTAACATTAAGCACAAGAAAATGGAGAATTCAGAACTATGGTATCTTTAGATTGTGGTAACAAATTCTAAGGCTTCAATTCAAACACACAAGAAATATTATGTTAAAAAGATGATACTATTTTAAGCGTGGAAAATATTTGAAATAAGAGAAGTATATGTAAGTGGTGGCCAATTGCTTTGGTGTAAAGCCAAATATAAGGGCCAGAATCCATAAGTAAAGCAATGACAATAATAAAAATACTAAAATTTGATATGAATTATTTATCTTTATATTCTAAAGGTCTTTATTACTTTTTTAAAAATAGATGTTATTCAATTTTAGAACTTTCACAACCATAACTCTTGATTATTTTTTTATAAATGAGAAGCTCTATGAAGATTCCAAATAACCTTGAATTGGAGCCTATGGAAAATACGATTTACTTTTGCCATTTGAGATACCAACTACTCCCTCCGTATCACTAAAAGACCGTTGTTTGCTAACAATATTGGATTTAAGGAAAATTCTAAATTTAGAAACAATTTGGCCAAATCTAGAAACAACGATCTTATTTAGAGTATGACCATATTCGTTATTTTGAGACAATTTCAGAACTTTGAGACTTTTTGCCTACAATTTCAGCAATTGTTTTTAGACAATTTGAACTTTTTTTTGACTTTCTAATTATAGATTATCCTCGACTCAAGGATAATCTTCTCATATATAGTCAAAAAGTTTTTGACAAATGTAGAATCAATCAAGAAATCAATGAAAAAGCTATAGTCAAGCATTAAATTGAGACTTTGAAAAGTCTCAATATAACGAATATGGTCTCTGAGACGGATTTTTTGAGCAAACAACGGTCTTTTAGTGAGACGGAGGAAGTATATTTTTTATCCACCAAAATAGAAATAATAGTCTTCAATCTAAAAATATCTACTGATGATAATTCTTCATTTTTTAAATAATTCCAAACTAATAATTTTCTATATATACAATAATACAAGCCCTACTAATTGTAAATAAATAAACATAAAGATCAAGTTAGTTTCTAGGAGTTTGATGACAAGGAATTACATTTGAAGAGACATATTTTGCAAAGTTTCAAATGAAAATATTCTCTTTTAGAAAGTTGAAAAGTTTTGAGTAAGAAGATTTAAGATTGACATTCTAGTCAATGAGGGTTTTCTTTTGGGTTTATTAAATAATATGATACTAAATTTGAAGAATTTACTTTAATCTTTAAAGTTCCTTGGTGTTTTTAAAGCGAACATTATTGAAATAAACCTCTAATGACAATATGTAATTGGTTTCTAATAGTAATGATTTTATGGAATTTGTAGGAGTAAAATCTTATAATTTCTTTGTGTCCAAAAGTATACACCAGTTTTGAGAGCAATCCACTATATAAATTTAAAGATTATAAGGTTCAAAGTCACTAATAAATGGTCACATAGACTTGAACATCGACTTACTATGCAAGCTACAGTGTCTTAGCAACAAAGAAACCATATTCTACAGATTCTATGTCGGCTTTGTTATTAAGAGACTTTGAGAGTTCGCTCATTCCATCTTGCACTCCCTTGTCAGAGAACGCACGGGACCTCATATCCGCGTTAAGAGCATTTGCACTAGTTGCGGGGCCGAAGAGCGGTTTGGCTCCCGCTGCCACGATGTCTCCCCACCAACACCCCCCAAAAAGTTTGCTCTATGGAAATTCCACTTAAGTTTCTCAGATCTTAGATTTGCTCCTCTATCAATTCTAATTAGTGGAGATTGAGAATTGAGGATTGTGGCTGCGACAATTTGCAATTTATCAAAAAACAAAATACTACAGTAGTTTCTAGAGACACGGAAGAGAGGGCTTCTTTTTTCCGTGCCTCCAAAAATTTATAGAGCCTTGGGAGGGTCTAGTCATGTTGGTCGAGGATCAAACTCGATAAAGTGTTCCGCAATAGCTTTCTCCATGCAGCCAACCTTGTTGGTGCAAATGCTCCAAGTGGAAAATTTACATCTTTAGCGAAAGACTCCTCCAAAATTATAAAAAGATCATCCACGTTTGATCAGCATTTAAATCCTGTTTTTTCACAGGTAGCACGACAGGCACCTTGGAATGAAGCCAAGTAAGATGAATCATCCATTTGAACATATTCATCCATAAAATTTTCTATTTTAAGGTATTTTCATCCATAATTTTCATAAGATTTTGGCAAATTCATCCATTTTTTTCCTCATTTTTCCTAATGTAAGAGGAACCACATACAATTTGAGGTAAGTTTCTGGCAAAAATTTGCCAGTAATTTAAACACTGCGTATGATTGTTGCTCATGAGAGCAAACATGTAAGTTGCATAGGTAGGGCAAAACAACAAGGTCTTCCAAAACTTGGCCTGGCCCTTACGACAATCCTAACAAAGGATCTTGGAATGCTTGCTCGAGTGTGGTTGGAGTGCCGCTTGTTCAAAGGTACCCAAGCCTGCAACGTTCGCCCGGGTCACAGACACTGCATTCAGGCTGAGTATGGGATTTTTTGCCGGTTCTTGGCCAATTCAGCAAAACAGTGACATGAGATGGAACCTCCTACCTCAGGTAGTTGGAAGTTTCATTGATAATTACTAATTAAGGTTTTGTTTTTGTTTAATCAAAAATTCTTATTTATTATTATTATTATTATTGGGTACATAAGGCGCTTTTTGTCCCGTGGCATTGCTTCGGGTGGTGAGGCGCATGCAACATCAAGTATTTGTAGCGGGTCGAACATGAGACCTCATGATTGACTCTTGGAAGCTTTAAGCCCGTCCTCTTGCCTACCTTCATCTGCTAGTTTAACCCCTAAAGGACAATTTGGCAAAGTGGGACTTTTTTGGAGTATGGGCATGTACTTGCAAATGCAATTTTGAACTCAGATTTTATGAAAATTTCAATGAAAGTAGGCCTTGGTGAAAGCTTCGTGTCGGTATTTTTTATTCTAAATTCCGATGTCGGAGTGAAAACTGCCCAAAATTACCAAAATCTGTCCAAAGACGAAACTTTGAAATTCCACCAAAATTGAGATTTTGATATTTTTCACAAATAAAATATTTCTATGTATAGAGAAGGCAATAGAGGATGTTCCCACCGTTCGGATTTTTAATCCAAAATATTTTTATATGCTATTTTTATTGTCAAAAACGGCCTTGGTTTGTGAATTTTAGTATACCCCCTAGCGGAAAATGATTTTTTTGGCAACCTTCTACAAGTTTTTTGAATATGATAATTTTTGGACATGTAACTTACTCACTTAGAAACAAGAAAATGGAGAGACTCATTCCATATCTACTTTAAAAAATGGGCCTTCAAAACTCTGTTGTTCCCTTTTTGCGCAGGGAAAAAAAACTTGTTTTTCAACTTTGAACGTTATGATCTTGCAATTGGTGAGGGTGAAGAATGAGTGTGTGAGATTTGGTGGACATGTAGACATAGAAGTTAGCTACAAGATCTGACGCTTAGATTTACTAATTAAGACATCAAGTTTGCAAAATCCACCTTACTTTGAAGAGGGGCTGTTTTCAGGGAGTTTTGATGAAAAGTACCCTCAGAACTTTAGGGGTTAAGGTCATTTTAAACCGTAATCTCCTCTTTTGACGAGGAGATATCCTTTGCTTGGCAATTATCTGCTTGGCAATTATCTGTTCCTTCTTCACAACATGCAATAAAGTTTAGTTTGCTTGTGACCAAAAGAAAGAAACAAACCGACTATTAACCTCTAAAGGTCCAAGGTGTTTTGGCACTTCAAAAAGTGAAAACTAAAGATTTTGACCACCGTATGGAAATTGATGTATGTTTCCAATAAAATTTCCTTTATAGGTATTTTCAACCGTAAGATCTTCAACTTAACTACTTGCACTAACACCATGTCAAATTTCTATTCTTGGATCTTTACCATTTGTGAGATTATAGCGTTCAAAGTTTACTGGTTTTTGTTTTTGGCTTTCTTCAAAAGGCATAGTCTAAATGGTGCCAAAGGAGACTTGATGATTGTTACTCCAAACATTTTGCTCATATTTTTTTCCAGGTAGGTAGCTAAGTTGGGCACCTCCATGCAAAATTTTGAAGACTTATTTTGATTTTTTGGCCTTCATGCAAATTATTTTCCAAAAGCAGGTACAAAATTGTCAATATGGTAAAACTTAAATAACATTAAATTTTTTTGATTTGGAAAAAAAGTAAACGGTGAAAAGTTACATCTAGGAGTTTGTAAATTTTGGAAGAAAAAAAAAATTGAAAAATTCCTGAATCTCAAATTTTGACAATTTTTGAAAGGAAAAATTGTAAAATTACTGAAAACTTTGAAGCTTGTTTATGTAATTTTTGGAGGCTGCCCTTGTAAAATTGGTAAACTTTTTTGCTTGGGTCACTTTGGATTTTGAGTAATGATTTGGTTATGAACATACTTTAAATTTTTTTTTTGAAAAAAACCGAATTTTAAACTGCCCGTTTTGGACTTGAAACCCAAATTTTCTAGATGAAGGTTGTAAAATTGGAATTTGACTTTGAAAATTTTACCACGTACACCATGCGGTAAAGGGAACATCCAATAAAAATATTAAGAAAAAATATTGCTTTTAACCTTTTCAACTAGGCTGCCCGAAATAGCAAAATCCAAATCGGGTTTCTTGGACCTTTAGGGGTTAAAACAATTATCACTCTAAATCCTAAATTATGTCTTAAAGACCGTTAAAGATTATATATTATGATCATATTTGTTATATTGAGATCTTCCAATGCTAATTCATTTAAAAATATAATAAATGAAACAAAAACTAAATAATATCCAAATAGTGATCCTTTAATGAAAGTCTAAAAGTTGGTGTTGTTATTTATTTATAATTTCTCTAACAAAGAACTAAAGTGATTTATCCTTGAGTTGAGGATAAAAATAAGATTGCAAGAAGTCTCAATATAACAAATATGATCATTATATCTAAATTCAAAACAATGTGGATTTTTTTAAAGTTACATAGAACTTGACCATGTTTTAACTTCACTTTTAAAAGAGTGTGGAAGATAACATTATCTAATTTGTTTGATATTTCTAATCAAAGAAACACACATTGATAGAAGGTTTTTAATTAATCATGTACATTGTGTCAAGTAATGTGGCTTAAATCAAGTAAAATTAGAAGAGTAGAACTATGATCTAGTTTGTACACGATTCTAAAAGAATTTGCATCCTTTTCATTAAAAGTACATTTTACCATAAATAACAAATATTGTGTCAGTTTTTGTTTGCATTGAGCGAAAATTAGAGGCATGGAAACAGGTTCAGAGAAATTCTTTCTTGATCAAAACACAATTTTATACACAGTGCATCTTCTGTCCAACACAACACCCAGATGTGGATCAAATTTACTACTTTTTTCAAATTTTGTTGGGAAATCCTTTAAAAGACCCAAAAGCTCTTATTTGTACTGAAAGGTACTGCATAGTACAACATCGAAATCCCATAGTAAAAAGCTCATGCAACCAGTATTGGGCTAGTATCAGCCCACAAACACTAGCATATCTCTGGCCAGCTTCGCTATGGCTGCATGAGAGTTCACAACAATAGCATAGTGGTTTTCGAAGAGTGACATAAACAGGTCCGATTAAAGAGGCATGACACCATGACCTTGCACATCACATCAGTGAAATTCACTAATGCTGCAAGTTCTGAGGTCTCCGAAGGTAAGGGACGTGCTCAAAACTTCAAGGTGCTGCTCTGGTGAGACAGAAGTGGTTGGCTAAAAACTCAGCACCAATATCAAGAGGAATAGTCTCAGGGAAGAGTCAGATTACTATCAGAAGGATACTGGTAAAGGTATACTGTGTGAACGCTGGGGAATTAGAAAAGACTTAAGCACATGCCAGTCACACTTGGGAAATCTACAACGCGTTTAGGCACTACTTGAGGTGCGCCATTGGTTTGAGCTCCCCTATTGCTTTGAGCTGCCACATTGTTTTAACAAACGGTAATCTAAGATTATCAAAATACTAAAGGGGCCAATACTGCGCATCGTTCAATGAAAGTTTAAGCATGTCCAACAATCTATATAATAAATGCAATTCCCCTTGGATAGAGCAAGGCAATATCAGAGATACCAGAAAGCCACGTTTCGTGGTAAAGAAACCTTAACATTAAGCCTCGGAATTTGGTATTATAAAATGTTGTTTACGCCAGGTATGACCTCAAATGCAGAGAAAGCGGCAAGTAGTAAGAGCTCACCTGCTTTTGATCTCAAAAGTACGAAGAAAACGCGTTTTTGATCTTCTGATAGAAGTTTTTTGAAGCACCATTGCCTACAGCTGACGTTTTGATGCCTGGAGCTGGAGCAGGGTTGGCTAGAGCTGAAGTCCTTCTCGATGCCCTCGGTACTCTCTCCAAAAAATAAGAGTTATTGGCACTACGCATGATTTTTATCTCCGAGTATTCCATACAATCATCACTGCTTATACTAGAATCCAACTGAGTCATGTCGGGCATTATCATGAAGACATAATCGCGATAAGTTGCATTAGGATCCAAACTTATCACATGCGACTCGTCGTTGCAGAGTTTTGCAACCACCTTGTAGACGCTTACATTTCCCTCTTGCAGATATATTTCGCCACCTGTCTTGTTGATCACCTTCGTCTTGACCTTTCCCATCGCTTCTCCGGATCAAAATTCCAGAAAAACGTTCTCACCAATGTCTTGGATCACTTGGTCTTGCCACTATATGGAGCAGGATCTGAATGGCACAGTATTCTCCAATGCGACAGTGCAAAAGCCACCATAAATAGGACAAGAGTAAGTTGAACGAGAAAGGTATACTTATCAGGGTATATAATTTTAGCTAGATAAGTGAACCAGTTCTCCTCCTTCGATTTCGATTCGAGCTCCAAGTTCACCAACCCGTCCTCGCAATGCTCGATGAACCTAAATTTCTTTCCTAACCTTCTTAAGTAAGTTTCTCTAGCCACGATCACCTGCGCCCACGAAAATACGGCAGAGTAACTCATTAACCAGTATTAATACAAATAATGAACACATGCTTACGCCGTCACTAAGATGTGCAGTTACCGCTGCTTAGAACCATACCGCTGGAAATACAACGTGATCTACCGTTATGGACTCCAGATCATTCAACGAGTCTTGAGATATTCTGGATTTCATTACAACAGCCTAAATGTACAGCAGTTCGTTGCAGTGACATCGTATTGCAGTTCAGATGTGAAGTATTCTTTGCAGTACGAAGTGTATCGGCAGGAATTATGAAGGACCGACAAGTGCTCACAACTGAATAAATTTTCAGGTTTTAACTAAGAAGCGCACACAAAAGAATAGTACCATACCCTGAGAGATGCTTCTTCCGCGAGGATCGTCTTATCCAAGGCCGATATGGTATCCAACTTCTGCCGAACTCCAGCGAGAGTGACAATAGAGGCAAGCCCAGACAAAACGATTGGACACCAAAGGTTGTTACAATGCAGTAAGTTGGACTGCGACACAGCCGTAAGCACCACACCTTGAAACACACTAAAAAACCCAATCAGCTGATAGACTTCGTTCCTCAAGTTGCCACTCCGCTTCTTCTTCCGCTCTACCTTGGCGGTGAGCAACTTCCCCTTCCTCTCCCAATCTTCGAGCGCCTTCTTATGCAACTCGTTCTTTTCGATCCACAGGAGGTTCTTCAACTCATAGTAGGGTTGAGGGAACACTGTCCTAGCAACCTCCTGTGCCCGTTCCTCCGGTGTCTTTGAAAGATCGTTTAGCAGTCCCCGGCGCTTCTGGTCTCGACCTTGGAAAGCCTTAACCTTCGGATCCTCGGAATTACTTGGAGCCTCTCCTGCCCGTTCCACCAGAGCTTCCAGCTCCTGATCATCGAGCTGCGCTTCCAGGTCCCCAACCGAGACATTTGAATCATGTTCCCAAGTTGCAAGACGAGCTGTACTCATGTCAAAGGCCGTAAACCGACAACGTTAGCGACGACGACCAGTTCGCTCACACACGCTAAGGGACTCGTAACACTGCGCCTTGGAGCCTGATTCGTGGAATGGAGAAATTGTAGGTGGTGCAGACACATCTTGGCTTCGTGGAATGGAACAAAGTTGACTTCCAGGAACACGCGTTGCGGATGTACAGACACCCTGGGAACACAGCTCACCACCACCGGAGGATTCACTACGTGAGAGACTTGAGAGTGAATCCGGTTGACGATACTTAATCACAGTTCGAAAATAGCTTAATTGGTATACAGTAAACACAACTGGCACCCGTTGAGAAGGTATCTACATAACTCACGCAATGCCACTGCTGAGCGAGAGATTACGCGTCGTCCTCGACCGCATGTCTCGGCAAGGGGATACTGTAAGGTATACACACCTATAACCGATAAGTTAAGCATTTCAGCATAGTATACCTTGAGTTATCAAGGAGTTATTTTTTGAGCATACGAAGATAAGGTTCATGAAGAAGGAGCCTTTTTTCAAAATTAATTAAGTAAAATTAGAATTTCCACAAATTTTTTTGTTCAAAAGTTGGTGAGAACCCATAACCAACATATAGCCTCACCCATAACCGACAACAACAAGAGTTGTGAACAAACATAAAACTATTTATTTCCGTAACGGTCATAGAGACATCCTATTGGAGGACGCATCTTCAATCTCCTGTTCCTCAATTATTGGTTTTTGGTTTTCTAATTTATAGCAACCAGGAAGTCTACTTATCTGCGATGGGTGTGTTATCGGTTATGAGTATGTATACCTCATTAAGTGACTCAGAGAGAACAGTTGAGATTTTTATTTTATTTTTTATTTTTTATTTTTTAATTTTAATTTTAAATTTTTTTGAAGCGAACGAACGAAATTCATTGCAAGGGAAAAGTACACACCCTCATCGGGCAACGGTTGAGATGTTCGACACGGCTGCCAACTTCCCGGTACCCTGAGGTCACTTGAGCGAAGTCTCTCTCCAAGGATACGTACGAGGAGTGGGCTGACGACATAGGAAAATAGCGGGCTTGTTTGCACTCTCTATAGCACAGAGCTCTCACAAATCCAGCTCAAAGTTGTGGGTCGCGGCAGATTACGATCACCTTTGAATTATCCTATCTACACTTTTATGCCACCCTTCGTGCAGAAACATGTCGATCCGAAAGAAACATACCGGTAAGCAGCAGATAACTTTCTGGTATACAGCAGGGAACTCTCTGATATGCAGCAGAGCTGGTGCTTTTGTCTGTAATACAACAAGACCACCTTCTCTTGGGGTCTTGTACTGAAGCTATAAAACCGGAACAGTTCGAGTTATGCGATTGAAGTGACGAGTAATCTTTAAATCCATTCACGTAACTTCGTTCCAAAGAATAGTGCATGTCATTCGATAACCCCAGAATAGTAGCGGTTCCGTTTGACATCGTAATGAGGAGAAACACGGGACGCTCGATTCCGCAGACTGCACAGGCTAGCTTCATGCCACTAAGCAACAATTCATATTCATTTTAATACATTCGTGATTAGCACCAAGAACCGCCATCGTGATCATACACGTCCTCTTTGCTGCCAAGGCTTAATTCTGCTGTGTGCTCTTCACCCACCTACGTTTTCTCCTTCCCGTATCCGAAAAGGCGTCGATCCTAGTTAGAAGAAAATTTGTTTGGCTAGTGGCTGGAGGAGCTCAAGACGAAGTTGGGCCGGACCCCGCCATTCGGAGACTCGAGGTGGAGGAATGCCTTCGTACTCCAACACTGCAATCAGGTTGCGAGTTCAATAAGCAGAAATCCCCAAACACACCAACATCATAATGCATAGAATGAGTTCCGCTGCTCATTAAAACCTTTAAAAGTGGGATTCTCTCTCCTGGAATATGAAGCCCTACTTTTTCTGCTCATATTGAGTTCCAATTGACACCTACAGAGACATAAATTATAGACAAACTGTGAATACTTAAAGAGTAGTAGCATGCACAAAATCGAAAGATACAAAGCTCACAGAGGAATCTGAGACTTGTGGTAAGCGGCTTACTGAAGCTAGCTGAAACACTTCCCCACAAAGCTGCCGTCAATAAATTTCTTGTCTTGTACCATCCTGCTAGAAAGCCACCACAGAACGTGTTGCCACATCCTGTGGGGTCAATAGCATCCTTCACGTCCATTCCTTCAAGACTAAAGTTTTGAACTTTCGACTTGCCCTTCTTCTTTCCACCTCCAAAGACTACTGTGTGAAATGCTGGAACATCCCAAGTCTCTTTGGAATCCGATCTGTCAAATCAAAACTCCATAAACCAGTTTGAATTCGATAATATAATAGTTGGATGTTCGGAGGAAATACCAATTATCTTCAGGCTGACGGTATGAACTACAGAATCTAGACCAAATTTCAATTGCAAGAACATAATTCAATGGACAAATTATCCCCACTCAAGTGCTTACCTGTGAACAATGCAGCCTTGGTCTCCCCGTCGTAGGACAACAATCTGTGAAATAAATGTGGCTCCGATCAAAAGTTCTTTTGGGAAAGACACTCCAGCTTATACCAAAAAAATGATGTAGCCCAACTACCAGACACGACTATCACAAGATCACATGGAGTGACCCGAACTAGATTGTCCCATAAAACCGTGTGAAATAATCAATTGCGTTCCCTTCAACAGATTTTCGCAAAAATCACTGCCGAAAAGGAGAGAAAATGAAAGACAAACACTTAATTTTTGTTCAAAGCAGAAACGGCTCTTGCAATACCAAGTTTCATAGGCTATTACCTCGGCACCCAGTTCAGACAGCCGCTCAATCATTTCGAGAGGTGGCCCAGGTCCAACTAGAGAAGCAGCCTCTCTCTCGTTTGGGGAGAATATGTGGCCTGTCGAAACCAAGGCCCTGTGAAAAAAATTATAAATAAATAATTGTTACTTCCTTTAATTCGACATCTCTTTTCGTAAAAATAAGTCAGCTTGACTGCAGGCAACGTTTCCATCAAACTTCAAATGAAAATAAATACATAATATATCAATTTAGGAGGAATTGTGCAATGTGGATTAGCGGAACCCAGGAACATCCGGGAAATAAAACATTCAGAAAAACTATTTTGCAACCAGAGATCCCTTAATGATATCAACAGTGGAGGCCAGTGAACGATAGGCAGCCCAGAACAGAGTAACAATTCGTGCACACATGAGTCTCTGAGGTTGGGTTCAACAATTCGACACTGGTGCAGAGATCAATGGAGAAGACTGCCAAGAGGAGAGTTGCAAAAGATAGCAACTGAACGATGTTCATTGGGACTAGATTCTACTTGTTGAACCGAGGATAGAGAGGTAAAGAGTTCATACTGGAGGTCGGAACGGGGGACGACTTCTTCGGCGTGTGTGTAGACTTCAACGCTGACAACTTCTGCACCTGAATTTCTCATCGCTCGAAGAAAGGGAATGTCAAGTCCACTGGGGTGCACTCCGGCATGATACGTCTTTGCCTTTCTAGAGTCCACCACAAGCAAACGGAAGCATACGTAAGCAGACAATCTAATCGAAATTATGGTTGGTGAAACCTCAACAGAACGAAGACTAACACAAAATTAGATGCTAGACTTCCAACAAACAAAATAGGTTGACATAAGGGAACACCTGGAAATCCATCTCCACTACAGTAACAGAAGTTAAGTGCTATGCCTCACAAGCCAAGGTCTGCATATATAGGACTTCTTTCAGGGTTGCTGTTATGTAATGGGAAGAGAGTTTACTGGTATAGTGGAGGGAGCACATTCATTTCCGGCCGCAGCATTCCCCACACTTCCTCACCCACAGGTACTCTCCATACCTGTTACATGATGCAGACACAAATTGAAGATATCTTACAAGATACCTTGCATAGAAAGAACTTACAATATAAATGAATTGCTGTAAAACAAAAACGGCATGCATACCTCTACACGTCTACCATCCTCCTCCAGCACCTGAACTCGGTAGATCCATCCAAAAGTTAATTGTCGTCAGTTATAGTTTTGATATCTGACTTGTTTGTCTAAAATTGCTTAGGTTAGTCTTAGCAAAACTAGAAACCTCAGATACAGTCTATAAAAAGTTTCACCAGTCTTTAGAAAACGTGGCTGTTGCATAAACTCTTTGTTTGGATAATTCGGTTACCGATAATACGGTTGCCAATAATATACATATAAATATAATATAACTTAACTAATAAAGAGTTCCGGGTTCAAAACCTGGCAGCCACACCACCAACTTTTTCTTTTTCTTTTTACATTGCATCATTTTTTACTTTTGATCCAAAACTATCAATCTCACCATTTGATCAGCAATGTGAGAAGATAGTGAGGAATGCACCTGACCTGCCACGCTCTTAGAGTAGCAAATGGCCATACTATAAGACCGCCTGTATCAACCCCTGTTGTTTCAAGCCAGTCCTTACATGACTCTGGAAAGTCCGCACCTACCCCTGATGCTAGCCCCACTCTGCAGCAGCAGTTAAGAGTCAAGTACGATTTTTATTAACTCTACCTCTCACTGATTTAGTGAAATGCATATCACTGATCCAGATAGGATACTACTACATCACTTTTCTTAAACTATCTTAAATCTTAAATGCCATGGAAACACATTCACAAGTACTAAAAAATAATAATAGTTGCAAACTTGCAAGAGGGCGGACTCACCTTTCTCCATTTGAGAACCAAAGTTGAGCACCAAACGCAGTTTGAGGTCCTGCAGCAAAATACACACTCTAGAATTAAATTTCTGGAACTACACCTTAATGCAGACCAGAGGCCACTTCAAAACCTCGTAACCACCAATTTCTGAGCCACAAACCAAACCACAACATAATAGTTACATGCATTCAAAAATCAAATATCTCGTCTAACAATTGTCAACTACCGAGAGCAGCCATATAAGGCTGCACCAACAATGCCATCCCATTCCATCCCCTCAACTAAGTTACTCCCACTCCCTTCAAAGACATAAAACGTTCGCATTATTCATCATGCCATGCTGGTCAATGACATCACCATCGCTAATGTTGATCGTCGCAAAAATCAACAATGCATGTTGGTTTCAACTCCATACACTGGATCCCATCCCACCATATTAAATATAAAAAAATCTTCAAAGACGAAATAATTCAAACCAATTCAGCTCTAAAATCCAGAATGGAATGACTATGAGTGATCCACACTCACTGTATGCAAAGATAACAACCTACCCTAACCCCCGAAAAAACCCCTGAATTCCGTTCTCTCTTCGAGCAATATAAGAACTAAATTTAGCTCATCGGCCAGAGAGAGCCCTAATTCTGATATTAGTGAATTTCACACATACATTGAACTCTTTGTTCAACACACCATTGCACATACAGTTGAATTCTGATAATTGCCCCCAATATGTAGAGATCCAGTCGCAAATATTCAGCTTTGAGATAGAGCTCAACCAATGCACGACAACTAATATTATGAATCAGAATAGGGTAGTTGCCTAGACCGCATTACACAATGCAGCGATCTCAGAGCTCAATCAACCCAACAAAGAGCTCCAAGAGAACTGAAAACCGAGAAATGTAACGAAGAAGAAGATGCTGCGTACCCACAAATCAGATGATCTCCTGGAACCACAACAAAGGCAGAACAAGTGGAGAGAGTGAATGTGGAAGGATGCAATTGAGATGAGATGAGATGAGATGGTGTTTTACCTCCGCCGCCGAGGCAGGCCATGGAGGTGCGGCCATCGGGGAAGACAATGTCGTCGATGATGATGGTGAAGGTGACCAACTCCAGGGCGGCGTCGTCGCTGTTCGCCATCGCCATAGCCGCAATGCGATGCAATTCTTGCAGCTTCCTCAATTCACCTTCATTCTCTTCTCTCCTCTCTTCAAATTGCTTCCAAATTTAGATGAACAACTCCTCATTTCTTCCCACATTCATCGCTCATTCATCTTTCACCATCCACACAGCCAGATCTCCAGTTTTCTGGTTTTTTCTTTTCTTTTCTTTTCTTTTTAAAGTTTTAAGGTTTACCATAGTTGGATAGCAGGTTATCATGAATAATTCTAAAATAAAACCAAAAAAAATTAAAGATAGGAAAATAAAATATTACAAATTCTTTTTAGAGATGGTTGCCTATTTCAAGTCGTTTGAGATTATTTTTAGTCATTAATTTTGAAAAAATCAAAATCAAAAAATTGATTTTAAAGAGACGGACATTATTTTTCCTAAAAAATAAATATGTGTTTTGAAGTGGACAAACTGCTACCTCAGTACGGGAGCTCATGGTTTTTGTTGTCATACATGAGAAATCAATCTGACAACTCTGGTTCCCAAACTTGAGTGAGAGGGTTGGTGGTGGTCCGGTGGAGTACCTACCTGTAGGTGCCAGTTTCTAAATAGAAAAGCTCTAGTTCTGTGCGGGAGTAGTATGATTCTACAGGAGTTTGATTTCTTGTCATTTGTTGAGGAAAATGAGAATGGAATTAAATTGAATATGGTACACATGGTGCAGATGGTTTATATGGTTCCACATGGGAGAAGGGAAGGAGTGAAGTTATTGACTTGGACTTTGGTCGTGAGTGCAGGCATGAGCTCTACAGGGGTGGTAGTCAATAAAATTTGATGTGTAAGTTAACATTGATACTGTTGAGAGTGTTTGAAGGGACCCTGAACTTCTGAAGAATGTTGTGGGGGAGAGTGTAAGTCAGGTGTTTGTTTTGAGGGTCAACTAGAGTTCCTTGTATGTATTGTGGAGAAGGAGTGGAAGATTGCAACAGTCAGTGAGCACTGACCATGAGGAGGTTGACATGGGCAATGCTGAATATCCCATGCTTGGCTTGTGAAATGGTCGTAGGCAGAGAGCTATGCCAGAGCTTGGTCCATCTTGCCGGACAAAGTTTCTTAATCTGAAAGTGATGGCAAGTTAGACTACACTTGAAAAGAGGTCATAGTTAGTGGAAAATTTGAGTTTATCATGAAAGGTTAGGGTTCTGTGGTGAGAGATGTGCATTGATTCTTCATAAGAAATCTTATCCTTTGTCATGTTGCCCTAACTTGCCCTAACATCTAAATGACGTAGATTTTAGCAAAGTCAATATCACATCCATCTTGCTTGACTTGAAATGATGTCAATATAACATCAAAATACACATGGTGAAATGACATCTACATGATTGAATGGCATTGTTTATGTCTATAGTAAGCATTGATAATCATAAAACAACAAAATTCACTCTACAATTACTACTCACAATCAAATTCTTGATTGTGTGACCTGGTAACCGCTAACCTTCACATAAAATTTTATTGATTGATTTATTTTTGTTTTTAGTAGTGAATTGCAATGATTTTGGATCAATAGAGGGTGGTCGCAAAAGAAGTCTTCAATTTACTTTTGATATCTACGGTGATTTAAGGGCAACCAATAGTAGAATGTGTGGTTACAAAAACATCTTGAGATTCGCTATTCCATGACTTGACTACAGATGTCATAATGCCTTGAATCTTGTGTTACTTAGACATTTTGGTACAATCAATCTTCATCGTGCCCACAAAAACACCCAACCTAACCCATATGTACCTTTGGGATCAATCTGATGTCTTCGGATCTTTGGGGAATCTGTGCATATGTGTTTCTAGCCCGTGACCAGGGCATGGCCACATCCTGAATTCCAATTTCCTATGTTGAAGGACAGTAACGCAGACACAGGTAGTTGAAACACATAATAAAGAGAAGGATACCTGGAAGAGATGGTCTGGACATCTGGCCTCTGAAGGCAGAACGTACTTCTACACATTGGGGCTGTCATCAATTCTGTAGTCATGTGGAATGTTCTGAATAACCCATTACAATTTAAATCCAAGACAGCCAATAAGTTAGAACATGGACCGAAGTTCTCAACTTGGGTTGATACAGTAGCATTTCAGCCATCCTTGTGTTTCTTACTTCAGCATAGCATCTATAAAACACAGCAAGCCAGCCATGATGGATTTTAGTGGCTACAGAAGCTGTAATGATGTTTGAGATGCTCTTTTGGAACACCAGCAAAATAAGAATATGCATCTATTGCATTCCACTAACTTGTTGTGTTGTGATGGCTAATGACAACATGCAAAGCTTGAGCTGGACTTGGTAGTGCAAATCTATGCTGCCCAGATAAAGCAATAAGGTGTTGCCAGCAAACCCACATGTAACAGCTGAGACGGCAATTAGTTTTGTCTGCAAACCTGGAATTGAGCTAGAATCCCAAGAGTTATGGACTCATGGGTGAGATTTTTTTCTGCTGAACCAAGCAAATCACTCAATCAACTCCTCTGTACTTCAGGATTCTGTAACCTGGAATGATCCTGCAATGCACATAACACAGCGTAAATGAGGTAGCAGTGCCAGGCTGAAATTGAATGCAGCTGTGAGCACGGTTCCAGAACTTGGTTGATGATGGCCAAGTTTTGACATTAAAATCCTTACCAAAATGTTGTTGAAATTCAAAAGGTTTTCTTGGAAATTTCAACCATATTTCATAAGAAATATATTAATACTTGTTTAACCCCTAATATTTTGGCCATAAAATTCCAAATTCTGCCTCAATTCTGCCCTGTTTTAGTTCAAGGTAGAATTATGAAAATTCAAACGTATTTTAAAGAATCTAACCGTAGGATCCAATACCTAACTTGTACATGTATGTGTACACAAAATTTTAGATTGTAACTCCTCACCGTTTGGAAGATCATAAGGTTTGAACTTGAGAGAAAAGTTTTTTTTGGTACTGCCCGGCAGAGACAACCACCATTCGGACAGTGAAACAGCCAATTTTTTGAGATCGTGTGGTTGGAGGCTCTTCAGTTTTGGATTCTAAAGTGAGTTGGGAGTATACTCAAAAAAATTGAAGACAATACAACACAGAGAAGCATTGGAAAACCACATTTCTAGTGACGGGAGTAAAATGAAATGCATAAACACTGGCTCTTTTTCCACACTACAACTGCCTAAGAAGATCATCTATTTTTTGAAATCCGAACGGTGTATACATGCATTTGTATGGAATAGAAATTGTAGAGGAAAGAAATCTAAAAATAATAATTAAAAATCCAAAAATAGATATGAATTTTACAGCATATACTATGGTTTAGGAGGAGAAAATGGTGGAGGAGAAAATAGTGAAGAAAAAATGGGTGACGAAGGTGACCCAATCACTGTTGATATGTCTGAATCTTGGAACTTTGACTGAATATATCTCAAGATCCGTACGGTCAAAATTTACAAAACTTGGTACGTAGATGAATTGGATGCCTCTAAACAAGACCCTACGGTTGGATTTTTCAAAATCAAGTTTCAAAAAAATTGTGAAACGATTTCAGAAAGGATCATTTGGACTGTCACAGATTTGGTAGACCACTTCCATCGGCCACAAACCTGCCTTAGCTGCCCTGAATTGAATTTTGATCTTTAAACACGAATTATTTCTTAACTACGGGCCCGATGAAAGTAAAATTTGGTCTTGTTAAAAAGATATAACAATTTCCCATGTTGTGCCAAAGTTATAGCCGTGCATCCGATAAAATTTGACTCATAAGGAGCCAGACCGGACCCTAAATCATACCAAAATTGTTGAGTTGATGCTTTGGAATTAAAACTGCCAGTTCCAATTTTGGAGCATTAGTTGTGACACTGGCTATTGTCAAGCAACAAATGATCATCCTTGAACATAATTATTTTTGCATTTTGCCTAAAACAATGATGAAAAGTCAAGAATGTGGTTGGATATTGCAACCTTACTTATATCCAAACTTCACTATGAAAATTATAATGAGCATGATCTACTCTATAATGAGCATGATCTACTCTATGATGAGCGTGATCTACTCTATGATGAGCATGATCTACTCAATAATGAATAGATGAATGGTAACTACATGAAGATCAAATATGAAGTTTACAATAAGGTAGACGGTGCTAAATCTGTGCGTCGTCTTAATCTGTGCATGTGGTCTGAGCATAATAACCATGCTCTTGAAGACTCAGAACCAACCTAGTAGTGTTCGTAAGTTGGATACACTCGCAGTTGCATATAGGAAACAAAGTTGGTGGATTTGGATACAAAGTGGATGGAGTTGTATACCACGATGGTTAATTCTCACCCTAGTCTTGTCTGTCAATAGTAGCATTATGGCATGTCTGTAGGGGATTTTCTTGATTCACTTTGAACATTTTTCATTAATTGAGGTGGTTTGATATGCTCATGTGAACACTGCCTAACGAATAGTTTTTTTCTTGCAAGTATGTGAAATTTTTGCAATTACTTATGCTTCATTCAAGCTGTTCAAATCTCTTAAGTGCACGGTTTAAGCACCATCTACCTTATTTGGCATCATTGGTGTAGTTAAGTCAATTAGTCCTTCTAGAATTAATTATGTATAAATCTTGTCAAAAAACTCATTCCTAACCAAAAGAACATACTTAAAATTTTGATCTGCTTGAAATGATGTCCATTTTATATAAAGCATTTCTACAAAAACAATTTTATTTAATTCTATATAAACAAAAATTTTAAAAAAAATGAAATGTAACATGGTCTAAAAGGTAGGTAATAAGTGACCAATTCATGGTCAATGTTGGACTCTTGCACACTATGGTGTATCATTTTAGTGCTTGAAATAATTTGCATGTACATGTGGTAGAGTTGAAGACAAAAAGATCCACTCCTCTCTCGCTACTACATAGTCAGTTCTTCACCAAATCTAAAACCAATTGCATATTTTGAAAGTTGCAACTAAAAGAATATTAAGTTTTAAATTTGAGGTTAATCAAACAACAAGATTTGGTAATGAAAGAAATTTAAGGTAATAATTCAAAAAATGATTAGGAGGCTTTAAAGATTAAAAAGTCCAAGCTTAATCTCCTACTAATCTACTAATAATCTATTTGCAATCTATAAGATGATTGCTTGAGTAGAGATGCTTTCAAGTTGTTATGAACAATTCAAAGCCAAAAAGGTATGAGTAGATTTTGATGAGTCTGACATGTTTGTAGGAGCTAAATTGAACTAAATTGCGCTTGGTAAGAGTTAAAAGCATTGTATTGTATGATAAGATTATAAAATAAATAAATAAATAAATAAAATTATTAAGTAGTTAATTAGTGTTAGGACAATGAAATGACGGGGCTGAACTTAATGGTTTAGGTGCCCCAAAGAACAAAAATGGATTATTGGATGAAAGCCTCCGGGTGCAAAAATTAAAAATCACCATTTAGAAGTAGCTTAGAAATTAGATACCAAAATTCAAAAATAATAATAATAATAAAAATGGGTAAGAGGAGTCCTTGGAGGGATAAGAAAAAAATGATTAAAAAAGAAAAATATTGTATGGATGGGCAATGGCTGCTCCACCCCGAGTCTATTCCGGCCTTTGTTTACCTATGTTAACTTTATGAGGAAACCTTGATTTCCCCCGGTTTACTTTTTGAGAAAACTATGATTCCCCCCTTCAGCATAAAAGGGAGAAATCAGGGTTTCTAAATTCTTTTTCTTAATTTGTTTTTTGGGAGCATATGTTGAGAAGTGCTTTGTAGAGGTTATATGAGGGTTTCTTTTAAGAGAAGGTGGGGAAGAAGAAGCCATACACCTAGAAGGAATTGTGAAGCTTTTAGGAAGGAAAGAGAGAGTTTTTGTGAAGAAATGTGGGTTGAGAGAAAAGTAACTAGGGTGGAGGTAGCAAGAAGACAAGAAGGAGGTATTGTAGTAAAGAAACAACAAGGATGACAAAGCTTGGAGCAAGAGGGAGCATTTTTTGAGATGAATGTGGAGGTTGCAACCTATCGTTTTAACCTAGGGTTTCAAGTTAGGTTTGAAGTGGAAGTGGAAGTTGGTCGAAGATTGTTTAAGAGGTGTAAAGAGGTACTTCTTAGACAACAATCTTTTTTAAATTTCTATTTTTGTGTGTGTCTCAATTGTTTGAATTTTTCTTGTCAATCCCTCCAAAAAAAGTCTTAATGTTTTTCTTCCTGCTCTAAAAATCTGTAGATACATCTCTTAATTTGTGGCCTCATGTGTTGTAATTGTGAGATTGTTTCCTCTTTTTCAACTCTAGTCTAACTAATTTCTTTCGGGCTTCTCTCGGTTCTTCCTATTTTCCTTCCTCTTCGCTATCTTTCTGGTTTTGCCATAACTTTGGGGTAGTGTACTTGGAGTATCTTGTTGTTTGTATGTTATATTTTCTCCTAGTGTCATTTATGTGAGGATAACTCTATCTTTAAGAGTGTTCTTGGTATATCAGACCACACACTTATTTATTGTTTGCTTCTCAATTTCTCATGGGCAGTAGTAGAATCTAGTATTGTGCGTGTGGGGGGTTGTTTCTTCAAAAGTATGGGGATTTCCCATAGCTATGGTTGCTTGGGGAATACCGGCACTTACAAGGATAGACCCTAAAAATTGGTGGCACATCAGAGGAAGAAGAGTTGGAGGACAACCTCATGCGCATGGATTGCAATTATTTGTATTAGAAGCCATGGAATGTGCAACATGGTAGGTTTGTGGAGGAAATTTTGCCCATGGATCGGAAGTCACCGAGGTTCTTATAGAGCCAACCTCAAGGCATAGTCTTTGAAGTTGTAGATGGAGGTATATTCATTTGCGGAGGAAGATTAGCAGTCCGGGGTAAATCCAAAACTCTTGAACCGGTACGTGGCCGGAACGTATGACCCTTCAGAGTAGTACCAGAGTAGCATGTTCAAGGATGAGCAACTCTAGAGTCTCTCAAGCGTATTTTTCACCCCAAGATGATTGAAAGAGTCGCCGCTTGCTTGGCCATTGCTTATATCCAAGCCTCCTTCGAGCTTGCTTCATTGGATCTGAAGTTTTATTGGACGAAGCCATCCAGCCTCAACTCAAGGCTAACCAAAGATGTGATAATTCTAAAACCTTCTTGACTCCATACATTTTGCATTTATATGAGCATCGTGAGTGTTTGGAGCCGAAGGAGGAACATCTTTGGAGGCATTCTTCTCTCGGTAAAGAGGGAACCTCTAGCATCTTGTGAGGGGAGACTTCTTCATATTAGGCACCTCATAGGTTCAATTGGACTTAACAACTACCATGTGAGAATGGGTCCAACGGTCATTTCTAACACTCCGAAGAAAGCCATTATTAGTAGAAAAGGTAGTTTTCATATCTAAGGAGGTCATCAAGAGCATTCAAGACATGGAGGACGAGATCTTGAAGGCAAAAACTTTGTACCGGACTCTCGGGAAGATATTTGAATTGGAAGAAGATGAAGACATCATTTTGGCAGCCCGGGAGAGCCAGAGGGAAACGGTGAGTATGAAGAAGGAGCTCCGAGCATATTAACCCTTAAACGTCAGACCCAGCCCGAGGGGCTGGGTTTTTTTTTGAGAGAATCTTGCTCATAATTTACACTCCATTATACCAAATTGGATTTTTAGAATGTCAAACTGAGCACCTTAAAGAGATCTATACTTTCTTAGAATAGAGCTCAAGCAAATTTAAAATAGAATAATGCTTGAAATGGAGTTTAAAAGAGATTTTGGAAGTGGTATCAAGAAAGCATATGACGTTTAAGGGTTAAGAGAGGAGCGCTGGAAAGCTAGGAGGATGTTAGAGACACAAACCAGATCAACCTCCTCTATCCTTTACAACCAAAAAAACCTTGAACTTTCATATATATATATAGAAAACTCCTGTAAAATCATATAACACTCAAACAAAGTTACAAAAACAATCACCTTTCAGCAACTAGTTTATTTTATTTTATTTTAAAAATATATATTAAATAAATAAATTCTTGACAGAATACTCCTTTCCAGCCACTGCCATCATTTAGGGGTGAGTCTGTCATGTCCTACTCGGACCCAAAACCTTCGGACTCAAGAACCGACCACATTCGGTAAAAAAACAATTCCACATGTGATTAGTAGTTTATTAAAAACAAAAAATAAACCAGTGTGTACGTCTTTCTTAGTTCGGACTGAAACGGACTAATTTCAAAAGCAGTCAATTCCAATTTCCATCACAACCACCTTTTAAATCATGCTTCTGGAAGCTTGAAATGCGCAGTTAACTGGGCTCCGACATTTCTACCATTTTGCACCTAAAATTCTAAATGGAAAAATCACCGACCACCATACCACAATGAGCATAACCTTAGCCAGAATCTATCTCTAATAATCAACAATTAATAATCATGGGAACTGGAAGTGTACCCTGGAATCCTGGCATGTTGGAGCTATTCTCTCAAAACAGTGTTTATATAACTTATGCACAGTGTCACACAACTTAAGCTGACTCCTCAGCTGATCATTTCTTATTCCAGACAAGTTATTCTAATTGTAAGTTGATTACATTCTTTTACCGTCGGAGGTGACTCAACAGTGGCTTGGTAAGTTGGTGGAGTGGAATTAATAACTGTTTGTGCACACCGAACTGGAACAACAGACAGAGAGGTTGTTGGTCGGTGGTTCAGGATTTGGGTGCTCATCTTTCGTCCTCAGTTTATTTTTTAGTTTATTTTTTGAAGGTATTAACTCTCTAGGGGATATTTATAATCATGAATTGGAGTTTATAGATATGGTGTTTGGATTAAGAAATTATTTATAGCATCTCCACCCCTTGGCGCCAACGGGGGCGCCAACAGGGTGGTAGCCGTGGCTGGATTTAGGTCCGGGTCTCGGCCCCCGGCAGAGTCCCCACCCATGAAGACAACAATGGGCCACTTCGTTAGCTACATCTCCACATCCGTATTCAATTGGGGAGACCACCTGGATCTGTTTGCTATTTTTGATCCTACTTTGAGCTTTTTAAACGGATAGAGTCCCTGAAACGGCGTAGCCGTGATGTTGGCATGAGGAAATGGTTCCGGCCACCTCCCCGGCCGGGAGGTAGTTTGGGCGTGGCCGGCAGATAACCTGCCGTTGGCGCCTCTCCGGTGGCCTCTCGGTCTCGGCACCCCACCGGTGGCGCCACCATTGGCGCCTACGGTGGAGATGCCCTTACATTGTGAAGTTTTGGAAATGTATGATTTCTATTTTGAAATGGGATTCTATTGACCCCTATAGGAGAATTGTCTAAGAATGGGCTTTTGAGATCTTGTCTAGATTCCTAAGATGTCAATTTTAAATGTGATTTTTTGAATTTTTTGAATTGCTAGTGCCTCTTGGAAATATAAATTTTTAGTCATTAGAGATCAGAAAAAATAATTATAGTATCTAAAACAACTTTTTTTATTTGTTGGAAACTCCAGTTTTTTTGCTACACCCTTCAACTATTTAAAGATTATTTATACAAGTGACTAACATGATTAACTTGGAATATAAACCACTCTATCAATGCTAAATTACCTTGATAAAGTGGATGTATAATTTATTTTTACTCGGTAGATTATTGATGGATTATAGAAATGAGTTTGCATTGGCACAATAAGTGCAAATTCTTTGTAATGGTCAATAGACA
The DNA here is from genome assembly GCA_014871385.1 of Ceratodon purpureus. NCBI lineage: Eukaryota > Viridiplantae > Streptophyta > Bryopsida > Pseudoditrichales > Ditrichaceae > Ceratodon > Ceratodon purpureus. Next base: position 16,246,094 of record CM026425.1, read on the forward strand.
AGCGCATAAACTCGTGTAAAATATAAACCATTTAAAAAAAATAGATTACTAAGATATTTAAATAAAATCATAATTACATTTTGTGAAGATATACAAAACACAAGCATTGTAGGTTATGTTAAAATACTTAGAACATAATTGAAGAATTTTAAACCACCTATTAACAACCTTTTTATTAATAAAACAAGGTTTCATGTTTGTGAAAAGATACATGAATCAAGTTTCATGTAAGACTTTATTTAGAATTGATTGAAAAGATATATTGACGAACATATATGTATTTTTATTTTTGATAATACTAAATTTTGCGATGGCATTTTGATGATACCATCAACCATTGCAAAGCATTGGCGCCTACGGGGACAACACATAATTACATCTATAACCTTGTAATTTACATGTAATGAAAATAATCATATTTTATTTTATTATTTCTTTCTTTTCATCTTTAAAGTAAAAATATCCCTATGATTAAAAATATTAATGTATGTTCAAATGTATATTTGTAAATTTGTATAAAATAAGATATATGAATTTCACTTTATGACGAAGGTTTTTTAATTCATATTAATCTAGAATTAAACATTTTATTTTATAGAATATATATATAGTATTTTTTATTTTTTTAGGTTTCCAGGATTATTTAAAAAAACCATGGATGCATTTTGAGAAGATATAGACAAATATATAAAATATGGATTATATCAGAAACTGCATGAAAATTAATTAATAATTTCAAAAAATATATAAAAAGCTCTTGAAGTAATACAACAAATTGGATGTTTGTGAAAGACACATGAATTAGTTTCTGTGTAAGGTTCTACGTACATTTGTTGTATGACCAACACCAACAAATGGACGCACTATTTTTTGTTACATAAGTTATCTAATTCTTATAATTGAAGTATAATTGCAAGTCTTTTAAAATAAATTTTATTTACTCATCTTTTTGTATAATGTCATTATAACCTCTACTATTAATTTAAAAGAAGATTCATTACGTGTCTTGTATTCAATTTTTTCATTGTATAGATAACTGCAAAAACATATAATAGAATATAATAACAGAAAAAATAAATTGAACTTGATATATGTATTAAAGTTGTAGATTGTGAATTTTAAATTCTATTGAAATGATTTTATCCATAGTTGTTGTTGTACAAATCACAGGAGAGTTGTTGCTTTTTAGCAAATATTTATACAATTTCAAAAAGTTAAGGTTTGTGAATCAAAAAATGATTTTGTTTATTTTTTCCATTACCCTAAAATATCACTCAAATGGACTCAAATGGATAAGAACAATAATATAATGTTCTTTACTTGTTTTTTGAGAATATAATCAAATTTTAAAATTTGGTGCCAAATATCATCTTCTACTTTTTCTTACATGTTGACCATTTTTTTCTTATCTTATATAACCTTTTTGCTTACTGATAATATTATTACTTATCAACATGCTTGTGTAATAGTTAGTGGTGGATAATATTAAAAATAAAAACTATGGTCACAATGGTTGACAATTTTTAGAGTGAAAATTTTCTACTATAAAAGTATGAGTTTTAAAAATCTCAATAGCAACCATGTTAGTTACTTATATAGAGATCTCAACATTAGCACATATGTGTAGCAAATGTTTTGGAGTTGCATGACAACTACCATCAATATTATTTTCATATTTAGTGCAAAAAAATATATATATACTTCCATAATGCTCTTGTAATTTTGTGCTTCTTTAAACAATTTCAGAAATAACATTCAAAATTAGCATTGCGTGAACTTGCCTAAAATTCCAATTATTCATCAAGAGGGGCCAAGGAATTTTGAGGATCAGACATTGTCAAGTTTCAAAAATATACTAAATTAATGACCTTTCTTTTCATTGTCAATGTTTACTAGTTTACTAGACCATGTATTTAAGAAGAAAAAAAATTGCGTCATAATCAAAAATTGACATCACTATGTATTTTGAAGTTATTTATCATAATTGACAACAAAATGTTATTACAAATCAAACTATTTCCATCATATTAACGGTCCAACCTTTAAAGTTCTTTGAAACTAGATTTTGATTTGGGATTTAGAATGGCAAACATTTCAACAATGGCTTTGAACCTTACAATCTCCCAATTGTATGGAGGATCCTTCTCAAAATTTGTGTATATGTTTCCATACAATGCAAGTACAAGATCGCAGAGTTACAAATCTAATAAAGTCAAAAAAATAAAATAAAATCAATAATTTGTTATCACTAGGCGTTTGTTTTTGACAATTTTTGCTCCAAAACACCAAGAACTTTGCAGGTTAATACAATTTTCATAAACAAACCATGTAATTTTTACTTGATTCTATTTATAATAAAAAGAGGATTCTAATACACTTTAGAATATAAATTTTGGATACCATATCGATAAATCATGATTTTTTAATGTTTGCTTGAAATAAGCCTGATTTTAACCTCATGCTTTCATATTTGGACGATGTACATCCGGATCAAGAATCTTTTATCATCATATTTATTGTCTTCTAAAGACTTTCTATAGATTTGACAAGAGTCAAAACTAATTGGTTTACCATATACAATTGGACTTCCGTAGAGCTCTCATTCCTTTGGATGTTTTAACATTTTTTAAAAGAAGAGATACTCAGATAGATACTGAGTGTAGTAGGACTCTCCTAGAGAAGTTCTCTATGTCCTAAGGTCGATTATCCTAAAACCACCAACTTAAGAATTACGAGCCTTTTTTTGCAGGGTTATTTTCGGGGCATATTTTTCCCATGTAGGAAACATTAGGAGAAATGTGGGGTCTCCAAAAGGGCTTGTAAGATAGCCCGAGGTAGGTGAACTGGTTGCCCACGCATGCCTCTCTAAGTAATCTCATTGGTGGATATCCTACCCGCTCACAGCGTCAGGAGCTACAGTGTTGACAGCGTCATTACTGCTAGCATTATCCAATGCGCTGCGAGCAGTGGCACACGCCGTCGCTGGCAGCGATTGGCTAGACCCACGAAATTCACAGTTGGCAACACGTGGTACCATTGGTGCGAGCACATAAAGTGCACGGGTTTCACCAAAATTTTAGGCACGTGGGAAACTCAAAGGCCTTTTACAGACCCTAGATTTCCTCCAATGGTTGTTTTCTAACAGAATGCAATTTTTTTTCGGAATTTTCTTTCCAATGCTGAAATAGATACAAATTTCTAAAGGAAAAAGTACTTCGTGAGCCAAATCTGATTTGTACGTTTTCCAATTGTCACACCTTGTGGTACTAATTTTTACTCATGATACCCAAAACCACCAGCTTTTTGAGTGTTATAATTGGTTGTTTTGTATTGTGAAATTGGTGGTTATGAGTCTCAACTATAGTGGCCAAAGAAATGTATACATGTCATAAATGGGGAAGGTGGTGGTTTTAGTATGGTTCACCTTAGAAGTGTTTGATTGTAAGGTATACACTAAGTGCAGTGGTCAAGGGTGGGAGAAATTTCGTAATCTTGAAACATGTGCTCTGCTTGTAAACACAAGTAGAGTGAAGAAGAAAGTGAGATGCAAGGTAACAACTTAACAAGAACTGTGTGAGTTTACAAATAACCCCAACTCTCAAGTGTTGGGGCTAATTTGCTTTTCAAGGTGTCCACTGCTAGCAGTTGGACCACTGGGGACCCAAGTATGTGTCGATTTGAGTAGACTGTGGGGTGACTTGGATTCAATGCGGACGGAGTAGAACCTATATTTTACTCAAGTTGCAACACAGCAACCCCTTAAGGTGTGACCACTGTCAAGTTGTGAGAACATATGCATGTTCAATGGAGGTGGGCGCTCGCCATATGAACGGAGACTCCTATATTCATTTCCATTATACTCCAGACACTGGATATATATATGTGAGTCTTCCATAATCATTGTCACCCACCCAATTGTCTGCAGAGCAAACACTTGTATCATGCTCTTTCTCTTGTCTACTCATCTAAGTTATATTCTTAAGTGAACTACATGAGATATCAATAGATACAAAGGGTAACAATTGTAGTAAATTTCATTTGGGTTTGAATGAGGAAAAGAAGTACACAAAGGTCCACTAGCAACTCAATTATGTGATATCAAACAATATATCATAAATTAGAGGATATACCTCGATCCATATTATTGAAGTATGTCCTAGTTTTAATGCACTTGATCCAAATATTTGTAGGTAGGTAATTAGAATTGACCAAGTTAGGACTTTTAGAAATAGTTTGTTCATAGAGACCGTCACTTATGAATGGATAAGAAGTTAACTAAAAATATTTTAAAAATGTTATTTAAGGCACTGAATATCACCGCTAAATTTTGTTATAGCCAACCAAAAGCCGTCTAGCCCATGTGCTCAACATTGGACGTCTATTAATGGATATTGACGCTTATAGATTTATTTATTTTTTAAACATTCATGTCTTATTAAACAATGTGTTTTAAAGTTTGTAGGAATATGGAGGGTTTTGTTTTCCAGCCCCCGTGAGCCCTGCCCCGGTAGGGCCGGGGCGGCTCCGCCCTTCTCTGCGCTCTTTGCCTTGTGGCATGTTCTTTCCCTCCCTGTGTCGGGTCTTAGTCGGTTCGGTCTTTGGACCAGGCCACTTGTGGCTGGCCCGGTCTGTTTTGTGCTCCATTTTGCAATGAACTTCCATTCATTTGTTTCAAAAAAAATTAATTTTTTTTTTTTTTTTTTTTTTTTTTTTTGTAGGAATCCTTTTAAAAATGTTTACAAGAAAAAAAAAAAAAAAAAAACATAGAAATAGTCTTATAACAATAATCATACATGGTTGCAAAAGCTAATGATTATTGAAGGTCATACCTTAACTCACTGTGACAAAGGTGGACCTAGATATAATGGTTTTTTTTTTAAAACCTTATTCATTTTGTCCACCACCATTTTGCACACTATTCTTTGTGAATGGGTGTACGTCCCTAATTTATGTTATGTGGCATTACAATGCTTAATAAACTAGATTATTTGAAGATGTAATAGTACCAATTTTTGATCACGGCGCATTATGCCCTTCCTAAAAGGTGGGGTCCAACAAAGAATCTGCCCAAGCCACCATATGTTCAGGGCAAATATCTATACCCTGTTAGACTAATTGAGGAATTTTTTAGCTGCTTCAATAGTGGGTACTCAGAACTCTCCATATCATGCATCTGGGATCATATACAGCAGGACGCAGCCAGGCTGCTTGCCCATCCAATTCAACATACTTACATTCAACTATTTCACATCTAACTAATCAGTAACAATCGGTTCTGAAAGGGATAAGAAGTAATTTAGCAGCGCCGGAGAGTGACAACATTGGGGCCCTTTTGCTGGTTGAATGGCAGTGGAAGTGTGATAAAAATACCCAAAGATTGGGCAAATATTGAAAATATATATTTTAAAATATGATAAAAAAATGGAATTGTATTGAATTTTTTGTAAATTTTTAAAGGTCCTAAAACTTTAGTTTTCTAGAACCGACAATAAGTACTTATAAGAACCACCACTAACATGCCACTATCACATATAACAGTGCACTGATTATGAGGAGTTGAAAAATGGTGCCATCATGAGTTGTTAATGGATGGTTAAAAAAAAACAAAATTATTAGTCTTGGCACCTCTACCATAATTTCTATATTTCTCTTGTTTGTTCCACAAACAAATGAGATTTTGGTTAGATTCCTACAATGTTGATCTTTGATGTAATTTTTTGAAGAAAATTGTGGACATAAGAAATTATAAGAGCTTTGTAGGAATGTAATGTTTTTCTCCATTGGACCTTTTAGAAAAACTATGCTCCTCAAAGTCATTTTTCCACAACAAGGAGCAATTCAAATATTTTTGCCACACCCCTTTATTATCTTTTACATTATTTTATACAACTCATTAACACAATTTCTTTTGAGACTAGGAAAAAATTCTTTCTAAAATGAAAATACTTCTACGAGATTTCATCATTTGACTCTTGAAAAATAAAAATAAAAATAAAATTCTCTCTAAACATCTTTAAATGTTTGTCACCTTGCTCGGTAGTGTTTCAAGAAAAAATGTGACAAAATATTGAAGGTATCAAGAGAAAAATATTTAAGAAAATATTAGACTACAAATGAATAATAAAGTGCATTATTCAAAAAACACAATGTAATGGTCTAATGCCATAATTTTGGCCACAAACATCATGGTTTAAAATAATGATGTCTTTGTGAAATTAGGCTCCAGACACACTATTTTTTTGAAGAGTGCCTGACAAATGGTCATTTATTAACCCTTAAAGGACAAATAGCCCACTAGGGGCTATTTTAGAACTTGGGTAGGTAAATATGACTTCAATTTAAATTGAGATTTTTTGAATTTTTTTGTGAATGTTTGCCGCAACAAGACTTTGAGGAATCTAATTTTTTTTTCATTTAGACATTTTTAAAAATAGTTATGGTATTCGAAGAGAAATGTGCTATTCGTTGGGCAGTTCGGGCAACCATGCTAAATACATCTATTACCTCTAAGATTATTTCTATAAATACTTACTGTTGTCATCTTTGAGATTTCCCAAAAGAAAACTTCTTTCAGTACAAAGAGTTCACTCCACAAAATATCAAAGTTTTCTCACTGTTTCGGGCACTGTACTTAAAAACTTCTTCTTTCCTTCATAAAAGTTAGAAAATTTGTTTTTTTTGAAAATCTTCTTTTCTTTTCTTAATTTATTTTTAGGATGGACATCAATCTTTACTTTGACCGTTTGGATTGGAACTTTATGAAATAATGGAATTTCTAGGGAAGAAATATGAATTAGCATTCTTTTGCATTCAAGTGAGTAAAAATATTGTTTTCAACATGCTACACTTGTTTTTTGTTTTTAATTTTTTTTATGTAATTAGCTAACTTAGTCATCTTAGTCATGCACCAAAAACCCCAAAATCCATAATGCAAAAAACCTGAGGGAAAAAAAAGTTAGAGTATGTCGACATAGTCAAAAATCGTGTCAAAAAAGTTTGTTTTCAAATTTCAATCACTATAATCTTCTAATCTCTACGGTCAATTGTGATGAAATTTATTGAGCTATCTACTACAATAATCTTATTCAAGATTTTACGGTTATAATTAGAAAATAATGATTTTTAGTCATTCATGCTTTTTACATTGAAAATGGCAGTTTTGGAGCGCTTTTTGATGAAACATAGTCAAGAAACTTTAGGGATTACTCCTAAAAACCCAATGAGTCATATTCAATCAATTAACACATTCAAATGCACTCATATTGCAAGGGGTTCCATCTTATTATTTTTTATTTTTAGAAAATATGAAGATTTTGTATTTAGTATTTTATTAGGATTTACTTTAGAACCATATAATTCATGCACAAGTGCTTCTGATTGTTCAACTCCTTGTCCATGATCTTCGATTGTTAACATGTTTGATATATTTATCATTTCCTACAATTTACACTTCAACATTTAGGGCCCAAAATTTATATATAAGTTTTATAAATAAAAAGAAGAAAAACTTTGATCTCCGGATGAGACTGACGTGAATTAAATGTATGTTCGATCCAACTCCAATCCAATGCCCACATGTCAAAGATATGGAAGTAAAGATCTACTCCCCCTTTTCGAGAGTAGACACTTTATTTATAAATAAAGCATTCTTCGCATTTGAAATCCGTAAATCCTTTGAATAGAATGTTTTTGAAGCTCAAACATACTTCAACATAATAATGTTTCATGTATTCAATTATAGGGCGTGTATGAAGGTCAACATCTTCGATCATGCTTAAAAAAACATGTACAATATAAAATGGTTTTTTTTGTTTTCAGAAAAAATCCATGATTGAATATATATATATGTAAATAAATAAGTATGTTGCATTAAAGAAAATATTTTTAGACAGTTCCAAATCATATAAAGCAAACATTTGAAATTAAGTGGAGGATTACAGGATTTGAAAATTATAAAAAATAAGATTAAAAATTTTAAAAATTTTTTAAAAAAAAAAAAAAAAAAAACTAACTGGAAATATGTTTCTTTTTGAGTTTCATGTAGATTCGATGATGAGTGACAAATGGATGAACAGACATACTTTGTTTTATTATATAAGTATTTTAAAATTATTATGAAAATTTGAATAAAATTGAATTATTTTTTATATTTCTTCTTCTTTAGATTTTCAGAATTCTGATTCTTTTATTATAAAAACATTTTCTTAATATTGAATCCAAATTCAAATCTTTGTATTAGTATAACTCTATTAATATGACATCACTGCCAATTGTACAATTTTATTACAAAATATGTTTTGATAGTAAAATTTTAAATATTCACAAATCCTATGCAATTTTTTTGAGTTACAAGTTATACATTAAAAATTATAGTTTATTTTGTTCTTTATAATTTTTACTTTTTATTTTTAAATTATTTCAAAACGATTATATTTTTCTTTATTGAAATAAATCTTATTTATTATAAATATGAATTAGAATAAAATTACAAAATCACACTCAAGTCAAATTTCAAAATAGATGAATAGGTAAAGGCTACATTTTACTTCTTATTTGAAGAAGTTTCATAAACTTTTTTTTGGCATTTTGGATTTAGATTCTATTAGAAATTGAGTTAAAAAATACAATGTAGAAATATCCATCTTCTATACATGATTTTCACATAATGCTACATTCTATTGCTCCACCTAAAATTTATGTACAAGAAACTAACATTGTATGTATACTTAATAAAAAATTTGGTGTCCATCCATCCTTCTATCTATCCATCCGTCAATCGCAAGCCAATTTCACAAAAAACCTTACATAAAATCTAATTCATGTATTTTTTTCAATTTGTTCATTAGTTTTTTACAACTTGGAAAAATATTTATGTGTCATTTGAAATTCTTCAATTACTTTCACTATATCTTTTAATACAATCCTTTTATTACATCCTTTGTATGTCTTCATACAGTACAAATTATAAATGCATTTGTAATTTCTTCTTCAAAATAAAAAAATATAGCTAAAAAATTTTAAAATTTTAAAATGCAAATTTTTAACCAAGAATTAATAGAAGATACAAATGTTTTTGGCATATCATGGATTTTTACATGTACACATAAAATACGTTTAATGTGTACTTATGTTTTTTTCTTAATTATGGAAATTTTGATTTCAAATAAAATATAATATAATTTTTTAGCCCAGAAAAATATGAAGAAAAATCAATGTTCAATGTTGTGACCATTGTGGTGGTTGTCGTCATATCCTTTGGTATTATTATTGGTTATTGAAGTTGGAGTTGGAAACTTGAAAGGTTGTTTGAAATGATATAAAGATTATATAGATGGCTATTCAAAAGGTTATTTCAAAAGTCAATTCAAAAAATATTTTATAAGCAATTAATAGATTTAAAAAACAAAAGAAAAACTTGACTTCATTTCTTTTCTGTGTATGTTTTATTTTATTTTATTTTTACATGAACACATTTCATTTTTAATATTCAAATCATAAAATTATGATTTAATGTATTGTCTACTTAAATTTATGTGTTTTTTTCTTGTACTTATGAACAAATAAATATCTACAAGTGTCTCCATTCATACAATAAACATAATATAAAGTACCAGAAAGGATTGAATGTCTTAAAAGATATAAAATTTAGATTTGAAATAGGATTTTTTATATCATATATAATTATTATATTTCTACTCCTCCTTATATATATGCAATTTTTTTTCTTGATCATAAAATTAGAGATTAAATTAAAAAATGAGTCAATATATTATATTGTATTGTATTTTAGATTATTAAGTAGATACAACATTTTTTCTAATTCATATAAATCTTCACGGAATAAATGTATAAGTATTTTTATCCCACAAGTAAAATATGTGGTGGCCTACTAGCCTCTACAGATTATTGGTGCTTACAACACCAATGTATAATCATTCCTAGAAGCCAACATAAATCTATATTATAAAACATTAATACACTCACTTCAAAAAAGGATCTTTGCACAAACAAAGTAGTTTTATTTTCCAAATAATTTATATTTCAATAGAATTATGAATTTTAAATTCAAATCTTAAATACTTAAAGGATTTCTTTGACTTATAAAGATTAAGAAAACAAAAAAAATATTTTAAGATGTACATTCTAAAGAAAATATATACTCCCTCCGTCCCAAAATGATCTTCTTGTTTGATAAAATGATCTAGATTAAGGTTGAAACTGACAATTTTGAAATCATTTTTGAGCTAGAAGTAGAGTTTAGTGCAATCTTTTATTCCTGAAAATTTGAGTTTAAAAATCCTTTTAAAGTTGTAGGTTTGGAGCATTGAAAAGTGGGATTTTTGGCCATTTTTGAGGAGCACCGGTAGCCACCCATTTCCTTAGCTCCCTTGGTTCTTTTTGGAACGTTCATCCATGTTATCCAAATGTTCATCCAAAATATTCCAATATTCATCCAAAATTCTAGAAAACATTGAATAAATTTCATCCATCCACCTGGAAGATCATTTTGGGACAAGAAATGCAAGCCAACAGGAAGATCATTTTGGGACAGAGGGAGTACATCTTCTAAATATTATAATGGCATATGAGCCACCAAAATAATTGGCGCTTAGGTAACCATTTTGAATTCATTTCTATAAATCAATAGAATTAAAATATATACAATAAAAAAATCTATACATTCACTTTGAATTATCATTTTATTTCTTTCATTTTTACATGAATACCTTTCATCCTTTATATTCAAATTAAAAAAATATGATTTTTGTCAACGATTGTGCATAGCATTGCGTAGCCCTAGTTTTTTTACTGTAATGTAAATTGCTTGGAGTATATAACTTCCTAACAATACAAAAATGCCTCAATAAAATAGATGTATAAGACTTTTTGATTGTACGATTTTGCATGGCCTTATGGAAATGATTAAATAGTAATTTTGATATTTAATTTTTTATAAATTGTTAAACTTGAATTCAAAACTAATATAGTTAATGCAAAAAAATATATTTAAAACATAATTAAAATAATGCTAATATAGTGTAACCTACTTGGAAGCTTTAACTTTATAATTACTCATAGATTGATTGTTTTTTGGCGCCAATGATTTGTAGTGGCCTATAGACCACTGCATAATATAATATAATAAAATACTAAAGATAGGAAAAGGTTGTTTCTGATTTTTTGCGGTAAAAATTAATGAAATTGTTTTTGCATATACGGTCAATATTCTTGAATAAGCTCATTGTATATCAAATAACGAATCAAATTTTAAATTATAAATCATATTGAAAAAGAGAGTACTTCATTGCATTGCAACAAATTACAATAAAATGTAAAAACTAGAAGATTTAAGTGAATTTGAAAGAAGATTATAGTTTTCTTAATTCATTTTTGCGTTTTATTCAATATTTTTTTATAATAATGACAAATATATATTTGAAGAAAAACCATGTTGGTTCTCAATCAATAATAATGAAATTCCACATAAAACCTTACATGAAACTTAATATATATATCTTTTCAAAACATGTCATTTAAAATTTTCTTAAATTGATTTTTAGGTGTGTTTTGACACAATCTTCATTTTTTATATTAATCTATGTTTTTAGAGAATGTAATCATGCTTTTCTAGTTTTACAATTCATCTTTGATTAATCAACTTCAAAGAACAATTTTGTTTATTCATGAAACCATTTAATTACAAATGGTAGTAAAATGCCTAATTTTGACTTCATTAATTGTTGAAAGATTAATATTTGAACAAAGATGAAGTAACATAATGAAGATACGTGGAATTCCATACATACATTATTCCATACAAGATGCTAAAAATAGCATATATTGAGTTTAATGACTACAATAGCTTATTGGTAACTTGAGTCTTCTATTAGGCTGATATATATATTTTTAAATATATTAAGTAACTCAAAAGATTGATATATTAAAATTGTGCATTTAAAAAATATAATAGAAATGATTACATAAAGGTCAAAGAAGTCATAATTTCAAAATCACTTATTGTTGATCTTCTATAGTGTGATGGTTGATTTAGCTTGATTTCAAATTTCTTAAGCTTTCATTATTTACCTTAAATTTTCTTTTTTCTTAAATATAATTTTTTTTATTTAGGTATTGAAGGATTTAATTTCTGAAGTTCCTTGTCATTTTTTTACCAAAAGGCATCATAAATCTTAATCTTAACATTATTAGGTAAATCCAACGATAGGATTTTGAAAATAAACTAGTATATCACCTACATACTAAAATCAATCTATTGATTATTTTTTATTTAGGAGATCATAGTGATTAAAGGATGTTGAAATATTTTCAATATGGAATGTGTTATATCAATATGGTGTATTTATTTTAATTTTAGACATAATTTCAATGCAATTTTATTTTTTATTTTTAATAAGACAAGATCAAGAATTTAAAAAAATAGATTAGACACTCTTCTTGATTAATTGTTTTTTGTCCAATTTGTTGAGAAGCTCTAGTAATAAACACTTTAATTCTTGATCAAGACTTCAAAGAAAAGACCACCAAACATTTCCATGTCAAATTGCTATTTCAAATAATTTAAAAAATCAAAATCTACACTAACAATTTTGATATCAAACGACAAGTAGTTATATAAATGAAGTCTTAGTTGTCTAATATTATTATTGATACTATTTTGATAAATGTATAATACTACTACTAATTCACCTTATCAAATCATCATATAAAAAAGCAACTTAAATACTATAAATTAAAAAAAACAACAAACTTGGACATTCAAAAAATTGAATAATCACCAAAGATCAACAAAATCCACATGACACCTACCTACATTCTCTAGTACATTCATCCAATTTTCACACAAAACAACATCCTATTAATACAAGGAACTTTTCCACTTCCTCTCAAGCCAAGATATTGATAGTACTCAACGTGTTAAAGTACATCCCTAAACAGATCAGCTGCAGTCCAGTATGTCTTTTCAAACAGTGAATGCTATAGCCTCATGTAGGCCTAATACGCACACCCACATGATACATCACGTAGAACGAAGCCTGAGCTGCCCGAAGTGGCCAAAACGGTGACTCTTCCAAAACGGTGATACTACCAAACACAGCAACAGTACCGTACAATACTAACCTATACTATGCAACTACACCTATACTATACGCAACAGAAAACACAGAGCGGTAAATTACTATCTCTCGAAAACAAAACTGTAAATCTAGATCAGTAAATATAACTGCAGTCTTGACAGTTATATAAATACTGCAAACTTGGTAATAAATACTAAACGACCTCTGATCGACGACATATATCACTGTATATCGATGACAGTAAAAACTGCAGGAGCAGGGGTCGGAGGGGTAGAATGTTTATAGCCTGGGGCCTGGGCCAATGCACTTGGCCACTGGACACGTTTAAGGGGCCTTGCGGGACAGTTACGACTGTCGCCATGGCGATCGGGATAACTTTGCGCAATGATGCCGAGGATAGAACAGTTCGCAGAGCGTAGATCGAGTTGGGGGTGCTATCGCCGGGCGGGTGGGGTCCAGAGGGGGCCCGCAGGTGGTAGAGGTTCGGGAGAAGTAATTTGCCATCGGGGGAGGAGTCGCGGACTTCTAGGCGGGACACTATTAACGTGGGACCGTACGGGCCGCGAATAGAAGGTGGATGCGTGAGGTGCAGGGATCCGCAGTTGCTGCGACGTGGAGCAGAATGGGAATCATTATTATGGACCCAGAGTGCAGTCGGTGACGGTGCATGGGAGCGGAATCGATTCAGAGAACTTGGAGGCTGGGCACTCAAGTGCTGCTCGAGGTTGGTCCGGGGTGTACGCTACAACGTCATGTGATACTGGAGATCGAGCTAGCGGCCAGGTGTTGCTTGAGGCGAGGCGATATGCGTGATGAGTTGTGTTGGTCTAGCTAGGCCCTAAGTTACATCGACGATGATGAACCTGATGAGTTGTGTGTGTGCAGGTTCACTGGGGGGTGATGGATGCATGTCCTGGAGCTGAGTTGCTAGCTGCAAGTGTGCACACTTGGAGGCCTCGATGGAATCAGCTGGCGACGCCATTTGCACCGGCGGCTGTAATATCCCGGTTCTCGTCATCGTGCTGGAAGCATCCAGATACGGACAATCCTGCAGCTAGCTAGAAGTAGCTCGTTTGGCTCCTTCTAGTGCCGAGTTGGGCAAGTCGTAGTACATGGGCCAGCCTAATAACACCGATTATGGTGGCTTTAAATAGCGATGTGCTCCGGTGCTTCTTCATCCCATTATGATTGTTCATGTGTTCATGTATCGGAAGGGCACTTCGACGAGGCGATGTACTTACTTGCAGGAAATAAGTATTCACGTTTTCAGTCGATCTAGCTCATCTGAAGCTTTTCATCATTTAAGTCTTGTCTTACGTTATGAGATTTCTTGAGTGACGTGCCGTTTCATGTTGTTCTTACAGCTTCTCATGTCTGTCTGTCTTTCTCTCTGTCTGTCTGTCTGCGTCGACGTCATGATGATCATGCCAGTCAATTAGTTAAAGCTGCAGCGTTGATGTATGGTGACTTGCGTCGGACATGGTCATCTGGATTCGTATTCGAAGGCTGCAGCAATCGATCGTGGGTTTCGCTGCAAAATGCAACTGTAAGTCAGCCCTGTACCCCACTTCATCTTGTGATAGTCCGATTCAACTCCCACGTATGTTCTGCAGCCTGGCCTCGTGGAGTCACGTCCTGACAGAGCTCCTGGAGAACGCAGATATTGCGCTCTTGGTTGCAATTCTGTCAACTGTTGAGCAATTAATTAGTTGAGTGGGAGACGTTCTACAGACTGGTCAATGATTGAGCAAATCTGGTGTTATTTTGCTGAATTCTGCATGTATTAATTCCTATTGTGTCAAATTTCGTTGTATGCATATCGTTGTACTTATCAAGGCATTGCTGCTCAGCTGCATGTTAGAATTGCTCCTCAGTGTTGCACGAACAATTTTTAAACAAATTGAACGTCAACTCTTGAGAACACATTGCAGTTTGCATGTATTATCATTATAGTAATTGGAATGTGTTATTTTGAATTGTTGCAGATGATATGATCATTACATGCGTCATACATTTGAAAAGGTGAAAAATTAGATTATAACTAAAAATTCAACACATTAAGAAGTTTTGTTTCTATCCATGATTATTTGTTATTCTTAAATGATCACATTATATTTTTTTGTTTTTAGTGTATAACTTAGTGAAAATTGTTGAATGGAATGCAGATTGTATTGTTATATTTGAATCTTAAAATTTTAGTTTGAATTTTTTGTTTGACGTTCAATTTCGGATAGAAACAAAACTTCTTAATGTGTAGAATTTTATTGTTATAATCTAATTCAACATCATCTCAAATGTGTGACAAATGTAAAAATCATCTGCACATTCAATTTTGACTATTTCCAAAATAATCAAGAATACTGTTCAGTTAAGTAATGGATTGGCTTCTAAAACTAAACTGAGAATAATAGTACGTGATGAAGTACAATCAGGTTGTACTATTTTTGTTTGAGGAATTTCCTGAAGAATATTACTTCTCATATCATATAGCGGGATTTGCTCACTCCTTCAAATCTCATCTTGACACAGACTGATACCTTGATGCACCTTGATGCACAATCAAAGAATGGCAGAAAGGCATGTCGTGTGCAGAATGCTGTGATCTAATTGATGCAGGACCTCCCGATCGAACGCCAAACTTCAGTGATCAGTGGAATTCACCAGCCGAACATTATTCCTGTCAAGGCGAGCAGCTTCACGAAGAATAGTTATCTTCAGATCGGCTCCAAGAACCCCTCAGCTAAAAGACCATCAAAACTTTGGTCGAATATTGCCTCTTCCGAACATCAACTCCGTCTAAGGCTAGCGTCGTGCATCTAGAGTAACATTCTCCCGATTCTGTCCGAAACTAGGACATATGGAATCGTCTAGACGGGAGGAATTGAAATTGGGAGACGACATGTATAGCGAACTGGCTCTGAATTGGGCCGTGGGCGGTCAGTAAAGACATTATTGAGCACGCAAGATGGGGCAAGGGCGCCAGTGAGGCCCTGAGATGCGCTGGACGGCAGAGCTAGAAGACGAAGCCAGGGGCTAAGTCGGAAAATGGACAGGAGGGCCGGGCCGAAGTTTGGGCTGTCTGCCGGGTTTGGGGCGCAGTGACATCACCGCGGTCTCCCGTCAGCAGTCCTCCTCGCGCGCGTTCCCAGTTTTCTTGACGGAATAATATCAGTTTTTTAATACAAGAGATTGACCTTTTATTATCCCTATGACAGAATGATGAATGTCCCTCACTACTCGAGAACTGGATTTCGGGCCATTGCATGCCGCCTCGGGAGCCACGTCCCTGAATGAAAAAGAAAACTTACGGAAAACAGAAGTTACTATTCGTGGTCGGAGAAGGAGAATTGTAACTTTTACTTACGTGCTGCTGCCGTGGTCGGAGAAGAAATTACGTGGTCGGTGATATCAAAACTGAGCCCCTTTTCCGGCCGCAGCTCTTTTCACTGCAGCAGGGCAGCAGGGCAGGTGGGGGAAAAGTGGGGGGCCATTGCCATTTGCCACTGAGTGACGCAGCGGTTACGACGACGAGGGCTCACTGAAAAACATTACGTGCATTTACGAGGGGGGTAAGAACCCATGAGCTCCCGTGAAATGCGCCATGGAATGGGGACGCTGCGGCCAACCTCGAGGCTCGAGGCCAGCGGCCAGCACGGTTGACATTCAAGTGCACCTGCTTCATCAACTATTCCACTCCTCAATATTGCGTTTGTGACTAGTTTCTGCAATTTCCAAGCAGTGCTTGATTTGTGACTAAGAGCTTGCATGGAGGTTCGGATGAATCCTTCCTTCTCTAGACAACCTGTATGTTGTCACTGGCGATGCTTTGGTTGGGGGGTGGGTGCTTGAGTATCGCAGAAAGTTCCTCTATGGGAAAGTGTTACGTTAAACCCTAGACTTATGGGGAGTGAGGGAGAGAGTACCGGTGTTATTGTCTAGTTTTTTTTGGCTTTTGAGTTGGCCAGCCACGCCCGCGGAAGGACGTGGTCAAGTCCCGCATCTGGAGCTGTTTTGCGTGCGTATTTGGATTGTTCTCTCTTTCAGCCGGCTGACTGTTCTCCTAGTGATGAGAGATTCTCGAGTCTCAGAGTGATCCAAGCCATTCGATGTTAGGACCCGTTTCTCCATCACCTTCCTTTTCGACATTGAGAAATTACTCTAATGATCTGCGTTGCACAACCTGCCCACTCATTGCACAGGGTGTCACCTGTCGGCTGGATGTGGGTGCCTGAGGAGAGAGCTCATTTCGTCCAAAACTTTTCACGCATTTCATAAAACCCTAGTGTACTATCTGGAGAGGTCCTACTCGTACGTCGAGTGAGGCAGCTGCGTCGCTCCAGCTGCTAACTGCTGCCCCTTGAAGGTCGAACCCCGAGACATTGTGGAAACTCTCTCGCGGGAGCTGCCAAGTTTTCACTTTTGCATTCAGGATTGTTCGGTGTAGAAGGTAGGGGCATGAGCAGATCACAGAAATTGACTTGATTTGGTCAATCTTGCAGATGCGTTATCTAAGTGCATTCTGCTCAGCGTGATTCATCTGTAAGTGGCGCGTACTTTGCAGTTGCGGCTAGCTTCAACGTTGAGTATTCTGGTCGCTCAGTAGATTCAGAGTTGCTGGAATTTGTGATACTATAATATGATTCAACTTTTGCCTTGTAGAGGCTCTTTCTTGCAGTCTAGCAGAAACGGGTTCCTTGCTTTGGAAAGTTAGTCACTGGGTCATCTTTTCCTTGGGAGGCAGCTTCTGGTTCTCGCCTCTACCTTCCATTCTGCATTCGAGGAAAGAAGAAAGAAGTAGGCTCCATGTTCGCTATTGGTGATAGCATTTCGGATCATTCTTGGTCCACCTTCATCGTCTTCAGTAAAATTTGTACATTCAGAATATTGGAGAATTCTCCTGATCTTTCCATGCTGACCTCGGCTACTTTCCTGTTGGATGTCTAGGTGAGATCTTCCAAGTTTTTCTGCAGTCGGTGTTGGTTATCTTAGATGGAACCGAAACTGGTAATAGCTCAAGCATCAGTGATTGTTCACTTCACCACAAGTTCGTGATAACGTCGTTACTGCAGTAGGTAAGGCCCTAAACGCCATCGGCTCCTATGATGTTCCCCTGAGAACTTTGGCGAAGAACAGTATCGTGCTCAAGTTTCTTCTTTGTTCGCTGGTTCAACGTTGTGGGCCGTACAGTTACTGAATCTATTCGCAGTGACGCAGTGACTAAGAGGAGAAGCTACATGATTGAAAGGTGGAGGGAGAAGAATAATCGAAGCAGCCACTGCTACCGACCGAGCTGTCCGCGCCCAGTGGTCGCCACCTGGTCGATTTCTTCTTCTTGCAGCTCCCCCTCAAGGTACGACGATAAACTCATATAAAACCTGGAGTGACCTAACTAGTCTGTGAAATCGGATTATTACTGCTGGCCAGGGTGAAGTAGTACTTGTAATTGAAGCTGCTACTTCGCCGTCTATGCAAGAGTTTAATGTCTACTTGTCTAGAATATCAAGAGACAAAAGAGAGTCCAGCCAGGTTCAGAAACTGAACGTCAATGTTAACCAACAAGGTAACAGTGGAAACTGCAACATCCTTGCTTGTGCGCCAACTGGCTATTGCCCTTCTTTGGGACCACTTGATTAAGTTGGTAACTTGAGATTAGCTAGCTTGGCACGAGAATCACGATGCGAGCATACGAAAATGGGATTAATAAATTAGAACTAAATATTTCGCTATGCTAGTGCTGATTTTTAACTCGGGCAGGTTCTGAGTCTTAGCCAACTTGAAGTTAATGGCAAGGGGCTCAAAATCCGTAGAAGCGAAGCAATCCTTTTGAAGTTGTCATTCTGCAACGCTGGTGTTGCAGAAGCTCATTTCGAGGGTAGTATTGTGAGATTCATGTTTAGCACTTTTTACCAGATTAATACTTGTCAAAGCGTGGGGAGCTGGATTTTTAAAAAAAAATTCTGGCTCAGCTTGTTCCAGAAGTTTCTTGTACTATTCCACTCGAGTACCTGTAGTACCACAGCTGCGTGAGCCGTCACATGATGTGGCTATGTTGTCGACATTGGTCTCGCTCTAGTCGAGATGGGTCATAACCAACGCGTAATTGAAGTATGTCGGTTGCGTCGGGTCTAACTCATAAAGAGAACATCATCTCCGCAGTGTGACTGGGACGCTCTCTGTCAGTGATGATATGAAATGCCACTGCCATATTACTACCCAGTTGTCTGTACATACGGCGCATGGTTCAGACAAGTCACTTCACTGCACCGGCCCAATTCCTTTGACAAACTAACAGCTTGGTGAAAATAATTGAAGGAAGTGTGTTTCACGTGACAGTAATATTGGTAATAGGAGGTGACTTGCCAGAACTGGTTGTATGTTGCACCCTCCAGTCAACTGACTCCAGCAGGTTTAACGTAAATACAAACTTTCTAAGTGTGACCAGGGTGGTGCTGCGGGATGGGTTAGAAAGGGTACTGGGTCCAGAATTGATCAAATGGTACCTGGAGACTCTTTCAAGTAATCGTCTTTGATAAGCTAGTACAAGCTCTCACTATGGGAGCAATTTAGATACAACCTCACACAGATTCAGAACCAGGAAATATTTTCAAGTCCACAATTGTAGTGCAGCGCTCAATATTTTTTGTCTGGATTTCTTCATTTATAGTCATCACATCAACTAGTGATGTCAAAATCCTGTCACAAGGACTTAAATGTTTGACGCGCTACGACACTGTCAAGGTTGTCTCCTGTGTGTCAAATCCTACCTAGCCGCGTTGGATCGAGTTCGTATAACGTACGGTGGTACCTGAGCAAATAAACAACGTAAGTCGAGAGACAGCTTAGACTACTCTTATATAGTCTGGTCTTCTGATCTCTCTACTTGTCTTGCGAAGCACTTCACTCAATTAGTTACCCTTTTCTACTGTCGAAGCTCTCAGAGGAGCACCGTGAAGGATTGGATACTTAGAAGGTAGTAGCATTCGTAGTTGTGATGGTTAGGGCAAGAAGAGCTTTGATCCGATTGCTAGCACTGATGGCGTTGTGGCATTTTTTAATTGAGTAGGACTTGTTTATTTCTTTTACTATTCACTTTTCCTTTCTTTGGTATTTGATGTTCTGATGTTTGCAATGTATGTTGGTAGGTACATGGCGTTGGAAGTGGTGAAGCTGGAGCTTGTGAATCTAGTGTCGATATTATTGCAACACCCTTAGGCAGCAGCTTCTGGATCACATGATACTTAGAAGAGTGGTGTTAATCACCCCTGGTATGGAGCAAATGTCTGCTGGATAGCATCGTTCACCCCAACGCATGATGGGCCCGGACCCCTCCTGACTGACCACAATAGGTATGTCGCCAAGCTTACGTTTTCTCTGATTGAATCACGAAAACAGACATACAATGTGTCCGACCGAGAGTGGTAGGTTTGTAGAGTAATTAACAGGATGAAAGAACTACACATCTTCAGCTACGAGAGATCTCTATCGTTGCTAAATCAAACTGAAGCTCTGCCTATTACTCGTAAGAACAAGTGAACAACATGTATAAAAACTGTGAGATTAGTATTATCTAGTAGTGTTGAAACGTCGTTCCCTAACTGATCCCTTATATGTAAAGAGTGTTATCTTTCAAGCGTGACAATATGAGCCTGCAAGTGATAGCAGGATAACATTTGTGTATAAACTTTGCTACCAGTTGAGTTGAGTCACCATGTTTTAGTGTTTGGACTTATACGGCCTAAACGACCGGGATTACGGTTTAATGTTTGTACATTTTGTACTGATTTTAGTATGTGTGTACGTATAGCATATATATTGAGCTGCTGCAGCTAAAACAGCACAACAAATAAAACATTCATGTAACTGGAAGCATCAAGCCGCGTCATCAACAGGTGATTCATCTGCTGCAGCTGCGAGAACTCCATGTCGAAGACGTGCGCGGATCCTGCACCAGAAAGGGAGTCCGACGTGAAGGGGCCCCGGCGGCATGGGGCCCGGGGCAACGAGCGCTCGTCCGAAGGCAACGCAGGAGGGAATGACTCCGGAGCGGACGAGGCGGAAGACTCCAGCGAGCGCGTGGACAGCCCCACGTCCACGTCCCGGACTAGGCAGCAGGAGACGGAAGTGCGCAAGAAGGCCAAGGTGGAGGGCGATACGCGGCACCCCATCTACCGTGGAGTGAGGAAACGCCCCTGGGGCATCTGGGTCACGGAAATCCGTCGCCCCAAGAAGAAGTCCCGCATCTGGCTGGGCAGCTTCGCCACCGCGGAGATGGCCGCGCGGGCATACGATTGCGGTACATAGCACCGTGCACTACACCCTGTTTTGTTATGTCATGTCATGTTATATCATGTCATGTTATGTCATGTGTTTAAACAATGCAACTATGTCCAGGAACTCTGTAGGTATCTGCTTGTTTGAACTTTTATTTTATTTTATGAGAGTCATGCATACCCATGTGAACTCACTGATCGAGTGGACGGGTGATTGTTGTGCCAATTTACAGCAGCTCTGGCTTTGAGAGGCAACGGCGCTCTCTTGAACTTCCCCAAGCTGGCGCACTCTCTACCCCGCCCAGCCGACCTCACCGATAAGTCCATCCAAGCGGCCGCTACCATCGCCGCCAACAACTTCAGCGCCCACCACATTACTGCTGCAGCAGCCACCCCGGAATACAATATCCAACCGATCAGTGGTCTCAGTTCTAATACTTTTCTCTCATCAAGTCCTGCCATCTCTCCTTCCACATCAACCAGAAGTCCCACCCGAAGACCACCACCAGTGCCAGCATCGAAACCTGCAACAAAACCATCAGCTCTAGCAACTGGAAGCTCATCCCAGAGGTCCACGGCAAACCAACGGGGCCATGTTCATCCATCTTCTGGCACCCTACATAGAACGAGTGCAGTAGCTTCACCTGGAGCTTCAGGGAATGGTGGAAGAGGTAAGAGTATTTATCAGCGGAGTAATGAACTAGCAGGAGGATCAACGGAGCACAAGGAACATCAGAAGGTGGCTGGGGAACCAAGTAGTGTTCCTGCTTCAGCAAATATTTCTGGTGTTCAGCCGCAGCAGCAGCAATCTGTGTTCGTGGATTCAGACGACATGTTCACTATGGGAGGACCTGTTAACAACGTCGTATTGACGAGCGCTTTGTGTGATGCGATGTGCATCCCTCCTCCGGATGCAGAGCATGCCACCGAAACCGATGGCGAGGAGGGTTCCACCGCTTGGGAGCCCCACCTCTGGAGTTATTGACAACCAATTCGTCCTACATTTTCACTAATTCAACCATTCAATGCAGCAGGCATGGCACGAAGAAAAATTAGGCCGATAAAGTAGTGTCGATCAACGGCGGTCGAATGTAGGTCAGATGTAGTGAGCCTGACTTTGATTTTGAGACCTCTGGTCCGACTGAGAATAGTTGTAACAGGCCTTGCAGTGATTTTTACTTCACATGTATAGCACCTTGATCGCCAGATGCGGCGGCATGAGTAGATCATTTTCATTTGATTGCAAGTGATAGATTTGAATTAGTATAACCGCGAATTGACAGTGTTACCCTTTCATTATATTCTTAATGGGATAACATCGATCACAGTTTTCCTTCCAAGTATGAGTCTGGACGTCATGGATCTACACCACATAGCGAGCATCCCTTGAAATGTGAACACATGAGTAAGAACATGTTGAATGCAGTATTCAAGAGAAGCTTTTCCATTAAGGTAATCTGCATGTATAATAACCTAATTGAAGGCGATGTGAATTATACAAAAGAGAAACCTCGTCGTTTATCTCCAGTAGCTGGACTGTAGCGGATCTCTATTCCTCTGTCGACACTTTCTCATGTTCCATGGGGACATGGCTTATGGCTCATGTCTTCGACACAGTAGCGATCTGAGTTCTGTTTCTGTTCAGACGAGAACACAGTTCTGCTCTTGCGACAGCCTGCACCATACTCAGAATTAATTACAAGCCATTCTCTTCCAGGACACCGTTATGGGGCAGACCCTTGCATGTCTGACCATGAAGTAAACCCTAAGTTATCTGGTACACTGCAATCATCATATCCTATGGGCCACGGTATTCACAGCAGCTCTTAGCAATTGTGTTTTCAAAAGTATTGTTGGCCCAAGAGTCTTTGAAGTATATCAAGAGTATAACCAAAGAAAGTGTACAGTACATGACCAAAATGAACCTTAATCTTAACTTTTGTCACAAGAACTCTTGACTTCAAAGCCATACTATTCACATCTATGAAGATAACTATAATAACTTTGAACCACAATCTTTCACACACCAACATTATATGGTGATTTCACTTTAGTTCAGATGAAGCTATGTGGGATAACAAAAGAAATCGAAATGGATGTACTACACGACGAGTCTTGATTGAAGTGAAGTACAACCTTAAAAGTTATTGTTTGAATGTTATAACATACCTTTTTAGCAAGTAGGATATGGTGTACTTTGGTTGTATCTGGAATGAATCCACAACCTTTATGGACCCAAAGTAAAGAATACAATTTAAATTAATATCAATGTGATTGTAAGGAATTCCAAATTTAGAGCTTCTTGTTGGTTGCAAATGCCAAATATACTATAATATATCTACATGGGACCTTGCGAAATGAATCCTCACAACCCTCGGACTTGTTTTCCATGTGAAGAATCTGAGGTCACCGGTGAACAATCTGCAGCAAATCGGGTCTCTCTATTTCCCCCCATCAAGAGGTGCTACCGAACCACAACCGCAGGTTCGGTTGCTAGCCTCGGTGGGTTCCATTTTGCTGCCCCTCCCCGTTTTGGGGTCATGGGGTCCTTTTTTGGTTTTTTTTTTTATAAATTTGGGGCCGTAGGCCCCAATTTACCCTAGGGAGGTCCTCATGAGATCACTAGGACCCCCACTCAAGGCAAATAATAGGGGCAGAGATTTGCCCCTCCCCTCCCCAACCCCCCGACCCTGGCATCCGACCCACCCCCCAAGCACCGCTTGATGGGGGGAAATAGACAGATCCCAGCAAATCCAGCCTTCCAGGCTTCGACTCATCCTCCCTTTAAATGAAGGAGAAGTTCCTTGACAAGTGTACCATGAAGACCATTAAAGCCAAGGTGGACGATGTGCGAGACATGTACATCAGAGGCCGACATGTCAGACAACTTAAATCATATCGTGTGTTAACTTCTCTGAGTCTAGCGACTGTGCAGGATGTTACGAAATTTCAACCTGTTGTACCTTTTGAAGACAAATACATCGCTCCTTTTTTGCTAACGACACTACTTGATTTCAATGATGCTATATTCCGTCAGAAAGGAAAAAATGATGTGCTGTCAATAGAAAGCTCCAGAAGAACAAGTAACATAATATAATTGAGACTAAAATTATAATTTCCTAACAAACTTGGACCGTCACTCAAGTGCGTAAGCTGTGTCACCTGTGAGAAGGAAACAGTGTACTATACGAATGTACCAAGCCCATTACCTGCCCTGCAACAAAGGCAAGTACAACAATACGAAGGCAGCGACCGACAAGCTGTTCAAGCGAAAAT
Organism: Ceratodon purpureus; assembly: GCA_014871385.1. NCBI lineage: Eukaryota > Viridiplantae > Streptophyta > Bryopsida > Pseudoditrichales > Ditrichaceae > Ceratodon > Ceratodon purpureus. The sequence goes on from CM026425.1 coordinate 16,270,737, forward strand.
ATTGTGTGGCCACTTTCTCTGAATTGTTACAACATCAAACCAGAAAATCATAGGCACACATTGCATCGTAGAACTCGTTCATGGAGTTCTTTGATAAGTGCACAGTTGTCATACCTCAATGCTCATCCCAAAGAATTGTCTGTATTTAGTTATTGTAGAGTACAGGCGGTCCAAGTTAGGAACAGAACAGACCGTATTTTGCAACTCGGGTTACATGGTAGTCACTGAAGCAGCAGTAAAATTTACAAAGCATCATTGTTCGTCTTCTGTAATGTCAGTAAAACCAAGCAAGTACCGAGTGGTTTTTACCGCAGCTGATATTGCAGCTGACGATACAAACGGTATTCCAACTTTTAGTCCTCCTTTGAACTAAAACATTTGTATCACAATAATCTCACTCGCACTAAATTATTTCTACAATGACCTGCAATTGAGTTCTCGAGTTTTAAATATTAATTACGATGACTGAGAGTTCTAAGCAAACATGTCTTTTATGACTTGAAAAGAGTGGGAGAACCTCCGAGTAATGAAAATGAAGATGAAAAGATGTTGAGGGCCGATCATGGCGTCAAAATAGCATACAAAGCACAGTCTGAGATTTCAATGAACTTACCTTTTCTAGTTTGACACGCTTAAGATCGTACCCTTGCTCAGATGCTAGTCTAACCAACTGTCATAAACAGATAGACCACTTATTACAAATAGGAGTGCTCACAAAGAAATGCAAAGATATGTTTGCTACTTCTTGTGAGGCATAGAAGTTAATGATCTCTTCCTCATTACAAATATGTGAAATCCAGACAGTATGAATCTAGTCAGCCATATCTTGCTTGTTTGACAAAGATTTCTATATGTAATGTAAGCTCTATATGGACACCAGTAGTTTCAAGATTCAATATTGGAATAATGGCAGAACCTAAGATGTCCCACAACTGGAGATAAAACTAGATGACCTCTTGTACTGGCTCTGCTATGTAGTGTTCGTGGTTCTCCATATTTTTGCGATGCTTTGAGATGTAGCAACGACATGTTGCCCTCGTCATTCTCGAATTGAGGGGCAGTTGGATAGAATGGATCTTGCAGCGGAGGATTTTGCACACAATGGGAATTGGGCTGAAAGTTCTTCAGTTGCAACTTATTTTATTAAAAGGGTCTCTTACATACATGTGCTTTTGCAATTAGAAACCAACGATTCTCAGAAGACTCAGTCGTCAGCGAGGTAACACAAACTATCACCATTTTGAAGTTACTGTCAAATTCTTCTGCATGAGACAAGATCATTTAATTGTTATCAGCTAGGAATATTCTTGGTGGACATATAGCTACTCATATTGAATCTGCGTAGTTTGAAATCAATCAGCTGATCGGTTGTGATTTAGAAAACGCAGCTTGGCCTTATTGCAGTGTAGCTTGACGATGCATGGAAGGTCTTTCCCAGGCCTCCTCTTCGGGCTTGGAAAAGAGCTCGTTATGTCTTATATGCTAGGTTTTGAGCAATCGTATTTTGCTCCATATACTGTACAAGGCCTTGTGTTCCTTAAATTTCTGGCACCTCGGAGAAATACTTGGCAATGGCTTCCTGAAAAAACAGAATATGAGCCTCAGGGACTAGCGTGTGTCCGGCTTCCGATACCAGCATGGCAATAATATGCAACTCAGTGCCGTATCCTCCGCCCCAAAAATTCTATGCTCTGAACCCCGAAGGCAGGGATATTTATCAACAAAGTAGGCTATCCCTGATTAGGATACTTGCTGTAGAATGTAAAAAAATCACATCATAAAATCTTAAAGGGAGGAGTTGCCACTCCTAGGATGCAATGAGATTCTACAAAGTGTCCTCTGCCCAAGAGTATCCATACAATTCGTAAACACTCTTGATAAAACACACAAATTCTTGACATGCCTGATTCTCTTGAAACTCTTCTCAAAAGTTGCACAAGTACAATATTGTTCTCTGCTTAGCTCTGGACGATGCCCTATCTCCTTTTCACTGAAGCACCAAAACCAGTGAAGCGACAAATTTTCTCAAACAACAAACTGAGCATGTGAGCATGTCTTAAACTCCCAAATTACTCCCACATCTTACATGAACATAATAAAGATGTTTCTGCCGTTCCCCAATTCAACAAATAAGATCAAAACCCTCCATGCTCCACAGAACAAAACCCAAGTGCCCAGCTCTAAAAACAAGTACAGGAAAGAAAACACACACCTCTCCCCTTGAAAATTCCCATGGAACGTCGGAGAGCTGAACTGCAGAAGGTGGCTCCAATTCAACAACTCCGTACTCGAAGGACCCACAGTGCACTACATCAGCGATGAGCTACACAGCTTGCGACGCTTAAGCCAAAATGCTGCAGAAATCGAAAACTGCGACAACTCTGCCAGAGAGAATGGCAACTCTCGCCTTAACCCTCAAGTCTCCACACCATCTGGTACTCCCGAAAGTGATAACCCAGACCCGTAATGGATAGAAATCTCCTCCATGCCACGATGCGAGGAATTCCCCGATTGCTCGATGGTCTTGGACAACCCAGGCTCATGAAGATTCTGATCATCATCAGTACAACAGTGCACTACTCCAACCTTCGAATGGCTATGTCGACGACATGAAGTCCCAATCTTGAGTTAGCTATCTAGAGTTCAAGAACCTCGTCCGTGATCTACTTTGAACCGAGCTGTGGAACTAAGTACAACGCCGGCTGCTGCAATGTGAGATGGTGATGATGCTCGGACTGCGAACAAGCTGTTGCACGAGCTCGATCGTCGCCAGCGTCGCCAATCCCTCCATCCTGATCGAACTCCCCCTAACCGGGATACTTGAATCTAATTTACTAATATCCTTTACAGAAAGCAAGAACACTGAGTTCTACCTTAGGGCCAGTTTAGAGTTGGGGTTCGATTAAGGCCCTGCCTAGACTCTTCAATGCTCAATTCTTTTCGAATCGGGACCAAGGGCTTAATATTACCTAGGGTCCAGCTGGAACTTCAATTTATCGTATGCAACATCCTATGTGACATTGTTTTGGCGCCAAAATGTTTGGGCCTTAGTTATGAAATTGGACAAGGTTTCCTTAGTCCAAATTCCCAACTTAGGCCGGAATTTTGGGCTGGATTGGAAGCTGGAAAAACCTTCAACTCCGCCCACCTTCATGACAACCCTAGATTGTATATAAAATAGGCCTTGGTTGTGTATCAAAGCACCACATCAGATTTGTCCAAAAATAATTCAATAAACTGAACACCTCAAAATTAGAAATTTATGAAAAGAAAATATAATAAACTATTTTTTTGTGATATTCTATTATTTAAACCATTTGAGAACATTTCAAGTGATTTTTTGCTAATAATTTCATAAATCGAAGAATTTATTTTTGCGAAATGAAACTTATTTTTTCAAGAAAAAATATATAATTGTGTCGTAGGTGGCAAGTGCTATGGTGCTACGGTATAGTTGTGATGCATGGCTCTGGATATTGATCTTGCATGTGCACGGGACTTCAGTCATGCAGACATTGTATAATTCTAAGCTAATTTCATTTAGTACCACATGTTTGTCTTATAATTCGATTCTCGGAATTGACCTATTGTAACAACAGCTTCTCACATGATACAATCCACACCAAAAGAAATAAATACCAACCAATCCTTCACTCTCTTACTCAATATGGCTGGAAAGTTGTCATCACAGCCGGAGCTCGGGGTACCACACACATCCCTTCCATGAAACACTTATAACACAAACTAAAAATCCCAACCCTTGCATCCGATACACCTTCCACGAAATAAACACTATTGCAATTCAACTCCATCCTACTCCATAAACAAAAATTGGAAAATAACTAACCTATCTTATTGGACACTAGCTAACAAACATCTGATGTCTATCCCTCTACATCTGTTAAAACATTTGTTTTTCACCCTAATCCTATATCTATATAGTATCTATATAGTATCTATATAGTATCTATATATACATATATACATATATACATATATACATATATACATATATACATATATACATATATACATATATACATATATACATATATACATATATACATATATACATATATACATATATACATATATACATATATACATATATACATATATACATATCAATGTATATAAATATTTATAGTTAAGTATCAATATCAATATTAGTCTTAGTATCTATATGTATATCTACTTCAGACTCCTCCGCTCTTCCACACCTCCTCTCAAACACTTCAACTTCTATCTTTCTTCTATGTGGTTTCCTTGGGTCCCTATAGTGTCTATTTTTGAAAGGGGAGAGTAGTATTGCCTCATAAATCCTTGCTCCAATAGATATTGGGCCTCTGACATTACGAACAGACACTCTATTCACACCAACCTTTGGTTCGGCGTTTCTATCTTTCTATCTACCACATATTTGCATAATCTGAAGAAATCATTGAGTTGTACTCCAGCCTTAGAAAGATTGAGTTTTGAGTGAACTCAGCTAAGGAAGAAGGTTGTCTATCTGAATCTAGTTATACTGTTTGATTCAAAATTCCATACAAACTCTATCTGAAGGCCATCTCTGAATCTAAGGAAATCCGATCCAAAAGTAGATTTGCAATAGCAATTGGTAGAATGCTAAATATTGTTGCTAATTAATGAAGAATAAGGTCAGCATGCCTATTCTCAAGCATTTAAGGAACTCTTATAGTTTTTCACAAATGGGTAACATGAACTTTTTTTCCTGACATTAGCAAATGCAGTGAGAAATTATTCCAAGTTGAATCATAATTTTCTAAGTATTTCTCCATTTATTATGAATTTCCAAGTAGATGCCTATTATTGGACATGGGTGGGGCATAGAAAGGCACTTAGCAAGTGTGTAAGAGGCAAGTAATCATAAGCTCCACTTTAGGTGGAATTATGCTCGGTTTTATATGGGTTTGTAGGGCCCGGAAATAGGTGGATGCTCGAGAATAGGCAGATTGACTTTATATGTTCATAATTTTAATGTTTGTGTTAAGCCTAGTTGGGCTCTGATCCTGTACAAATTGGGACGTTTACAAAGCCCAAATATTGAGCTTGCACAAGGATGCAAAATTTAACCGTGCATTACACAATTCTTGAATTTAATAATGCAATGCACAATTAAATTTGGTGGTTGAAGGAATTTGAACTTTCTCCTTTGGGAACTGTGGCGTGAGAAATGGCCCGGCCCGTAATGTAATGTCAGATTAAGACCTCCACTTTGGACTCTATGCGGATATCACCTACCTTCAAGTGTATGATACCACGTAACACCTTATGTGTTAAACTTATTCATGTAAATAAGCAGTTCTAATGATCTTCCTAATTTACAAATACTTAGATTTTGAAACTAACACTTCTAATTATTATGTATTCAATGAAAACATAAAACATCTTACTAAAATGTATTAATCTCTCAAGGCCCAAGAGACCTAAAAGTGGCTCCTATGTGGTCAAACTTAGTTTTCACTTTTAAAACAATCTTTTCTTCTATTGAGACGAACTCGCAAAATACAAATAATCAAGTCTACTTTTTATTCTACTTTTTGATTCATCAAAATTTCAATTACTGGCTCTTTTATTAAAATTACCAATTCAATGAATTAAGAGCCAATTTGTTTTTCGATATACAATTATTATTGAATATTTCAAATAAAAATATTTATGTACAATTTAAATATATTTAAGTATTTTTTACTCGTGATTCTCATCGAAGGTAAAAAATTCATTAATTTTGGATACTTAGTGAAATCCATACGGCTTTTGGAAGAAAAAATATTTAAGAAAATAATAACGATGTAAATTTTCAAGAAAAAATTATGAAAAAAACCAAGATGTATAATAAATGTATAAGATCAATTATAACAAATATTTTTAAAATATTCTTCTCAAATTTAAAACAAGAAAATTAGTTATTAATCGAAGTTTGACTACAATGATAAGCAATTGGACCTTGAGGGATTAATGTATTAATCTTCATCCTCATCTTCAAAGTTTCTTTTAAAAAGTAACATTGTGTGTAGCTCTTATCTCATTAATTGTTTGAGGAAGTTGAAGAGGTTGATTATTTCTATTCCTTATCCATGAAATAAAGTCAAGTGGAACAAGAAAAAAAATGCTTGGCCTTTATGTTCTATGATTATTCATACGTGAAAATCACTTATTATTCTACTATAGAAATATTTGTGTCAACAAAAATCCAATGGTATATTGTACATATTTATATATTATTTGTTCCATATACAAATATGATGGTGGATTTTGACCTTGGACCAATCGTCCATGAATATCCAATTTCATATCTTCATATGTGGTAAATTACTAAAATTTGTTCATGATTTGTCGACATGACAGTATCAATATAATCATGTAGTGACGTTAATTGTTTATCATTATAATTATATCTAAAAAAGTTATGTAGCACACAACAAACGATGATTGTAGTTGCAATAAATTTTACGTCAACATTTAGATTTTTCAAAATTTCCCATCTATTTTTAACAACATCATAGGTATTTTCAATTTTGATCCTTCATTGTCTGATACACTTATTAAAGGCATATTGATCATCTTGTCGAGACAACTTTGCGTGGAAAGGCATTTGAATTTGTTGCAATAAATGATAAGCCAAATCCCCAATAAATTATAATAAAGGATTTTATAGTTTCACCTTCAATATTGATGCTAGGTTTTTGTAATATTCGCCTTCTCATTAGTTTTTTGAAAAAATCTCAAGATCGCATGTGTGTAGCATCATAATTGCTCCCTGACGCTAAAACACAAACATTTCAAATAATTCAATTACTATTACATATTCCTTATAGCAATATTTTATGTACATTGTGTCGACACTAATAATCTGCCGAAGTTTATTTTGTGGGGGAGTTTTCTGTATAATTTTTCATGTGAACCACCTATAGCACCACATATTTGAGGCAATTTGGATATAAGATAAAATTCACGTATACCATCTTTCAATCTTCTAATGTTGGAATAGCGATAATTTGTCGATATAATTGATCTTTGTCTGCCCATGCATTATATATTAGCATTAAATACTTCAAAACTGTTGTATTTCAAAGCCAATCATATTTCCAGCATTTCGTTGCACAAGCTAGTTTGTGAAGGACCATTGCAACTACTTTCTAAACACGGCTACACGAGCTACTTTGTGAAGGACCATTGCAACTTGCTTTCTAAACACGGACAACATCTCTGTAATTAGAGTCTTGATGTTCAATATAAGGTTTCAAAACGTCACAAAGTTTAACAAATGTACCATATTTCATACAAAAATCTCCAAACTATACTTTATCTTGTATTTCATTATCCAATGGATAAACTTTTGATACATAACTTCCCATTTAATGAATTAATCATGGAAATGTCCACCACCACCTTCCTGGCACTGTTTTTTTTTAACCCCTCAACTTAAAAAAAATAAAAATAAATAGGTAGACAATTAGGACATCACATTAGCATAGAGATGAAATAGCATAAATCTTTATACATGAAGAGCAATTAAAAATACATGATATTTTCAAAAAATAAAGTAACTCTAAAAATTCAATTCAAAGTAAAACTTAAAAAGGAAAAATTTCATTTAAATATAAAGAATAAAGAAAAAAGAAAAAAGAAAATAAAAGTGCAATTAAAAAAGAATTCAATACATCACTTCAATATAAGAATAAAGAAAACATAAAGAGAATTTCAGTAATTAAACTAAAAGTATAATAAAAGTAAAAAAAATAAACTTTTAAAGGAACATGACTAACATATAGTTACATAGTTCTTTGTTATTGATAGAGTGTGATATACATATTCTATTTGTTTTTATTATTATGTTATAAAATTATTGAAATTTTAATATTTATTTTTACATTTGAAGTTAATATTAAAAGATCATGACTAAACCTAGAGGAGGTGATTGGTCTGGAAGACAGAGTTTCGGCCGTGATAGGGGGAATTGCTGCAAATCCAAATGTTACATGAGATTCTAGAGGTAAAGATGCTGCTAGTTATAATGGAGCTTTTTGTTATGGCACATGACGTAATTGCTAAAGATATCAATGAAGACACCGCAGTTTAAGAACTTGAAGATGAAGAAGGATATAGTTCTGATAATTTGAACCAATGAATTAACCTTTTTCGTTCTAGAATTATATGAAGAAATTTATCTTTATAAAGGTATGTGTCATAATTTATCCAAAAATATCTAGAAAGTTATAGTTGATCATATCAATGAAATTTTTACGAAAGGATCATTTACAGAGAAGCAAGTGAAGTCTAAGATTGATACAATGAAGAAGAATCATAAAATTATCATAGAGAAAAAATCATAGTCCGGCCCTTGAACATCAGATTTTGAAGGTATTTCGTTGCCGCATTATGATGTTTGTGGTAGACTTTGGGTTTTTACTCAAAAAAAAAGTGGGATTCCAGGTGGTATGGATGCAGGTCAATCATCTAGACTTATTGTGGTGGATACTACACATAGACCTTCTTTTGTAAATCCAAGTGAAACATCCACAGAAGTACCAGATCTAAATGTTGAAATGGAAAATGATGAACATGAAGAGCCAGAAGAAAATAAGTCATGTTCAAGAAACTGAAGGTGCCGAAAAAAATACTGTGGCTCGTGATAGAAGCACTCCAACACCTACACCAACCAATCCATCCATTAGTCACAAAGTTGATGCTAATGTTACTGGATAAAGGACATCGAGAAGCGAAAACAACCAAAAGTTGAACAAGAAAGTCAATATATGGCGAATGCATTGTCAAAGTTTGTTGCATTAGATGGTAAAAGTGAGTAGTCAAGAATGGAACAAATGCATTTATTTGAAACTTTAAGGATACAAGTTGCTGCTGAAGCTACAAATGCCACTCTTGAATCGCAAGAGGGGGTTGCCAAGATGAAGATTGATGCACACGAGAGGGCAACAAAGGATAGAATTGAAGCTGAGGAAAGGATGCAACGACAAATAATAGAACTTGAAATGCTAATAGAAACAAAATGTGAAGAATTTCAAAAGCAACTGATGGAACTAAAAAATAATTTGAAGCGCAAGTAATGGTGATATGAAAATTAAATTAAATTATAGTATGTGATTTTGTGGAGATAAAACTTTGATACCTTGAAAAAACTGTAGATTGTTTTGTGTTATTGCGGTTGTTACGAATGTAGTTGAATATGTTTTTTACATGATATACTTCATTTTTTTTGAATAAAGTGACTTAGAATTAAAAAGTGGTCATGTTGATGTTCAAGACTGCATGCAAATTTCCAATCATTTTATAAGAATTTATAGAATAAACCACAATCAGGGGATTTCAACATGTAACAGGTTGGACTTGCAAACACTAGGATCTCAATTGGTTATGCCCAAAAACCTCCCCAATCACTGGCCGGGGCAGTGGAAAGGAAGTCGATGGAGCTACCCTATGGCTTTAGCCGGACAAATTAGCTGGTGGCTGGTTGCAGCCCAACCTCGCCTCCTCCAGCCACCCCAACCATGAGAGAGTGCTGAAAAAATGCCCATGGGGCCCCGCCTACAAACTAAGGCTAATGTTTTTCAGCCACTGGACCGGCTAGGGCTCCGGTGTGGCTCTAGTATCAATATCTTTATTATGAAGTCTTCTAAGTTTTATTGTTGAATCTTTTATTCTTTCTACAATTAGGGCAGCAATGGCAGGGCTAAAATATTCTCAAAATATTCTTAAATTTTAAAAAAATAAAATCCTATTGTGTAGATTTCTATGAATAAATGAAGCTTTCATTCATTGCATTCTAATAAGTCAAGCAAATGATACAAAAAGTCATTTTTTTGTGGGCACTTGCTAAAAAAAATATTAACAAAAAAAAACTTTGAGGTCTCATCTTGAATTCAATTTTAACAAATTTCAAATAATAAAAAATAAAAGGCTACAATTGATTCATAAAATACTCTGGCTGTTGGTGTTTTATGTATTTTATTGTCAACAAAACTAGTGATTTATGTTTAACTATCATTTATACTTTTATTGACCTTATATTCTTTTGAAAAACAAGTCTTGAGGTTTCTAATTTTGAATTTTTTTTTAATGAATCCTCAAGTCGATTGCTTATTGCATTACCAATTTCCTCAATTGATAACACAAAGCCTCGTTTTCTTAATATTAAAGACATTTGAATTTTCAACTTCAACAACAATTGAAAATAACTTCTTTTTGGTGTTTAACGGCTAAGATCTTGCAATTTGTTTTGTTTCTAACTCTACATTTTGGAGAAGGATTTTTTTACTATATTAACTATAAGATCCTACAATTGAATTTATTAAAAAAATATCACAATTACAAAAAAAACTAGCTTGTTTTACCTAGTCGTATTAAATGACGGCTTTGAAGAGAAAACAGTCTAAGTCCTTTAGGGGTTAAAGTGGTCTTGCAAAAAAAAAAATTATGCAAACCTTTCATATAAATGATGAAAATAAAATCATCACATTTTGTAAATCGTAAATTCAACAAAAAATTATAAATAAATTTTAAAAATAAAAAAACGAATGGATCAAATTTAAAAGAACTTAACAATTCAGTTTTAAGGGAAATAGGTAAATATTAGTGATGACAATGGTAGATAATATTGTATAGATAGAGTTTTGAATTCATTTAAAAAAAAAAATCGTTTATCCATCTCAGTTGGATAATATAATGGTTTATTAAGAATCATTTTTACTTCAATCTGAAGGCTTTAAGAGAATAGTCAACATATTTTAAATTTTATTTTTAACTAATTTATTTCATTAAATAATAAAAAGAATTACCAGCAGAGAAAACCAATTTACATAATCAATCCTTGTATATTTATAGCCTCTTTTCAACAAAAACAAATATATAACATTTTTTCTTATTGTGTATATTAGCAACCTTGAAAATTCGAGCTAAAATGGAGTTTAAACTACTTGAACCAATTAATGTGGTCTTCGAAGTAAATCTATGCATTCAAACTTTACATTGATTTTGTATGGTACATGTAAAGTTTATAAATGCAAAACTTGAATTTATTGAATTGATATGTTTTTAAAAATAGATAAAATTTGACAAAGAATTATTTTTTAAAAAAATATTGCTTTTTAACTTCAGCTTTCAAAATGTATACTTCAAATATTGACAACATATTAGAGAGGTTTCACAATATTTGACATCATAAAACTCAATAGAAATTTAATTGAAATGACATCTGTAATATTTTAAAGATAATTCACTTTAAAGTGTAACACTATTGATTTTACATTGAAATCATGTAAGCTTCTACTAAATTGATTTAATTGGCATTTTTTTTTTTTTTTTTTTTTATCAAAGATAGAGTACACACATCAAAACATAAGTTTTATTGGTCAATTTTTTTCACATGAAATTTTCAATAGTCCAAAGAGTCATAGTATTTTATCTATTTCTTTACATCATTTCATGTACCTTATGTGAATCCTTTTGTGTTGATTTAAATTATATGCATAGAGGCAACAATTTTTTATTTATTTTTAAATTTGATTTTATTCCTTTATTAATGAATAAATTTTGGTATTACAATGATGGTTTTAAAATACACCATATAAGAGGAGAATGATAAAATGGAAAAAAATTATAATTAGCTCATTGGTTAGTCTGTGTAAAATCATTATGTAGTTTTACAATTAATGTGGCTTGAAGAATCATGCAATTATCATATTAAAATGATTCCTTTACTTAAAAATTATTTCTTTGTTATTGTTGTGATGTTATATTTATACATGTATAATTTTGTTATATTTTTATGATATTACATGATACTTTAATTTGTGGAAATTCGTTCATTTATGCACAATTATATGTAATAAATGATTAGGTGCATCATGAGTGATCACTTGAAGGCAAATAGTTTTACGTTTATTACTTCCTTTTTGGTATATACAGACTTATACATCAATATACTTCCATAATAAATTGAATCATTGTCAACTTAATTTTATTCACTTCCCAAAATTTTCTAATGATATCATCTCTACAACATTTTATGAATGGAGCACATATTTTACTGCAATTATAAATCAAAAGTCACCCACCCATTTTTGAAAATAAATACAAGAAGTATACAAATAACTTTAACAACTCTAATAACCATGAGGTAAAGTGCCATATTAACACCACTTTCCCACTCAAGTATCTACAAAAATGTATGTAACCTCCGATAATACATTTATTAACGACCAAAGCGGAGTCAATGGTGAAAATTAAAGCCATAGTTGTTATGTATTGAAATTTGGTGTAGTCACTATGAAATAGTAGTAGTAATAAAAAGAGAAATCAATGCTTTAAGATTATGAAAAAATTGTGTCACTAATAAGCTTGATAAATGGTGGTATTTGGATGGAACTGAGTTGATTTTGTGCACAACAACTAATGATAGTGGATTGCTCCAACACCCTTTAAAAACTCATAACTAATTCAATTCTTGTAAAAAAATTATAACTTTTGTTGCATTAATCTTCAAACGTTTTCTCTCCATAGAAAACATTCAACATTACATAATACTTGCAAAAAGTGCATTCCTTATCGTTGTGGTCATGGACTTATCACCTCAATGTGACGGCCAACATATTTAGAATTACCACTCACCTGCGACTCCAAAAAATGGCATCGTATCTGCCAACAAATTAAAAATAAAAATAACAAATAACAAATAAAATTACCACTCACAGCTGTATCCAATAATAAAAAATAGTATCATGAAAGTGCCACTCTCAAGGTCACACAACAGGCACCCAGCAGGCACACAAAATGCACACTGTAGCAAAGGCGGAGAAGGATCTGCCTTTGCAACACACACCAACAATGCTACCGACCTCGGCCCAAGCCTCGGATTCCTCCATCCCCCTTCTTCGCAGAAAAAACACTGATAGAAAATCAGCCTCGGATTCCTACAACCCGCATTGCCGTTGCCAACAGCCCCCCCTTTCCTGGCTGCCGCGGAGACTGCGAAGCGCACGCCACTGATGACTGGCGCCGCTAAACTTAGTTACACAACACATCCACATAACTTAACCCCCAGTCTCCATGACAACCTCCAAATCCATCAATCAGGATCCATCACAACAATCTCCTGCATATCGAACATATGGCTTCGTGGTATCATACCATACCTGCACCCATGATCAGTGCCCACTAATCACGTTGTTGTAGCGTTACAGAACAGTCGCATGTGAGAAGAAGCAAAACGCGCTTAGTGATGGAGGAAAGAGTGAGTGCCCATTAACTTAGTGTAATAGTCTCTCTCGCTAGGTGGCCATCACTTAGTAGGAGTCTTGTCCTGTGACAGGGCTCTCCTTTCAAACGGTCAGTCCTGGTGTCACCAGCCTGTTGTGCTAGTTTAGAGTAGTAGGATAGTCCGCAGCTCTGTGTCTGTGTCTGTGCCTGTGTCGCCTCTGTTGCGCTTCCCCAACTCCTCATCTTCACCTGCATTGCGTCTCTAGCGCTTGCAGTGAGCCATAGTGTCAGTGTAGCGCGTCAGAGTAGGCTAAAGCTTTAGTTTTTGGTCTTAATTTGAGTGCACAACCCGGGTCTTAGTTTTCTGGTCTTTGTACCAGCATTGTGCCTGGTTGTGACGTTCGAGCTGGAGCGTGGAGCTTCGCCCTAATGCTGAGAGGTTAGAGTGCGCGAGTAGGAGAAAGGTGGTGGTTTTGGGTGGGCAGGTTGCGGTGGGTGGTGATGGAGATGGTGTCGGTAGCAGCTGGGAGATGAAAGTGTTGGTTCTTTTTTTTTGAAAAAAATTGGTTGGGAAGAGGTGGGGTAGGAGGGCGTTTTTTTGTAGTTGGTGTTGGAGGGAAAGGAGACGCGGGCTCGTGAGGGCGCGCTAGTGCTGCTGGGGATGCGACACCGGAGTGGAGCGCAAGATGTTTACCGATGGGCTTGATACCTCTGCTTTGCAGTGGGTGACGAAGGTGTGTGACTATATCGGTTTTGTTTTCTGTTGTTTTTTGTCGGGGAGGTTGTGTGTGATCGAGGAGGCTAAGAATCGAGGCAATGTGCCCTAGTCTTGGAGTTTTCTAGCATTTGCGATGTGAATTTGGGGCGTTGTATGGAGGCTGAGTGGGTTGTGTGAGTGCAATGTAGGGGGACGGTAGAACTGGGTCCAACACTCCTAGGACGTGTAGCACGCCAGCGTCTGTGAGGGGCAGCCCGGACATCACTCGTTATGACTATCAGCCGAAAGCGGTAGCGCACACGCCCACCAGCAAGTCTGGCAAGACGTGGGGCTTGCCGCCGTTGCAGCTCTCGAGCGTGCATTTGCACTCTCCTGTTCTGCAGAGGCCGCCATTCGAGTCCCGGAACGAGTTGGACGAGAGCGTGGGCTCTATCTCTGGGGGCAACACTAATCACCGAGGGTACGAAGACGATGACGAATCGGGCGACGAGCAGGAATCTGGGCTGTATTCACCGTCAACGTCGAGCTCGCCGTCGCGGGATGCAGCTCGTCGTGTGATGCGTCCGGTTGTGGTGTCTGATAATGTGGAAGTGGGGGACTACTATGATGGGCCCCTGTCCAGGAAGAACAGCTTCGGAAAGAAAGGTGGCAGGCTGAGTAGAGATGGCTCCGGCCGTAAGGATGCCGGTAGCTCGGGCCGCAGAGAGGAGCATGAAGGCACCCTTAGTAGGAAGAACAGCTTTGATATGCGCAGAGATGCCCATGGAATTGGCGCGAGGAAGGAGAACTTCGACAAGGAGAATGCCGTGAACAGCTACGACATGCGCGACTTGCGGCAAGGCGCATACACTGGAAGCGGCAGGTTCGATCCGTACTATAATGCTTACAACTCTGGTGCGAATGGAGTCAGGGGCAATTCTCGAACTGCGCAGCTCAATGGTGACGATGAGCTCATGTCCTCAGCAACCGAGTTGTCTATTGACACCGGCGACGAATCCAGCTCCGCAGAGGAGAAATCTGTGGAGGATCACGTACTCGGCCACAGGAGCGCTGTGAAGCCGCCGCAACGCGCTGGCTACCCCCAGATTGATGGTTACCAACCTCCCCTTGTAAGTTCCTCACCCTCCTTCCATCATGCTAGAAACCAAATTTGCATCACCCAAAGACACAGTTGCATATAATTGACATCGTGAGCTTGTCGCAGGAGAGGGAGTATCGTCCTGCGCAGAGAGTCGAGGCACAGAGTCCAGCTGCTGTGCATCGGCGGGCTGCAACGCCTACGAATTCAACGCAGGTCTAAACTTAAGCACATGATGTGGCTCAATTGTGTCTCTGTTCTCTTAAAGTTGGCTTTGCCATTTCGTTGACTGCTCCTCAACTAAGCGATTCGATTATGTAGCATGTTGTTGAAGAAGGTGAGATTGATGGATGCAGGATCACCACAAGGCGACAGTAGGTCAGCAACCCACTGTGACAGGGGGGCCGCCCAGTGCACCACCCTTTGAGCAGGAGATTCTTGAGGCACCAGCAGGCTCGAGCATCGCAGGAAGCTACGTCACCGGGCCTGAGCAGCACAGCACCTCGACTGTACCACGTGAACCGAGTGTCAGGTGAAACCTCCCCCAAAGACGCCATCTTGTGTACAGATCACATCAATCCCTGTCTAAGGTGCTACCTTGGTCTGTAGCAGATGCGTTTTCGACGTTCAAACCAATTGCTAAATGACTTGATGCAATTTGTGCAGATCCACATCGACCATGGAGGAGCCTGCTGTTTCCTCCCACCATCACCGAGGTCCTCCTGTTCCGCCAAGTCGACCTGCCCAACCTACTCCTCCTCTGTACAGCAGGTGAATTCTGAACCATTCAGCGCATGAATTAAGGCATCAAGGGTCTTGTCTGTTCTGCCATTGTACGATTTATGAGGATTTCAAAGCCATCAAAGCCATTCCTTGCTGCATTAGGGGCTTTAAATGATACATGTTTTTTTGAGGTTCATGGTTTATGCTGATGTGTTTGTTGTCTTCGCAGTGGACAAGCGGCATGGCAGGCTCTCGTTGCGTACGATGCCTGTGTCCGTCTGTGCCTAAAAGCATGGGCTCGAGGGTGTATGGAGGCACCAGAGTTTCTCCTTGATGAATGCTCACTCCTTCGGAATTGCTTCGGGTGGGTAGTTTCTTCTGCATACAGTTCATGGTGGTTTTCTTTTGAAACATTTGAAAGTGACCTAATATGAGTTGGTTTTATGAAGTGACTCTGATTGTAATCATGATTATGCAGACTGCAGCAATTGTTACTGCAACCACACGAAGAGGGCGCCAGGAAAGGTGTGAGCGAGGAAATTGGGGATGCCAGTGCTCCAATGCAGAAACGATCAGTTGGAAAGGTTAAAGTGCAAGGTAAACCTCGAAGTCCTCCCTACATGTCCTGTTGCAATCTCTCCATTTAGACTCTAAGTGCCATGATCTGAGTTGGTTAACTTCTCTCAAGCAGTGCGCAAGCTGAAGATGATGTCAAAGCCGATCCCTCTTCGCAGCAGCAGCCTCTCTGCCATTGACACCAACACTGTAGCCTCAGACTTTGAAGTCCGGGGTGCTTCGTCCCACAAGAAGTCTGCTATTTCAAATGGCTGGAGCACTGCCGTGCGGCAAATCAGAAAGAGTCTCAAACCAGCTGCCACTCGCAACTCTAACTCCTCCCAGCGTAGCATCGCCTATGTGAATGCTGGTGCACATTACGTCCGACAGGTCTCAGGAATGCTGAAGGACAAAGTGAACAGCCTGCGGCATAGCTCCCTCACTGAGGTTGCTCAGGGTGCGTATGTCACAGTCCATGTTAAACCCCATTTTCAGTTTGAGTCAAGAGGATCCCTCCTACTAAATCCCATGGGGAGCTTAGTTAAAAGTTTCAACCTTGTCTAACGCTTCTCTCGTCGAGTGCAGAGAATTTCATGTGTGTGTTACGGCTAAAGAGTTCACTGGAGCAAGACGTGCTGCGGTTGCAGCCTGGAGCTGGAGAGACAACCACTCTGTGAGTCACGGTCATCTCCCCTAGTTTTGTGATCTCTAAAGCTTGTAATGGGCAAGATTTTGGTTTTACTATCAAATACTGATTAATGTTGTCGCTAATTATTGGATTGTTACAAGCTTTGAACTAGTGCAAACCTACTGTGCAGGCTTCCTGAGAACGCAGGAGATGACCTCCTGTTGGATGTTCAAGATATGAAGGGAAATCTGCAGGGCCGCCTGACTCTACACGTTGCTTCTATTAGTGATGATCCGGTACGTAACTTATTCCAGGCATGAATATGAAAGGTCATTCGCGAGCATCCCTTTTCGAGAGTTGTTTCTGGCAGCTGCATCACAGTTTAGCATCAAGGATCATTTCAATCTGTTAACATGATCTTGTGTAAGCCGTGCAGAGCGATCGGGTGCGGTGGTATAACCTTTACAGTGGACCTGAGCATGAACTGGTGGGCAAAGTGCAACTGTTCCTTAGCTACACCATCACGTCTGGTGAAGTCGACTCCGCTAAGGTTAGCTAGCCCCTTCGTTGGTATTAGGAACGGCCTGCCTTTCCAATCGTTCAAGATGTGCGGAATTGCCAAAAAAATCATATTGAATTCAGTTGGCTGCATTGACGTACTCGTAGTGCTCTCTTGAATTTGCGTACATACTTGTACAACAAATTTCATTTGTGCTCATGGCATCTGCATGTGATGCTATCGCAGTGGGGTCCCGTTGGAGAGACAAGAGCATACGACATTGTTTTGGAAGTGGCCATGAGAGTGCAGCAATTTCAGCGTCGCAATTTGCGCCTGGAAGGAACCTGGCTATGGCTGCTCTCCGAGTTCGCCTCCTACTATGGGGTGTCGGTCTCGTACACCAAGCTGAGGTAGTGTGTCATTTCTTGTTGCTTCTGGATATGCATCGCTTCATGATGGGTGCATGAGCTTCTGGTAATGCAAACTGGGTCCGGTGCGCTAGTTGATATGCCATGTGATCGTTTCAGGTACCTTGTGTGCATTATGGAGATGGCTACCCCTACCGAGGACTGCCTGGTCCTCATCCACGACCTCTTGTGCCCAATAATTAAAGCCCGCGACGAAAATGCCTTGAACCGACAGGAGGTAATGCGAATGTAACCATTGAAATTGGCTGATATGTTGACAGAGTTAATAGATTTGGCAGTTCTGATCTTTTGTTGCATTTTGTAATGTGCTGCAGAAACGCATTCTCGTGGATGTGCAAGAGCAGGTCGAGCAACTTCTTGCCGTTGTGTTCGAGAATTATAAGTCGCTCGATGAGGATGCACCCTCTGGCCTAGCTGACAGCTCCACCCCTGTGGCGGGGACCGTGGCACCAGCGCTAGTGCCAGCAGTTCAGATTTACACTCTGCTGCATGACATCCTGTCTGTGGAATCACAGAACTCCCTCAGGAACTTTTTCAAGGTCTGTTCTCAAAGCTTATGCTTTTCAAGTTGAGCTCATTGAAATTTGCCTCCGGTCATGTTGAGAGGTTGTCAGCTGCCATGACTAATTGTGTGCGGAACCAATCTGGGATGTGACAGACTGCAGCAATGAAGAGATGGAAGCGACTTGTGGCAGAAACGGATGAATTTGTGTCCAATGGCAGCGAAGGATTTTTAATGGATCCGCTGAGCATGTCAAGCGCATATCAAAAGATGAGGAACTTATGTCTTAATGTTCGAAGTGAAGTGCGTGCTGATATTGAAATCCACGATACACATGTTCTGCCCAGGTTAGACCTCTCTTGAATCTGAGTGAGCATCACTTTCATTGATTAACGAATCATAATCCTTGAATTCTCGAGAGTTCATTGCAGTGTACTGATGTCATTAAGCTTTGGTGATTTGCAGCTGCATTGATTTGCCCAGCATTGCAGCCAGCATATACGATGTAGAGCTGGCTAAGCGCCTTCGCACGTTCCTGGTCGCTTGCCCCCCTTCTTCTCCTTCGCCACCTGTCGCTGAGCTCATGCTTGCCACAGCTGACTTTCAGCAAGACTTGGTAGCTTGGCGCATCAGGTAATGAATTGTTCACTTCATGACCCATGTAAGTTCCAAGGTTTGTGAAACGTGACAGTTTGTGTCTCTCGGAATCTCTGCCATAAATCCTTATCATGGTGCTGGAACTGGGTGCAGGAAATATAATGGAGGGATAGATGCCAAGGACCTGTTTCACTTGTACATTGTTCTCTGGATTCAGGACAAGCGGCTTCACTTACTCGATTTCTGCAAGTTTGACAAAGTAAGCTACCCCGACAACCTGTAACTTTGAACTCTACTTATTTCGATTGTTGTGGGTTTGGGCTTTTGTACAAAACTCTACGGCTGATGCGGGTTTGAGCCGAACGCTGGTTGCAGGAGCGATGCACATGGGTGACAACTCAACATACCACGTCGCCATTTGTGGAAGAAGTCTACGAGCGTATCAAGGAGACTCTGAATGAGTACGAAGTGATCATCAGCCGCTGGCCTGAGTACACCGTCGTTCTAGAAAGCGTATGTTAACCGCCTTTTAAGCCTTCTGCAGACACAACTGTGTCTAGGATTTAGGGTCGATGGTGATTGCACCTTGTTGAATCATGATTCCAAGCCTTCTAGGAGACTTATTCTCGATTTTTGGTGGCTTTATTGATTGGCAGGCTTTGGCAGATGTTGAAAGGGCAGTAATTGGAGCTCTAGAGAAGCAGTACGCTGAAATGCTCCTGCCTTTGAAGGATGTGATGATTCCGAAGAAGTTTAGCCTGCAGTACATGCAGAAACTTACTCGTCGACAAAAGCTTACAATATACAGTGTGCCAACCCAGGTACGTAATGTGCTTAAACCTTCATCCCTTTGTTGTTGCTAAGATGTGTCCTGAAATACCGCGATCGCCTTGTACATATTGCGAGCTGGGCTGGTAGCATGCTTTTGATTAATTAAGGTTTAACTAATTGCTGCATTCCGGCTTCTTGGATGATGCAGTTAGGAGTGATGCTCAACAGCTTGAAGAGGCTGTTGGATACGCTACGGCCCCGGATGGAAGCGCAGATGAAGGCCTGGGTTGCCTGTCTTCCTGAGGATAGTGGTGGAGCCGGCCGCGCTGTTTTTGGAGAGCGCCTCAACGAGGTCACCATTGAGCTTCGAGCCAAGTACAAAAATTACTTGCAATCTATTGTGGAGAAGCTCGCCGACAATGTAAGTCTTAATTCTCACTCAACTAGGAAGGTTGAACTGAGCTTGAGCTGTCCCATGGCTTCTTTGTATTCTTATATACAAAACACCATTTGACCTTGCACACAGGATTCTAGTGCTAGACAGTTTACATTTACTTGAATAAGTTGAGGTTCTTCTTACCCTTCAACCCTGTAACCTTCTCATCAGCTCAGCTTATTGTGATGGACTTGCAGGCAAGGTTGCAGAGGACAACGAAGTTGAAGAAAATTTTGCAGGACACTAGAGAGGCTGGTGGGGAATCAGACATACGAGAGCGCATGCAACCACTCAACACACAACTTGTCGACACGATTTCGCACCTACATGATGTGTTCACCACACGAGTTTTTGTTGCTGTGTGTCGAGGCCTCTGGGATCGAATGGCCAGGGTACATTGCTCTCCCTTTCACTTTTGGTGCAGGTTTGGTGTTTGCTCCTGTCTTTGGACCACTGGTCTGACACCCAATGATCTCATGTCTTCTATTGTTTGTTATGGTGTAGGATGTGCTTCACTTTCTGGAGAATCGGAAAGGAAATCGGTCATGGTACAAAGGCTCATCGTTTGCGCTTGGTGTAAGTAACATTCGCACTTTCCATACCAGAGTTTCTTCTTTTTTTTAAAAAGAATTTATTGACACATTATTGGTGCATTAATTCTGTTTCCATGGTTTAACAGCGTTGTGTTCGTTGTTACAGATCCTAGATGATGTGTTTGCAACTCAAATGCAACGACTGCAGGGCCGCGCATTGCAGGAGAAGGACCTAGACCCTCCACGCTCGGTTGCTGAGGCACGGTCCATGCTTTCAAGGGATGCTCAGAATGGCACGGACTCGTCTTCTTTGTTCTTCTATTGATCTCATGTTTATATGTAACGACATGTATAATGCTCCTTAAACCTTAAATCTAGAGAGGCCTGAAGGGACAGTGCTCAACATTAATATTGCAGCATAGTGGCAATGTAAGGTTTAGGGAAAGAAAGTCTGGGTGATTAATGATCCAGATGTTATCATATCATATAGGTCCCTACATTACAAACGAACGGAGGAGGGGTTGGCTGATTACTACACATTATTTTTTTTTCAAAACACCTCAATCAGTAGACGATATGTGGCGCTACCCACTCAAGTTATTAGGACCCTGTATAGTATCATGGCCAGGCGTAGCGAAATTATGAAATTTTTACAAGTGAAGCTCCAAGCGCTGAGCTCGATTGCTTCTGATTATGTTTTCTTATATAATTTTGATTAAATGTGATTGCTTCTGATTTTCAGTCGTCTTTGCCATAACGTTGTGTTCTGCTCTCGCACCAATCGCTCTCTGGTTCCACTCTAATTTTCCTCTCATCTTTTGTCTTAGCAGTCTTGATTATGGCTTGTATTTTCGGTTGCATCTGTTGCAATTTAATCTTTGGGTCTGGTTTGATTGAAAACAATGGATTTAAAAAAAACGGAAAAAAAGTAAGTGTAGACCAAGTACTCCATGACTTGAGCAACGATACGTTGGAGTGATCATCAGCTCTGAGTAGAGTGATCATCAGCTCTGAGTAGAGTGATCATCAAATATTAATGCATCGAAGCAAACTCTTCATGCCTACCACCACACAATGTACTGTACTGTACGTAGAGTCTAAGTCCTCTTGAAGATTGCATATTAAAATTCAAGTTAGCTTGAGCTTGAGTTCGTTTTCATTCAAATACAAATTACATGATGATTTTCTGTTCGACTTGGAAGCTGTCAACGAGAAAAGAAAAATGATATATTTGCAATCTAGAGTTGCCACACTGTATCGATGGCCACATTTTGATTATAGGTTTCGCGGGTTGGAAACGGTATTCCTAGTGACTCAACTCACCCAAGGTGACTCAGCATTCCCGGTGACTAAAAAATACTTAGGTGACTCAACAGTTCAGTGACTCAAAATTCCTAGGTGACTCAACATTCCCACTGACTCAACATAAGGTAGAGGAACTTATAATTGACAACTTCAAGGGAAAGTTCAGGAGGCTGGCAGGAGTTACTTTGGACCTACTTCATTTACAGGTCAAAAGTAGCTTGACTTGTCATGTGATTGGAGACGAGCTCTAAGAGAAGTGGAGAGCAAGCACGAAATTAGGGTTAGAAAATGAGTGAGGCTATTGCTGCTTTACAAAGTGGGGACTCTTAGTTTAAGCTTTTTAAGCATATGTGTGATAATTATTACAATTAAATAACTTACCTTTCATTGTAAAGAAACAAAATTCATGATGATTGTTTTAAAAAAAATAAAAAATCTTATATTGAAACTACTACAAGAAATAAAAGTAAAAAATTAGTCTGACCAATATCAAATGTATAGGTTATATCAAATGGTGAACGTATGCTTTCAAAGGATTACGCTTCATACTTTTTGTGGAAGAAGTTAATTGGTTCTTATAAAGATTTTTAAAAAATACATCAAATATAAACAATATTGGAAAATTATTGATTTACATGCTAGATATCATGCGGCAATGTGATTTTATTTGAGATATATGAATATATGAATTCATTTGACAATTATTGGAATTTATGATCATTAATCCTTTTACATCTTATAAAACTAAAATATAGATTGTTTGAATGATTTTTTTTTATTATTCCAAGTATATAACAAAATGAGCAAGTATTTTCTAAATGATGGATTTAGAAAATCGAGTTTGCTCATAGTGTTTTTGATTGCAAGTTATTCTTATAACCTTTATTTGTATGAAATTTGGAAGAATAGAGGATCTAGATCCATCTGTAATATCTAAATATAAAAATAAAACCATATTTTCAATTTAAAAGTGTACATCTAAAAATAAAAATTCATGATAGAAATAAAATTTATTGATTTTGTGATTTTTTTTGATATTTTGAATACACATATGTATTTGAATTTGCAATGCATCTTCTAGACGCACGCACAAAAACCTCATAAAAAATATGATATACTTTATTAAACTAAAAAAACAGGAGAAGGTGTAGAACAAAATAGATGCCATGTATGAAAAATTCAATAGAAAATATATAAGCATACAGAATATTTCATGGCCTAAAGGCTAAGACGTTTTGTTTTATCTGAAGCACGTTCATCCGTAGGACATAAATGGACTGTGCCCAACTCCCGGAGGTCCAGAGTCTGCTTTTTTCACATATTCTTCAAGAAAGTCTCCCTTGTTAGAATCCTATGCAAATATCTAATTATGCATGCAATTTTTACCTGCAGTATGGGGTTTCTGTATCACTTGTCTAAATTGATTGGCTGACGTTGTCCAAGCTAAGTTAGAATAAGCTATAACTCCATCTTCTTGCTTCTGATGACAATAACCACCTACAATCTTACAAATTATAACACAGTAACTCAACCCAAGTATTTGGAGATGGAATCCTCAACCAAATCACTAAACAGTACCCAAGTAAACAACCCAAGCACAGAGCCCTCGGTTCAATCTACACTAATTCACACAAAACTCCCAATCCAACTTCCAGAGCAGGTATTCCCTAGAGACCAAAATATCCGATTTCCAGTACTTACCTTGCCTGCTAAATAGTACTCCCTCCCTCTCACTAAAAGAGCATGGGTTGCTAGTAATAGCAGATTTAAGGCAAATCTAAATTTAGAAACAAGTTGGAAAATTTTGCAAATAACTTTCCAAATTTAGAAACAAGTTGCCATATTCAGAAATAATTTGGCCAAAATTAGAAACCACTCTCTTATTTTGAGACAAATTATTTTAGCAAACCATGCTCTTTTAGTGAGACGGAGGGAGTAACATTTCCCAATTCACAGCAACCTGCCAACCGACATCGACAAACCCGAACTCCGAAATATGCACAGAACCTGATCAAAATCCGAACATTATATACCCTCCGTGACCGGGTTCACAAAACTCAGCCTCCATTTACACTCTGGATCGGATATGACACCAGGGCATTATCTCCACTCCGACGCGTGGTGCCTACGTGGCGGACGGTGCAAGTAGCGGGTTGGCGACCCTGTCAAACCTCCGCCCTCGTCCAAGCCCCGAACGATCACCTCTTCAAATACTTCGACTCCGATCATCGACAGGCATCATCTGGCAATTAGTGTTCTCCGTTGCTAGCTCTCTCTCTAGACTCTCTACTGTTGGAACTTTGTCTTGTTGATATATTACACGACCGCGTTTGTGCTAGTTCGATCAGGTGGGTCGTCGTTTCTGAGCTCAGTTGGGTCGTGTCTGTGATCGAGTCTAGATCGTGTTTGCTAGTGTTTTCTGTTGGTTTTTTGAGAGTGGAGGTAGTGGGGGATTTTTCAATGGTGTTGAAACCTGTTAGTTTGCTAGTGGTTTGAGAGGTTGGAGAGGGGTTTGACTGTTAGTGGGATAGGGGTAGATCGTAGTTGAGTAGTGGTTGTGTGGAAGTGTTTTGGCTTGCTAGCCTTGTTGTGGAGTGGTTTAGAAGGTGTTAGTCAGTGTTTTGATTGTGAAATTTGTTTGTTTTGCTGTGAGCAGTTGTTGTTGGTGACTAGTGGATATGGCGCACGTCGAAGATCATAGCGCTACTGGGGCCGCACCTGAGGAGCACAGCCATGGTGAGTGGTTTAGCAAATGCTTGTCGTGTTGTTTGATTTGCTTTTCCCTTTCTGTGTTCCTAGATGACCGGATTCGTCATTCGTGTCTTGAAAGTTGCGAATTTTTAGTTCGAGATATGGGCGTGTTTTTGAGGTCTGAGATTTTTTCGTTGATGTACAGGTGCAGAGCACACCAGTTTCCTCCACAAGTTGAAGGAGAAGCTCCACATCGGCTCAAAGCACAAGGATGAGAAGGTGGCAGACTCGGGAGAAGCTCCGGCTAGCGCAACCGCAACTCATGATGCGCCTGTCGTAAGCAAGAGCACTAGTGACGATCAGGTCTCCTCCACCCCCGTCGCCAAGCCAGTGGATGTTGTTGCGCCATTACCAGCGACGACCACGGCTGCCCCAGAGGAGCATGCTCACCACGATTCGCGCCCGACCGCGATGGATGTGTCTAGCCTCGCCGGCCACGAATCCGAGCACCACGGCGGCGTGCCCACATTCCTGGCTGCGTTGCCGGATCAGGACGTCCCAGCGCTAGACTCTCCGGCGCACCCTCAACTTCACCATGTTGCCCCTGATTTCGATTCTGAGCAGGCCAAGCAAGGTGAGCATCACGGGCGCGTGCCAGAGGACGGCGTACCTACATTTCTGGCAGCGTTGCCCGATCGGGACATTCCGGCGGAAGACTCTCCGAGACACCCTCAACTTCACCATGGCACCCCCGGTAGCGCCTCCCACTTTGATTCCAAGGAGGTGCAGCAGGGTGAGCATCACGGCATCGTGCCAGAGGGTGGTGTGCCCACTTTTCTGGCGGCGTTGCCGGATCAGGACGTCCCAGCACAAGACTCTCCGACACACAAGGAGCTTCATCATGTCGAGCAGGGTGAGCATCACCAGGGTGGCGCCCCTCACTTAGATTCCGAGCAGGTTTTTGAGCAGGCGCAGCAGGGTGAGCATCATCATGGCGTGCCCACATTTTTGGTTGCGTTGCCGGACGAGGAGATCCCTGCAGAGGTTACCAAGAGTACTTCTGAGGCAATTTCTCCTGAGCATCAAGAGCCTCACCGTGGTCATCATGCTCATGGCGATGAGCAGTTTGATTCGGAGGAGGTGTTCCAGGACGCGCAGCAGGGGGAGCACCACCATGGTGTGCCCACATTTTTGGTGGCGTTGCCGGACGAGGAGATCCCTGTAGAGGTCACCAAGGGCGTCGAGTCCACGACCGATGAGTCTGTTACGGAAGGGTCAATGTCGAAGTGAAGTGATGATCTTACTTAAATTTGTGAGATTGCTACTCGTTGTATTTTTACTCGGTTGAGCTCTTTTTCCTAATTTACAAGTGTACATTTACTTCACATTCGTGAGCACAATATATGTAATAATTGTTCCCAGCTCAAATACATTTTTCTACATTCGTCTGTAACTTGGTGCACAACGACCGAAGATTTGCATGCATTGGGACTCAAAATTACAATCTTCTGTAACTCTATTTCCAATGAGCAAAGCTAAATTAGCTAATAGTTCTCCCGGTCAAGGGTTAACCAGGGAGATCGTTCGCAACCATTTGATGACACGATTTAATGGCCTTGCTGTTGGTAGTTGCCATTCATGTCTCATAACTCTTTCACACTCCTTTGCGGCACATGTCAATGCGTTCGAGGCTTCGGTCACGTATCCTCGCGCGATTTCACACACCAGTTGCACGTCAATTCGAATTGCTGCTAATTTCGCTGATTCCATTCCGTGCCAGTTTCCGTTTTGGATAATGATCGTGTGCCAATTTGATCGTCGAAGTGATGTGGGCGTGGAACAGTATGACTATGAGAGTTCCCTGTGCCGACCGAATCCCAGTCACTAGCCTGCCCTACTACCCAGCACGCCATCCTGTCCACCAGTAGTTATACTATTTGTCATTATCCATTGTGGTATCCCATTGTCGGCCTCTCGTGTTTCATCTCCGATCGAAATGAAGGCTTATTCTCCTCCATTACAGTGATTATGACAAGTGGCAGACATCTCAAGCTGGTTCTCCTCTGTTCGATACTATTCTCATTGGGCCTTTTATGATCTGTTTCGAGATTACTCTATCCTTGCTTTTGAATCGAATAGTTTACGATCATCTATCATGATTTCTGTGTAACCTCAACAATTCAGCTCTCAATCCTCGCATCGCACATAGATTACAGACGATGATGTTGCGGATGTTACATAATTCATTTGGAAACGCACAAGACCGAGGGAGTGGTTCGATCCTTGTCTTCAACTTTCCCAATCGTATTCAGCGACCGCACATTTACAATGGAACATCATAAACAACATTTATTTGCACGCAGGAATTTGTCTTCAAGCTGGTAAACTAGATAGAACTCAGCGTAGTATTAGGTCTAAAGGTGTGCTGAAAGTTTCGTTGTTTAACCCCTTTGCCAGATGATTTGGTATAACGATGTCATGGGGGCGAAACCCAAGAATTATTGTGAAGTTCCTGAACTGAAAATACATTGCAGCAGACTGGCCAAACTACACAAAAAATTACTGCTCAGGAAAGAGAAATGAATACGCTCCGGGCGTGCAACCGCATAATTGCAAATGAAGAACGGGGACAGGAGATCGTGGGCCAGTAAGACGAAAATTGCCAAAACTGATCAGATTAAAGATACATCAATAACCAACAACCCGATTTTCCATAGAAAAAACCGGTATATAATCTACATGGTTTTCACAATCCGAAATCTAGTGGATCTATATTTGCTTAACCGTGGCAGATGGAGGCAGTGGGCTGGGACACACAGATGTTGGAGAATTTCTTCCTGGCCTCCTTTGATCCCTTCTTCACCTGATCCTGGAGTCCGAAACCAGCCTTCTGGGGAGTTCCCTCAGTCACTGCGAAGGCAGGGGTGGCAATGGCCAACACGGAGGCAGCGGCAGCTGCGATCATGGCGCGCCTGTTCATGATCTCGGCGTCAGAGTTAGCTGAGCACCTCACTGGTCCCATCTGCAGCCATAGCAAACAAATATCAGCATCCCCCATTACTTAATAATAACGAGAGAAGCTACCAGATCAAAACGTTATATTAGCAAAGAACATGACCCTATTACATTCGATAGCTCCGTACGATGCTAGTAGATCAACGACATCTAATAAAACTCCAGTTCAATCTCTCACATGAGAATTCTAGCCCCACCAACGACATGTAATTAACCACATCCCATTCAGCTAGAGAAATACTGGAATCGTAGATACACAAGTGCCGCTCAAAACCTACCAATTCACATCCCAGAACCGACGCATCTACCCACACACCAGCATTCCAACACCCTCCCCAACACAAACATATCACATAGCTGCTACACACCCAGAATGCGCGTCATCTGCATGTCCAACAGACCCTAACCAACACCACCACCATAGCCGATCACGACATCGCCAATCACAATCAGAAACACAATGCAGCGAGCCAGTACCTGGACGGAGACGGCGGCGGAGCGCACGGGAGCGGCGATGCGCTCACCGGCCAAGGAGGCGCAAGCGCCGACGATGGAGGAGGCAGCGACGAGTCCAGCCATGGCTGCAAGGGTTTGATCGACAAATTAAGAAGGTGTGTGTAGCGATGCGATGGTCCGTGGATGCGATGGGATGGTCTGAGCTGCAGAGAGAGAGACGAGTTGCGGCAGACTGAAATACGAGGGTGGCGGGGGAATTTGTGTGTGTTCGGGGATCGGGAGTTTGGGAGTTGCCGATAAGATAAGGTGCGCCTGTGGCCTGCGCGCTCCATTGGCCCCTTTTCAAGCCCCCGTTTCTCATCCCTCTCTCTCCCCCTGTTCGTTCATCCCAGGCTCAGCTGGGGCCTTTGGGGCGGGAGCCACTTCATTGGATGTGTTTAGTTTGTTCACGAACTTTCGTGAGTTTCTTGTTTCTTAAACCGGGAGTCCGGGTATATAAAGCGGGGACAGACTCTGTACCACTTGGAGCCCTGACCTTGTGAGGTCTCACCTCTCTTAGAAATTTGAACGAATCACATCAATAGTCAAAATCCTTTGACTCCGAATTTGGAAACAAGGGAGGTAATCTCGGCATTGATGCGGGGACTACCGGTTTGGCTTCTTCTGATGAAAGTACCTACAACCACCAATTCTATGCGTCAATATGTCTAGAAGAAAGAGAAAAACTTTGAGATCGGCGTGAATTGTGTGTTTGCTCATTCCACCACTAACTCTGTGCGCATATGACAAAGGAATAAAAGTATATAACTACTCCACATTTTCAAGAGTAGACACTATAGTCATAAGTGAGTAATTTTGAAGGGGAAGTGGAATGCTCCATATTAGATTACATTGGAATGGATCCACACTTTAATTGAGTTTGAATAAGATGATTATTAAGAGCTTTATAGGTGTTAATTTAGAGGTTTGTTGGTAGAAAATGCCAAATATATGTTATTGTGTTTACTAATTATTATCAATGAACTAATAGGGATTAAGTTTTAATATTCATTTTTGAACCATTCAATAGTAATAAGAGATTTGGTATTTCTTCTGTAACGGCTTCATATTTTTTGTGATTTGATTTTTTGAATATTGAAATTACTAAAACTTTTACAACTGGAAAGTACTTCATGACTAGATGTGCTACATATGTTCATCTATGTCCAACAAGACAAGCCTAATGTAGTCATTTGATTTTGTTGCGGTGATCAATGCCATTTTCTGAAGGAGGTCCAAATTTGTAGGTCCTAAATATTTAGTGTCAAGTATTTGGTTTTTTGATCTCTTTTTGTTCTAATAAGTATGCTTCTTACCTTCTTTTAAGATTAAACGTATATTGTGCTTCAAAGGCAATTAACGCAAAAAATTATATCAAAGAATAATTATTGAATTTAAAAATATAATATTACTAGTTTGCAAATAAAACATGAAATAAAGCTGGATGAACAACAAAATATCCTAAAACTCAATACATGAATTAAAAATCAAATAAATTAAAAGGTTTGAAAGTGATTACATGAAGTTTACCAATTCCTCACATACTTAGTAATAAGCATAAGTTAAATTCATTGTAGAGCACAAGGCTAGAGGTGAGTAAATAAACGACATTGATTGGACAATAAAGAGTGTGTTCTACTAATGCACTAAGAAGGGCGTGTTGTACAAAGGCATCAATGTTGTAGACATATGTGAAGCAAACACTCTAATCCCTTCAACTACTTAGTCAATCTTCATTGCAATGAGATTCATTCTGGCTTCTTTCATGTACTCAAGTTAGGTCTTTTAAATACAATTCCATCTTTTCATTTGCAACTTTTCATTTGTTGTTGCACATTTGCCAAGGGATTTTACGTTAGAAAGGAATCTGTAGATTTGAAGTTGTTTGATGGTGGAAGTTCCTTGAAGGAGGCAGGAATTCTTTAAAGGAAATTGTCTCAAGGCACATACTGCATAAAGGAGGTAGAAGTTGCTTCAAAATTGAAGGATCGAGATCTTGCTCTCATCTAAATCTCAAAAGAATTACTTTTAACTTTTACGTGATCATAGCTTGGAACGAGCTTACTTTGCTCTTAAATAACGTTTGAGACAATTTGTCTCCAAAATCCAAAGTAAGTATGAAAGACTCAAAGACCGAGAAGAATAGCTGGGATTCAAACTAGTATCTACTCAAAGTTGTGGGTCTATGCTTCTATTCCTCACTCCTTCACTCAACAATTATTCTTCATGGTCTTCATTGCTACAATATTATTTCATTGATTTTGATTTTTGTTACCTCCTTATCTCTTTTCCTTCCCACTCTGCTTATTGCTTTGCTTATCATTTATTTGCACAATTTTGGTTGAAGAGGATACAATACAAAGACTTTGCTATTAGTCTCAGTTAGTATTCAAATAATAACATTTTTTCATGTCAATTGGAGCAATTTACATAACAATATTCGGAATTCAAATTAATCTTTTTTCTAGGAAGTCGTAGGAATGAATATACATTTGTTTTCAGCACAATTTTATATAGTAAAAAAAGCAGCTCTTTTATTTTCTAATATAATATCTAGAACAAAAAACAAACTTTTTTTTGATATAGCTTCAATATTTTTGTCTTAATCTGTTTCATCCTTCTTTTCTTTGGAATTTTGTTCTTTCATCAAGTACTTCTCTTCATATGCTCTTCCATTAGTAGCGGAAAAACATTTGTAAATTGGAGTAACAAAGAAGGTAAGATAGTGGTATTGTATATGTACTGAGCGTTAATGGTGTATAGTATTGGCTGATTTTTTTTTTCAACTCTCAACCTAAGCTAGAGATGCGCTATCATTTATTTATTCTGGTTGGTTTTTGATGTGTTACCATGTCTAATACAATTAACTAAACATCAAAGACTTCAACATTCACATCTTTGTATTTACTTCTACATGTTGTGGTTTTTTTCCACAAACCAATGATTTCAATGATGTAATTGTCAATTTCTTATATCAAATTCATGCTTGAATGAGCAATTTATGCTGACTTCTACCTGTTGAAAATGCTAGTACAACTTGTCAATATAAAGATAAGTAGGATGTAAGAATGTGACTTTCTGAAACAAAGGGATGAATTCATTCAAAATATGAATACTCCAAATCAACTTTCACTCTTCATTTAATTGCATCTCTTGCATTTTTTAATTTTGTGCCTAACCTATTCCTATGTTTTGTTTTAATGACATTCTAAACTTAAAAAGCTCTCTCTCAAGTTGTTGTACTTCCGCACTAGCATCTTGCTATCTCATCTAACACAAGAATATTAGCATATTTCACTTGCAAAGGTTCATTCCAAGCTATCATAGCCTAAAGGTTTCGTTATTCTAATCCAAGCTAATTTGCAAATTTGAAATTGAAAATTTTTCTTCTACATGCATTTGAATCAACAAGGGAAGAGAGAGAGCTTTACCCTCCAAGTCTTTTTGCACACTATATTGCTTCAAAAGAAGCTTCAACTCTGTGACATCTTAAGAATTTAATCCAATCCTCTTTGAAGACATATTAGAAGGATTAAAAATAATTAAATTTGAAATAATGTCATTATCAATAAAAATGGCGTCCAAAGCCCTACACACAACTACAACATATACTTTCTGAAAACTAAAGATTTCTTCAAAATCAGATCCGATCCTTTCTTTGAGTCATGTTTATAGAATGAAATTGAGCTTCCCTGATTTCCCTAGACAACCTCGTAAGGTATCCATTAGAAGGCCTAAACTTGGAATGATATGGTAACTTGAATTCTCATTGAAAGTACATTCATTCAAATAAGTATTATCCATAATATACAAGATACAAATACTCTCAATTTCAGTCTTCACAATTGAACCAAATGTAGTCACATCCACATACTAGTGTTGGAAAATCTTACATAAAATGGACAAGCCATGCAGCAAATCAGTCCAAAAATATAAAATATAAATAAACTCAAAAGACCTTAATTTTTTATACAACAAAGGGACTGTACTCTCACATTTGTCCTTTCGCACATCTCTAAAGAAAACTATGATTGACTCTAAGGAATCACACAATGTGCATATTGATTTAGACCTAGACAATTAGAGAATTATTTAATTATTTAATCTTGTGAAATCTCTTCAGTGTTTTTCTGTGCATCATTTAACCCTTTCTGAATAGCATGTAAAATGGTTTTTTTTCTTACATGATTTTGAAGAGGACAGCCAATAGGTTGATAGTCTTGTTAATTTTAAAAGACACAAACTAACATTTACTAAATTCTGTTGCTTGTAAAGTACCCAAATTAGTCCTATGTACAATGCAATGCACTAAAATAACAAAACGAGTCACTTCTTTAAGTCTAGTTGCAACACCACTTTTACTTCCAACCATAGTTGAACATCCTTCAGACCCAAATGCAACACATTTACTTTAATCTAGACCCCATTCTTTAGCTTAAATCAATAAATTGTGAAAAATCTCTTCAACATCTTTTCTTCCATTAGCAATCTCAAGCCAAACTTAAGAAAACACTGACATGCAATCCATCCTCTACAAATGTGACAAAAACTACTACAAATCAATAAGTGGCAATAAATTGTTGTTGAACCTAAGTGCATCCATAAGAAGGAATAGCATAAATTAACAAGTGATAGCATAGCCTATATGCATAAATCAAGATTGAAGTAGGTCAAATCAACAAGGCTCTTGTTTGTTTTTGATTCACTTGCACGCAATTTTGGTAACTTCTTGGAATTCATGAATCGAAATCTTGATTGTTAGACATATAAAAATTCACAAAAAATTCTATACGACTCCAAAAAAACTAAATTTTTGTTATCAATATTTTCTACGATTCCCTAACCTTCTGTGTCGTTCTCTCACGCCAATTGAACCATTCAAACCAACAGAAAGGCTTCAATGCTTGCGTTTACCAGTAATGCTACCTTACCACCAGGTTCCAAAGAGCCAGCCAAAAAATAGCTGAGTTCAACATGCCGGCAAACACAGATACCCGGAACCCACAGAAGGAAATCAATTACCCGGGACCCCACAGGAAAAGTATATACCCGGATCCCCACAGGAAAAGCATATACCCGGATACCCACAGAACCAAATACGATACCCCGAACCCCATAGATAAGTGAGATACCCGGAGAGGAAGGAAGAGCCTAGGGAGTGAGCCCTAATAATGGGAGCAAGCGAGGGAGCGAGTGACGTCGTAAGAGCAGTGTCGCATGGCGATGTCCGAGCTGGGCATGGTACCATCGTCGCATCGCAATCCCTCCCTCCCCCATCGCTCTGCATTTCCCCACCGCCTCACTGCCCACCCGACTCACCCTCCCATGAGCGATTCTTCCTCGGAGCACACATCGGGGTGACAGGCTTTTGAGGGACCGACCAGGATTGCCAGGGTTTGGGGGGAGGGTAGATTGATTTTGGGTTGATTTGTTGGTTGCTTGCTTGCTTGCTTCGCCAGCTGCGAGGATGGACGTGATCAGCACGAGCGTGGGCGCAGGGGCCACGGGGATCGAGAAGGTGGTGGTGCATCCGCTGGTGCTCTTGAGTATTGTGGACAATTACAACCGGGTCGCCAAGGACACCCGGAAGCGTGTGCTGGGCGTGTTGCTTGGGTCTACGTTCCGGGGGAGGGTTGATATCACCAACAGCTACGCAGGTGGGGTGGGGTGTTCACTGGGTTTTGATGTGTTTCCGTGGTCGCATGTGGAGTTTTTGGTGTTATGGGGTTAGTTGCGATCGAGTTTCTTTTGTAGGGATGGGATTGGTGTTTTAGGGTTAGGGATGTGGAGAGGAGTTCGTGAGTGATGTGTTTCGTTTTTGTAGTTTGACTGTCTAGGGTTTTTTTTTGGCTTTGAGAGTTTGTGGGCGATCACTTTGAGGTTTGTGAAATTGGGGGTATTGTCGTAAGGTGCGTGGAATTTTAAGTCGGTGCTGAGAAGCGATCGTGGTTTTGATGGTTTTTTGAATAGTTCCATTTGAGGAAGATGACAAGGACGCCAGCATATGGTTCTTGGATCACAACTATCATGAGACTATGTTCGACATGTTCAAGCGGATTAATGGTACTGTTTCTGTTGCTCTTTTTAAAGCTTGGTGTAGTTGCTGTTTTGATGTGGAGTGATTTTGAAGCTTAAATTCGTCTATGTAACGAGTGATGGTACTTGGTGAATGAGGCGGATGGCCTGTGAGCTGCGTGGAGGTTTCTAGGTGTTTCTCGTGGTTTAGACCTGTGGACTATAACCTAGTGGAAAGATGTCCCGAATTTATTTAATGCATTTCACTCAGCTTATGGGTTACGAGCTTCTGGAAGTTTGAATAATCGAAGTTGCGTGTACTTGGAATTTGAGCGGAGCGTAACAGCGTGTTGTTAGAATCTGTGACGGAGGCACTAGTGGTGTAAGATTTTATCCTCGTAATGCTCTCTTTTTGATGAAACTAATTATTTTCTTTCTCGATTGGACAGCTAAGGAGCATGTGATAGGGTGGTACAGCACCGGGCCAAAGCTTCGAGAGAACGATCTTGATATTCATGAATTGTTCCGGGAGTAAGTTTAGCTTACGCCTATCTGTGATATTGTTTCTCGTATTATCAATTTGGATTCACCTCGTCATCATTTTCATCATATTCTGTGAATGTTTTATTCACAATAGGATTTGAATGCGCCCTTTGTTTGCATGGATCTGGAGAGTCTTTCTCATAACTGAAGTTTCTCTTATGCCATACACGCAGTTATTGTCCGAACCCAGTTCTGGTGATTATCGATGTACAGCCTAGGGAGCTTGGTATTCCAACAAAAGCATACTATGCGGTTGAAGAAGTCAAAGAGGTAAATTACGGTGACTTAAGTTGCACATTTTTGATCCAGTACTTCTGGCGAGCGTCAGATGAATCTGAGGATCTCGGAGCAGGAACGAAATCTGTTGTTCATGCAAGATGTTAGTGATGGGTTTGGTGGTCTAGCTTCCTTGTATTAAGCGTTAGCTTTCTAATGCCTCTGCGCTAGCAGCCAGAAAGATTGGGACTTATTGGCATTACTCGATCTTTGTTGTGCAAGATCAGGTGCTCAATCTGGGTTATTCCAAGATCTATTAGCATCTACCTTCTGTGGATACTATTATCATTATGAGTTCTGAATACTTGACTTGGCCTTTTTGTTTTTCTTCAGGATGCCACACAAAAAAGTCAGAAGGCGTTTGTACATGTTGCGTCTGAGATTGGAGCTTATGAAGCTGAGGAAATTGGTATGTATTGTAATCGATCCAGCCCTTCACCTACTGGCTTCTTAATCAGACTCTAATGTATCAGTTTGAGAGCATTTGGTTTCTGTTGATCTCTCCTCTTTATCCACTTTGACAGGGAGAGTTGTTCCTATTGTCGATTGATCAAAGGTTGTAGACGAGGTGTTTGATTGGCAAGTTCTCTGCTTCCGTTTGCAGGTGTAGAGCATCTCCTAAGGGACGTCAAGGATGCGACTATTAGCACACTTGCTACAGAGGTGCGAAATATCCATACCCTTTAATTGGAGTATCAGTAGTTCTTACTATTTTATCTTCCTAGCTATGTTCATCAGATTTCTAGAGAACAGCTTTTCCAGACTACTGCCTTCTGATACTATTGGCGAATATATGGAACAGGTCGGAGGAAAGCTTGTGGCATTGAAGGGTTTGGAAGCACGGCTGAAGGAGATCCATGCCTATCTAGAGCTTGTAGTAGAGGGCAAACTGCCTTTGAATCATGAAATTTTGTACCATCTTCAAGTAAGTTGTTCTCTCACGCCTGTAAATTTCAGTTGCTTTACTAGGTCAGTGTACCATCTCAGCTTGAGATGAAAGTGTCTTACCTTGTTATTTTGAAACACGATAATCGTGAAAGCTGATAATTTGTTCTTAATTGGAACAGGATGTGTTCAACCTGCTACCCAACCTTAATGTTCACGAGCTCGTCAAATCTTTTGCTGGTAAGTGTTTTAAATTTGTGTGTGTTGCATTTTAATTGTGACTGTCCTTGATGGCGTGATGTCCGTACAATTTTTGATGCCAAGGAGTGACTTCAAGGAAATATTTGTTTTTTCACCAAGCCGCTTATCAAGAAAAGTTAAGCTTGTATGTTTAGCATGTTCTACCTTTTAAGTTGGGGTTTTGTTGTCTTAGAAGGAAATCACTTAAGGGATCGCTTTGATGCATGGCTTAACTGTTAACATTTACAAAAAGAACTGGATGCGTGTTGGTAAGATAGGGATACTGGATATCGCTACAGTAAAAACTAAGGAAGGATACTATGTTTCCTGCTTTTTTTCTTCTTTCCAGAGATGGTTTCTGTGTTTCATCACATTAAGTGCGTAATTTTAACTATTGGTTTTTATTTTGCAGTGAAAACAAATGACATGATGTTGGTGATTTATCTTTCCTCCCTTATTCGGAGTGTTATTGCACTACACAACCTCATAAATAACAAGGTATTTTTTGACACTAAGCATCAGCTTATTTCTAAGATGTTGCACCTATGTAAAACATAGGTGTTGAAAATTTAGCTTGTTAAATGTGGTGTGGACGCCCATTAGGCTTTCTCTGGTAATGAATCAAAGGCCTTTTTTGGCTGTAGGATCTTTGATGTGGATTTTGTTTCATTATATGTTCTCGTAGAGATGTGGCTTACATGAACTTTTGTGTGCAGATTTTGAATAAGGAGCATGAAAGAATCGCAGACGCGGCATCAGCTAGTGTTTCAGCTATCACAGTTTAGGTAGTGATCTGTGACACTATTTTTCAAGTCTCCTGTGGGACATGTTTTTACTGTAGGGCCTCTCCTACTCTCTGTGAATTCATTACTGTATGTTCATAAGAGTCGATCCCACTTTTCCTTCTCTTCAAGTTGCAATCATGCAAGATGGCATGACTGAGATCTTTACTTTCCTCTTGAGAGGGCGAGTTGAATGTTATCATTGTTCTCCAACAGATGGCATCTGTACAAATTACTGAGCAAAGTTTAAGTCTGCTTATACTTAGCTCATTTGTTTCCTCATTTTTGGGGACTGATGAGGTGTACTTCCACTGCAAGTTCAACTGGTGAGAAGGTTGGCGTCACTAGACGATAACTACTGAACATCAGTATCAACTTCCTTTGAAGCACCGACCTAGATAGTACTCACAACTTGTTTCAATATGCTATTATTCAGACGGATAAACGTGAGCCCAGCGTCTTGTCGCAGGTGAGTCTCTCGTGGCATTGACTATATTACTAATATCTCAACTATCTCTTCGAATGTAGGCCTTCTTGAAGGTTGCAAATCTGAGCACCTAACCATCAGTGCCTTCAACTTTGGTTCACTGTAAAGTGGCCATTCAAGTTGTACTTGGCCACTAAAAATTGGCTCATAATCATTGCTACGAACACCTTCAAATGGTATTTTGCCCGTCAAAACTTCATAGCATGTCATGGCGTAACTATAAACATCTGCACTTTCCGAGAACAACTCAGGTTTGATGTGGATATCCTTATCCTTCAAGGCACGGAGTATTTCAGGTGCTCTCCAGAATTTGGTCCCCATGACCCTACCAGAACATTCATAGTCGGCTACTTTACAATGGAAAGCATCACCATGCCTTGGACATAAATCAGTGGCACCTCTTACAAGCACATTAGATGCTTTCAAGTCCCTGTGAGTAACGTTTCTCCCTCGTAATTCTAGCATCCCCTCAGCAATCTCCCGCATGATGATGCATGCCTTGATCATTGTGAAGGGAGGGCATTGGTGGTGGTTGTCTTGCATCCTTAGATTAATGAGCTTCCTCAAATCTCCCCAATACCTCATCATTTGAAATGCAAACCTCCCGTCGTCCAGCAGTCTTACATGAATGCAAGAACAATGTGCATGATCAGGATTGTTTACAAATCCCAGCGGCAACTGATGTTGCAGGTGCAACAAGGGTAAACCCTCCAACTTGAACACTTTCATAACCGTCACCTTACTTGATTGGCCCGAATATTTCTCAGCTCGGTGTTCTGCTAGATATATCTCTGCTTGTCCGCCTTCCGCAATCTTCTCCCTCAACACAAAATCATCATTATCAAGAAAATTAGTGAACCTGATCTGATTGAAGAGACCGGAAACTGAGGTTCTCTTCACAAGGTCCCGGAAAACTTCTCTGTTGCTCCTCTGCTCCTCTTGCTCTTCCCCATCAGACCTCAACTCCGTCTTCAACTCACTCCAGTGCACTTTGGAAGCTTCGATATCTGCCGCATGAGCAGTTATAAACTCACTGCTCTGCTGCTCTGCTCCGTGAACGCTTGCACCAGAAAAGGAGGCATCTGAAGTGGGGATGATCTCACACAGTGCTGTAGCATATTCGTCGTCATTTACACTTACGTTGCAATATTTGCAGGCTTCCATTGCAATGGCGTATCCCCACTTCTTGTTTCTGTTTGCAAGTGCAAAACCTGTAGAAAAAATTCACCGTGTCTCCCTCGATTCAGCTCTCTGCTAAATAAAACCGTTGCTACCCAAAAAAACTTTCATTTGGGAATGCTCTGTTCATGCAGGGAAAAATTAATACGCTACTAAAAAAAAAAAGGCTAGTTCACCTACATTTAAAATTAAGAATACTGGCTTTACACCAGCCACGGAAGAACTTAAATTTTCACGGCAGATCCAAAGAAAGCATCCGAAAAAGCAAACCGTCAACCGACAACTGAGATGCATCATAAGAATCTGTGGGAATTCCAACAGAACGAAACGAAAGCTGAAATTATATCATGTGCAGGCTGTAGATCAGCACACTAGGAAAACTCAGGATGGACGAGAAGCTCACGTTTTCACGGACCGGTCCAGGTGATGGCGGGCGCCGGGCTGGATCAGGTCAGTTGTTTGAAGCCAACGGTGAATCCACCGGTAACGAAGGGTGCAAGGGACGGTACACAATAGTGATGCGCAGAGAGTGATCTGCGACTGATCACGTTTGTTAGTACGGTGACCTGACGGATGGGAGGTACAGGCAGAATGATCTACAGTGGTGCACCAGGACGGAGTCAAGTGGGATACATCACAAGTAACTTCTTCGTCACGGTACGTGAATCGGGCAGAAGATTTCACCAGCATGCGAATGGGGAGGGGATGCAGTGCCAAGTGGCAATTCTGTACAGAGAAAATAGCCTGCCCTTTGACGAAATCTGCTTTCAGTATATACGAGTAAGCTGCCCGTTGTGTGACGTGATAAGTAATTTCCATGGCATAATTTTATATTTCTTGCTCCAGAAGAATTTCTGTTTTTGGGTCCCGGTGTACGGTGTGCAGTAATCTGATGATGGCATACTGGGTTCACTCA
This sequence comes from Ceratodon purpureus, assembly GCA_014871385.1. Taxonomy (NCBI): domain Eukaryota; kingdom Viridiplantae; phylum Streptophyta; class Bryopsida; order Pseudoditrichales; family Ditrichaceae; genus Ceratodon; species Ceratodon purpureus. The sequence continues at coordinate 16,310,270 of CM026425.1, forward strand.
AACATAACTACTCCAGAGTTAGATAGCTAACAAACTAACTACTCCAGTCAGATGGCAGACAAATTCAAATGAGGAGTCCAGTCCAGTCCAGTCAGATGACAAAAAATCAGAACAGTTCGGTCTGAAACTGACCACAAAACCATTGTCACTCAAGTAAGAAAATGAGAAGTCAGGCTTCACTTCAATAGCTTCCTCCTGTAGAAGATATACATACAAGAGTAAATACAGATGTGGATCAGATTTAATAGAAGACACATTCACTAGTTGTGCCTATGTAGATGAAGACCTGAGGGGGTCCCTGCTCGTAGCCTAGTTTTACAAATGACTCGTTCATCAACTGGTATGGGTCCCCCGAGAAGCCAAATTCGCACTTCACAGCTGATACACTCTACTTGAACCCCAGTGCGCTGCTACTTTCTACGTGAACACCAGTGTGGTAGAACTAAGGGACTAACAAGGGCATAACCAAAACACTATGCTGAGCTTGCTGGAAACGGCACTGCAGCCATCGAGCGAATAATGCCATAGGTTAATTGTTCTCTAACTAAGCACACATGACTTGGTCACAAGCTTGCAGAGCCTGGCCAGCAAAAAATCGGACATCCACATCAGCGTCTTCCTGAAGTTCCAACAGACATGGCCGAATTGTTTGCTCCACAACCTGCAAGGAAATTCAAGTCACAAAGTCAACTCCACATCACCTCCTTGCAGAATAAGTTTTGAGACAATTTGGTCTACCTCAGATGTAGGCACATGTATCAATGCTAAGATAATGCTGAGCACAGAACGGGACTAACAATATGGTATTCGTGACGATCATTCACGTAGAACCACTAATTTAGAGCAACTCTTGCATCCAACCAACCACAAATGTAGGCTTCAGATAAAGCTTCGGAAGTGTCAGAATTGCAGACAATACAGTCAGGTCTTCCTTACCACCCATGTAATTTGATTCTACTAAAGAGTAACGTAAAAAAATATGATGAGGAGGGAGACGAGGACGTACAGTAGAATCAACAATAGGGATCATAGATTGGAGCATTTTGGCGACATTGAACTTGATATTTGGAACCCTGTCACCACACATCACAAAGAGAAAACTCAGTACATAGTTTGAATGCGACCATGTGGAAAACACACCAAGTACTGTTTAAAAAACAGCACTAATGCAACGGCTTATAATAGAGAAAAACAGACGCACCTGTCCTTTGCAGCATTGATTACGACAGGCAACATTGTCTGGCAGGTAGATTCTGCGCCAACTACAGGAGCGAGAAGGGAAATCGCTACAAGAACCGTCATGCGGTACAAGTAATGAGGGTTGTTGATCTTTTCCATAACCTGCGACTCCCACCAGATCCTCAGGAAACGATCACAACCTATCAACTCTACAGAAGCTACCTCAACTCTTTTAGCCAATACTTGCAATCCTGTAGTTTCGTAAAATTACGACTAGAATACACAATTTCATAAGTTGATGGTTCCCACATATAAGGTCCACCACACAGCAAGATAGCTAGGCAAGTACCTGTGGAATAATGTGTTGTAGTGCCCACTCAGGACCAAATTCTTCAGCAAGACGTTTAAGATTGTTGGCAGCAGCCTCTCGGATAGAGTAAACCTGTTCAGCATTACCGTTATTAAAAGAGCGGTGAAACTATGAACAAAGGAACAGTTATTGAGATTGATTAGCAGATGACTACTTTGCCTACATCAAAGTGAGCAATCTACTCATTGGGAGTTGTTTCACCTTATCAAAAAAAAAGTAACACATTATTCCAAGTAAAATTTACAAATATCAACACAATGGTTGATGGTAAAATTGATGAAGTACAAACCTGATCCCCAAGCCACTGCATGCAAAGAGCGCCCAATTTGTCGTCAAAAAAGTCGACACCTAATTGGCTGGCCAATAAAGGAATGTATTCGATTATAGCAAGGCGGACACGCCAATGCCTGTCCTCTGCTAATTCGACAATAGCTGGCAACAGTGACTGGGACAGCAAGTCAATGCCTATCACCTGTAACCAAAACCCCCAACATTCAGATCCACCGCATAGGGGTACAAAATTTTACCTCTACGAAATAGAAAAATGACAATGTATAATAGATCACAGTCAAAGTTTCAGAAGTTCATCAGGAAGAAGGATGGTAAAATGTAACATGACGTTATCAATAACAGAATTAAACCCTTACTTGATTAACTTGGTCTAATTTGCTGATAATGTTCAGTCGCACATCTGGAAACTCATCCTTCAAGAGCGATAGAAAGATAGGGAGGAGCTGCTCAATAGTGGCTTCCTGCAAAAAATGACACCAAAAATACTTTGATAAGAGGTAGGAAATAATTCTGACAATGTCAAAAGAAAACAAAAGAATATCGGTTCTTCCTGCTGGATGAGCAGTCAAAAAACCAAAAGGTATTGCAAGTGACGTATTCCCTGTCAAAAAACAAAATAGCAAACTATGCCCATGCATAAAAGAATCAACGCTAGAGAAGATGCCTAACCTTTCCTAACAAGGGCGCCATGCCCATAATAACCGATGCAAGAGCAGCTCGTACATGTTGAGATGAGTCAGTAGACAACTCCTGCAACATTATTCACGTTGAGTGTGAGTAAAAGAGTAAGTGTAATTTCTCACTAGACACAAGTTGACAGCGTATGAAGAGGAAAAAAAAGGCGTTATTTGATTCAGAACAAAATACAATACATACCTTCACACACGGAAGAATATGTTGTTGTGCAACTTGAGGGCTGACAATCCCGCAAAATTTAGTGACTTTGCCTGCTGCAGCGATACGCACCTCTGCTTCATTATCGCGTAACAGACGTACATATGCTGGAACCAGCTCCGTCCTAGGAATTGAGAGAATACACGACACAATCAGTTTCTCAATCTCGGAACTCCAAATTAAAATACTCGAGCATCATATAGCTTGAAATCCTTTAGATGTTCGCATCAAATTATATTTACTGGTGTAAGCAAGTTCGCAAAATTTTCCATGTAAACTTAACATCTTTCTCACAAAAATCCAGTGTAAGATGTTGTAGCCTAATAAAGCCCGCATCATTCCACCCTATTTAAGCCAGGAAAATCATTCTACACAGATATATTATGTGGAAAGACAGTCCTTAGACAAGTACCTGGTTGGCTCTGGTCCCACTGCCTCACAAAGTTCATATAACTGGTTGGCCACCATGTAACGCACCCGCCATGACTTGTCCTGGAATCCAGAAGAAAAAAAAACAAAACATTTTCAATGATTACTGCGTATCCATGAACATGCTGAAAGATTGTTCCGTCTCTGACAGTGTAATTAAAACATCCCTTAAAAACTAGTAGTACCTGTAGAAGGCTATGTTGAAAAATGTATTGTATCAGAGTATTGTGAGTATATTTGTTTTGACAAGTAGCGCATCATGTAAACATTGCAAGGAGAAATCTAAATACACCAATAGTGCACATCGTCTATGTCAAGCGCTGCGATTGCGCAATAGCAAAAATAAGAGGCAAGGTGAGAAAAACAAAGCGGGACAACCCGCAAAAGATGGTTGAAAAGATGGCCTGAAAAATGCTGTACCTGTGAGAAGCTCACTATAACAGGGAGAATATTTGCCACGCAATCAGCAGGCTCCAGAAGTTTTCCCAGTGCAGCGCACCCCTCCACTGCCAGAAGTCTCACCGAGTCTTGATCTGCAACCAAAATTGAGCTCATTAAACGTGTACCCATCAACATCTGACAGTATTTCGACTTCTAAAAATCACGGTTTCCTTTAAAATTGGCAAATTCGTTTTCGGCAACCATGTAATAAAGACTGCACCAGCATAACCTATAGTAACATAGCTGTAATAGAGTTCCGACGGAATCCCCCGCGGATTTCAGAAGATAAATTTCTACACCGGAACCCACCCTCTTGGAGACTACCTCCAGTTGAATAATGAAACTACGTGATGACTTCTACATCGAATCAGCACCCGATGCAGTGCACTAAGTAGGCAGAGTGACGGCTAGGAATGTAATTTTTGGAGAAAATCCGTGTCTTCAAGTAACGGACCAAATTGTTCGTACCCCCTTAAGAATGACACTAGAAACCCGTAATGAGTCGGTAGACACTGGCTATTTCTCAATTCCACAGTGATTGATACTACTCCGGCTGGTAAACGTTTCTCAAATGCACTTTAACCCTCTCAAAAATGCACACTTACCATCTTGCGTGAGCTCTCTGAAGAAGGTCATGATATCGGACTTCAGATACATAGCTTCAACAGTCCCCGCAAATTTTCCCAAATTCAGTGCAGCCGACCGTCGCACCATGGGCATGTCATCGTGACAAAGCGTATTATAAACCGACCGCAACTCAGCCCGAAGAAGATCCGGGGCACTAGGGTAAGCGATGTGGAAAAGCCCGCATGCTGACACTCGCGCGGTGAACCATTCCCCAGCACCTAATCTCTGTTATCACCCACAGAACCAGTCAGCAAACAAAAACGAACATTCCATAAACGTCAAATAAGCCATGAACTCCAGAACCTCCGGCTGCCGGGAACACTGAACCCGCCACATTGATCCCCATCCCTAAACTCAGTGCATTCTCCAAACAAACCACGCTGCGTATCCTCCCCGACACATCAAAACCCTAGGACACAGATCAATAGCCTAAAACCTAAAAAATCCCCAAACAACCACGACTTTCTCTTCCGAACCGAAACTTCCGCACTCATCTCTCAAGAACAGAAACCCTAATAAAATGCCGAAACAAACAAGCCATAGAAAGAAGAGCAAAACCCCCTGCCGAACGGACCTTAACAAGCGGAATGAACCACTCCACTACGTCGCGCTCCTTCATCTGCGCGCCAATCTTGCACAGGCTCTCCACGGACTTGTCGCGCACGACGGTCTCCTCGACAGTACAGAGCGACTCCAGCGGCGGCAGGAGCACATGAGCGTAGTCGACCCCGCCTACATGTGGGATGAACCCGCCGAGCTCGTCCGCCATGGCGAGCAGCACCTCATCGTCGTCGTCATTGTTCTCGCTGAGGAACGGGATGAGCTCCTTGCGCGTGCGATCCTCCCCGAGCGCCCGAGCGATAGTGGAGAGGCGGCGGATCGAGTTGAGGCGCAGCTGGATGTCGTCGTTCTTGAGCTCGTCGATCAGGATAGCTATCGGGTACAGCGGCTCGTCCACCATCGCCATGTTCGCCATCTCGCTTCTGCCGTGCAGCCCCTGCGCATGAATCTCCCTCTCTCTCTCTCTCTCTTCGCCCTTGCCCTGGCTATGGCGCCCCGTCCCTGCCCCGTCTCTGCAACTGACTCCTGCTTCGCCTCCGAAAAAAACAACTCCTCTCTCCAAAATCCAGCCCAAAAGCTCTTCTCATCACCCAAGCTCATCACTCCTGCAAATACATCTAAACTCTACCAAGATTTAGGACTCTCAGCTGTACCGATTTGGTAGACTCTGTCGGTATTCGATACCAATAACGGCTTTTGGTGCCGAAAGCTCCCTCCATTCGTCGACGCTAAAGAAAGATTATCTATGGATGGTCTAGATATCTACGGTGAATATTCAGAAATCTGGGAGGCTGTGTTGGTTTTGGATACAGGGTTCGTTTCCGTTCGGGGTGCAGAAAGCCGTCTCATGCAGGCCATCAGCTTGACGAAATAATATCTACAAGATTTCCAGAATTTTCTTATTCGAATGTAAACCCTATACTGACGGTGTTGGATTTGAAGACAATGACGGTTTTGGGTATTTGAAGCTTGCATGACTCAATTGCGAAGATCGACGTTGCAGGGAAATATCTATTACTTTCCTAGATTTTAGAGTTGGATACGTGAGAATATGGTAGGTGGTGAGCGATCAACTCAGTAGCGTGATCATATGGCTATATCTATATAATCGCAAGATTTTATGTGTTGCGGGGGAAGGGGCAATATCTAAGCAAGATAAAGATTATTCGGGGTGAAATGTACATATTTAGTAGATGAAGTTTGATGGGGGTGAATATTTGGTAAGTTGAATGGGCGTTGGGAAGTGTGGGGTTTCAAGTTTTCAAGTTTGTGTTGTGTTGACTGGGTACTGGGTTGCCCTGCCGACCTGAGGGCCATGTCAGCTGTGGCGTTTGGGGGGTTACAAGTGAGGGTACTGGACGTCTGTCCCCACCTCGGGGTTGGCTGTCCTGCATGTGGCCAGGTCATCTGGCACGACATTAATTACCTGGGAAGCTAGGTCCAAATTACAGTGGAGAATGATGGAATTGGAAAAATTTGAATTCCTATATTTTCTTATTTTCTAGCTTACCCCTTAAACCGGAAGTCCGAATCCTATCTGCGTGCACTACCGAGGTTACCTCGGAGTTACTGTGTTCAAAGGTCAAAAGAACTTGACTACTACTATGATTGGAAGAGAGCTTCGAAAAAGGTGGAGAGGCCTCATATGATTAAGGTTGAAAATGGTGCAGAGTGTGTCCCTAATTTATATACATGTATACCCGGTTGAACAACAACCCCAACCCCTTATGCTTGGTTTTATTTTGGAAGAATCTTGCTCATAACTTTTATTCCATAACATCAACAAATGGGGTTTTAAGAATGTCAAACCGAGCACCTTAAAGAGATCTATACTTCTTCACAATAGAGCCAAAGCGAATTAAAAACACAAGACTTGTGGTGAAAATGGAATCTAAAAGAGATTTTGGATGTAGTATCAAAAAAGGAATTGTCATTTAACTCCAAAAGACCTTTGAGACCATATTATGGTCGCAACACTTCAGGACAGGCTATTCTAAGGTCTTGGTATTTAATTATTTTTTTGAAATTTTTACTACATATAGCTTTCAGTGGTCTTCTTCCAATGGCCCAAATTTCAAAGCATTTGGAGTTACAATGCAAAAGTTATGAATTTTAGAAGAATTTTATCTAAATTTTGGCAACCAATAACCAATCATAATCTCCCATTTTTTCCCTAAGTTGCCCGTCATTCACAAGGGCAGAAAGAGACAAGTCTCAATTTTAAAAGGTAGGCATCTGCAAAATAATGGGTCCAATATTTTTTCATCCATATACATTGATAACACTTTTCATTCAATATACATTTTACCATCTTACTAAGTATTTCCATCTAAAGGGATTGCTGAAATTTTCTAATCCAAATGATAATTATCATCCATAATTTACTTTGCCTCCAAAAGATATTTTTCATCTACAAAATATTAGAAACAATCTTCATTTCTCATCCAAGCTTAATAAATTTCATATAGTATCTATAACGTGGCAGAGGTCCATCCATTGGACCCCTTTTACTAAAACTGCCATTCAAAATAAAAGAGAAATATACAATTTACACTTCAAAAATTCTAGAAATTTGAGATCTACTCCGATTGAGCTGAAATGTTTTGTGGTTCTTTTTCTCATTGACATGAACAGACCTACCGTTTGGATTTCCAATTGGACATGTTTAAATTACCCTTTTGGTACTTTCCCTTTTAGAGAATGTAAGGCATTTTTAGCACACCCCTTTTCATAAAATCAAGGGTTTTTTTCTCTTCCCAAGCTAGTATTAGCTTAAACATTGGTGAGCATATACCTAACTTCCACACCTACAGAAATTGATGACTCTCCTCAAATTTAGTGTCTTTGCAATGTATACTTTATTGGCATCAAAACTTAGGTCTGCTCTCGGTGCAGTGTCAAAAAAAACTTTTATAGTGACTTTAAACCTTATAATCTTGTTACCTGTACAATGACTTGTCCTCAAATTTGGTATAAATCTTTTTTAGATAATGTAGGTACAAGATTATAAAGTATTATATTCAATAAAACGCCTAAATTTAGAAAAAAACGATTGCTATAATTAAGGGTATGTTTTTGGCCTCCACAAGTTAAGGATTAAATAAGGTGGTTGATTGTAGCAAAACGGAATAGGCGGACAGATAGATTGTAGAAAATAATAAATTGTAACTAATGTTAATTTTTTTAAGTTTTTAATTTTTTTTTCAAATTTCTCTTCTGATCTTCATTTTCACTATTTCACGGAAAATTTTGTAGACACTTTCATCTATATGTCCATGAATTGTTAATCTCTAAAGATCCAATGCAATTAAGTCAAAACTACCAAAATTGATTCATTTCTACATCACATATAATAAGATTCAATTTAAGCATTCTTTTAGTATAGTTAGTTGTAAAACTTTGAAATTTACTTGCTATAATACTCATATACAAAAACTACACCATCAAATTTTCTTCAACTGTGAGATCGTAAAGATCAAAGTGTGCTGAAATTTGTTTTAAGAAAATGTGGAAGTTTTTTTGCCAAACATTTTAAACCTACCCTTGTAAAACGCATGTATATTAGAGTTTGGATATGTAGATTGTTTGAGCAGCAATTTGGTTAAAAATACATTACATAAAAAATATCTTAACAACAAAAAGTTTTTTAGGTTCAAATTTTAAGAGAAAACAAAATCTTTAATGAAAAATACACATTTAAATTGCGTTAAAATTTTCTTTTGAAAAAAAAATCATGCCAAATTATTATTTTTTACTATTCCATCTAAGTTAGTACCCAATATATACCTAGATCCTTGAAGTCTTATTAATTTCTAAATATTTTTTAATCCATAATTAATTTGAATATTTTCAATTAAAAAAATGTTTTTTCATGAATTTCATAAGAAATGAATTCTTGTAATAATTTAAATGCTGAAATATATGAAGTTGTAATAGGTGGGTGATTGAATATTTAGTGTTTGAATAAGTTATTGACTAACTAAACATAATTAGAAAAATAAATTCATAAAATTTCATGAAGGGTATGAAAGTGGATGACTCTATTCATTTCTAAAATTAAAAAAAAAAAGTTATACTATCAATTGTGCTATCATTTATCAATAGAATTTTACATTTTATATTCAAAAAACTAATTTCTATACTCAATTAGTGTTTGTGTAAAATCTATATATTGTAATATCATAGCAGGTTTGCCCAAAACAAATCATAAATATTAAACATGCAAAAATTAAAAAAATTATGAAGACAAAAAAGGAAAATAGAATATATTTTTTAATTTTTTAAAATTGGTTCTAACCCATTTGAGAATAATTTTAGTGATTTTTTTGTTTAAAAAAAATCAAGAATTTCGATTTTGAAGAAGCAAACCTGCATTTTACAAAAAAACAATATATTTGTGCGCCAGATGGCAAACTTGCTGTGGAGTTACACTACACAATAATTGTTAATTTACCAAATAAAAACATAATTTGCAAGGAATTTAAGGTTTTTTAATTTTTTTTTTTAAATTTTTAAATTTTTATAAATTAAAACTTCTTGTTTATTGAATAGAATCAATGTTGTAATTCAATAAAATTCAATTATAGAGGTCACCAAAAAATCACTTTTAACAAATTTTAAATTTTGAAAATTTTAAACAAATTAATTACATGTCAGTTTTTGTTTAACACAAAAAATAAAAAATATATTAATTAGATTTACAAAGTTCAAAATTCAAAACCTCAGGATTTTAGAAACTTATAATTATATATGATAAAAAAGAAGAAATGCAACAGAAATTCACTGTTCCAAGATTTTGAAGTACGAAAGTTGAAACATTATTTGTTTATTTATCTTGCAATAAAATTAATCCTTAAAGGAAAATTCTCCTAAAATGGAATTTTTTGAGATCTTCATGGAAGGGTGTTGTAAACGAGGGGAGCCGTTCCTTGGCTTGTGGTGAAGCCACGTCATCGCGTTCCTCATGCGTTTTGATGAGTTTCCAAGTATTTGGCCTACATATAATATGATATTAAATATTAGTATATAATATGTATCAAATACGAGTATAGTAAAATTTGATATAATAGATTTCCAATTAAGATACGACTCATTTGTCATTTTGCTAGCACTAGACGCTCTTTCTTCCTTGTGCTCCTCTTAAGCTTCTGAAAATTCTCGCAGCCAATTGGTTGCTACTCCTCGGTGCTCGCTAGGTCCAAAATATAAAGGCGACATAAGTTTCGAGTTGCTAAGGACTAACCACAATGTGCGGAAATGAACAATGGACAACCCAATTGGCGGCGGCCTACCAAACGACACGCAACCCGGTCGGGTCTATTAACGATTTGTCTTTGCTATCCAGTTCCCGGTCCAGATTTTCTAACCCTTTTGGGAACCCTAGCTAGTCTTGAGATTCTAACTAGCTCAAAAACCCTAACAATGATACCGCCGTGCGCACTTGGGCTTCTTCCTCACAAATAGCTAAATACGTCATCGTGGCAATATGCATGCTAACTTATGAAGATTCTACCTACTCCGAGCTACCATGAAACCTTAACATATAACTTTCAAGACAAATGAGGTTCGACATTACCGCATTTTCAATAGTGAGCGTCTCTACAAATACTCAAATCTTAGAAGTTATTTCTCCAATGAACCCTCCATAGAACTCTCCATCGTTGATGAGAAATCCTCACTTAATGTTGATTTTGGACTCGTGACCTGTTTACCTATGTATCCAACCATTTTCTTAGTAATGCCTCCAACTGTAGGGAGCCAATAGGAAAAGCCTCCGTCACCTTTTAAGGCTGTAGGTACCGGGTGTGCAACTTCCCGAGAAAATTTGATCACAACTGTTGTATAAGAATACCAATTTCCCTTCTTGATTCAATAATCTTTTGGAATCCGGTCATTAAATGACTCTTTTTGGTTTGCTTGAATTTGTTGGTTGCATACAAGGGTCTCCTCTCGTCCTTCATCCAGAATCCTTGATGACTAGCATTAAGAAGGTGTTATCATCTAATAATCGGTCTCTACCGTGAGTTCGATCTTGTGTATTGCCTCATGACCAAGAACAATAAAATATGGTGTCTTTCTGGTCATTGTCTTATGTCAGGTGTTGAAGGCGTGTGTTGAAGCCGATGCCAACTTTTGCTTCCAATCCGTCTTGTAATCAAAAACCATCTTATTCAGAATTTTCCCAACAATTCCGTTTGATCTTTTTGTCTCTCAATTGGCCTTTTGGGGTTGTATGAATTGGTCTTTTGGTGTTTGATGGCGTATTTGGTCGTGATGTTCACTATGACATCATTCAGAAAGTGCTTGCCTCGATTGCTCATGAGCCCCAATAGATACCCAAACGTCATCATAATTTCTTCAAATAGCAATTTGGCTGTAGCCCGAGCCTTGTTCATCTTCATTGCCCCGGCCTCCACCCACTTAGTTGAATAATTTGTAGCCAAAATGATGTACCGCCTCCTTTCCAAGCTAATTGGAGTTATCAGCCCAAAAAGTCGATCCCCCATTTTACAAAAGGGGCCAATGGCACAATACTGGTAGGTATCAGAGGCTAGTGGTTCCGGAATCCGAGAGCTCCGATTATGAGGCATTGATCTCAACTACGGATGAACTTTCTTACGTCTCTGATTATGAATGTCCACCAATACTGTAACAAACCTCTCAACAGGTTTGCCACCAACTCTCAAACAAAAAGACAATAGAGACAAGGGAAAGATAAAAACTTAATAAACTACAATAGAACTACAAAGATCAAAATATATTGACTGAAGGCTCACCACCCAACCATAGAGAAGTGATCACCAGAAGAAGTGTCTCACCTTCTCACCCCTGAGCCTTTATATACCTATTCCTTCCCAAAAAGAACTAGAGTCTATCTCAGGCTATGTCCCAGAGTCTAGCCTATTCATAGATCTTTCCATCTTCTTTACTCCTATATCTGGAGTAAAGATAATCCATAGATCATTCTAGATCCTTCTATCCCTATAACTCAAAGACTCTTCTACTAATCTTTCCATCTTCTTTACTCCTATATTTGGAGTAAAGATAATCCATCACTATCTTTACTCCTATATTTAGAATAAAGATAATTCACTACTATCAGTAGTCTAATTCTAGTGTACCTCATCTTGAGTTGTCTAACTCTTGTACACATGTTCTCAATCTTGGAGTGGTCTGACTCCAATGCACTAAATATAGAGCTGTTTAACTCCAGTGCACATGTTCTCAATTTGGAGTTGTCTAGCTCCGATCCATTTATCCCCAACTGGGAGTTGTCTGACCCTTTTCATTCTCTACATACACTGTCCAATGTAATCAGAAGATTTCATTCATCCATCATTGTAAGTTACCATACAAATACCTTGTGCTCTTAATCATGTTTACCATACTTATGGTTGCTAGATGACCGCCGGAAAGAGCAGCAAGTTCAATGGATATCCAAATGCTCAGCTTGCAAGAGGGAAGGAAAACAAACATTGCAAGTAAAGCTTCAACGAAACAAGCCTTAGAAGGATGTGGTCATAGCACAAGAAGAAGAGCGCAATTGACAAAATGCATCAAGGCGTTAAGCTCTAAGTCATCTTCCACAAGCTAAATTATTAAGAATTCTACAATTAAAAATTAATTGTTGTAGAAGATTGTAGTTTAAGTATAGAAACATGCGGTGTCTAAGCCTAGAAGTTGATGATCGGACTATTGATAGTCCATTAGCTAGATTCTTAAAGTAGTCTTGATTGATGAAACAAAAAAACGTAGTTGATCTCTGTAAGGTAACTTAAGATGATAAATGGATGAATGAAATCTTCTGATTACATGTAGAGGATGAAAGGAGTCAGACAACTTTCAGTTGACGATGGATGGATTGGAGTAAGACTACTCCAAACTGAGAACATGTGCAATGAAGTTAGACAACTCCACATTTAGTGCATTAGAGTCAGCCTGCTTTAGATTGAGAACATGTGTACAATTCAAGATGAGATGCACTATAATTAGACTAATATGCTATATTTAGATGGTAATGAATTATGTTTACTCCAAATATAGGTGCAAAAGGATAGAAGGATAAAAAGATCTATGAGTTAAAGAATAGAAAAATAGATAGACTCTGACACAAACTTTGAGGCAGACTCAAGGAAAGATTACTATAGTTCTTTTGGGAAGGAATTGATATGTAAAGGCTTGGAAATGAGAAGGTGAGACACTTCTTCTCTAGTCTCTTCTCCAGGTTTGGATGGTGAGCCTCAAACAATATATTTTGGTCCTTGAAGTTTATATAGTTTATATTTATTGTATTTTATATATTGAGTTTTTAACTCACCTTTGTCTTTATTAATGTGAAGTTTATTTGAGAGTTGGTGGCAAACCTGTAGGGAGGTTTGTTACAATTTCAAAACTAGAATGCGGAAACCTAGAAGGTAAAAATTTTGAA